>JACAXG010000024.1:3603881-4803881 GCA_018881555.1 Amblyornis subalaris
CCCCTTCCCCTTCCCTTCCCTTTCTTGCCTTGCCCTTCCCAGGAATGAGTACCTGGCATAAAAGTTCTCAAATCATTGACAGACAACATAAATTAAAGCTTGAAACTTTAATTAAGAGGAGTACAAGAAGAGAACACTAAGGTTATAAATTCAAGGGGTTTGAGTTAAGAAAATGTCAGAATTAAGACACACATAGAATATGCACAGTTCTAGCCTGGCCAACACAAGTCTGGTAATAAATAACTTTCAGGAAATTTTGCAGGGGAAAGGGTCAGAGTAAACGAATGGAAAATTACTCATCTGCTGTTTAAATGCCTATTGATATGATAAGAACTTTAGATTTTGATCAGTAAATACTCCGGAGGAACTTTATATGAAACTGACTGCATTAAGCTGAGTTTTCAAAATGACTCAAATAAAGGATTGGCCAACCTCAGCAATAAACTCCAGCTTCTTTTGGAAATTAGACTTTAATGCCGTGATATTAATCTTGCGAGTACATTTTTATTGCCCAGATGAAAATGGAAAGAAACTAYGATATGAAGAAATTGGAGTTGAAGAATTAAACAACTTTGCCAAAAAATGCTGAGTATGAACATTCTGTGTGTGTTTTCCATGTCATCTGGAGGTAACAGAGTGCCCAAGGGGCTTTTCTCAGTATCTGCCTTGGCCATCAACTAGAAAGCGTAAATCACAAAAATATTCCTAGGGATAAAAACTGGCCTGGAGTATTTCTTTGTAATCTCACAACCTTGTTTTGGGAATGAAATATAAAATGGAGACACAATTCTTTTCAATACGGTGTGCATAAAAATCTCAATATTGTATGTAACATTTACTAGGAGCAGTGCTAAAAGGAGCTATTTTACTACATTCTTTCTGTCTTAATACATGCTAGCAGCTTTCTTAGAACAACTCTTTCATTTGGCTGTTCTGCATAGTTCTGTATTGCTTGAAGAGTAATATCAGCTGAAATAACACTTCCCATCTCCAGCCACTCTTCTGTTGTCAGCTATGCCTTCGTGTTCTGATTGGCCGCAGAAAAACATGCACTTTTTTTTTTAATTTCAGAAGAATCATAGGGTTTAAAATACTGATTACTTGGGGCCTTCTTTTGATATCAAACAAAGGATTGCTTGCTTGCCCTTCCAACAGGATGCCCTATAGTTTTGAATGATAGTTGAGTCCTGTAGTCTTTTAAAGACAGCAAGAGAAAGACATTATCTCTCTTTCAGATTAGTTTTGTTGGTAAAGACATAGAAAAGCTCTTTGCAGGGGTGAACTAAAAAATTAAGGGACTGCTGCAGCCATCTCTGTTTTCCTTTTCCTATTTTCCTTTTTTTCCTTTTTTCCTTTTCCTTAGCTGCCTTGAATATGACCAGTGGTGTGTATTTTGCCAAATCTTTAATGCTTGTAAATCAGGGAGTGTTTTTTGTCCCAATACTGAATCAATACCTAAATGATTGAGCATAAAGAAACCAGATATCTTATAAAAACCAGGCTTTTTCCAGCATATACTTGAGTGTGTGTGTGTGTGTATTTAACTCTGAATCTCATTTCCTGGGTTAAATTAGGTCTTTCTGAAGCCATCTTTGTATTATTTTGGGTTTTTTTAAAATTGATTTAAGTGTTTCAAACCTACACAGRAAAATTTTTGTTGAGAAAGATACCTTGTGCTGTATTAAAAAACCAACCCAAAACATGACTGATTTAAACAGCAACTTTATCTCATGCTCAAAGACTGTTAAACTATCATCTGACAACCAAAATACACTAACTGCCCTGCAGTTGACAAAAAGGCATTTTACAAGTATTACGAGGGATGTACAAGCTAATATCAATTAATATGTTGCCTAATTAGAATTTTTAATTGTGTTCAGAGTTATTTAATTAGCTGCATAATTTTCAAGTAGAAAAGAACTGAAGCATGCAATCCAAAATCATGCCAATAAAAAAATCTCAGTTGGCTGTAACAAAGTTTGGTTGACACACGTAGTGCTATGGTTGTCAAAAAACTGTAGTTAAAAATACCTCTCAATGTACTCCTAAGCAAAGGAAAACAAATTTTCAAGTGAATACTGGTCTATATGGTAAACATGACACAAAATGTACTCTGAAGGAAGGGGTATATGGTCATGGGTCATGATCCCTTAGTACAACCCTTCTTAATGTTCTCTTTTTCCATGGAAGGTTTAAGATCAGTGAAATGTCATTTGCCATCCAAGGGGATGGTAAAAAAGGATAAAACACAGTTGAGAAAATGATATAGATATTGTTGAGGCTCAAAAGTCAGTTACAGCTCTACTATCATAGACTTTCCAAAAAGCATACCRCAGATGTTCCATCTAATATCTGAGGTAAAACAAAGAGATGGCCAAGGTTAAGGAAAGGACTTTCACTTTTGCTGTTAGAGATGCTGAGTCAAGAGCTGGAGATCTTCCATGTGTCCTCTAAGCTGTGGTGGTTTTCATGAGGCAAGAGAAGGGGGAAATCAAAGCTCTCTAGGGCCAACAATTTAAGGAATTTATAACACTGGTTAAAATCACAATGCCGGACTCTCAGGGACTGGAATTTATTACTCTGTTTTATTGGGCTGTTTGTGTGAGATAAGATGAGGCCAAGAGGCCAATTTTTAATTGAACAACGATTTTCACAAATCATTTTAAGTGACCTTTACTTTCAGCCTCAGCAGATACCAAAAATGCGATGGACCATTGCAGTTTCATTTACATTTTTCTCTTTGGAAGCAAACCCCTCATCTAATTACAAGAATGAAAAATATAAAATTTCAATGAAAAGATAAATCCAGCTTCACATTGCCTCAAAGTATTAGCTAATACCTGCATTGACACATTTTCTCAAATGCACTTCTCCTCACGTGAGTAAGAAAAGCAGGGCTGAACAAATCTCCCTGCAGTTCAAAAGTGCAACTTCCAAGTTGGCCTAGCACTATTTGTAAGTAAATGAGTATGGTCTGGACAGACATTTTCCTTCATTTCATCAAGCCCTCCTTTGATTTGTGCCAACTCAGTCTAAATATGATCTTTTATCATATTCATGACCTACTCCTGTTCCTCATTTCACTATGGATTTTATTTTCCAAGGGTGAGCTACTGTTTGGGCACAAGTCTGCTCCGTGAACAAGACATGGGCTGATTGAAAGTAAGGGAAAAAGGATCCCTGGTGATCATCCACTGGAACAAGTTGCCCAGAGATCCCGTGAGGCTTCCATTCTTGGAGATGCACAAAACCTGGCTTGACACAGCCCTGAGCATCCTTCTCTGGCTCACCTTGCTGTAAGCAGGGGCGTGGACTGGATGGTCTCTCAAGATCCCTTCCCATCTCAACTATTCTGTGAGACACTCCAGGTCAAACTCCAAAATGTAATTCAAATAATGTTGTCTAATTTCAAGACGTAACCGGCCTGTAATTTAATTTCTGATCCACCTCTTTAAGGCATGTGCAAATTCATATGTAATTGTAATTGAAAAAAGTTAGGTCTGTAACACAAATCACATGCTACAAACACTCTTATTCTTGCAGAAACTCAATCAAATATATATACTTTAAGAAACATAAATGACTGTAAGTACCTAGTAGCAGAAAAGAAAGTGCTATCAGGAGATTTTGATGCAGTGCCATTTTTGATTATGTTTATTAAGATTTGTTTACTAAACTGATCTACCTATTTTCTTCTCATCTAATTAAAATTAATTACAAGGGGAGTAATTATGCTTGCAGTCAGGCATGCTACACTGAGCAGATAATTTACTTGAGTTCTAATTTTACAGCTGCATCTGATTTTGCAGTATTGGATTTTAATATGTGGATGCTCATCTTCTTACAGTCTCTGAAATGAAATTACTTATGTTGTGTGTGATTACTGAGACTTTCAAGAGCCATTTTGGTCAAGAGTGAGATAATTTGCCACTTTACCATGGAAAGCTGGAATTTAAGCTGAGGAGACAGTTGTGTTGTAAATATATACTTAGCTCAAGTTACCGTCCTTTCTCTGAATAGTATTAGAATAATAATTCTATAAACATATATATGTACCAGTGGCTTAGGCTGGGCACATAGGGAAATATCTGTTCAACTGAGAAATAGGATATTTAGCAATTGCAATCGTATTGAAATCAGTGGGAATAGGTTCAATATCTTTCATATAAGGAAATAATTTGCTTGTATTAATACAACAGTTTGTTTATGTCTATTTATAAATGCATATTATGCATTTCATTAACAATGTTAATGGTGTAAAAAGAAGGCATGGCTTGCCTAAATGAAACCAGCACTTTATCTGGAAGACAAAAATGGATGTTTCTATCTCGATAAAATATAACTTTTCTTCTTAAAATCAGAGGTGATACAAAGAAGTTAAAAGCTCTAAAAAATTGTTTAAAAATCTGTTAATTTACACGTCAGCCTCAACCTGCAATATAAAACTGACATCCCAGTGGATGGAGTTGTGTTTTGGTGAAATTATTGAGGAGAAAAGGAAAAGAATGAAGGAACTGTTTGATGAGCTGCTCAACTGCAGCACAGCAAAGCTCAGGGGAAGGACAGAGCAGAGGCTCTGTTCTCCCCCCATACACTTCCCACTCATTCCAGTTAAGACGCAAAATGTACAGTGGGATTACTTTATTAGGAAGTAATACACCACCTCAAGAATAAATTGGCCAGTGCCTACTGTGCACCAGTGATGAAATTAATGGAACAGAACCACTGAGAACAGAAACTGAACTTAATGTCCAGGGGGTATTTGCTCTATGAACACCTGAACACAACCAACCTATTCGGAAACAGCAACTGGCCTGAGAATGAATGCAATTAATCAACTTTCAAAAGCAAGATCCACTGTAGTATATTTATTTCAAATTGCTAAGCTGGTTCTTTACAAGCCTTCTGTAGCTGGAATACCCGTTGTCTATAATTATTGATAAATTGTGTTTAGCAATGAAAGGGAGTGCTTTGCTTATCTCCRTTGTGGTAGCTCCTACTTTTCTAAGATGAAATGAACAGAAATTTGCTCATTAAAGCTGAAATAGGTTGTTAGGMATTGAAACAAAATAAGGGATGTGCCACCTTGTTTATTTGTTGGTTTAKTTTTKKTTTTTTTYWATTTTAATATCTGGGTAAAGTTGCAACGAAACACARTAAACATCTAATGAGACTCAGACAAATATTTTTCCTTGATTGAATTTTCTGATTCTTTTATATAACCAGAACACACTTGGCTCTTTAAAAATGTGATGCATTTTAATACACGGAGCACTGGAAATGCAGCAATGATATTGCATATATACCCTTCATTGAAAAGGACCAAAAAAGAACCCAAAAGCAAAATGTACAAGAACAAAGAGAGGATGCCATCAGGGGACCTTTCTGATTTATTCCTGAGTTATTTTCCCTTATAGCTGTTGAATGGTTTTCTTAAATGGAAATTCCTGCATCACTCTGTTTTTTCATGAGTTTTCCAAATCTGCTGAACCTTCTCTTAGAAAATTTGAAAACAGCAAACTTTAGTAAGATTTCTAGACCGATTTTTTCAAATTAAGGGAGAAATTTTAGCTCCATGGAAATAAATTCAGCAAGAGATTCTTGCCGAGATTTCACTGCGAGTTTAATGTCCAAATCTTTTAATCTCAAAAAATTTGATAATAGCTTCTTGTCTACCTATCCTATTTTCTTGATTGCCTTAAAAAATTAACTAATTTRTAAGTGAATAAAGCATGGCTTACTTCCTTAGGGGATTTTTAATGTGTAAGTGAAAATTTATGGAGACCTCACATTCCACAGGAGGGAGCCTCTCTCCCACTGAGCTTGGAGCAGGACTTTGGCATAGGATATTTTTCTCTTTTGAAACCTGTGTAAAAAGACAGTGACCTGTAAAGAAAGTTAGAGCATGTTGGAGGAACTACCAAAAAAAGAAAAGGGACACCCCCACCCCCTTTTTAATTATAAAWGAAACTTTGGGATAAGCAAAACTTATGCCATGGAAATATTTGAAACCAAACTCTGAAGTAGTTTTCAAAGATACCAKCAAAATTTGAATCTTCCTGTAAATTTTGAACTGAAAATGTTTTTTAAAATAATAGTTTTTTAAGAAGTCGAAATAAGTTTCAAATTATGTTTTCAGAAGCAAGAAGCTGTTTTGGGATACTACACAATGGGATACTACAAAACTACTACTTAAAATTCTTCATGCGTGGCTTTTATAGAATAATTTTCAAATTCTCTAACCAGCCTTGCTAAAAAGGGTAGATTTTTAATTGCACACATTAAAGTAATATTGCCTGAGCTAAGAATGATAAAAACACACAGGGTGTGTTTATAGTACTGGCAGAGACTGTGGCAGGCCTGGAAAGCTCATGTGCATTTGAAAGGATGAACCTAAATGGACTTCTTGTCCTGCAGGCTGTTCAGGAAATTAAACTTACAAAGGATGAAGTTCAGCTAGTTAGGGCACTCAGGAAACAGGGAGAAGATTAAACTAAATCTTGATAAAGACAAGTGGCAGCAGCCTTCACACCAAGCTACAAGGTGTGCTCAATTCTTCCTGCAGGACAGGACACCAGACTTTGGATGGCTGATTCTGGCAACCCGATCTCAGCCACTTCAGTGCAGGAGATTTTATTTCAACTTTCTCTAATGCTTTGCATTTCCTTCACCAACAAGCTTCTAGGGAAGCTTAAATGCAGGAAACATATTTTGGATTACCCCTTGGGGATGCTTCAGGACTCTGACAGACTTTTAAAGAGCAGATTGAACTGCTGCTGTCTCCAGCCATTTCACACTCTCTTTTTTTACATATTGCAGTTCCTGGGCCCTGCTATCTGCTTGCAGGTGATCTCGAGACAGGCACCCCTGCAGACTGGTAAATAGGATTCATGTTCTACCTGATACCCACCTCGATGAGGCCTTGGCTGTATATCTGTGGTATTCATGAACAAAATAGCAGYCTCTGATTGTGTGAGTTTTGCTGATCACAAGTGTGAGTTAATGAACACCATCACTGACCACAGAGGTCAAACGCATGACTTCTGCATCTGCTGCAATGCCAGACAGTTTAAGCACAGCTAGTTGACAATATCTCTTCTCCATCCTGCTCTATCACTTATTTTACCAGAATAATTATGGATTACTGGGTGATCCAGCTGGATACTGTGTTTCTGGCAGGTAATGGTGACAAGTGTGATATTGAGATAACTGCAAGAGTCCTTACTTGAAGGATTGWCTTCTTATCAGTATTTCAAATGCAATCTGGATAATCACAGCTTGCTGAGTGTTCCWGAAACTCCAAGGAGCCATCAGGGAGATGATCCACCTAGACCAGGTATAACAGCAAGGAGATCAAGCACTTGAGCTGAGCTTTTGTAACCTGAAACAGACACAGACCCTGGGCTCAGCTCAAGTGAAGAAAGAGTGGTCTGGAAGGCATCTTTTCCTGTAAAACATGAGGGCTGTTTCTGCCTTATCAATATGCTCAAACGTTTGTGCCAGCTAGACCACAAGTGTTTTCCTCAGCTTCAGGAAGTTCCTCCTTGTCCTATCATTTACTCTTCATCAGGGAGTGTAGTGGGAGAACAAAGAGTAATGGGTACAAATTGAAAGAGGGGCAATCTCGCATGTGAGATCTTACAGAGGGATGATAAAATCGTAATGATTTTTGCATAATCTGGGTATTCTCAGTGCTAAGTGAACCCATACAGCAGCAGATTGGTCAGAATGCAAAGAATTGCCCCACACGATGGGGCAGCAAAACAATTTGGGAGACTAAGTTCTTATCATTACTGTTGTTACCACTATTACTATCAAAATTAATAATRTGATCATTGAATCAACAATTATCATTGTAATAACAACCATAACAAAAGCAACAATAAGACTTTGGAAAAGATTTTTTACATGTTTCCTCTGAAAGAATATTTCCCAGGAAAAAATTAATCAAAGAGGAAATATCCCTCAAAATCTATGAACAGCTTGAAAAAGGCTTCTTGTGATGATAATCACATCATAACTTTAACTCTTGCAGACTCAAAGTAGTGACTATTTTATATTATTCACAAAAATGCCATGCACAGAAGTATGATACTTTGGAAACTTTATACCCTTACAAATATGGACTTTCATGGGCTCACAGTTCCTTTCCTTTTGAAATGTCCTAACACAATCCTTATAGGGATCACTTAAAATGTCTCGCTGAATCAGGCAGTCCTAAGTGAGAAAATCTGATAGCTGAAAAATTATGAGTAAAATGTCACATTATTTTGTGTTCTAACAAATTGCATTACTAACAAATGCAATTGTGATTGTTCCCAGAGGTTGGTTGGTCATCTATAACTCTGTGCATGAGTAAACCAGGAGCAGAGCAACTGAAATGCAGTTTGAGAGCCTGTGAGTTGCTGTGGAGCTCACAGCTAGTTCTCTCATTCCCTACAGAATAAGGAGTGAATGGCTTTTGTCCCCAGAGTACTCAGATTTCCCCAAGAATGAAGCAGATCTCCTCGTTAACAAGGAGAAATCTGGTGAAAACTGTCTAAGAACCCTTCTCCTCTGGATTTTTAGCATATGTTCTCTCTGCACCAAGGATAGGGAGAAAGTAGTTCCAAGAGGAAAAGTGCTCTGGCAGAGCTTATAAGACAGAGCACTGCTGGAATGGRGATGACCCCACACATTCCTGTAAGCTGTTTCAGATAAAGTCACTGTCTCACAAAGATTTTAAAGATTTAATAAGGTTTTTCAGAAGCCATCTAAATATTGAAAGTGAAGGAGATGCTGCTGCATATTTCATGAGATATTTTTCAACTGCAGTGATAAAATTTTAAATGCTATTTCATCTTTTTTTTTCTCCCCCAGAACCACTGACAGAATAATTGTTTTACAGCATTCTTAGACTCAGGATCCATTTAATAGTGTGGGGAAGAGAATACAAAATACAAAGGAGACAACAACCGAAAACTGTTTGTTTCTCATTGAAAATTTCCCAGGGGGGCCATGTGTAGATGGTTTGTTTTAACCCTTTACATTTYTGCATGTTAGCTCCAGTCAGAAATTAAAAGGCATATGTTTAAAACATATATATTAGAGAATATCAACTAAGCACACACGAAGAAATGTTATTTTTACCATTCCATTCTTTTGTTTTCATTCTTTAAAGACAGGACAAACTGAAATATTTTATCCAAGTGCTTCTACTTTCCTTGGCYGAAACTAATGGTGAGAAATACATCAAAATAGCAATTCTTTTTTATTTTATTCAGAGGAAAAGTTAATGGATGGAATTTTGCTGAATACAATCACCTCTAATTAGCTCATCTCTTTCTCTAACTCCATCAACTATTCCTGCTCTCGTTTCATTTTCTCTTCTGTTTCATTCTTCAAAATGACCCTTCCACACTTCCTTTTTGATACCCATCTGTACTTATCTAAGCTCAAATTTGTTATATTTATAGCAAACTAAGAATTTGGGTGAGATTGTTTGATAGTGTTACATGTGCTATTGACAGGCCTGTGCCATATATTGCCCCTTAATTTGTTTTCTAACATTTTCCATAACGTTAGGAGAGACCCTAAAATGAGTTATTGAGTCAGGGGGCCAATCAGCAGTGCTCCCAAAAAGGACAGATTTGTTGAGAATAGCAACAGGGTCTGCTTGAAATAGAAATACTTAAGGGCTCAATTTCTATCTCAAAACCAAAAAGTCTTCATTGTGTTTTAACAGATCATTTGGAAAACTGAGATGTTATGCTTTTAAAAATGAAAGAGAATGACTTGTATTGAAACAGAGGTGATGATGTCCTGGTTTTGACTGAAATAAATTGTGTTATTAACAGATTCATGAGCTGTCTGCATTCAGCAGCCAGATGAATTGACAATGTGAGCTGCTTCTATAGTATAGGTGTTTTGGAAAATATGAATGGCCAATGTGAGAAAAACAGCATGGCTACTTAGAGATCTGAAACAAATGTTATTAGTGCTGTGTAAATAACAGTGCAGTGAAGTCAGCTAGTACAGGAAACTCTTCTTTCTGTTTCCATGTTGATTTCGTTTTTGTAACACAGAAATATGTTAATGACTGTGTAGATCATCTAAATTGGTTTAATTGCAACAGAATTGGTTCCAAAATGATAAGACAAAAAATGGCACTGTATTTTGCATGCTGATTAGCCTGATAAAATGATTACTTACTTTTGAACTAAATATGCTTACTTGTAGAGGTGTTTGTGAAGCAATGGCTTAAGCACAGATGAGTTCTGATTATATATTCCTATYTTATAACTATAACCATAACTGAAGTTTCAGCTTTTCTGCATGTATTATATAGCTAACCTTAAGTAAAATTCAGTCCCTGTATTGTCACCAAATCTGTCTCTCGAAAGTTGAATACACGTGGAATGATTAAAGTAAACCCAAAATCTATCACAAATATAAAATTATCAAACTTGCTGCTCTGAAGTACAAATCTATCTCTGATAAACAGTGTTTCAGTTAATACTGACATTAACTAAAGCGGTGCTTACACAGTGTCAAGGACTTTTCTGCTCCTCACAGTGCCCTGCAAGTGAGCAGGCACAAAACCTGGGTGGTGCTTTGCTGCCTGCCAGGGTTAAAGCATGTCAGGGAGCACTGATTCAACTACACTGAAATACAGGGGATGCTCTGGCGGGTTTGAAGCTGATGACAAAATGTAAGAGCATCAAAGGGATAAGTGGCTCATTATAGTCAATTTGATATAGTGTCAGTTAAAAGTAATGGAACAGTTTCATAATGAATTTAAGTGAAAATGGTATAATTAAAGTCGATCGATATGAATTTATGAACAGCTGATCTCGTGTGACTCAATTAACTTTGTATCTTTTATGATGACTTATTTCATAGAAATAACTGTGTCTGTGCCTTACAGCAGGGCTTCTGCAGGGCTGTTTGACCTGGTTAGATCAAGGAACATGACTAGTACAAAATCAGTGTTGCACACATCAAGTGATTGTCCAAGTCAGATATAGCAAACTCTAATTGTATATGGAGAATTTCTCTCCTAGGCAGCTGCAGTGAGTCTTGAAATGATAAGTTTTTGGAACAAATCTGAAAACACTGTTGCTTTACTCTTTGGCAACTAAAAATTCCAGGGAGTCTTTAAAAAATACAACAGGCAAGTCTTCAATAAAAAGCAATTTCAGCCACTTCATAATAGGAGTCCATTCAAAAAAATAGTTATCCATACATCCACATGTTGTGATATTAAGACAATAGGTTACATTTACAGAAGTATTAAAGGCTAAAATGCTGTCCAGACACCAGATTTCCTTGTCCAGCACCCCTTTAAAGGAGGAACATGGATGATCTCTTCAATCCAAACATTTTGGTTTCCTTCCCAGGCTGGCTATGATCAGAACAGACAGCGATGAGATACTTTGTGGTGCTACCTGTGGACCTGGACCTTTCTGGTGTGGTAATATGAGTACTGTGCAAAGAGAATGGAAATTTGTGCTCCAATAACTGTTTCTGCAAAACTGACTTCTTGGCTCTGTCCTATTATTTATCTGGCAGTAGGAGAAAGCATTTTGGCATCTCAGACTCTTATTTCAGCTTAAATAGAAATCAAATGCACATGGGTGGGTTTGAAGATCCCAAGCTGCTTACTAGGAACACACTGATTTATGAGGAAGAAAATACTTTAGTAGCTGTGATTTATTTCCCATTTTAGATATTTGTATGTCTGGTGCAGGAATTAACTGGAGGTACTAATGAAATACTTTTTGTTCATGAGAGCAGCAGCCTAGGACTGTGCATCTGTATTCGTGGATCCASTGACTGCACACATACATATCATGTATCTCTGCTGAATCGAAATTTAATTTATTTAGCGTTTATCTGACTTGCTCACTCAGACTCAATCCATGTAAGGGACTCTATGTGGAATACACTGAATTCCTCACTGGAAGCAAAATGTAGGGATGTGGACTATGGGACATCATCCACGATAAAGCAGTGGGAGTTCTGGACATTTCAAGGTGCCTAATACTCCTACAATGATTAGGTGTCTGCCCAACCCTGTCATTTGTGGGTGCCTGCATTTCTGATGTGACAGCTACCTTTGTCAGAGYGGTTGTGACGGGAATCTGAGTATTTACTGTATGAACTGACCCCCAAGCCAGACTTTATGATCACTGGAAAGAAAAAGATGCTTCCCCTCATTCTCAAGTACACATTTATAATGAGGCACTTGACTCAGGTATTCCTTTTTCTCTCTGCTGACTGTAAGGGACCTCAATTAAAACGAAGACATAAGCTTTGTAGATGGCTGAGATTAGCAGGATGAAACCTACACTGGCCGGTGATTTCCAAGGCACAGCCAGCATCCAGATACCCTGGAGAGACAAACTCGAAACCACTGAAGGCCCAGACTTGGTTTGTCGGAATATTTGGCTTCTTACAGAGTACGATTGCAGCTGCTTGGAAAACAGCAACAGAAAGAAAAGAATAACTACAGCATCTCTGGCAGGTAAGAGGAGGACCTGCTGCACCTCAAGAGCTCCTGTTGTGCTTCATTTTAAAGAGGTGAGTAATTACTTTCCTCTTCAGCAAGGTACTGAAGCACACATTTAGCTGTAACATCAGCGTTGGCCAATGCACTTTAAGACAATTTGCATGACATTGGGTAAGTGGCTTAAGTAGTTTGCTAAATCATGKCCACAGGGCAAGAGACAATTCCCACTTTACATACCGTGCTGCTAATAGCTTTTCTGATCTCTGTAATGGAGTTCTGAGGGCACAAAACACAATTAGATTAGAAAAAAAAAATAATAACAAAGCACTTAGTGCTGCAGGATTATATCTTTGGATGATGGAATTCCTGTAAAAGGGCAGCTAATCAGTTTATTTGCTTCCAGGAAAAAGGACTTTTTCATGACAAAACCGAAACCCAGCCCCACAAAACACTCAGGTAAAATTTTATCTGCTCATTATGTAGAAGTACACAAACAGTTTACAGCTGGACCAAATAAGGCACTGCCACGTTCACTTTGTAAATGGTGGTACAGTTATAGAAGAGATGTTATTAAAAGGCAAGAAAAGCATGAGGAGCTAGTTAAATAGATGAGATGCTTCTGTCTCTTGCCCCTTTACTGCTGGGTTAACCATAAGGTGAAGAAGATACATTGACCTTGCTGAAACCCACGAGCAGATTGCCATTGATTGCAACAAGACTGCAGCATAAAGTTGTGTCTCACAAATGTTTCTGAGAAAAAAATGACAAGAGGATTATTGACAGACTATCAGAGACTAAGCAAAATTCTGACTCCACTCAAATACAAGTCTTTGTAATTAAAATGTTCGCTAGAAAAGGAGAATAGATTTTAACTAATTGAAAAGGTACATTTCTATGTAAATTTAGCTATAAAGGGTAACTTTTAACTAACTACAAAGGTAGATTACAATGTCAATTCYGTTATAAAGTTGTTATTTTTGACCSTCTTAATATTGCCATTGGTATTAACATTGAAAATACCATAAACACAACTTTGTAAGTAAGGCCATAAAAGGCGTGCCTGAGCTAAACTGAGTGTCCTCTCAGTAAGAAAACACAGTGAACACTATTAAAACCAGGTGAAGACAATGCAAATTAAACAAAACCCCTGCTCTATACAAGATACACCCCAACAAGCATGGTAAAATTATTTAAAACAAGCCTGATGATGTTTACTGAAGTATAAAGGTGGGTGCATTCTTCCTGGGTCTTGCCTTAAATACCCAGTTTTAAATTGTTTTCAGTACTGGATCAGCTTTTCCCAATGGCACTGTAAAGCTGRGCAGCAGTCTCAGTAGCCCCAGCAGCTCATCCTCCTGGACAGTGGGGTCAGCTGCCGGTCAGTGGAGCTTTTCTTATCTTTCCCTTCCCTGCAGTCCCCTTTGCCTGGGCCTGCTGCAGATACTGAGCAAAACATTGGCGTGACGCCACTGCTGGGGAAAGGAGAACACACGTGGTAAACAAGTGAGAGCTTAAATAACTGCCAAAGCAAAATCCAGATTCAAACATTTATTTTTCAAAGCTTTTCATTAGGCATATTTTTGTGTTCACTGTCCAGAAGATAAATCTGGAATAACCGATCAATCATTTCTCTGCTGTACTCGGCCCAGATGGGAGAGGACATGTGTTTGTTCTTCATTTCTCTTTGATCCCACTTGCTCTTTCCTTTAAAAACCCACCTTAAACAGTCACGTAACACAAATGAGTGGTTAGACCTTTTTATGACTCTGCCTCTCATCTGTCACTGCTGCTAATTTTGTGTGACAGAGTCTTGTTAAAGTTTGACTATGTATGGATAGCTTCATTATCAGTGAGGAACTTAAAATCAGGGTTYTCAGAAGGTGGTAGTACTATTGCATCATGTGTTTATTGCCTAACACATGTCTTCAGGATATTTTTGACAGTTCTATCAATTATTTTCATGATAAAGACATCTTGGTTGTTGGTTTGTTTCCCCACTGTAGTTGTGCAGACACCACTGAGAGTGAAATAGACTTTTGAGGGGTCTGCGAACTCCCCAGAGGAGCTGTTGTTTCTGTACTAACTTTGTGTCACATCTGAAAACTGTTCAAACTAAAAGCTCCAGTGCTCTGTGTCTCAATGTCAAGCTGGCTCACCCCTTTCTACAGCAGCTTAAAGATTTTTCCAGCCTTAAAGAATCTTGTTTGGGTACAGAAGATCTACATGATACTCGGTCCTATGCCTCGAATCAATATTTGTTTTGGAAAGTTTATCTGGAGGTTAGATGTTGTTTTGAAGTAGTTTTTAAAAGCTGGTTGGGGCTGCAGGGCTAGGAATAGTCTGGATGGAACTGGATTAGTGGGCTGAGCACAGGAGAGACATTCAAAGCCACAATGTACCAAAAATCATCATCTGAGCATTGGCTGTGCATAGAGTAATATGTCTGCACAGGTGATCTGGCTTTCAAGTCTTGTAGATTTAATCTTCAATTCCAGTTTATATTTAAAATGTCAGCTGGATTTTACTGGTATGTGGGAAACATTTAATCTCACTTTTTTATCACTGAGAGCACATTGCTGGTGATTTAGGGCTTAGTTAGCTTGTAAGAATTGCTTTATGTTGCTGAAGATTATCGGTCATATTCAGTCAGCCTAAATTCCACCTTAGCCTCTAAATCTAATGTTTCTGACAGGCTGGATCTTGAAAGCTCCTAATTCAATGCCTTTCACCCTGTCAATTACTTCATCCACAGAAGTAGGTGAAATTTAGGCTTTCAAAATATTCCCCTTTCTTTAAAACCAGAAAGAGAGAGAGAGGCATAGTCTCTATAAATATGTTTCTTGTAATCTGTGCATCCACCAAGAATAATTGTGTCCATGGAGTGGTACGAAGAAATCACTTGTGGATCTTCAAAAGAAGCTCCTTCAAGAGGACTGAGAGGGCTAACACAGATGAAAGCAAAAGAAAAAAGGAAAAGTCTTTCTGTTCCAGACCTCTAGAGATTACCAAGAAAATGTGATAACAGTTAGTTTCTCAGAGTATGGGGCAAAATGAGTTTCTGCTTATACAGCTTTCCTAAAGAAAAGTTTCTGGGAAATTGTGGTCCATCAGAGCTGATCAGCAATGCAGGGTTGGTTTGAAAGTTGCTGCTGAGGGGAATTTGTATGCATGAAGGGGACAGAGGCAGCATCAGCTGTACTGAGTGGCTTTTACTGTGATGTGGCTCTCAGAGATGTTGTTCATTCCTGGAAACAGAAGCAGAATTTCACAGTGATACCAAGATAACTGAAAATGAGAAGATCTTATTTATTTTAGAAAGCATGGTGTAGACCAGATTTCATTTTCCTAGGTCACTTGCATAACACCGTATAAATGCAGTTGCAACAAAATTTCTTAGCAGTACTGAAAATCACACAGGAAGCCCCTTACTCCTAATTTTCTAAGATGTTTCACATGAGCTTGTGTTAGTAATGAAGGTAAATACTTTGTTTCTTGGAGCTTTTTAAAGAAAATTTTGTTTTTCACAGATAAGCCTGGAAAAAAACACAAAAAGACAGGCTGCTAGATGTCAGATGAGGAGAAGCAGTAGGTGTCTGAGTCATCTACCGGGGATTGTCCTTATGCAACCTCAGAAATGCTCCTGGTTTTCTAAGAAAAGGGCTGTGAAGATGTCGTTGCTCAGTTCGAGGAAGATATTTTAAATCCCAAACAAAATATTTTGTTACTTCCATGAAGAAGTCTGAAAAAGGCAAAAAGAATATTTTCATTAAAAATGGCATATGGTCCAGTTTTAAAATTAGATATACGCTGGAAAAACTTCGCTGAAGGGAAAAAAGGTCACAAGCTTTATTGCAGGAGCTCTTCCACTGTTCTTTAGTCTCCTTAATCACTTATTAAGAAATAGAAACCCCGGGAATATATGAACCAGCACATCAAATTGCAGTATGGGGTAGGGGAAGTGCATTGGGCGACTGTGTAGTAGACCCATGTTCAGAAATGACACTGAGAGCCTCAGAACATTTCTTGAAGAACAAAATGTCTTTGTCTAAATCATGGCATAGACAGTGGACCACAGACTTGGACCTTCTCTGAGTGTGACCATCTTTCCACCTTCCTTCCATGGCTTGGTTTAATTGCCGAGGGAAACCAGGTGGAATTGGAAATACGTAACTTTTTTGGGCTTCTTTCTTTCCCAGACATCTGGCCTAGGCTGTAGGAAGAATGGCACTAAATGGTTTTCCTCTTAATTCACGGGAAACCACCCAGAGGAGCTTGTGCTAGAAGGGACACTTCTGGCTAATCTCCTGTGGACTATGAAGGATGATAGAGAAGACAGGATTTGGTCTCAATAACATATCAGAACACAGAAAAAACACACTGCAGCGGGTACTTGAATAGAAACACAGATTTTCTGGTAAACGTTTCTTGCTTCTGCTTCTTTTCAGTGGCCAGATTACAGAACTTCATTTTCTGTTAGCTACAATCCCTCTGGGTGCCTAATTGAAAACCTGGCGCTGCAGCAAATCTGAGGAATTGAGAAGACTGCACATTTCTTCGTTCTGTAACTAGTGAAGGAAGAAACAAAAAGGTGAGGACAGAAATGTAAGATACGTAGGGAAGCATAAGACAAGTTTTAAATACAAGTAGATTCTTTGCAAATCTGTGAAAGGGAAAGAATTTTCTTCAGAGGGTACCTTGATGTGTGCAGCTTTATTATACCAGCATGGTTTAAACCAAAATGAACTGATCTAGAACTGAAGGCTTCCAGAGCTAAATACCACTTTCTTAGGGATTTAAACCTGTCCAGTAAGCAGAAGTAATGACTGGTTTGGAGCCTGGAAGACATGTCCATTGCCAAAGCACTGTGAATAGGACTTGTATGTAAAAGATACTTTTCATAGTCACTCTTTCCACTGGCAGTGAACTCTTTCCGCTTTGAATTCCTGTTTGACACTGATCAGACAAATAATTCAGCACTCAACATGTACAGTACAAAGGGATTTATTTAATGATGAGATAGTAAAAAGAACTACCAGGACTGTACAAGCTTAAATAGGTAAGTTTTAATGTATACTTAATGCTGAGATGTGTACCAAAAGATTTTTAATAACTCCTTCTCACCAAGTGTGGGTAATTTCAACCACAGTTTATCAGGAGCCCACTCTCTTCACTCTGAATTACACAATGTAAAATATAACTTGCTATTCCCTCCTGCTGCCTGCTTGCAATTACCTTTACTTATTTGGGATCACTGAAGTAATAAATTTCATGTGAATCACAGTTGTTCAATTGTTATACTGCAGTGGGATAAACCAGCCCAAATGGACACATTTCCTTTTTTTTTTCTGGACTGGCAAGGAAAGCATAGACTTAAAATCCACTGAGGTTGGAGGGATGCAGTCTATCGATTCCAGTGCCTGCTGAAGTAAAAAAAAACGCTGTGGAAGTTATCCACCCAGCTTGGGGGCTTTTGCAAACCTCACTAGATATCTGCCTGCGCCTTTAAATGTCAGATACTGTTAATAATGTGCTCTGCCCGAGATAACATGGGAAAAACACAGGTTATCAATCTCAGTTCCCTTGTATTGCAAGCTAGTGCTTTGAAAACCTCTTCTCCTTTAATACATGCAGATTTGCAGTACATGTGTACTGAGAGCCAAGCATTTAAGATATTTTAAAAAATAATCTTGATTTAAACAGTCCTTTCTGTAGTTGCACATGAGGTATAACAGAGTTTTTTGGTGATTAAAGCATCATGATATAATGTAATTTTTTGGGCACAAAAGGTTTTCATTGCCTTGGTAACAGGTAGCTCTCAATTGCTTTCAGCCAATTAAATGACGACTTAGTTTTCAGTTGGTTTCCATTGCTGGGTTGCAGCTGATAGAACGATTTGAAATCTGCTTTGTGACTACACAGCTGAATGTGAAAGTAGTTGATATGACTTACACTAATCCTGCAAAAGAGCACTCTATGGATGTGTCTGATTAAAGAATTCGAGATGATTTCTCCTTTGGCTGTAATCAGAACAATATGAAATCTGTTGCTGGGTGGTGAGGAGGAAAGAGATGCTGCTGAACATTCTGCAGAAATGCTTTACATGCTATCCCTGAATGCAGGTTTGTTTGGGAACATACTAGGAGGGAGCCTGCTCAGGTTTTCTTTTTGAATTTAAACAGTCAAACAAAATGCTTTACCTTCTAGATCTGCATAACTCTGTGAGAAAGAAGGAACAGCCAGGGGCTAGCATGAAACCAGACACAGGACATGAGGCCGGCTGGTTTGCCCCCAGTAGGATCTGCACTGTCCATTTCCACTTCTAGGTCTAAGGTGCACAGAAGTTGCATTCTGGGGAAAAATCACTAGCACTGTTCAGTTAACAAAACTTCACAAAAATAAGGGAAAAAACCTCCAAGGATGGAACCATGACATTCTGTACAGCAGTGATGGAAAATCACAAACTTATATTTACAAAACCCACAAATGTCTAATACATTAGAGTCCTGTCATAAACTCGGAATAGAGATCTTGTCCACAAAAATACCTGAATTGATTAATTAGTGATAAAAGATGAAACAGAACCCAGTTCTAGCTCTAAATGAGCAATTTCTGTTTGATTAAGAGTATAGATTTCACACTATAATTATTGTATAATGTGGTTCTTACAGCTTTAGAAGTTACACATCTTCAAAATATTTTCTTGAAATTCAAAGATCTTTCTCATATTTGTTTTAAAACCAATTCCAGTTCTTCTATGATACAGTAATTAGGGAAAACAAATTTTATTAAGTCTATCTCAGATTAAATTTTCACAGCTCCTTGCTAAGTTAATTACTTATGTACTATACCTTGTAAATTAATTAAATTAGAGGGCAGAATATGAGAAAATTTATTACCCTTTTTTTCCTGAAATGTGGTTTTGGCTATATTGTAACTATTTTATTGTGTTAAGAACAATAAAATATGCATATCGGGGTTTTTTAAAAATGCTTTGTGAGCTCAATTACTTGAAATGTTCATAAAATACAAAGGATTTATTGTAGTAAGGCTTCTATCTCTATTCACATGAGATCATATTTCTGAGCACGGAAACTTATATCACCAATATGCCTTTAACACTGGCCTTGGAGAGCTCTGCTGCTCTTTATGATATAAAACTAATTGCCTTAAATCCAGGGGCCAGACTTTGAGAGATACTTAGGTATTAGTTTTGCATTCACATCCAGCGAGTTTCACAGTAGTGCCTAATTATTTTACTTTCCTGACTTTTCTGCGGATAGGTTAAAAATATTGATGGATACTTCTCTGCAACTTCAAAGGTATAGGTATTAATAAGCATATTGGAAAGCTTAAATACTTTTTCTTCTGTGTATATTCACAATTTCACTTTAGCTTTTCAATTTTGTACGCTATAGAACCTGTAGGATGTGCCTTGCCAGGACTGATGTCCTGTCATCAGCAACAGCATCCGACCTGGAGAGTGCAGCAGCTCAGAAATGGTCCTTTGCTTTTCACAGATGAATTGGAAAAAATTCCAGACTCTCAGTCCTTATGCAGTGATCTGTTTAGCATTCATTTACGCTGTCATTGTAGACCTTTTGTCAGCCAGAGGTTGGTGTCTAGAGGGATTAATTTTGTGTAGAAAACGAACATTTGGTGGAGTCAAGTACTGCGTGCAGCTCTGCACTCTTACAAAGAGCAGACCTGGAATCTTTCGTCCTGCTCTGTTCAGACAAAACCCAAACTGTTTACATGCTCACGCTTTCAAGGTCTTGCCAAAAGCTTGGTTCAAATGCTTTTTCTCTCTTATTTTGCATGTTGTGAGTGCAGCTCACTCTTTCCTGGTGACCCTTTGCTTTCTGTGTTAGTTCTCACTCTGACTGATGCATACAGGGAAATCTCTCTACTCAGATCAACCCTTCACGGATCTCTATTTTGGATTTTGGGTGTTATCGTGTCAGCTAATTAGAGTAGGCTCAGCCTTGTGTGAAAAATTTTATAATAGAAACAAAGTGGATTTCAAAATGAGGAAAGTGAGCAGGAGGGTTAGGGGAAGGAAGGGTATGGTCTGACACCCACAGGCATCCTACACTGATGCTTATTTGTCCTGCTTTAAACTGCCTCTGAAGCTACTTGTTCTAAAGGAGAAACTTTTTTTTTCTTTTTTTTTTTTCAACAGACAAAAGTAAGACTGGCTCTTGCACTTACCACTTCCAGTGCTGTTTATCTCAAGCTGTAAACCACCTCGTATTCTATAAACACATTTCTTCATCATTGTTTCTTCTTTTGCTCTCATCTCTGTTAATCAACTGCTCCTTATGTGACATAGACTGTAAGGAAAATACATGACACAAACTGCTGCAAGCCACAGATCTTGAACCATTCATCTTGCACTTTCCAGTGAAGAAGCATTTTGTTTAAATAATGCGCATTGTGCTCAGTCTCCCTTCAATTAGGGTAACCAGGTAAGGTAATTGGGCACCTAGCAAATGTGGCAGCTGCAGGCAAATAATCACAGCTCCAGTACCTGCTCCCATGGCAACTGATGTGTTTACACTCACAAAAGTACGCATTTTCTGCCTTCTACACGGTAGAAGAAAAAAGGTTTTAGAGCTACAAGGAAAGAGTTTATGAGGATAAATGTTTAAGCAGGTGGTTGGGAGAAACAGTGGTTGTTCTTCGGAATGAAAATGTAGGGAGTGAAAATAACAATAATGAGCTGTTATCAGACAACAATTAAGCATCTTCACCTCCTGAACTCAGCATGCAGTAGGCAACTCTCAGAGGCAGATCTCATTCCCTTTAACAGAAACTCCTCAAGAGAAAGGGAAGGCAGGAGGGATTCCAGACGTCAGTGCTTCGGCACTGTTTCTGCAGATGCGACTCCAGTGCTGCTTCAGAGGCATCACGTTTAGAGAATACTTTGCAATGGCTACTTTTTTAGAAGTTACAAACTATTACTTTAAAGATACCATGGAAAAAAATATTATTGCTACCAGCTTGCCCTGAGAGTTTGTACATCTGCTACGTCTGCTCGGGTGTTGCCAAGTGGGACAGAGAGATGTGGGTGGAAGTTTAGGGCCTGAGCCATGTGCGTACAGGGAAATTAAAAGACCTTTTACCTTTCCTTGTCTTCCCAACAACTCGACATCCTCTGCTTCTCCTGCAGTAAATCCAAGGCAGCCAATACATAAGCACTACTTTCACTTTCCTGCCCACACATACTCTAAATTTAAACAGAAGAGAGACCTGACTGTGCTGGGAATTTATGGCAAAGTATGTCTGACCACGTGGGTGGTTTAGCAAAAACAACTACGAAAAAAGCACAGATGAAATTGCAGGAAAACTGGCCAGGTGTAGCAGAGTTGACCTTGCTTAAATTTTCAGGTGGAAAATGTGGGCATAAGAAAGCCTTAAGCTCTAGAAGTATATCTGTCACATTCTTTCAAAAGATAAGGCTTTGAATGAGTGTCCCATAAAAAAACATGAAGAAATACCAATCCTGTATTTATTAGACTTCTCTTTTCATCCTGTGAGCTGCTCATCTCAATGAACACTTATTCCTTGGACTGTGGCTCTTGGTTGACTCACAACAGATTCCGCTCATAGAGTAACATACCTTGAATAAATAATTTATAAACACTTCCTCATGCACAAAAGTCTGGAGTGATGAAATAAGCAGTTAAGATACTTTGGACATTCTGTAATGAGCTGTGGATCCTGAAAGGAGAGAGTTGTAACAGTGCAGCTAAAGTTGAGTACATCTGTCCTCATCAGCATGAATTGCTCAAGTTTGAAGAGTCTTGTAGATGGTGATTGAACTGAATTTGGCAGTTCTGAACCAGGACAGGTGACACATTGTCTCTTTAAGGCTGCAGGTCACCCCAAAGTTATAAAAGATGCAGACCTGTTAGGCTTTCTAAGTTCTGAACCCTTACTTGATAAAGAAGGAAGAAATGATATGTCCTCTCCATTTAGCTACCATTTAGTAGGATTATGAGGGAAGATGATAAAAATCTCAGTTTAAGATTGTGATTTATGATTTAAGATCTGGTATTGCAATGAGACCCTCTCTACTCATATGCAAATTCACTTATGTCAGTGGATCTGTGCTGGGGCTTTGGTCTCTCTCTGCAGAGCTTTCATTGCCAGATTGTGTTTTAAAAGTTCTGATTTGTTTCTTCATATAAAAAAGCTCCGTTATGGCCAAACAGATGAAGTACTTCAATAGGATTAAGCACATCAGGATTTTGCTCTACAGAAATTACCCCTGGCTCTGCCACTGGTGGTCTAGGTGACGTGGTGTAAGCTTTTTTTGCTTCTCTGCCTCTTTCTCAGTTTTGCCATGTATGAAGTGCTACTAGTCTACTTAATATTGCTTAAGAATACTACCTGCACTGCAAAATTTTTGATTTTTTTTGGTTCAAACTATCCGTGATTTTGAGATTATAATGGTATTACCCAAGCTGGTTTAAAGATTTAATTTCTGCTATCAAAGGTGCTCAGCTGCAACCCTTTAGAAGAGCTRTGACAGACTTGCCTTAGTGATTGTTCGTAAAACTTCAGTTACACAGAAGTAACAACAAATGAATATGTCAGATGTGGTACCCCAAATAAAGGTAATAGAAGATATTAATATATATCTACTAAAAGACTTCATTTATGTTTTAATCACTTTCTAGAAAGATTGATCTGGTACAGTTTGTTTGGGATTTTTTTAAATAACTTTGATCATATGCAGTTATTTCTGCTCACTTGAAATGCACTGTTTCAGTGCAGTCTCGGTGGGAATAGTGTCACTGCACAAAGACGTACGAAAGACTTTTATGTTATTTAGGGGGCCTGAATCCATTACCTTTCCATTTCCCATAAGGGAAAGACTTATGATAGGCTAATAAAAATCTCTTATTATTCCTTAATACATGGAGGACACCAGAGTAATAGGAAAAAAGGCCCCAGAAACTACTTTCTAACAGACTAATTTGTGCCATCAAAGGGTAAACATTTTGCAAGTGGTGTGACTTTTCCAGTTTAATTTTGGAACAGACAAATTGTGGCAATTTTAAAAAGTCTTCTTCCAAAGTTTTCTCTATAAAATTTTTATCTTTATGTTTTCCATATAATTTCTATTTCAAAGAAAAGTATGCTAAAACAAAGTAAAAACATTCTAAAACAAAGTAAAAGCAAGATAACTATGAAAACTGTTGCTTGGCAATGTATTTTCTCGTTTTAAATGTCAAGTTTCAAATTTCATGTTTCCATCAACAGTATGTCACATTTTAAAGAGTTTCCCTTCTGACTTATGGCTTATTCTTGAATTTGTTGGCCACTTAATGTGTAATACAGGCTACAGAAATAAAGGATAGAAGAGCCATTTGCTTTTTGGTATCCATTTGGAGACATTTTTTGTATAAGCTAGCAAAACCTGAAATAAGTTTTTTTGAAGAAATCAGTTCTATAAGTGGTATGAAAAGGTAATCTTTGTGTGCCTGTACACAAAGGAGTACAGTTCCTGTCAGAACAGGGGTGCAAGCTACTGCTGAAGCATTTTGAAGAACAAACACTGAAGCTCCCACAAGATCAAATGAAACATGAAGAAGATTCGTGAAAAAAAATTCTGATGTGGCTTTTTGATCAGAACATACTTAATTTACTGAAATTCACAGTGGATTTTTGTGACTTTTCAGGATGTCGTTTATCATTATATCATTGTATCATTTGTGAGTCTGTATCAACAGAGAGTGGCACTGTGGGAGTGGAACCCCAGAAGAACAAACAAAAGAATAAACCCACTAACGCTTGCCCTAATGTCTCTTCAGCTGTATGAACCAGCCCCAGTTCAGTTCTCTAAGCACGTTGGATCAAACAGGACATTTGTGTCATTCCAGACTCAGATTAGCAATACAGACAGCTCAACAAGTGATGCAGACCTAATTACATTGTAATTGAATCATACATCAATATCGTGTGCTATCAGTGCTCAGTTTAATCCCAGCCAACATAATTCTAATCATTTAAATGACGACAGTACAGATCCTATGAAAGCAATACAATTTCACTGTATGACTCTGCTCAGTGTTCTCACAAACAAATGTTCACTGGAAACAGATCAAGGAAGGGACAGGAGCTCTGCCCTTGGTTGGCACTTGGGTAAGGGTGCGGAAATCCCCTCCTGGCCCCAAAGTGCTTGGGAAGGTGAAAGGATGGGTTTGCTTAGGGTAAAGAAAAAACCAGCAAACCCCACCATTATTCCTTCCCCATCCTCCAGGAGCTGCAGTCTGAGCATTTATTCCTGCTCTTCTTAGATTCAAAAGTCTTATCAATAGTTTGGTAATATTACTGTAGACAGGTTAATGGGATCCAAGTTTAATTAAGGACTCTATTTAATTTGGTTTGTTTATTATATGACTTAAAAAAAAAACCCGACCAAAAAACCTAATGCAGCCATTCATCAAACATGTTCTTATTAAAAGTGGCATTTGCCCTACATCTGAAAAAGGCAAACAACTTTGCAATACCGAACTGTGGCTTTCTGAGTCTTTGCTGGATGTGACCTTTCCAAAACCTCATGTCTCTGTTGCATCCTGAAGTTTTCTTCCTTCCCTTCCCTTCGAAAGGCTGTTTCCCCTCAGGATAATTCAGTGTACGTCTCCTCTATGGTCATAAACCTGTGGGCCTATTTCCTAGCTGCCCTTGTGACCTTTCCCTGTGAGGCTGCACTGGGACTGTGTACTTACTGCAAGACCTCCGTAAGGCTCAGGAGACCAGAAATCAGTGGAAAATGTTTTTTAGAGAAACAGGGAGAGATGGCCAGAGAATAAAATCCGCATTTGGTTGGCTCCACCCCTGGTGAAGGGCCTCAGCACACCCTTGGATGTAGCTGGGTCGCTCTGCCAGAGCCCTCACAGCAGCAACAACCCCTCAGGGCACCCTAGTGAAATGTTTTTGTCTGTCATTCTGCTGCGAAGTCCTATTCACAGTTCCATATACACTGTTTCTAAACTCATGGATACCCCGTGCAGCTCAGTTAGTATTTGTAATCTGCTTTCTGGGAGAAAGTCTGCGGGACAGAGTCACTGTCGCTGTCATGTGCTGAGGCACAGGGACTAGAAAGTGCAATTGAGGTTAATTCACCGCCCGAGCACTGCAGTCTCTGCTTCACACCATGGGATGGAAAGAGTAAAAATAAACTGGAACAGTGTCCAGGGCACAGAAAGGGAACAACTCAGTCCTCCAGAGGAGCTAAAAATCTTTGGAAATGTGGCAAGCAATCTGTTGGCCGTAGGTTCTAGGAACAAATTTGATTTCTAACAACAGATTAGGGAGTTACTTTCAGTCAACTTGGATCAGTGAAGGGCAGAATTTTAATACAGGTGTTTGAGCAATTCTGAACTTTCTACTAAAAAGAAATGTATATAAGGTACAGAAAAAAAGATTAGGGTTGAATAAGAATTTCTGATTGATCTGAGGCAGAAAATGTCTGGTGGAGTCGACTGAACTGAAATTAAAACCATAACCACCCAGGCTTTCGGAAAACACTGTACTAATACCCGACAAAAGAAAATCTGAGTCCAGCAAAACCAGCAGGTGGAACAACAAAGAGTAAAGCACAAATACAACAAGAAAAAGCAGAAAGAATTTAATCACTTTTCAAGATTATGCAAATGCCATCATGCAGTGTTCAGTTTTGGTATAATCATCTTGAAATAACAAATTGCCTTGCTTTTACAGGACCTTTCCGAGAAACACTATTTTCTTTGATGTTTCTTATATATTTATCATAAATCCATCCTTTTTTTTTTCTTCAATGTGCAATTCAGTTATAAAGAAACTACTTACCTCACTGTGTGTTTCTTTAAAAAAATCTGCTCATAAAATCTCTATTGTGTGCAATTTTAATAAATTTTAATTGTAAAATCTGCCTGAACAGAATCAGTATTTACCAAGTTTCTGCGATCTGCAAGCCTATTACATGACAAACAATATTCTCTCAACTGCTGTGCTTGAGATAGGATCAGACATAACCAATGTCACACTTTTTAGGAAACTGAGAGACTCAGGTAGCATGAGACTATTTTGTAATACACAGCTCATCTAACACTATATATTCTTACTCTTACAAATGTTCCATATACAGCTTTTTACCGAATTTCAAACTTTTAATGATGCTTACATTCCGAACAAATCAACATATCCTTCGAGATGCTGAAAGCTGAGTTTAGGGAAATTTCAAGTAAAAAGGGTTCCATGTGTTCAAATCAAAATGTTAGGTCATTTAGAAGGTAATGTGTACTAGATAATTATTTTTTTTCTCCTTAGATGGCTCTGTGTTTCCTATAAAAATTAGAGTTATGATCAGACAGTAGCCCTTCAGTGAATGCATTGTCATGAGCCTGAGAACACACAAAATATTTGTTTTAATTTTCTAGCTCCCTAAACACATTTTCATGGATTCCAACGCTATTAAGTTAGCCCATTTTTGACTTTGTCGTTGTCACTGTCTTTAAAGAACCTAAAAATTACAGCTGGGAAATCCGCACTGTAAAACACAAGTAACTGTTAACAACCAGAGAACTTTAAAATACTTAAAATACCTGGGAAAATAGATGATCCACTTATAAGGCTGTACCTCCATGTTCCGTCTATTAATGCTGACAGAAAACAGTATTTCTGGTCATTCTGAACTTCTGACAAGTGAGGAAAAATGATTTTGAATTTCTAAATACAATCTCGAAGAGGAGATTCAGTTATTATTCACTTTGCCTTATGTGGCATATCAGATTGGCAATTAACAGAAAGAAAACATTAATTTCACTTTTTCTTTCAATAGGATTTTTTTTCAAGGATAATATTTATATTATCAGCTGTAAGTGATGCTAGATGGTTGACTTTCAAACTGTTTGCACTTTTTTCCCTTTCAGACAGCCCTCATGCAGATTAATGCCCATGTTACAGGTAACTGAGTAGATAATGGCTTTTTCTACAACGAGCTGTGCAGTTAAAAAAAAAWTTCTTGGGAACATTTCAAAATTTTTGTACTTTTAAGCATCAGAAGGCACAAGAAAAGCTGTTTCTATCTGAGCTTTCCTTTTTTTTTATTTTATTCTAACAGGAGCTAGTGTATTATCGGAAAGACATGAAGGTTTTTTCTTCCTGGGATGTATCATCTCAGCTGACGATAAATTTCAGAAAACAGAGCAATTTCATTTGCTGTCAAAGTGTCCTACATGAAGGATTATATACTTTTTTTTTTCACTTTTGAAGGAGAAAATGTATTTTCCTTATTTTGACAGCTGTTAGCAAGAAAAAAAGTCTTAAGATTGTTGTTCCTAGAAGTAATGTTAACATTATTTTTTGTGATGTTCTGTTTGCAACCTAATGTTTGACAATCCACCAGGATTGCAAAACTTCCTCTGCATACGACATAGTCTTATGATAAAACTATTGGTTATTTTGATGCTCTGGCCAAAATCACTTCCTTATTTGCTCCAGGAGGTAAGGATGCTTGTTTTTTAGGGAAAGTGTCTTGACTCTCTGAGTAAATATTGCCATTGCAGTTACTTGCATATTCATCATCCATACAAGCATTGTATTGAACTAGTATAGCAGGACCTGCCTGGGGGAATAACAAGAACTGCCCCAAATTCTTCCTAGAGTTCTCTGGGTTATAAGGGTGAGACTGCTGAGGTGTCTCTATATTGTGAAGGTGGTTCAAAGTTCAGCAAATCACCACATTTTAAGCTGGTCGACTGCCTCAAACCAGTTCACTGGCCCATCTACGCATGTGACTGCTTAGGGGTTCTTACACCCCTCAGGGAATGAACAAATTAAGAGGTACGCACAGGCACACCCCCAATACCCAGCAACTCCACTATCAAATATCATAACTATCATCTAACCCTTGCCACAATCACTGGCGGATTCCTGCCTGGGGAGAGGGGATATTATCCAAAGCCTGTAATTTTCAAGTGTATGGTAACTCTTGCTGGCATTAGTGGGAGGCAGTAGGAAACACAACCACCTAAGATGACTTTACTCGAGTCATAGGGATAATTTACACTGTCAAGAAAAGGACTGTACCCTGCCTGAGGTCAGGCTGACTGGGCAAGGAAAGCTCTTCAACAGCTTTGCTGCTCTTTCAGTCAAGTGTTGCCCACTTTCTTAGTGCCAGCATTTCAGAGACAGTTCCAGACAAATGTAAATGTCCTGCAGGCAAGCGTTTACTTGAGTTTTCATCTCCCAATCTATAGAACATGCTTTGAATCTCTCTGTGGGCTATTAATAGACATGGGGATRTCACTCAAACTAGCATAAACCAAAACTGTGTGGCTTAAGGAAATGGTTGTTTTTGCAGGGAAGGCAAGGGCTGATTGGCTTTTGACACTGATCACCTTCCTTGTGGCTAAAAGCAATCCCTAAAACGAAAGACASATGGATGTGGGAAATATAGGAGCCTCGCTTTTCTTTGCTTCTCCTGTAACTATTGAAAATATAAAGGAAAATTTTTGACCAGCCATCCTGAATTTTCTTATTGTTAGAGAGTCAAAAATGAAGAGGAACATCCTTTTTTTTCCTTGAGCAATAGCAGAATATTCCTACTCTGTGATCAAAATGAGACTGGTTGGGAGACTTTCATGATGATATGTACTGTAAACTTTGTACTCCATAATCAGTTTACTGTCCCTTTTCCTCCAGCTCTTCTTTGTAGACTTTGGACTTTCAGGGACAGCAATCAGCTTCAATGTGTAAAGCTCTTGTCTCGTGAGGCCTGAGCAGCACCACAAACGTAGACAACAAAAACAGGAGTCTGCTCCTTTCTTACAAAGTGTAAGAGTGCCCCATCTCTGAACTGTCTTAATAGTTCACCAGTTATCCAAGCGAATAAAAAGCAAACACAAAGTGAAGACCTTTCAAAAGAAAGCCCCCCAGGTCCCTGCTAGGTGTTAGTGAGAAGAGCTAGGTTCCTCACAGCACTGAACCGTTTTTTTTGCATTTCCTCTCTGCTTTTGGTGATCCCGTTCCAGCTTTCGGTTGGAAATCCCAGCCTGGTTGTATTGCTACTGTAGAGATGGATTTTTGCCTCCCATTTTCAAGAAAACTCTGTGATACACGCACAATTGTCAGAAACACAAACAAATCTGTCACCAAGATTGCACCTTCCTGGATTCCTTTTCAGTGCCTTGAGAAATATTTTCTGTTGTATCAAGGTCAAAACACCGTGTGAGGGATTGTGTCTCGGTGTGTGATGCTGGTAAGAAGGCTACAAGGCGTCTTGTGATTGAGCRAAAATTCTGAGCTGTTCAGGGCTCCTACCACACTTAAAAATGCTACTGCTAAAAATGCTGTTACTGGTGAGATCAATAAGATGGGGCACAAATGAACACAAAATTGGCACYGATTGAGTGTGGAGGCTCACTCAGACTTGCTTTTCCCAGCTCAGAAGGACTCTCGTGACTCTAAGTTGCTCATATTAAACACAGCTACTTTCCAGTTGATCCTTTGGCTTTTATTATCCATTACTTCAGCACCAACAGTTCTTGCCTGCCTTTTATTTTGACAGACTGCATTGTTTGGATACTAATACTGTATTTCTTTTGAATTTAATCTGCCAAAATGGAACAAGGCTATGTTCTTGAGTACAATTTCTTTCTGAAGCCAAAGACATTTAGCCTTTACAACAAGCTGTATAGGTTACAAACATTTTAGAGATTGTAACTTTGTTATKGGGAAGGGACATAAAACGGTCAAGTTTGAAATATTTACAGCTGAAGGGAGTGCAGRATGGGTAATCAGCTTTCTGCTAGTATTGGATATAAGATCAAATTAKAGAGATGTTAATGGGACCCTTTATGGTGCTTGAAAATTTCCTGCCACTTTCTGAGAAAGGACTTCGCTTTCTTTTGTGGCAGACTTCTTCCACCTTTGTGTTCTTTCACATTTCCAAAGTGTAAATGACTTACGGATGGCCCAACAAATTCTAAGTTAAATTACACCTAGTSCTGCACTGAGGCATATTACTCAATGCTTTCTGTCCATCACCTTTGAATTTATATCAGTTTTACCTATCCATTTGGGGGCTGAAATCTTCTGTTCTTGGCACTTTTCTGAGAGGTTTTCTGGAGAGTTTGATCAAATAAATAATTGTCTGCTTTTAAGGTTGTTTTCTCCCAGTTATTTTGAGCAGCAGTGGTTCTTCAAATACTAAGAAACATGAGGTTTAACAAGGTCAAGCTAGAGCAGTTTCTTTCATTCTCACTATGGAAATCTGTTCAAAGTTGTTGATAATCACCTGTTGATAATCTTTGCAAATGAAGAGAGATAACACAACTGTGTTATATGTAATTTCTTCATCTTGCTTAGTCTATTGAACCATATTTAAATTCTTGCACCTGAATAATGGCAAAATGAATTTTCCTTTTACAGTTGCTGTTTCTCCTTGTCATAATGGTTTTTACCATAACGAAAAAGCAATTGTGTGAAAAGCACAAGGAGAAAATGTAATATTCTCACATTGCGAATGTAACATTTCTAAATGTGATATTTAAATTAAGTCAAAATTTTGCAGAATAAGTGTACCTATCCTTACACCCATAGTTGGGGTTCRGGTTGAAATGTGTTACTTGCTCAAATGCTTCTGGAAACTAAAAATACAGATGAGCCAGACTATGCTGGACTAGACCTTGAAAATATAGATATGAGTTCTCTGTGATAAGCAAATTTTACAGTTATTGAAATAATCAATCATTATTATTGCTGCTAATGGAACACCCAGATTTCATCAAGTCTTCAAAGCAGTAATTTAATATAATATTGTATAGCATTTCATTATGAAAAAACTGTTCAGAGCTTCTGGGGAAGAYGGAAAATGTTTTCATTTGTTTTGTTTTGATTTTTTTTTTWAAATTAATTATGAGATCAAGTTGAACTCTGCATGGACAAAAAAGTGACCTTGACCAATAAAACCCACTTAATATCTTTGTCCCTTCCATGTGTTCCACCTATCTGGCATTGATTTATAAGGAGAGCTTGCAGAGAGCTGTTGCTAGGGGACAGAGCTTTTGTAGGTCCCCATTAAAGCAATATTCCTGAAGAAGAAAAGTAATTTACATGTTTCAAGTGCTGCCTACCAAAAAAAAAGAATTTAATCAAGCCCCARGAAGTTACAGAAGGGAACAAGCATAATCTATACGAGTAACAACCCTTATGGCAGAGACAAGTAAAGGAGCACAGGTCACATTCTGGATGCTGCTCCTTTGTACCCTGGCAGACAACCTCAGTGATTTGTTATTTTATTAAATTCCTTCCAATTTATACCTCATAACCAAGATCAGAATATTTGGGATGCATTTGACCTAGCATATACGTTCATCTCCCTCTGTTTAACAGGATAACTTTGATGTTAACCAAAATGCCAGTCTCCAGGGTAAAAGCCACAGGAGGGAAGAAAACTGTCAAGACCACATCTTCTAGTTCCCCAAGTAGTCAAATGCTTTCTGAATTGTTGCCCTGGAGGGGATTCTGCCCTACTGGGAAGAAGCACCCCTCCGATGGGACTGTCTTTTTATAGCTGTTTGTGTCCAGCTCTTTAGTTCCTCTTGTTCTCTTTTTTTTTTTTTTTTTTAACTGCTCCATGTGTATAGGTACATCAAAAACCTTCCTTTTGTATAGCTTACTGGTGTATCAGTTTAAACAGAAAATGTGGATAGCTGACTGGGAAAAATCCTCAAATTCTCCTCCCTCGCTGTTTCTAAAAGCTTATTTTTGCAGGACATAGAGATCCTTCCTTCCTTCCTTCCTTCCTTCCTTCCTTCCTTCCTTCCTTCCTTCTTTTCATTGATGAGACTGTTTTTCCATGAATATTGCTCAGAATTTATGGCTTTTGCCAGAAGTTGCACTACATTGAGAACAGCCTTTTCTCCTTGGATGCTTGACCATCAAATTGATGGGAAAATGCTCACCCTTGATGGGATGAATGCATATGACCATATAAATCATTCCCTGTTTTCTTAAGTGGCTTGAACAAGTATGTGACCAACATTTGTTATGATTCTTCCCTTCTTACCTTGGCACATAATCAGGGAAGATTAGATTAAACCATCTCTGGAAACTCTCTAAGGGTTGAACAAAACAATGCTAGTGACTCTAGGCAGCTCAATGTGGCATTCAAACCCCAGAAGAATAAAAAACTATTGGCAGAAGCTGCAATGAAGTCTGCATTTCACAATACATAACAAAATCTGTCTCAGCAAAGTTTTTGCAGAAAGAAAGTGAAATTTATCATGGATCATTTGTTGTGTGATACTGAAAGAATAAGTGAAGGTCCCAGATGGTTTTAGGATCCTGTTTTCTTAGGCTGCTTTGCTTTGCACACACACAAACAGTTCCCTCTCAGCACAGTCTTAACTATATAGCAAAATCCAAAGTGGGAAAGGCATTTCTAACAAAACCTACAAAGTCAAGCTTTAGCAGAGCTAAAAATTGGACTAAACTTCCTACGTCTTGGTTCAACTGGATTTCAGGAATGGTTTGCASGAAAAACTGTCCAGTACAAACCCACATTGTCAATTAAATCACTGCTAAATTTGTCAGAGGCCGTATAGCAGGTGTACAATAGCTTCCAAGTATGGAACAAGTAAAACCTAAGCAGTGGGGGCCCAGTTTGTACTTCCATCATTTCCCTCACACTGCCAGGGGTGCCCTGCAGGCTGCCCTGCTCCATGAGGCTCTCAGGACGCAGAGAAGCAGAGGCTCTGCAAATATCTGCTCAGAGTAAAGAGGTTGCTCACAGAGTTGTTACCAGTTCCTGCCTGCTTGTCAGAAGTGGGATAGCCGTGTTCTTGGAGCTGCACAAATCAGCATTCCTAGCCAGATGGGTAAGGAAATGCCTGCTATTTACAGTAATAAATCCAAGCTATTTCGTAAATAATGATGAATACAGTGGAATTACACAAGCAAAAGGATAAAATAAAACTTAAACATTATATGAGTTCCAAGTAGCAAGGGACATGGCAAGCAATACAATTTTCAGTCAATACAACAGAAATTAGAAGGAAAAGGAGAAATAGATTGAACAAAATGTTCTACAGAGAAAAAGAATAATTTTCTTTCATCAGAGAAAACAGGAATTAATTTTTTGCTTTAATTTTCATGGAAAAGGTAGATTGTTCTGCATACTTTACCATATTAATTTTAGTTGCTCAGAATTCAGGCTGGAGTAGAGAAGAGAACAGTTCAGGGAATATTTATGTAAGATTGTTACATTAAAATTCTCAGGGTTTGATGAAATTCATCCCAACAAATGAGGCAAAGTAATCTCTGAAKGATTAGTGATTATCTCCCGGAAGATGCAGGCAGGAAAGACTCTAGAAGACTAAGAAAAACAAACCTTTCATAAATGTTTTTAAGAGGAGTCAAGGAAATATAGATCAAGCAGTCTGGTTTCAGTTCCTGGAAACAATGAAACAAATTATTGAAGTAATTTTAACTACCTAAAAAATCTAAGGGTCGTAACATCAGCCAATAAGGACCTGCCAAGAAAGGATCATATCACATTTTTCTGATCACCTTCTCTGAGAAGGGTGGCAGCCTAGTGTAGAAAGAAAAAAGCAGTAGTTATAGTGGTAAATTAGCTCTAATAAAGTTCTTAGACATTTTTTCAACATTAGAATCTTATAAGTTGAGGAAATATGACATGCATTCACCTTTGGGAAGCTATGAAAGTAGTCGAAAACTTCATAACCAGTGAATCCACATCAAACATGGATGGCATGCTCAGTAAATTCCCTTAAAAACTGGCATTTGTTCAAATTCTACTTGGTATTTTTATGAAAAATGTGCATAATAGAATGTAGACTATACCTTTTCATTTATGGCTTGTGCAAAGCTGAGAAGAGTTTTAAGTGTTTTGGGGAAAATGCTAAAAATGCTAATGGCAGTTTGGAGAGTCGCTCAGAAACCCAAAAGTTTGAAGCCAAGCATTTATGAACCAAAGTTCTTTACCTAAGGAAAAAGAAGGCAAATTGAAATTGGAAACTGGATATTTTTCCTTAAAGCAAAAAAGCGAAAAAAGACATGGTAGGAAAGTATTTTTAATTTTAGATTCATGATGCAGAAGTTTGTACAGAAAAYATCTAGTTACACTCCTCATTTAACTCCAGAGAAGTCTTGGAATGTATATTTTCTCTGTTTGGGAATTGCATTTTTAAGGCAAAGTAAAGMGAATCCAGCAGTGTGAATGCTGGATTTAGAAAGCATGGGATTAATTGCTACTCATCTGGTAGAAACAATGCTGAAGGAGAGAAAAAAAAGGTCAATCAGAGGACAAAAATATGAGCTTTTTGAGGTGTGGACTCAGATTGTTTTATGAAGGAGCACAATGATCTGTTTTTAATGTTAAACATGGCAACTTTCAGAACTTATTTGTTCTTGCTACTTCCTGTCATGTAATTATTTTGTAATCTTTAAAAACTGTCACACAACTAACGGATATTTTGCTTTTACCTTGATTTTCTAAAAGCAAGAATATTTGAGATATTCCATTAAAAAGCTCTGAAGACAATCCATTTTGGACTTTAATTACAATTTTCCCCATTAAATTCTCATGTGGTAATTTTCTGACATTTGGAATAACTGAATTAATTTGTAGGAGTGAGAATTCAGGTTCAGAGTGACTGGGTGATGGAGAAGAAGGGGTAAGACAATTTACCCAATGTTTGAATGCCAACTCATAAGCTGCTGTTTTGTCTGGTCACAAACAAAAAACAATAATGAGCTGAATGTATTAATTCAATTTATATGATTGAATAATCTTTGGCTGTCAAGTTACATGCTTTGTGAAAGTCTGAATGYGGATCGTCAAATCGTCCATCTGGGAAGAAAAAAGCCTTTTACTTACARTGGGCTAATGATTGTTTGACAATTTAATTATACAGCAGGGGAATTCTGAAGAGGAAATGGGGTATGGAGGCAAGTCTGCTTATCCACACTGAAGTTTACTGCTTTGAGCTGAATCTGAAGACACAATACATTGCACACAGAACAGTATTCTTATTCCACATGTTCTAAATAGCTTGTTGGATGGATACAGAGAGGGGGACAGTCTTAAATTTGGTCTTAAACTAAATTGAGTAGAACTGTTCTTCTACACCTGACACTGGACTCTAAATCTTTGGATCTATATTGTCACTTATGATTCCTTTTAAAAAACAATTGCTTTTATTTGTTGTAACCTTATTTGTGCTTTGTCTATATCAATTTTAAGTTAGTTGGTTGACATCCCACATTTCCTCTGTATGGTGTCTCATTTTAAAACCAGGGTCCTGGTCCAGACTTTCAGTGGCCAGAACCCTGKGTGTTTTTCTAGAGCATCCAAAGAGTAAGATTCATCTTCCAGATCCTCGGGATAGCTCAAGAGATGATAAARCAAGAGATAAGGGAAAAACTCTGGTGATCAGCATTAACTAGGAAAGCTTGGCCTTAAACAGTAGGGTAGAGGAAATGAAAATATCTGGAAAATTATTTATCAAATTAATCACTTCAAAGCTCCTCTAGCTTTTTTGCTTCACTGTTAAACCTGTGAAGTGGCAATTTTAAAGGAAGTTTTCTTTACAAAAGGGAATATCACATATTCTCTGTCTCTGAGCTCTGATCAACTCACTTCATGAAAGCTGCTAAACAATTATCAGACGCAAAATTCTCCTTTGCACTGACTTGAACTGGATTTCAACCAATGCCCTAGAGAGGTCGTCCTCAGCTGCTGTTAATTTCCCTTTCAGTGATTTTCCTTCTTCACAAAGAGCGAGGGGCTGAAAATGTTTGAAATCAAACTTTTAACTCAAATATCCTGCGACACAAACACATTCCACTGCCTTTAAAATGTACATACTCTTCCTTTGCTTTACAGTTTGAACAGGGAACATAGAAACACAGTGAAYATTAAGCCTTTTTCCAAAACACAATATTTTTTGATCATAGAGGACAATGCAGAGAGTGAAGTCCATTTCTGTTGGAAATAGGCACATATCCACGTCTTGTTAACACTGATAACTTCCAGATGTCACTACTGACTCTTATAGTCTGGCTGGCTGTGTCTGGGAATTCATAGCACAAGCTGGAGAAAATGTCTATCAGCACCTGTGGCACAGCTGAGAAAGGTGATAGGAACATCAGGGAAAAGGATCAGCTCTGCACCGTATTCCTTTTCTTGAGATTTGTGTTTTAGCATAGACATTCAGATTGTATCCATGTGCTCTAATGTGCTGTCAAAACATGAAAGCCCTCTTTAAATCAATTTGAATAACATGTATAATAATACTGTAGAAAAAACTAATAAATGCTAAGTGCTACTTCGTGATCTGAAAAGCCAGGATCTTTGTTTTAACTTTTTAATTAGACTGCTTCTTCAAATAAAACAACCCTGAAGAAAAGGGCTGTATTTACTGACTGAAAAGTCAAATTTTCTAGACAATGGCATCAGAAGATTCCATGCAATGTATTCTGTCTGGGCTTMTTCATGAGATGTATTAGATTAATATTTGGATTGCTTTTGTCATCATACAGTCCTTACTGACTACACCCATATTGTAGATATGCATTAGCATTAAAAAAATGACACATTCTTCCTTTAGAAACAGAAAGAGAATCGTGCTTCGTAGAATTTATGAAAGTTATTTATATTTTCCTGCTGTGTATCAGCATTCTCCAGTCTTTGTGCATGTTTTTCTGCAGATGTGCTTTCTAAAGTGAGCGACGGGACCTCTAGAAGTCCATTTTCTGCAAATCCCTGCTCAAGGGAGCAGGTTGCACAGGACCATATCCAGGTGGCTTTTGAATATCTCCAAGTACGGAGACTCCACAACCTCTCTGGTTGTGACAGTTCTCAGCCACCCTTCCAGTAAAAGAGAGTTTCCTGATGCTCAGTAGCAACCTGAGTGTTTCAGTTTGTGCCCATTGTGTCTGGTCCTGTCACTGGGCGCCACTGAAGAGAGCCTGGCTCTGCTTTCTTTCACCTTCCCTTTGTGGCATTGGCAAATTTGCTGAGGGTGTGCTCTGTCCCATYATCCTGACYATTAAGGAAGAKGTTAAGCAGGTTGTATTTATCAATAAAGCAAATGAAAATATGGTTTTCCTAATACAGCTGTACCTAGGCAAGCAAAAGTATAGTTTCTCATGTTAGAAGGGTGCTGCTGTAAGTCTGCTAGGAAAATCAGTGATAATTTTGTGTATTTCTTTTCAGGATTCATGAGAGTTAATGATGAAGCAGATAAGACAATTTGCTTTTAATTGAACCCTCTTTTCTCCCAAACTAATTTTGAGTCTTGTTCGGAATCACACAGAAGATTTGTTTCTGTACACAGACAAAGGGAGTCTTGGGAATCAAAAGTGTTCCAAAATAAATCTAATTACATAACTGTTTTTAATGAGTTCTTTTTGATGAACAATTGGAGTCTCTTGGTAGGCATTTTGTTTTGAGTTAGAYCTTGTTCATGGTTTTCATGAATAGTATGAGCTTGCTGGACGTGGAATGGAGACATTTCTTATCCATTATAAAGCATGTGTGCTTTTTTTCCTTTCTTTTTTTTTTCCCCCGTGGGAAATTCCTAGATCTAGCTTTTATATAATGAGGAAAGAACCAAGTTGGATTAACAACTGGAACTTCAACAGCTCTTCCTTTAATTTCTTTACATCTGTCTTACAAATCCTAGTCTAGATAAATATAGTCTAGACTAAAATATAGTCCTGTAGTCTAGGCCTCATCCATACTGGATTATCCATGGCTAAGTGTCATGGCAAATATAGTCAGATTTTTTTGCTGTTAACTGCTATAATTGAGAACACAATTGGCTGTACTTAAGTCTTTCTTACTTTTTCTGATTTAAAAAATACTTTATCATATTTGCTTTGACGATTTTAGAATGGATCTCTTTTGTTCCAGTAAAAAAGTGTGAAATTTGAGTACATTGTATTAAAACAAATAGACAAAGTAGACACAAATTTTAAGGAACAAATGTTTGGGTTTTTTTTCTTTTCTCCTTCCACTGTCAGCTCCAAGCTGAGAATCAAATGTGGCTTCCTACAGAAAAACTTGAAAGTTCGTTTGCTTAATTTGTTTTTAACAGGACAAAAAGAGACTGTGTCTAAACATGCACATTTGTGTTCAGATAACTATATTAATATGTTCATATCCCTTTTCATGGGTTAGACACAATTTCATTGAAGAGGTGCTTCTGTCATTCAATGTTTCACTTTATGACAAGAAAAAAAGAAATTAAAAAGAAAAGCATTTAAAGGAAAACAAAGAAAATAAGAAAATCCATTGTAAAGGCAAAGGGTATTTTTTGGGTTTTTTTTCATTAGTTTAGTTCCCCAAGATCAAGCCTTCTATGCTGTATCAGACTTCTGTTTTAAAGTCTTTTTAAAGATACTTTTGGACAGTTTCTAATTAAGAATGAGTTTGTGGGTTTGGGTTTTCTTTTGGTCAGCTTCTCAAAAAAAACCAGTTTCTAATTTATATGAATGTATGTGTTTTTTTCCTTTCCTTTTTTTTTCCCCCTCCCCCCTACTAAAAAGAATGAAATCAGTAAATAGAGTGATTCCTTCTAAACTGATATGATTTCTTTTTCATGTGTGAGCAGTCTGGTCAAACAAGGATGGTTAGGTATACCAGTAGCATCTGTGGTACAGCATTTCATGACAWCAGCTAGGTCAACAACTTTGGATTCAGAATGTTAAATCAAATGGTCTGAATCTGTCAACATAAACTCCTGACCTTGCAACTGCTCTTTAAGAGCAATAGTGCAGAATAAGAAAGTCATGATGTATTGTCAAAATAATGGACAGGTTGTACAAATAAATTAGTAAAAAATTYATATTTTGCAGCCTTGATTAAAGGATTTTCCCTCATCCAACTGATTAATTTTCTCATCAATTTTCTCCCACTGTTATTCTGACTTRATTAATGAAAATATTTATGTCTGAAGTCCCTACTGTAAACAATCCCAACTCATATTAGAATGGGAAAACTTGTTTTTACCAAAGAGATTCAGATATTAACGTCATCTAAGTTGATTAGAGATTTTTTTAAAGTGAACTTTGCCAATTAACCCTCTGCATTATGAGGTAATTTAACACATCTATGTGGCTCGAGGGGGCAGATATGGCACAAAGCAATATTAAGTCAGTTATTAAAGAAGGTAGTGGGCAAGATAATCAGCAAGGTTATACTGATATAATAAAACTTTTGCACTAAAATATAAGCAGGATTTCAAGATTGAAAACAACGTGGACAGTTGCTCTTTGTAAGCACAAGCGTGCTCTTTCTTACCCCAGTGCAAACAGAAAGGGAAAATGATCAAGAGAACCTCAGTCATAAAGAAAATGGTGGAGACAATGAAAAGAGTATGTCATTCTGCAGGGCAAGGGCTAGAAACACAGACCTGACCAGGACATGTAGTTAGATAGTTAATTATTCGCTCTTCTAAAAACAAAGGGATAACAAGAATATACGTACAATTCAGAAATGAAATTTATGAATTGTAGTTTGATTAGACTAAACTACCTGGGTAATTTAATGAGGTCAAATAAAGGGCTTCTTGGAATGACTGGCTCTTCCTTATGCAATACAGGGAAAAAAGAAAGATGTTCTTGATAAAAATCTTTCTTGAAAAGTTCTTACARTACCCTTTTCATTCCCAGATGTGATCTAAGGATCTCATGTCTCTTGCTGCTCTTCCCCTTGTATTTCACCATGAGCAATTCTGGTGTAGCAGTGTTCTTTGAATGATAAGAGAAACCTGCTAAGTCAAAATCAATGTGCTTCACAGTTTGATCAATATCATATGAGTGGTAATTGTAAATTTCTTGACATTTTAAAGTATTTTCTGCAGCATTTTGTGGTAACACTATGTAAAAAACATTCAAAAGTATTTGCTGCACTACGTCTATAAAAAGTTCAGCATTTCACTGTGAGGTACACTTCTATTTTTCAGACATGATATAGTACAGCATGAACTTGCAAATATCCATGAGAAGACTTAATTACCAAAGGAAATAGAAGATAAATCTGGAATTACAGGCTCAGGAAATGGAAAGGATCTCTGAAGTGTGCAGTAATGGCCATGGAAACAAGCTTTCTTTTCCTGTTAAATAAGAGACTCATGAAACTCGCCAGATCTGCTCCCTGATAAGCAGCCCCATCTTGGGCTACAAGACACTTGAAAACTGAGAGATTTGGTAGAAACAGCAAGGGATAAGGCTGTACCATCCACAATACTTTTGGTAATGCTGGAAAACTAATGGGTGCAAAGCCATATCGACAAGCCTTGAACTCAACACCAATCATAAGTTATTAGCTATCCTTTACAGCATCCTCAGATTGCTCACAGCACAGTTGGTTACTATTCACCAATAGCARCTCTATGGGGTAAACTCTTGTAACTCACTTGTGATTAACAAAAATGGACTTAAAAGGAAGTGAAAGAAGTTATTAATTAAAGTAGCCTTTGAATAGTACACTGCAACCACAGCTAAGATGGACTGTGTGCCGATATCCATACAGAATAGCTTTTTCTACTCAAAACTTGTGCTGCCAGAGTTGGTCATCCCATGTCTCTGTCTGGCACCACAACAGATGCTAACACCGAAGGTGCTCTGCTCTGTAGCTTCACAGCTGACTGACAGAGCAGAAGSCCTCTGCACCAAGGAGCTTCTTCACAAGCCTGTGCTAACAACAACTGGCACAGAGCAGCTGTGGATGGGTGCTCTGGCTGGGAGTGATATGTACATGTCAAAAGGAGGATTCATGGGATTGGAAGAGGGACTCAAAGGGAATTTGCAAATTCAGCTTGTTTCCCAGAACCTGAGGTGTGTCTGATGGGTTGATGATGCCCAAACCATCATGACCCCTGGGAAACTGCACAGTCCAGCAGGCTCCATCAGAGTATCAAGCTGAGCAGTATTACCTTCCAAAATGCCAGATGCTTAATGAGGGGAGAAAGTTTCTGCTTTGTTAAAATAATAATAATTTGGATTGCAGTAGGATACAGCCATAGAGACAAAGAATAATGRATTGTTAAATCTGCGATGAATAGTTCATCCAAACACAGTGAAAAGTAAAACTCCTCTGTAAGCAAGACCCCTCAACGTCTGTTTTCCTATCTGACAAAATAAAAGTTGAGTATGTTGAAGGTCTTTTAAAATTTACCATAATAAAGTATCTGCTAGAAAACATTTGGAAAACTCTTAGTATGTGACATGTTATGTGACGAGTTTTTTCTGTGCATTTTGTTTTGTAAGGCGTTTTGTCGCAAAGGTTTTGAAGCACRTAGCTGATCTGTCAACTCCAAAAGGCTGCTTGCTAGTAGGGATGTTAAATTCTGCTGGAGTATTAAAATTTTTATATGCTACTCAAAAGTTTGCTCCGTCATTTACGCTACTGGAATGGCTATTTAGCATCTGGCTGTTGTGTGAGTTAATGATACAAAAAATAGCTGTTGACATTTAAGTAGCCATAATATGCTCTTATTACCAAGCAGAGAGACAGAAATGTTTATGTTTGTTAATTATGTGGAGCTTCCTTGTCAATTTTTTAAAGATTAATCTCCCTTTAGAAAGGTCCTATAATATTTCTTATTTTATACCCCATTTGTGAGCAGTTTGGCTAAGCTGTGATACTGAGTGTCGAGGAGTATCAAGAGCACCATCGCATTTGTGAAACTTTTTGTTAAAGATTTTTAGATGTTTTCGCAAATTATCCTGATCCACCATGATGGTGCAAACTAGACTTGAATAATCATCTCCATCCCTCCAGGCCTGGATCTTCTACAGATTTAAATAAATAAGCCTGATAAGCCCCATGCTTATAGCTGTTAAACTGGTAGATTAATCTTCATGTTTGTTGTGTTATCACCACAATAATATAAGAGTTTGAGAAGGTGCCTCCATCCTTGTGCTTCTTACACATTCCCCAGTAGCAGAAAATTCAAGCAGGACCACTTTAATGAGCATAGTTATTTGAATACAGAGGAAAAAAATGTAATAATTTGCCCCTAAAATGACTGTTACTCAGCTAACTAAAACCTGACAGAGCCTAAGATTGTGAGCCTCTGGTTACTTTGAAGAAGGTACCAAGACTTAGAACTCACATCAAGCTTGAAGGAGAGCAGTGCTGTGATTTTTCAGGTGCAAACTGCCCTCATCTTAGAATGCAAACTAAATATTTACCCAAATAGTAATTTTACAGATGTATTCTTTCTAGAAGTGATAAAGCAAGAAGTGATGAGACAGACTTTAAAATAATAATGCACTTAAGCAGACAGCTTGACATTGGACTGAGTGCAGAAGCACTTGCTTTTCTTGGAGCCTCAAATCTTCATTTATTTATTATTTAATCAGATACACTCCAATTCCGAAGAGGAGATTGACTTGTAATATTATCAAGCCTTGAAAATACAACATTTCATTACAGAAGCGGTGACTGTCAGGGAATACAGAAATTTTTCTCCTTTACTAATCCTAGCAGTTCTCCTTCTTCCTCCTTATCTTTCTTGTCCATTTTGAAAATGACACCTAACCAAATTATTGCATACTCTTGAACTAAATTCTTCTACATTTCTTCATTAACTTTTGTACTCGATGCATCAATCTCCCTCTACTTGCCTTCATCTCCTCCTCTGATGCCAGAAGTTTTGTGTGTTTAATATCCCCACTGTCTCATTGAGCGGTTCCTCTCATTCTCTTTCAGGACACTCATTTTCCTCACAGCAGATTGGTCACCAAATTCAATATAGCTCTTAGAAAAGCGGTTCACTCAGGCTTTTTCCTGTGCAATGCTCTCACTCTCCCTTTTCAGACTTGCCTGTGTGTCTTCATCCTCCCAATCCTATCACAGAGTATTCCTCTTCCATTCTCTGTAGTTAATTGAAATTATTTGAGGTTTCTGTAGTTTTAAATTTTAATAGGAGGTGAGGATTGAGCAGGCACAGGAGTTTGGTTTTACCCCAGAGGTTCATGAACCACAGTCCATTACTACTTCTTTGATCAGAAATTAGAGAGGAGGGCGAAACTAGCTACTTTTTCATTGCTTCTCTTCCCCTATTTATTTCTTTAGTGTTTCCATCTGTCACAAAAAAAAGCACAGAGTTCTACTCTGTGATGCCATGAAAACACTATGAAATTTCAGAACGATTTAGCTGCAGCATCCAGCATTTATCATGGTACAAAGAAATGCCAGACAGTTGAATGTGAAACATTACCTCAGTCAGCCAAAAGGATGGACATTGCTTTGTCCTCTGGAAGTCTTCCATTAAGGTCATTTGTCTTTGGCTAGCCTGACTCTAGGGGAATATTAAAAACATGCTTTATGTCTGCAAAGACTGATTGCTATGTATGTAGATGACATATGCAGTTGTGAAAAATCCAGAGTCACCTTTCCCATAACATTTATGGTTCTGCTAAATTAATGTAAGTTAATTTCAAGGATATGATGAATTATAGGAAACTGCAAGTCGTGTTGATATAGGTCACATCCAGTTTGACCCATGTTTGTGAAAACTGTATTTCAAATAAACATTTCAAATTTGCTTTATCTATTCATAAAATAAATTAGAGGCTAGATGATGAGTGCAAGGTAAATAAGGCTTAAAGATTTAGCAGATTTATCAATTCTAAATCTTAGCAGGGGGAATTTCTACTTTTAATAAGTAGGTTATTAAAATTACATCTACTTATTTATTTAAATACCGGTCACTAATCAGTCCTTCACAGTTAGCTTTGTGTGTGTGCTATATTTATACATATATAAAGAAGTCTTCTTTTTTTTTTTTTTTCTTTTTTTTTGGGGGGGGTAAATCCATGAATTACAAGAAAAAACATTAAAAATATTCAAACCTGCATTTCTCCTGATAATTATAACACAATCATTTAATATCACTCTCTGAGTATAATTTTTTTTTTCTGTTTCTCTATTAATGATGCATTACCAAGCATAACAGTGTGTGGTCAAGGGACGTTAGAACAAACRATTTCGTTGTAGTACCTGTGAGAAGTAAATGCAGTGAAATAAGATGGAAACAACTTTGTTCACTACAGCAAATGGCAGATTTTTTTYGCAAGAGCTGAAAAATTGTCTTCATATCTCACAGAACGACAAGCCATATACCAGGTTAACGRGACTGTTAAGGATTATGGGTTCAATATTTTTCTTTTTTTAATTTTTTCATTTTTGTCTTCCATGTAGGCCTTTTTGTCATGTGCATTTTTCTCAGCTTTGCCCAGACCTTCCATAAGAAAAACACATGATAAAAGCAATTGCTGTACACACTTTCTCTAGAACTATAACATCTACTTTCTCATGTGTCGTCACACTTCTGTAAAAAGATTTTTAAGTTTATTCAGGTTTTTCACAACTTGGCTAAATTTGTGCATTTCATTAAACATTTAGTACAGAAAACTTAAAAAGTATGAACAGCTGGACAATACTAAGCAGCAAAGTGTTGATAGTATTATATTAACAGTCTATATTGGGTTATATTAATTTTTAGTTCATATGTTTGGCTAGACTATTTGCTTCATAATAGGATTTTTAGTCTTTGTCAGAGCGCTTCCCAAATTTACCACTTTTTCTGGCAAAAACCCCCCAGACATAAATAAATTCTTGTGGTTTAGTTATATCCAGTCACTTTGTCAAGATTAATCCTTCCTAGGAATTTCTGTTCAATGTTAGGCAACATCTGTTGCCTGTGAGGTATCTTTAATAACCCAAACATTTTTACTTACTGGAATTACATTGGAGCTAGATACTTCTTAGCATGCAAGATGTGCTCTTCAGTATCAGCGTTTTTCTAAATTTTTTGAAGAAGTTTTGCAAGTTGCTTTTAACAAAAGTTCCTAGTCAATAGGAACAAAAGTTCCTCAGCTGAGACATGACAATCTAGCAAACAATTATTGGCAAGTTTTGTGACAGCAAAGAGAAAGCTGGAGGGGAGGTGATCTCATTTCCAGCCGTTTCCAAAATAGTAATATCTCAGTACTCTATTCGAAGCAGAACTTACTGAGAACACACACAGTTGGTTGGTTACTTTTTTCAAGGGCATCAGTGGGTTCAATCATATGTAACTTGTGGAGGGCAAGAAATCCATAACATTGTCTTGAGTTACCAGAAACTGATGGGGTATCAAATTTATTCTGAATTTGTTGTGCGGGGTACACAAGATGGGCTTCAGGTGGGTTGTGCAGCTGCACCRAGGCTGCTTCAAGGCACAGTCTTTTAGGAGAGAACAGTTGCCTGAGACACCTGAGTATCCCCCAGTATTTGAAACCTGTCTGATATGTAAGATTTTTCTCCACCGTTTTTGTAACCTTGACTACTAAAACAGTAGCAAAATTTCACTTGAATCAATACAAGACTACATCCAAATACCATAATCCATTTTTCATTCTGTTTAACTTCAAAATAAGTATCTTTCTAGCAGCTGAACATCTGTTGGCATGCAGTCTTGTTACATGTCCCTCATGGCTTGGAAGTTATTAGCAAGGTGCAAAGCTTCTTCTATTGCTTTTCCTCAATTCAGAAGATCAGGCTGACAGTACCAAAGGGTGAGAAATTGATTTACCTGCTCCATTTCTAGTGCATTTATCACTAAGTCTAACCACTAAAATATAGCTTGTGTCTCAGTATTTTGAAGAACTAAGCATTATGTAAGAAGCAATTTCTACCAAGAATCTCTTCTAGCTTTGTACAAGGCAAGTTATAGTGAGGAGTTACAAATTTTATATCCTTTTTCCTAACAGCTATTAAATAATTACAAAGCCTCCCTTTCAGAATTTTTACTAGTAGATTGTTCATTTGCATTTGGATTTTGAAGCCCATTTATTTTGTTTTATTCATCATTCAKTCTGATCCTGTGGCTCAGCAGCGTGCTACAATTCTCCTAGTTGATGCTTGTTTATACTAGTCCTTGGAAAAGGGGAGAACAAAAATAACGTGGTTTGTTAGTACTGTTTTTATTTATTCCAGTTTCTTGATTTGGTTTGTATATGTATCTTTGCCACTGATATTTTAAGACCTAATTTGCTTTGAGAAACCTGGTCTAGTGGAAGTTGTTCCTGCCTGGGGAGTTAGACCAGATGACCTTTAAAKGTCCCTTCCCACACAAAGCGTTCTATGACTCTATGATAAGAGTACTCAGTTTGAGTGCTTCTATTACTTTGCTTAGTTATAAAGAAACTAAGTTTCTGGAATTTCARACTGATTACCAGAAGTTAAACCGGGAAGTTGAAGGGGAAAATAACAACTTGGAAGCATTAAATTTTTAAGGCAATGTATTGCAAGCTAATATAAAAATCACTCACAAGATGAGATATTTGATCAAGAATGCACAATGGAGAGAACCATATAATCTGGGAGAGATGGTACTTCTAGTCTGTGATCTGTTATTTATAAAGAGAAAATGTGGTCAGCGTGCAGTCCTCAGATTCCTAGTAGAAGCTACAGTTTCTTTGTTACATAATAAGGACTAAATTGTGTGTTTTCTTCAAGCTGTGAAAAGGGACCAGCATGTGGCTTGTCTGTTCCAAGAATAAACCCAGAAACTAAACTATGTTTTGAGGTTCCTACACTTTTCTCTTTTCTTTTTTCTGTTTTCTTTCTTGTTTTTTTTTTTTAATAGTGTTCAGAAACTACCTTACCTTCATATCTTGTAGATAAGAGTCTCTTTCTTGGTGTGCTATAGGGAGGAAGGCTGAAAGCAGAYGTGCTATTGCTCTGTAATTCTAAATCCTCTAAAGTGGATGCAATCCTGCCCTGAAGGTGTATCCATGCATCCAACTCCTCCGGGTTGGACAGTAGTCCAAAGGATAAAAAGCTCCTTTCTCACAGGGCTTTCAGAGTGAGACAAATCATTATAATTGGGGGAAGCATTTTTTTATACAGAAGGCATTTTTTCTCCCTGAAATAATTTGTATTGTGTTAGTTATAAACATCATGACATATCAAAGGCCATCTAGAGGGGTATTCTAATCTTACATTAGTCTCATCTTAGTGTTATTCTGTCTCTTCCTATCAGAAACTGCAAGCTGGCCAGTTCAGACATCTTTGCCATGTATAACTCCTGTCCAGATTTGCTTTCTTCCTTATTTTAAAGACACACAAAACAAACTCAAGCCTTTAACAAAGATGTCTGTTTTCAGATTGACTGTCATTGAGCATCAGGGCAACAATACTGGAATAATTTTATAGGGTATYTGGTATGGTAGAGGGTTCTGAGGTGCAAAATTACATCTCATATAACAGAAGCTAATATTGAAAGGAAAATCAGATAAAATATGATTAGTGCAAGTTAAAAAGCAGAAAAATTGAAATTTAAATGGAACCACCTCCCTTTTTAACAAATACAAAGAAAAAAAATCTCTATGAAGAAGTTTCAGGTATCTTACCAGAGAAAGTCTCGCTTTCCAAAAGTTTATCCTTTCAGTTTGTTTCRAAGTGTTGCGATCTATACAAGAAAACAGTAAGAAAGAAGAATTTTGTCACTTTTGACACCAAGTTATTACACGAAAAAGCAGAAGAGGTCCATCTCTGCTTCAGTGTAACTAAAGAAAAGCAAACAAGACAAAAAAACTTGCATTAGGCTAGGGTTTGAAAGCATAAAAGAAGTTGAGTTAAATTGTTATGGTGTATTTAAATGACAAAACTTTAAAGCTTTCACTTTCATTGCCRTTATAGTTGGAGCTATTTACATTCAGCAGTTTCTGTTCCCACCTTTTTCTAGAGAAATTGGATATTAAAAAACGTGTGCATACTTTAGTCTTAGATTGAAGCTGAAGAAGGCAAGGATAACAAATACGATGTTAAAATCCTTTTTACTAGAATGACCTTGATGCATCCATTAGATTTCGTAGCAAGTGTAGCCCTCCACTTAACATTAAATGAAATTTAACTGAATTTTCCTTCTCTTATTTATTAGATTACTTCTACCTTTCTTTTCCCGTGGTTCCCTTCTTCTGCTTCAGTTCAATACATAGGACTTTTTTCCCTAGGCAAAGTAAAATAACCTTAACGAAGGAGTGATGGAGCATCATRTGGACAATAGCTTTGCTCAGTAACTTTTTGCTTTTGGAGAACTGAAGTAGGAAGAAATGATGGAAAATAGGGRTATATAGCATATATAAAAAGYTGAGTATTAGAAAGGTACAAACAGCAYAGCAAAGGCAATTCTGAGGACACATCATAATTATAAGCTTATTAAAGTGACTYTTCTTTGAGTCCAAACCACTGTTTCAAGCATTGCCATTGGAAGAAAGGCATGTTTCCACTCTTAGAACATCTCTTGAAAACACTTTCTTTAGTTTTGCTTTACCAACTGCAGGGACAAGTCACAAGAGAGACTTGGAAACACTAAGACAGATTTAAGATTAAAAAATAATACCAAAATTGCCTCTAACTAGGACTGCCAAAGGAAACAACAGGTCCTGTTATCTCACTGCCTAGTAAGTGAAAACTCCCTGCAGAAATGYGAGCAGCTGTGGTACCTGGACCTGAATTTGGTAGCAACAGCCAGAGAGAAAGGCAGGAAATTTATTACAGCAAATTTCAGTCATGAGGCAAAGGAAAGATCAYAGGTTTTTTTCGTGTTTCCAGATGCATATCTGGAATAGTTCAAAGAGCTGGAGATAAGAGGAGGAAGCAAGAAAAGGAATCCATCCCRTATTTTAACAAACTGAAAAAGCAGTGTCTGCTAAAAAGCAGAAATTCAATACTTGGAAAGAGTGCAGCACATAATCAACACAAACAGTAAGGACTGAGGATTGTTAGATGAATAAGGGCATCGTGTTGGCAGATGGGGTGTTGAGTCTTTGATCACAGAAATTAAAGGTGTGCAGGAGTCAGTGTAATCAAGAATTAAACCATCTCTTCAGAAACAGTTTTGGAAGCTCTTTTGGATCCTCTGGACTCAGAGGCAGAATGCCTGTTATGATCTCAGTTATCAGCAGCCCTACATCAGAACAAGAGGAAACAATGATAAACTCGGAGGTTGGATGCAAGAGTCTTCATTATTTTTGAAGAAGTAGATTAGGAATTAGAGAATTCTCATAATTATACTTGCATTAATATGCTATAGCAACGTTATTCTCTTTAAAAAGAAAGAGAATCTTTCTAAATGCAAATATATTTATTGGGATGAAAGGGCTTAAATGCAGAGGTCTTAATTACAGTGGGTTTTGACCTTCCAGTGGCAACAGGGAAAGAAGAAAATAAAATACAAAAAAGAATGAATTCTGGGGCARATATCAGCTAGTTATGAGCCGTACCCAGAAGGGAAGATAGAACAACAAGAAAGAGACTTGGATTTTAGAATATGAGGAAATAAAATTGTGGAATATCTATCCTAAACAAGATGGCAAGGGAAGAGTAAGTGAAARAACAACAGGAAGAAATAGAAAACTGTCTGTAGAAAAGGTCATGAAGGTGATTGTGGTGGCCACTTTGAGACTTTTTATAAATGTGATATGACAAGAAGCTAAGGTCTGTTTATGCAGGAGCACATCATGTAGGAGAAAACATATTGCCTGTCTCTGCAGGTTTGTTGAGAGTTTGAGCTGAACTAGTATTATTCTTAGTACTTAAAATACGAAGGAGGGATGCAGCCTGAGRAAAAAAAGAACAAAAGCTATTAACCTGATGTCAGGATGGATAACCAARCAATTGAAACCTTGTTTGGTTAAGGGACTATCAGGATGCTTATTACATTATAATTGTTCAAAGATAWTGTGAAGGCTGAAACCCTAAACAAACAGGATAAGCTCCTTATGCCAGGTAGATTGGCCAGTTCTTTATGTAGGCCATTAGCAGCAGGGGTGCAAGTTCAGTAAATGATTTTGTTGACTTTGCCATCGCTGTAGATTGTTCCATAGCCAGGTGCAAAATGCTGAGGTTTATGACAGAGATTTCGTTAGCCCTGCCACTTGCTGATATTTTACTACACAGTACAGTTGAAGCAAGGATGCAGCAGTAGTTCAAGATGTCACTGACCCCTGACAGATCTACAAATTTGGAATCATAAGTACATAACATGTACTTATGCAATAGTTCCTGTTAGAGTCTGTACACTCTGCTGAACATCTGCCATAACAAAATCTGCCAACAAATTAAAGTAAGCTATTGCTTCTTCAGGGTATGGAAAGTGCACGGAATTGATCTTACCATAAGTGTACAAAGCAGAGTATTTTAAATGATTGAGACTGTGAATTGTGAAACTACAAATAAGGAAACATTTTTGCCTTTTCAGCTATAACTATATATTGCCCTTTTGTAGAATGAGGAAATGCTGCCTTGCAATGCACTAAATAGTTAATCATTGCTTCCAATCGATCTTCATAACATTTCTCTAATGCCTTGAATCTCAGATCTTCTTTTTGCATGCTCTGCATACCAACACAGTGGTGATTTATAAAAAAACACAGCTCATTTGAATGCGAAGTCAATAGAAGATCGCTCCCTAAGTGCCCTGCTATGGCAGTACAGAACACCAGATTTAATTCCTTAGTATAAACTGCTGCTAGAAAAATCCAGTGCTGTTTGTAATGCCAGACACAGCCATAACACAGTTTGGGTTAGAGATACGAGCATTGATCTTTCTGAAGATTTGCTGTCTGCCCTTGTTTTAACTTTATGTGTGCTCTGCTGTGCTAGACCGAGAAATTCAGTGCCGACTTTCTGTGCCATTGTTACCTGTGGAATAAAAACAAGAGGACTTGGAGAAGGTTTGGGTGCCTGCTTTACAATAAGCAGCTGTTCTGGGCCACTTGGCTACAGGATCCATTGGCAGGGCAAGGAAATGAGAAAACAAGAAGCTGTCCTCTTCATCCTCATGTTTCTGTTCGAAGCACTGAAGGGAGAGACCACAGAGCTCTGCATAGGAGAAAAGGTCCAAAAAGCATCCATATTATTTTCTTATTGCTTCAGTGATGTCACCTGGGGAACTAATATAGCTTCCTTATTCATTTGAATACTGTCATCTATCAGGATATTCTCTTCACTGTTTACTTTCCGAAACACTGCTGGGAGAAGAAAACACTGAAGGCCAGAGTGAAAYAGGGAGTAGATAATGAACAAAGAAGACTTTTTGTGAAGAATGTAGCTTTCACTTCAAATAATTAGGGATGTTTTTTTCATGCGGGAGCAAATTAAAATGAGCTGGGTTTGAAGAGATGGCAAAAATAAGCAGCATATTTCTAAACCCTTGAGATATAATGGAAGGAAAATGGGATTTGAATTAAAAAGAGCTTAAGTTTATAATTTTGCAAAAATAAGACCTAACTAATAAGGTGCTACATAGCTTAAGTCAAAAGCCATCTGCTTGYAACTTCGGCTCAATCAAGCATCATGACTGCCGTGTATATACTCGTGCCTTGGACAATTTCTCTTTTCCATGCTTAACTTTTTCTTTTTTGTATAGTTAGAAGAAAACAGCAGGATACTTAATTTTGTAGAGATATTTGAAGCAGGAATGCAGTGCAGATTCATTCTATTTATATATGATCTTTGTAAAATGCATACTGTGAAATGAGCTGTACAATTGTCATCTGGAAAGTGGAATCAAGTGGAAAATCATACTGAATTCAGTCTTAGATTGGAGTTCAAACAACATTATTGAAATTCCTTCTCAGACATACCTCTAAATACTATAAATTCCTGCTTGGTAACAAAAATTTAACTCCGAATTTTTTAAGTCTGGAAAAATCCACTTACTATATTAAGCATAACGTGAAGTAATGTAAAGAAGCCTTCTTTTTTTGTTGTCTATAATACATTCTTGAGTTATATTCAGACAATAAAAGTAATTGATCTTTATACAAAAGCTAAGGTTTGCTCTTGTGAAACCCAGTAGCAAAAAGGTTTTGAATTGGAAACATTTCCTGYTATCATTTTAGCACTAATAAGAAAGTAGCAAGACCCCATTAATATACATTGTTACAGAGAAATTACAAATAGGTTATATGTGAGGGTGAATTTCAATCAACAGTTTCATCAATGTGATGGATATTCTATTAAGACTCTCATTTTCATCTCACTAGTTTTCCAACAGAAAGAATTTACTGACCCTGCATATACTTGGTTGTAATGAGGCTTCATTTATATTTTCACCACCAAAATACCAGCATGATTAAATTTTAAAATGGAAGGGGAACAAGGTCATTTCTGTCAGTGAAGAAAACCTCTAAAAAGAAACCATTTGATCCCACAAAAGTGACTGCAAGTATTCTTTTTTCTCTTTCTTTCTTTCTCTCTCTTTCTTTCTTTTTCTCTTTCTTTCTTTCTCTTTCTTTCTCTTTCTCTTTCTTACTTCCTCTCTCTCTTTCTTTCTCTCTCTTTTTCTCTCTTTCTTTTTTTTTCTCTTTCTCTCTTTCTTTCTTTCTCTTTCTTTCTCTTTCTTTCTTTTTCTTTCACTTTCTATCTTTCTCTTTCTCTTTCTCTCTTTCTCTTTCTTTCTCTTCTTCTCTCTTTCTTTCCATCCTTCCGTCCTTGTATGGAATTCACATGAAATAAGAGAGAAATGCAAATTAGTTTATGCAACTGAAATTAGTCTATGCAACTGAAAATGCAGTAACCTCTTTAGACCAGCAGTGCAATGCTGTCCAAAGCAAGGAATTAAATACTGAAGCAATGTGATAACATTCTGGGGGACAGGAGTCATCTGTTTATCTGTATACAATCCAGCCTGGCCATTTCTAGTGTTTCTGTCCCACTTTTCCGAAACAGAGGAAGAAATTTGCATTAGTGAGGTAAAAACTGCACTCGTGTGGCATCTCTAGGAATCTTGTTTCAATGTCAGCYGGAAAGTGATCTGGTAGTTGGACTGGTCCCTGCCAACTACAACTATTCCATGCTATGCTGTGCTGTGCTAAATAAGTGTGTGTGAAAGGCATTGAACCAAATGAAACCWGAAGGCTGTAACCTTCTGGACTTGTTGGAGTCCTGGGATGACACAACTGAGGCCTTGGTGACTGGTGTGAAACACTAATGCTGAGCACAAGCCAAGAGGGGATGCAGTGGGCAGTTGTTCAGTAGCCCTAGACGTGTGTGCCAAGAGCTGTGGGTGAGGATGGCCCATTGTGATGTCACGTAGTGTTGGATTTTGGTGCCGGTGACAACAGATCCCATCCACCCAGTGAAGGATTATGATGTCTCATAGCCGTAGAGGTGGTCTGGGAGGGGAAACCTTACCCTGAGCAGCTGGTAAGGTTTCCTTCTTGGGGGACCTGGACATTTCTTCCGCCACTTCGCGGCCCAGCTGACGACCGCGGCCTCTCTCCCCCTGCTTGCGCGACATCCACAGTCGCAGCGCTCACGAGAAGGAGCAGCTCAACACCCCGAGCAAGCCCTTCTGCCAGACAACTTCCAGCACTTCGCACGTCTCTCTCGGCAGGGCATGGCAAGCGGTGCCGAGGAAAGCGTGGGGGAGAATGGCTCTGCTGCCAGGGGCGGCGGGCTGAGCCAGCAGCCACAAGCAGGGCCCCTGAAGGCGGCAGTGGGCTCGGAGTGCCCCATCTGCCTGGGGGCCGTGAGGAAGCCGGCCTTCGTGGCCTACTGCATGCACCAGTTCTGCTTTAGGTGCATCCGGCACTGGGCCCGCAGCAGCCAGGACTGCCCCGTGTGCAGGCAGGCCCTGGAGCAGGTGCTGCACTCYGTGCGAGGGGACGACGACTACGAGCTGTTCGTGGTGGGCCTGCCCGCCCGCCTGCGCAGGAAGATGGCCATGGACAGGGCCCGCAGCCGCTTCCCTCAGCGCCGCTACGACCTGCGCAGGCGGCCGGCTGCCGACCGGCCCTCGGCGGGCGCCAGGACCTCCCCGAGGCAGGGAGCAGCTCCAGAGCCCTCCAGGGCCCCAGCCCAAGTGGCTCCAGCATCCAGCACTTCTCGAGAGCCAACCACCGGGACTGGCCCTGATGCTCCTCCCGACCCACATGATGGCAGAGACTAGCTGTGGCCCCTCTACTACTTTCAAAGAACAGTTTGGTGAATGGAAAGAATGTGGCCTGTCTYGCTCCCTCAGTCGAAAAGTCTGGACTTCTTGACCCACTGAGCAAAGTTGTACATATTATTCTTAACAAATTCAAATAGCTACCCTATAAAGTGAAAGGTGAAGCAACATACTCCTGAATAAACTTCTTAATAAACTATGTCATATCCATGTTCAATATTAACATGATTAAGATAAGAGAAAATAGAAGATGTCTATTCATATGTTGATTTATACATGTCATAAATCAAAAACAAGCCATGATTCTCTTTTGCAGTATTTAGGTCATATTGTACTTTTTAACAACTGAACCGGAATGTCAAGGAAAAACACATTATCATAAAAACAGGGCTGAAAACAAGTGTCAGGAAATACACTTTATGTTTGTCTGAATCTGAAAACTAGAAGACTTACATATGACATCTAATCTGCATTAAACAATTTGATTTACAGTATGACTCAGATACTATGTGGTATTTCACTACTATTAGAATACAGTTGATGAAGAAAGTAGAAAGTGTCTTTTGTTTTGTATGTCTCCCAGTAATAATAACGTTAAGCACTCTGTTTGTTAAGTGTAATTAGTACAGAGTGGAGTTTTACACAGYAGTAAATGGTAATATAATTACAGATGCAAACTATCTCCTAACACATAGTTAAGTCAAATTTCTTATGCAGAAGATTTGTATTATGGTTGATAYATATTCATAAGCAGACACACTTGATGTGATCTCTCAGCTAAAACCTGGAGAAAAACTAACTGTGCACATCCTTCACAATTATTTAAATTTGCCATGAATCCAAATTGGATATTTGTAGTCTTTTTTTCCTGACTAATATAATCGTGGCCCTTTTAATTCTATGATTGAAAATAGACATCTCTCCATTTTTAATGATTTAAAGTCATTATACATAGGCAAGCTGAAAAGATTTTGTTTTATGAATGACATTACAAGCAGAGGTACATTAAAAGAGAGACTGGTTAAGCACTTGGAAGATCCATTGCAGTCTAGACAAATTAGATAAACTGCATTAGGATCAAGAAGTCCCCGGAGCTGTTACTTTAGCACCTGGGATGGTATTAGGGCCAGTATCAAATGTGCTTGCCCCACTGTCCAGATATTGGCTAATGGTTGCTGTTCCCACTGGTTCTCTCCCTCTTGTCTTACTCTCATTCTACCTCATTTTTGTCTCCAAAAATAAAATAAAACTGACYGAGAAAAAAAACGGGTCAGTTAAGAGATAACTGATGAAAAAAGGGACAAGTGTAAGAGGCTAATTARTAAWAGTAACACAGGAGGATAACTACAGGTTTTTCTGCCAGGCCATCAGTTTTCAGAACATTACACAAACTTATTATGTAGGCTGGTTCAAGGAGTGGTGGTGAAGAAAAGCARAAGTTATTCCCTAGTATATAATTGAGAGAGCAGGGTGCAGCTGGGAGTTACCTTRGCTCTGGTGGTAAATTTATCCTGGGGCTTTTTAGAGTACATGCACAATCGATGTGTATGACCAGTGTATGATGGACACACCTAAATTACAGTAGGAACAGACAGAAAATTTGGTTGTATAGATGACTAAAAATATTTTGTTTCGGGAGGACTAATCCAATATATTGATMTCTTTTGCAATTTGGGAAACGAACCCTGGAAACAGCAGTTTGGAGGGAGCCAGTTTTCTACCTTTGAATTTGTGCAATGCTTTAAAAATAATGGCAATGCTTAGATTTGTACCACTCCTTTCTTCTGTCTCCCAACACACTTTGTCCAGAGAATTTTATTCTGTGGGCATTTGAGCGGCTGAATTCCACTACAGCAGATATTTGAAGATTTCTTATTTCAAGGCAGAACCAGCAAAGCAATAACAGGCATCGATTTTACATCTGTTTGGCCATTCAGATCAAAAGAGTTTCTGCAATCATCCAGTTAAAGAAGAAAAGCATTAGCAGAAGATGTACRTGCCAACCACAGTTATTCAGCACTGAGTCAGATATGTCAAACTCTGCATCAGATCAGGAAACTTTATTCTTTGAATTGTTTTACCTTAGTTTTTAAGACTACAGATAATCTCGTTATGCCACTTAACTTGATTGTGTGGGATCCATATTATAGGCTGATTTATAGGCTGTTTCAAGGAGAGGTGAATCTAAACCTTAGAGCAGGTTCTCAAGCTAGGACACAAATGGAGATCTTTTCCAAAAACAATTTCCTTTTTCTTAGTGAAAACATGGTAGGTAAAATTTACAAGCAAAATAAAACTTCAGAAAAAATACCCTAAAACRAGTAAAAAACCTAAAAACAGTAAAAATATTAACAGAGATCTTCACAGATCTCATGGAGAAGGTTGTGGAAATATAACCACATGAGGTAAAATCACAAATAACCGAGCTTGCTAAAATCAGCACCAATATCATTGTGACAAGCTTCAATACTGCATCTTCTCTTCTTACTTCAGTCTTTCTGTTACATCGGATGTAACTTTTTCAGCGCATGCTCATTTCCCTGTCTCCTCATCAGCAGCTCTGCTTTTGGGACAGATACCTCATGGTTAAATCAGCGTTATAGCTCAGCACTGTGTGCCYTGGTGCACAACCTGCTTGTGACCCACACCATGAAGTCTTTTAGCTGGMACATGGCACACACATAACACATAAGTTTATGAGAGCCCCACGAGCTTCTGAGATTTCTTCAAATCTTTCCCTAGAGAGCTAAGTGTCATGTGTTACTTCTCATCAACTGTGTGAGCACAGACTTGTAGGACAGCTATAACTAAAAGTACAGCAGAAACTTGTTCTTTCAAACTGGATRACATTTAATTCCAAATTAATCCTGCATTCTGTTAATAAATATCATGAGTGAAGGTAAAATTGTTTCAGGCACAAGCTCAGCTGCAATCACAGCACCAGAATGCACCTGTCTGCTTTGTGCTTAGAAAGCAGCAAATGTCTAAAGACTTTACTGTCCTTTATTGTTTGTATCATCACAAGTGTGGTGCCTGTGACCAAAAATTGAAGTGCTACAAAAATAAAAGAGTAGCTGAAAAAATGGTAAAGAGAAATAAGTGTGATGTGTCGCTCATGTGTTAGGAGGAGAGTTGTGGAGGAAAGCTGTCTCATAAGTCGTGTAGCTAGGGGAGAAAGACAGGAGAAGACCCACCAGAGAGAGCCGAGTGCTGCCTTTGATGCCCTGTGGGAAGCAGGGGAGCCCAGAGGGCTGGCCAGCAGTGCTGGAGTGTGAGGACATCCTGTGGGGCTTAGTCCGTAGTTTGGAGGGCAACCATGAAATATTTTAAACAACCTAAACTATAGAGCAGTAAGAGAAATAAGAGGAAGCTTTTTCTCACAGACAATACGAATTATCAACAGTTAGGTAGGAAGCAAAGAGTASAAATAATTGTTCAGTTGTTGTAATAGAGAGAAATTACCACGGTGAGAATTGCTCTTACATCGCTGTTTTTCAGCATCCTCCTGAAAAATCCAGAAAGTGGAGAGATGCGTAASATATCAAGGTTTGCTAACAACATGAAATTATTCAAACTTGTCAAAACTAAATTGACTGCAAAGAGTTGGAGAAGGCTTTTTAATTGAGACATAAACAGCTGATGAAATTTCAATTCAATAAATGCAAAGTCATGCACATGGGGAAAACACAGTCCTAGCTTTATACACAAACAGATGATGATAAGCTTGAAATGAAATGTTGCAAGTTAGGAGTCACTGTGCATAATTCTCTGAAAACAGAGCAAACAAATGCAGAAAAACTAGTAGAGCCCTTCTGCTGGACCTTAGGAACAAGGACCGCCTTTCAAGAATTAAGAAATTCGTCCACTAAACCTGGGATAACCAGGACTTAGAAAATTTACTTGTGTATTCACTTTAATTGATGCTAAACCTACTAAAAATCATCTGGAATCACAGTTTGTGTTCTGGGTAAATACTTGAGTGGTTTAAATTCCTTACGGTGTTGCTTGGGAAATTAGGGATAAGTATCAAGGAAATAACTTTATTTCAGTCTAACCAGATAAAGCAAGGCAAGTTTTTGTGAACCCTGAGGATTCACAAAAAGTTTTGGTTCCAAAAAACTACTGAGATTGAGAGAATTCCATACTGGGACATATGGTAGGGCAAAAACTGATGGAAGCTTATCTGACTCTGTGCCTCWGACAAGGGATGCCAGCCAGAAATGCATCTTAAATTCTGTGCTATCAGTTCTTTCACAGAGAGCACCATGAATCTAAATATATGACCATAAAAATTCACTTTAGAAAAAAGGAGGGTGGTTTTCCCAAGAACCCTCCCCTTTGGAGGTCTGTGCTTCCCCTATGTTGCAAGCACAACACACAGACACAATACACAAGGCTTTGCCTTTGCTCTCTCCCAAACGCTGAGCAGAAGCTTGGAATGCCTGGAATTCTTCCTGCATTATTCTTTGACAGGAAAAGCTAGAGGGCAATTTCTGTCCCATGAGCACATGTTTTTGCATATAGAAGTAAAAAAAAAAATAAAACAAACAACTTCATAAAAAATTTTGACAGTACCAAAGGCTACCAGGGTTGAAGGTTTTTGCATTCATACAAATGTCGTTTTGGCTAAAAAGAGATCATTCAAACTGATCTCGAAACCTGATCTTCATGGTAAACAGGATCCCATGGGAGAGCAATCAATTCAGCATAAACCTATTCAGTCAACTCCTGTGCCAAGTGTGTGCACAACTTCAGCTAACACTGCTAAGGACTTCATCTGAGGTGCATCCAGATACATTTCTTTTAGCTAAGGAGAAATATTGATCCCAGTCATGGAAAAAATAAGTTAGGCACAGTCTGACTTTGAGGTACTCCTGAAAGCAGGTACTGCACCATTTCTGGGGGAGATATTGAACTATGCTCAGCAGACAGATAACTAGCAAGAGACAGACACCAAAATAACAGCTGAGTAGGATCCATTAATACAGCAAGTGAGATTTCTGTGCAACTTGCCCATTGGCTGCCTTGGGACCAGACACAAAACACCACAGACAGCACTGTCTTGCTGCCCACTTCCCTTGCCTCTGCCAAGCAGATCCCATGTTCCAGCCATCACCTGAACCAGGTCTTGAAGTTTTCCAATAGCTTGACGGGCAAGTGGAGAGGATGGGGTGATATCTGAGTTGAGTGTGATCAAGGAATATTGGAAACCTTTTTTTTTTCGCTGGAGTTGGCTGATATCTCTGAAAAAGGCAGAGGCAGCTGAAAGGTGGGCTCAAGCACTTGTAAGCACAAGTAGCTACAGGCACAGATAGGTACCTACAATATTAAATGGAAAAAAAGAAGGAAATATTGACTTACCATAAATAAGATTCAACAGGCAAGCCAAACAACATCAGTCCAAATACCACTCAGAATAAGCTGGAAGCTAAACCAGACTATCCACTCCAAATATTAATAGAAATGTTATGTCTTGCCTTTACCTTTGGGCAGAAGAGAAAGCATAAATACAAGCTCTTGATAGCCTGTGACAGCCTGACCCCATCAAAGCCGTGTAACACATACAACAATTGTACTGCAGGCAGAGCACTTAGGTCTATCGAAACCTGTGTTCAAAACACAGGCCATTACATGCCTGTGGATCGCAAATATTTTTTTTCCTACAACTGCTGCAGGCTACAACTGCTCTGTCTATGAGCGTATGAATCTAAAACATTCCCTTGCAGGGAAAGAGATATGTGGGTTTGGGGGAAAAACAGTGGTTGGCAGGAAACCAGGAAGATTTTTGAGTTCTGTTCTTCACTTTTTTGGAAAGAACATATGGATACCTCACATATGTCAGCTATGTTTTTGTAATTTTATGTGCAATGTATTTTGCAAACATTTTTAATATTAAAGATATAATACTTTCATAGGGTATTTGAACCCAGACGTCACCTTTCTGCCCTTAGTTGCTGCTTTGCCCCAGGAGATCAAAGTTCTGTTGCTAGAAAATCACTGTGCAATCAAAAATTTCCAAATAAAACTTTTCCTGTGAAAATAAAACATTCCTACTAGAAGAGACTTTTTACAATTTCCCTTATTCAGTATCTGGCCATCCAGCAAACGCCTTTCTACCCTATACTGCTTTCCATGAGTTGGTTCTGGCATATCAGACATCACCACCACTGAGTTGCTCATGAGAGCTAACAAATACAGGAMCTATGCAAGCCCTATTGGACACTGCACCTCTCCCTGTAAGAAATTATTCAGGATGCAAACACCCTAAAAAATGTGATAAAATGTGGCTTTAAAGTGTTACACCTGTTATCAGTGTGATTATTCCTTACTGAACATTAATGGTGATTTCCTGCTCATTCGCTGCGAGATCCATCTACAATACCTAAATATACCTCTCTCACATTTAAAAAGAAACATTTTATCAAAAAATTAAGATAATTCACAGCATCATGATCTGTTTTAAGATTTTCCGTGTACAAAGCCTCCAGTTACCAGAGTTCTCCTACCTGTGGTTATCTTTCTTTAAGGAAAAAACCCCAACCATTATCTTGTAAGCAATGTCATTAGAACATGTTAAGTCTCTGCTCACTTTAAACGGTGTAATTTTGCCTTTTCAGTACTTAAAAATAATGACCTTGTGTATTGGTTTCAGTGCAAAAACACTTTCCAGCTTCTCAAAGAAATAGCACAAGAACTTTATAGTCTAAATAAAGAGCACTTCAAATGCTCTTTAAATGCATGTATTAACTTCTTTCTTCATGGACCTGATGCTAAATACACTGTCAAATTTATGTGGGAATAAATGAGAATTTAAGAACACTGAGTAGAAGCCATACCATATAACTGCCTCAAATGAAGTAAATATATATGTATTTGCTCTTGCTGTCAGACAACATGGGAACTTGCTGAGTTCAATTTTGTCTTGGAGTTCACAGCCTTATTTTATCTTCTTACAATAGCTTCTCAAGGATCATAAAATAATTTAGTAGGGAAAAAACCTCATCCACCTTACACAGGTTTGTGGTGCATKATATCAATAACAAGAAGATTTCCAGCTCTCCATTCTGACCCCTCAGAGGCTGCTCTCCAGCTTCCATGCCATGCCCAAAGTCACCAGAGTGCAAATCACACCCTGTCCTCCTATGGTCCACCATGGCCTTAGGTCTCAACGTGGCAGGAGAGTGTTGAAGGCAATTGCAAACCTCCAAATTTTATTTCTGCAATTAGTTAAAGGGAGTCTGTTTTAGTGCTGGTACAATTGCCTTGGGCTCAAATTTGACTTTGATGTGGAGCTGGGTAATGCAAGACAATGGGGAGAGGAGAATGATTTCATCGACATATGAACATTTCCAGGRTTCACATCTTTTCCCGGGATAAGACTGTCTTTCAGGTACTCAGAGATTTGAGAATGACCATTGTCATGCTGTAGAAGCAGCAAATACAAAGATAAGGCCATAATTATGTATATAAACTGTARTGCACTACTCCATGGAAACTGTCAGTAGGTTTCCAAGGCAGCCAAATCAAGGAAAGAGCAAGGCTATAAAAGAGTGAAGTACAAGGAACACCAAGTAACAGCTTGATGTGTTAGGAGGTAAATTTTGGAAAGTGCTTAGCCCCATTGGGAGTCAGTGGCAGTTGTGCTCTTAAATCACTGAGGACTTTCCAAAAAGCCCGGGCAGAAGCACTGGGGCTTGATGTGTGTGACTGATTATCCATTGTCCAACGCAGCTGTCCTGCAGCTGCACTTCCATTCCTCCCTGTGGTCTGCTCTGGGGCTGCTCCCCTCTCTTCCCTCTCCCACAGGTGCTGTGCTTCAGGGGACTGTTATTCCTCCTCATCCTCCTCTTCCTCTCCCCAGCCTCCATACAGCTTTATATCCACCTAAGAGCCCAATAATTGTATGGCCTTGCTAACAACCAAATGCGTGATGCCAAAGTGGTGCCTGCTCTCAGGGCTAGTGACCAAAGGTTTGTGCTGGCAGGGAACAGCAGACATGATCCATTCCCAATCCTCACAGATATTTCTGCGTATCAGGCTGAGCTGGCAACAAGAGGAGGAAGAGCCACAYACTGTGATAAGCACAGCTAATGTGGCACCAATGAGGGCTCTGAGGAAGTGAAAAAGCAGAACTCTGTTTTTCTGAAAGAAACAATTCAAGGGTAGCTTGTTATTTTGGAACGTGGTCCTACCAAACTGAACTGACCTTGAGCACTGCATTTCTTTCCAAGGTTTCATCCTTTGCATTTACATTAGAAAAAAACAAAACACTCCAGCTTAATTTGTCTCGGTGCGCCAGGGTACATGACATCTCTGTGGAAGCTGCAAGCAGCCTACAAGCTCTGGTATTTCTTAGGAAAACAACTGGAAAATGCCAAAGCAATAAGCAGTCTTCTTGGACAAAGCACAAATAAGGATGTAAGTTTAACATGCGGTTCAATCAACTTTCTAATGAAAACATGCACTAGGTGAGATTAATAAGATTATTAACCTCTAAAACCAGCAAACAATCCCTAAAATACAACAGATTTTTCATTCATACATCTGGAAGCCTATAAACTATTCAATAAGAATACTCTTCAAGCCACTCTTTAAGGCTTTGGCAATGAAATACAAACAATAATGCTAAGCCAATATATGATCAGTTTTACAAACTCTTTTTTACCCCTTTTCTGTGTTTGAAAATTTCCAGGCAGTGAAAGCTCCTCAGAGATCAAAATGTAATAACTATTTTATGGCAGTTGCCAAAGAAAAGTGCAGACCCAATATATTAACTAAAAGTATTTTGAGCGTGGATAGAAAGATTTTCCTTTCCACCTTGAACAGAACTGAAGTTTGGTTTACAGTGCATTTGCCACTCTTGGTGTAGTCTGAAAACAATGAATATAACCATTTAAAAACTAAATCCTTTCAGTATCTATTAAGGAAATAGACATGTCGAGTGCTCCTTTAATTTAGTGTATAACTAGGATTTAAAAGTAGTGATTTATGTAGTTGATTTATAGTGAAGTCTTCTAGCTACTAAGAGACTTTTTTTTACTCAGGAAGATAAATATGTATTTCTGTTCTGTGCTTCAGCTGAAAACAGATTTCTCTCTTCACAAAGTTCATGTGAAGAGAGAATCCTCCTTTGGGACACTGATCCAATGAAACCTCCAGGAGACATAATGCAGATTATCTTTCTGTTCTCAGATATAAAGATCTAAGCATTTAATACCAAGTAGTGCGAAAGTAGCTAAAATCAGGAGGCTTGACTGGGAATTAGTGAGGGACAGTGGCTTCTCCTGTTGCTTAGTGARATTTGTTGCCCCAAGCTCTTAGTTCAAAAGGATTCAAACTACTTTCACAGTAGTATCTTCTGAAGCTTTTCTGGGAGAAGGGCTATGCTGCAGACATTTATTTCACTGTTTTTGAGAGATTTCTGAGGTAATTTTTTAGAAAAAAAAGAAACATCAACACATACTATTTGGATTTTTTTAAATATTAAAAATAATAAAGAAACAGCCAGCATCTTAACAACCTGTTGTTAAACCCGCAGTCTTTAACCCAGGATGATTGTGGCAATGGCTTTTACATCTTTGCAACCTACTGACCTTACAGGACAAGATGATGTCCACAGCCTGTGGACTCGGTCTGATCTGACAAACACATCCACCAGCACCAGTGTGTGGAATTCAGCATGCCTGAAAACCCCCTACACTACACAGGATCAATGAAACAAACATCATTTATGCCATAAACTCAGGTCATTCTCGTCTTTCACAAGGCARAAACTTTCAGAAGTCATGTGGCCACAACAGCTTTTGTTGCAAGGGTGACGGATTTTCTGGGGAGAGAAGGAGGAGGGAGGGACAAAGACATGGAGGAAGCCATGCTCCCTGTGAGGAAATACTGGAGCTCCATGGGACATGCCGAGCACTACTGATCCCAGATAGTGGGCAACAAAGTACTGGAAAGCAAGAGAAACTTCTAATCCCAAATTATAGATATGGAACATTGCCCTCCTGCACCTGTCTGAATAAAAAGTATTACCAGACTGAGGGCTGGAAAGCATCCAGCCAGCACGGAATGGGAAAAATGGCCCTGGGAGCACAAGGATGACTCTTCTCCAAAGATGTTGACTGAGATCAGTCAGTTTACATGCTGAGCCGCCACTGGGCCCTGAAGTAAAAAAGCTTGGACCACCAGAAAGACCAGGCTATGGATCACCACCCTAGGGGGCCAGTCAAGTGAGGCAAAGGAGATGGAGCCATGAGGGAGTAAAATATGGGCACCTTTATCACTACTAAGCCACTCTGGAACAGGCTGCACTTTCGCACCTGTATGTTTCTTTTGGGATTTGACTAATCGCATCCTAAAGGTCTTAACACATGAATAATCTCCAGTCTGGCTTGCTATGAAGGTCACACTCCCTGTTTTCACACTTTATCCCTTAAGTCTGATAAACTGCGGTGATCAAGTAGAACTTATTTATAAACCTWCTTGTTATTTAAAGTTATAACTTCCAGCAGGCTTTTAGCTCACTTTTTATTTTCAATTGCTTGCCCATCTTCAGACATTATCTTGGAGCTGTCATGAATTTGCCTGGCAAAGAAAATAGTTTTGTCTAAATTTTTAATTTGGTTATTTTGACCTTTTTCTTCAAGCACAGATAAGGCACTTGCAGTTRTCTCTTCTGTCATACATTATCATATTTTCAGAGAAGTAGTTTTGAGAAGTTGGGGTAAATATTTTAGTTTGCATTTTCTTTAAATTATTAAGTATGAGGTGAGGAAATTAAGCAAAATGTGCATGTGTATTGAACTAATTATCTAGAAGCAGCATACAGAAAATAAAAATTTGAAAATAAAAGCCTGTCAGCCATTATAAAAGTCAGAGTCACAAAATTCAGAAAAAATAGTTGATTTGCAATGTCTCATTTATTTCAGCTCCCTGGCACTATAGGACCATTTTCTATAGAAATTATGGTTTTTAATGTGATTTTTTTCCTATTAAATTATAAAAGACATAAGTAGGGACATTTTGATAAGTTTGGTTGAGAACATAACTTCACTTCTTTTTCTTCTCAAACTATTTCAACAATTTATTATCTGATTTTTCTCCATATGTATTGAATTAATTATTTTTTCACTGCTTCTAGTACATCTGAAAGTCCCGCATTGTATTTGTTCTCCTTCATTAAATTCCTCCAAGTGTTGTTGGTTCCTCACTCCTTTCACTCTCACTGTGATCAAAGAAATATCTACATTTGAAACAAAATACTCACCACAATAAAATCTCCGATTTTTTCCCAACACACAACATTTTCATGTGGTTCTCTCCCTCTTTGGAATCATCCAAAGCAGACTGAGTGTATGCAAGAGAGCAGAAACAGGAATAACGAATCCATAGGAAAGCAAAAGGAATCCAGCGAGGCAGTCACTTAAATTTACATCGKTTGTGGTAGCAAAGAACAAAGCACATTTGAAACATACACTGAATAAAGAGGCAAGAYCTATTTACTTGATATAACGCAAAAGTACGTTGTGTCACTGTATGAGGAGTAACTTGGAGCAGGACGCTGTTCCTGCAGGACTTGGGGTTCCCCCAGGATGTCTTTGCTCCTTCCTGCCAACCTGATCCGACCCTGCTWATTCCGTGGACCTTCCCCACTGGCAGTGTGCCTGCAGGCAGGATGCTGTGAAAAATTAATTACCTGCTGAAAGAATCTCGGCTTTGGAAACATGACAGATATAATTCACTCGGAAAAGCAGTGAACTGCTACTGCAGGGTTCAGGTTCTTGCTGAGGTAGGGCAGGGTCTCAGTTTCATTGCTTACTGCCTGTGTTACAAAGTGGATACAAGACACTTTGGCRAAGGAATGTACTGGAAATCTAAAAATAAAAGTATTCCTTTTTGGCCAATTTAAATGGGCAACAGAATATATTTTGTAATTTCGGAGGTATTTGAAATGTCAGTGTACGAAGTGTATACCAGATAAATATTTTGGGCAATGCAACACAAAAATGGATGCTTAAACACAGCAATGGATTTTTTTAAAGATTGCGTACATTATTAAAAATTCAAATCTTTCAGTTGTTTAATTTAAAGCTGGATCATTTATATTCTCAGAGGAATAATTAATTTAGAAAATACTTAAAATATTCCACCAGTAAATGAAGGCTAATATTTTTTCCATAATTGTCACAATGACAGCTCACTTGAAGTGTTTTATTGATTTCCCTATAAATAACTTGGAGCTGTGTAAGAAATACGCTGCATGTAATGTATCTTGGCTTATAAAACGATGACACAATATTGGAATGAGGACTGAATCTGCTGCAACAGCTTGCAAATTCTTATKTGGTGTGCAGAGCCTTCTTTGGGTCGTAAAGCCTCACCACATTCTTTGGAAAAAACCCCGTGGCCTCCGAGGTACCACCTAACTCAAGGGTTATCTTGCATCATGACTAAAGAATTGTTCTCGGGTGTGCAGCATTACAGTACCAGACTTCTCCCAGCAGAGCTCATGACCTTTATCTCAGAAGTTGCCATCTCAAGTGTGTTGTACATATGGAAGAACACGGGAAGAGTAAAAAGCTACGGACACAGAGTCGTATCTTGCGGAGTGCGGCTCCCTGGCCAGGTGATCCCACTCGCAATAAGGTCCAGCTAATCTGGCCTCTGAAGAGACCCATAATTGAAGGCCTTTCATGTGACCAGATGGGTCACAAGAACTGAAGGCTCAGCACGGATGGAGACAGCTCATGGAAACCTTCATGGGCTCCCTGAGAGGAACACAATTTCCCTCATGAAACTACAGCACTGACTGCATGGTTGACAACTGCTGTGRCTCAGGATGCCCTCAGCACACAGAAATGTAGCTACTCATCTTGRCAATTTCCACTATTATTACAGAATATTTTGTTCTATATTTGTCACCTCTGGCACCAAGTCAAGGCCTGAGATAATTGGTTGAAACACAGCAGGACAGGAAGTCAAGAGTTACAGAGTGGCACTGAGGGGAAGCTCCAGACTCTTGAGAGAACTTGGTATAAATTGTCTTAATATTTTAAAAATGCCCTCAAACCTATTCAGGAACAGGCTTGTCCAAAATCCCCATTTGCTACTGGTTCTTGCAGCCTGCTGACTGGAAACAACTACAGACCCTCAATTACCATATTGTAAAAGGAAAAGGAGGAAACCCTGGAACAGGCATCACTGTCACAAGCAGCTGCTACTTTGCATGCATTTTTCCTCCTCTACATGATGAATATTATGAGAAAAATAATAAGGATGTGACTCATAARGATGAATCACAAATGTGTGACATGGTGTGTATGTAATGGCTATGCTGGCCCAGGAAACACTGGCCTTCTAGCTTATCCTGGCATTGAAACCAAATCCACCAAGTCCTAGAAATTCTGACTTTTTTGTTACTTTAGAAAGAAATGCCTAGAGGGAAAAAAATCCTACTGAGTGACTGAAGGAAGACTGCCAAAGGCTGTGCTGGAAAGCAATGTCACAGTCCTGTAATATTTTGCTGAAATGTCATTCCTGACATCATTTATTGTTTTTCTAAAATGAAAGAGAGTCAGAAGATATTTTTGTTTGCTGTGTTAATTATCAGTTTTTCTGTATTTTCTGATTCTGTTCATTGAAATGTTTTGCTTCTCCCCATCAGTCAAACACCACTTTTCCCTATCTTGTACAGATCTATCCTTACCTGACTCCCAGCTTGTGTTTARGAAGGAAAGAAATATTTTTCCTAAGGATAAGAATCCTGGCAAAAGTAGGTAAGGTGACTAGCAAACCATAAAACAAGTTTATTGTGTTTAGTAAAAAGCCCATACTCCTCTCATATTCCTATTTCCATTCCTGTGGTATGTTACCTTGAACACAGAACAATTGAATTTCAGAATATTTTTCTTCTGAAGATGGTGRGACAACTCATTCTGAATTTTTATGGAATGACTCAGCATACAGCTCAGCAAAATAAGGACAAAAACCAGTGGTGTTGAATCATGCAACAAGTTAATTAGATTAAAAAGAGGGATGCTCACTTATTCCAGTGGCTTAGACATAACTTGATTTTTAAAAAAGCTACCTGCTGTGGTCAATACTACTGCATTTACCAGCAGAAATTTGGTCTACCCAAGTAATATTCTAGCACATTTTAGTTCACTCACCTGTTTCAAATCTGCATTAGTGCCACTTACGGAATATAGAATCACTTGCTGCTGCTCCCGTTACAGTCAGAGGAGGTAAATACAGACCACAAGTTAAACAGGGAAGGGCATACATTATATTGGCCCAAGGACAGCTACAATAGCCACGAAAATGGTGCAAGTGATCTGCTGTTAATGCGCAATGCATAAAAAAATTTCCTATTTTCCATGGACACTTGAGGGAGTCAAAGATTTTCATACAGACTTTTGCTGTCCGAACAGTAAATATTTTTTWWAATTATTTTTATTTTTACTTTTCAGTTYGTTCTCTCAGGGTTCAGCTGCATCATTGCTATGACTGCTATCTACTGTGTTAATGAGAATTTCTGTTAGCCTTGGAAAGCTGAGCTCAGTGGCACTGCCTGTGTGCCTCTGGCATTGCTCTTGCTCGGATACCCTCRGCCTGGAACTTACACCTGTCTGATCTCACCAGTTCAACACAGCAGCCAGGTTTGGGATAAACCTTTTAGTGCATTCAGCTTGGAGCAGCTTTGCCTCTCCAGTGCAGGCTTTGTCTCATTACYTGCTAATTGAATCTCCTTTGCCATAATATATGACCTAATAGCTATAGCAAATCTCAAACCTCAGCTAACACAGGCTTGGTTAATGAATGCAGAGTAAACTAAATTGCTTTTTTGTGTTTAATCACCATCAGGAAGTTTTTGGTCCTGTGATCTGAAGGCAGCTTCCCTGTTGACTTAACTCCCAATTACTTGAGAGGTACCTCATCCTTTTACTTAACCTTGCTAATTATGAAAGCTCTTATGTGCCTCTTCTCTTCCCCCTGCACAGTGTCTCGAAATTCCTTTGAACTTGAATGGAAACAAGATAAAGAGCAGTCCTGTTTCTCCTCTCAGGCACTTTTATGGTACTTCTACTCTTTCCCCTGACACCTCATGCTGGAATCACACTTGGAGGTCAGGATGAAGAAAATCTTGAAACGTGTTCTGCTTCATGCTACTCCTTCTCCTCCCTGCTTGTCTCTCAGACATACTCGGATGAGGAAGAATTCACTAAATTAACATTTCATAGGCTGGGGTAAACCGTGTCCTGGGTTTGGGGAGATATTTGTAAAGAAGATAGATTTAAAAGCCTCTCAGTATAAATAGAGAATATTTTTAGTTTCAGAGCATACACTGGAGGGATTAATTTAATCTTGTGCCACTATATTTTCAGCAGAATCTTAGTATTGTGGTGCACCAGGTGCTGCTGTTAAATCTACAAAATCTACACTCAGCCACTGAAAGCCATTTCAAACTGATAAATATTTACAACCACTTACGCAAAAATTAAGTAAGAGGAGTTATATCGTYTTCAACTTTAATTCAGAGATTTAATATGGTTAAGAAAACTCSCTGTGTGTATTTTTCCTTTCAAAAGTAAGTGAAGTGTTACATGCAAAAACCCCAAAATAAAACATAGGATAAGGAAAAAAGGAGTATCTGTTGAAGAATTATCTTAAACAAAACCCAGCTAGACTAGTCTGGCAGATATCTGTGGTGATAAGATTGAGAAGGGTTTCCTCCATCRTTGGGAACCTCACCCAGGATGTAGCTCCTGGTCAGTGAAGGTCCTCATGGTCCTGCAGGACCCTATGACCAAGTGGCTACTCTTCCTCAGGCAGCACATCTACTCAGTTTAGCAGAATGTAAGACAAGGAGAGAAATTCAGTAGACTTGGTACACGTGAGGTTGAGGCAAAAAGACACACAGGTACTTTCCATCTCACCCAGAGTGAAGGGTAGATGCAGGTAAATGATGTTATTCCATTTCTTAATTGGGCAATTACTCCCTGTAAGTGGTGACATGTTGGCCATTAATGAAACAAAGTGCAAAACCATGYTTCCCTGGTATGGCCATACTCCCCCTCCCAACAGGAATTCAAGTGCCATCTGTCAGCTTCTGCTGCCACAAAGCTGGACAAGTCCAAGGCACAGGAACAGGCGGAAGAAAACAGAGACTGGAACACCACCTCCTACCTCCATGTGTGCACAGCCTGAACTATCAGCAATGGTTACTCTACTATACAAAGGGAAGAGGGAACTCAATAARTGATTAAAAGGTTAAATGATCAGCTTTAAAAAGGGAGTGAAACAATCCTTTTTTAATTGAAAAAAGGTCGAGTTTCAAGTGTTGCAACCCATGCACAGAAACCTTAGTRTTTTAAATGAAAGTAGTGAAAATTTAGCAAGTACACTTGTCCTTGGCTGTTTTCCAAGTCATCTCAGCTGTTCCAATGAATTTAAAATGTGAAATGAATCAAGTATACAAGAATGGATCTTTCATAAGTTATGATTTTCTTCTTTAAATAATGAACAAAACTCTAAGCTATCCTGGAAAAACATCCCATTTTTCATGTAACTTTTAGGAGCAGTTTCCCAGCTGTGTTTCCCAGCACAACAACCTCCAGGTTCCCAGATTCAACTCCCTGATTTAATTTAGATATATCTGGATCATGCATGTTCTGGGTGTAAAAGGAACAAAATAGGAAGGCTTGAGAAAAATGAGGCACTTGAACAGGCTACCTTCATTTGCAGGCTTGTCTGGAATATTCTCTGCTTTAGGGACTGACTGCTGCTCTTGTCGGATGGACAAATAAAAATGTGTTGGGAAAAGCAGACTACATAAATTTGGATCTTTCGTTGACGAAGTGATAGATTAATGAAGTCTGAAGTGAAGTTTATTTAGTTTCTTCCTTTTTTGTTTTCATTCCATGTGTTCCAAAGGATGAAGTGAGCACCATGATGATCAAGAAACCTTTTCCATTATGGTGAACTCAAGCAAGAACCTCTGTGCAACAGCACAAGCTAAATCAGAAGAGGATACAAAAYATAAGGTGAAAAAAAAAGAGATTCTATATGTACTGCCAGGGAAATGCTCTCCAAATAAGATAACATAGCATAAAAAACCCGTGCTGAATTACRTGACTCCTTCTGGCAGGGCCATATACTTAGTTTTTAATATGCTCMGGGTTCAGACCATGTACCTTTTCCAGCATGAAAGTTTATTGAAAACAAATCTTGTTTAAGTCAAGGAAATGCTCTGAAACTTCTRTGTGAAGGGACAATAAAAATTGTGCATATATTGTACCCTAGGGGCAGTTTCAAACTTCATCCCCAGCTTTTGTTGTAGAAAAGGTCCTTTCTCCTTTACTAAACTAATTTCAACAAGCCCAAAAGGTATTTAGACACGAGGTCATGAGAACTGGAAGCCTCAGTAGGGAAAATGATAGATCATGGGACTGAGTTTAAATCAATTAAAAAAACCCAAAACCAAAGCCAACTAACCAAAAAAGAAATATTCTTTAGAACTTCTTCAGAAATTAAATTTTACAATGTTAAAAATATGTAATTTTTTGTTGAACTAAGAAAAGCTTAATTCCAAGATTATTGGTGCTCTATAACCTCATTTAAGATCCTTGTTAYTATATTTATTAAAACAGAGGGCATCCCATTTTTATATATATACACACAAAATACTAAACACTAATAGGAATTTAACTGATTACAGTAATATTCCTACTCTCTTGTATCTTGGCAAAACTATTTTTCTCTTTCATTGCTTCAGCGTCTCTACACGGTTGCTGCAGTAACAAAGTAATTTTCTGATAAATTCATCAGGAAAAGTGCACTACAGAGAACATGTATAACTCTAAACCTGTCAGACCATCACAATTGTAAGGCAGCTATTCTCCCAGGGAAAAAAAAAGGAAGATTACATAATGTAATTGCACAGAGTGAAATATAAGTTATCATAATTTTATGCTACCAAACCCAACTTTCTTAGATGTGCTCAGCGTAGGGAGATGCTCCCTTATGGACAATATACATCAGCTCAAGCTGTGTCAACCACAGTGTCAACCAGGCTGACAAATCAAGATTTCTGGCACACTTGGACCACTAAAGACTATGGCTGAAGGAAAAGTTTTATGATAACATTCATCTTCCAAGTTGCAGTGAACATTTTGCTAAACAAAATTAAATACCACAGTCTCCTTAATTCAATTATTTTGGGGGTACTGAAAATCTGTAGCATGATTGAAAGTGTAAATGCTGTAGTTAAGCTTAAGATTTATCCTGTAGAACATGAAACCTACAATACCTGAAACCAATAGCAAATCCTGGATAATGGGAATAAGAAACTGCTTTTTTAAACATTTTACATGAACTCKCCTTCACCTGTTAAAGGAAATTCAGAACATCATGAAGAATGCTGAAAATACTGATTTCTAAACTGCCTTCTGTTGCCTCTGTTTCTTCTCCTGATACCATGAGAGGTTCCTAAAATGTCTTTTGGAGTAAATATAGAATAAGTAGTTTTGATTTGCTAAACTAAGAAATRCCTACATGATCGCATATTTTCTATGAGTCCATTACTGGCTCTGACAAAAGAGCATTATTCCTTATTGTGGCATTTTACACATCGTAGCTGTATATAAATCTGGTCTTTGTAAATTTTTTGAATTTGACTGATTAACAATTTTTAATTATGACCCAAAGCTTTTAAAGCAAATTATTTGTTTAGGATCCCCTGTTCCTAAAAAAAAGACCTTCAGTGTAGGTCAAGACAACAACTATTTCTCTCAACAGACAATATGGATGTAAAGCTTGAAAAGGTTGAGAATTTCCTGATGTACCAGAAGAAGATATTTGCAGTGGATTTTTTGTGTGCCAGAAGGAGAAGGTGGCGTAAGACATGAGTTTATCACAATGCTGAAAGGACACTGATTTCAGAACACGAAAAACAATAGAAAGAGAGAGCCTGATTTGACTGCAGTCGGTTCAGAAGTCCTCTCCCAAGTGCAAAAGGACCTTCCTGGCAGTTGCTTGTAAGAGGCTGAAAGTTTATAATGAATCCGCATGCATGGAAGATCGACACCCTGTCTGAGCTGATGAACCAGCTTTGACATGGCCTTTAACACAGTATAATACAAAGTGTCTTAAATTAGGAAAAACCGCTCGGTGCCTCGTAGATTTATTCAACAGGAATAGAATTTTCCAGTCAGAGGGAAAAAAATGGTTGTTCCAAAGGCTTATTCTGAGTTGATAATTTCACAAGGTCCAGCCCAGCGTGATGTGATCCAGCTGACAGTTTGGAACCTAATAGGGTGGTGTTTTAGCTTTTCTCTCTGTTTTTCTATTCATATTTCATACTGGTTTTGTGTTTATCCCCAAAGGCATATTATTCCATACAAACTCAGGCAGAAAGCTTGTCAACATTAAGTGGAAAGACAAATATTAAAATTTCTGACRTGACTGCCTTTATGCCAATGTCACAGTAGTTCTAGACTTCTGCTCTCTGTGAATTGGTTTGTATAGCTTGGATGAATTATTAGTTGGAGGAACACAGTCACTTTGATATTAAGTTGTGATTTAATACCAAGTCCTTGCCTCAGAAAGATTGCTACTGCATTTTTACTTCCTCATTAAACAAAGGTGTCAAATAGTCACAACTAAGATTTGGATGTATTTCTGCATACTCCTGAATTCCCAACTGTATGGTTAATCTGCATCACTTATTTCAGTTTGTTTTAGAAAATACTGAGCTGCAGTGTTAGGCATTGGATGGAAACTGAATCAAAGTGCTGTCCACTAGCCAATGAAGATCTGGAATTTCCAGCAGGTTGAGAACTGGTGAGACTTCTGTCTTGCATCAATTGCACCTTCAGGATTTGAATCCTGGCAAAGATTTTGCTTTGTCTTTGGRAGATGTTCAGTGCAGCTCCATGTTRAAGTGTGGCTGCATCATATCCAAATATATGGACATGCTTTCATGGACAAACAAAGTGAAACACTACTGTACCAAGTTGGTCTTTATTCTAAGGAAATGTTGTCACTAGGCAGTTAATTATGCCAACCTTTCTAATAATCATTCCCAAATAATAGATGCAGGCAGTCATCCTAGGAATGTGCCTGGTGTTATGGATGGAGTATATYGTGGTTGACCTGTCTTAGATGTAATATAACCTCATCACTCCACATTAGCTGCTCTCCATTAGAAGTAACATTCCTGAAAGAAGATAAAGGAGAATGAGTCACGGAATAGTAATTTCAAGAAATCCACACCTGTCAGTATTTGAGGAAGATTTTGGATGCAAGTATGAATATTTGACTCGCAATTCAGATTTTCAAGACTTATCCAGTAACAACTTCTGCATATTCTGATGTACTATTTTGACACTTGTACTGAGCTCTTCAAAAGACACTCAGTCACCTCTTCCATCAGTGTCTATGAAACACAGTGTTCCAAGTGTCTCTCATAAATAAAGAATCATCTGAGTGCTGTTCAAATTTGCAAGTCATTAAATGCTTTTGGAGCTCTTTAACTTAGAGGCATCGACTTCTCACCTGCAGGAGAGTTTAGTGGGAGATGAGGTACCAGCTGTGTCCTGCTCATCTGACTTGAGGAAGGGAAGAGGAGGAATGCAATCAAGAACTGCTCTTGCAACTCCTGTCTATTCCAGTAAACTGATCTACTCCAGTCTTCGAGTGGATTAGACCTTTTGCAAGCCACATTTTATCAGCCTCTAAAATTAGGAGACTGAGTGGGAATCTTGAGTTTCAGCAGAAGGTCTCTAGACATCATGTTTGTGGAGTAAAGCTCAAAATTGTGCAGCAAAAACCTCCTAAAGGCTCACAAACCAAAGGCATCTTAGCTCAATAAATAGCTTTTTCATTGCCTGAGATTAGCAATACGTGTTTAGAAGCTAGTGATAAGAGATACTGGCCATGTTATTAGGGAGCAATTCTCTCTGAGAAACACATTTTTATTTCAATTAATCCTGCTTCTTGTCATATCTCCAAGTTTGTGTTAACACCATTTTGAGAAACAGCCTTTTCAGAGAGCCTGTTTCTGTTATTGATTATTGTGTGTGGAAGATATCAGATACCTGACCCGTATTTAGGTCAGTTCTGGAAATACCACTGGTCTGTAAGGGCTGCTGCACTCCAGTGGTGAATGAAATGACTCCTTTCTTACTAAAGGAATGATTACCCAAATGGGGCAAGGAAGAGGCTGGATGATAAAAACCTCTGGAAGTCCTCTCCTACAAGCTACAAGACTATGATTCTGAGATAACTCTTTGGTGTCCAAGGTAGGATTCAGCTGAGTGCCGCTTTTCAGAAGACAGTGACGTGCTCAATGAAAACCTATGTTTAAAATAGAATGTAGGAGAAAACAAAGCATCCATTTCCAATACCCATAAGTTCTGTTCATACTTGTGCCAGCTGATTTCATAAACACAACTTCAAATAGCATCCACAGACACCTCCTCTGTTATAGACTCAGTAGGAACCACAGCAAATGATCCCAGAAAATAACTCTGGGTAGCATATAAACTTCATATATTCTTGAACAGAACCTTGGCTTATTTTGTATTATAAATTTTCATAAACTGCAGTCAGTTTAACTGAAGTGAAAGCATAAGCTTACCATCTAAATTTAGAAACATGAAGATGAAGGTTAAGAACGTAAATGAAGTTAACAAGTTGGCAAAATGGAAATGTGTGTACAATATAATCAATATAAGCAATGTTGCAGAGCATTAATGTTTTGAGATACTTCACATCCCCAATTGAGTGTGACTATAGACAAATGTTAACACATCTGTATAGAGGGATATTGAGTGATACCACTAAAATTTAGTAATGCTCAGGCATATTTCCACCATCAAGTTTTGATCCACCAGCTGTGCTTCAGCTTGACTCCTATCACATACACAATTCTGTATTTAATTAGTATTTGGTTCTGATCTTTCATGATAACTTTACTTAAGATGGAATCATCTGTATATCTAAAACCATGTCCTGGAAATCCCAACAAATAGGAAAAACAGTGTCATACCAAGCCTTTTTTTCCATGATATGCAGAAGTATTGGGGAATGAACATCTGAAGGAGTGAAGAAAGGAAAATATGAACAGTGACATGGTTATGTCAGCCCTTCTAACAGTTTAGAGCAGCTTGAGAAGAAACAATTTAAAGTGAAATTACTGGAGCACATCTTCAACCTATTTTGCTGTCTGTGCATGCTCATGCAGAGCAATTGCTCACTGTGGTAGAGATCTAGCTAATGTATCTTCAGAATGCCAAACGGTTCCACTAATATTGTGTAAAAAGTGATGTTTCCTTCCTTTCCTTTCTCTTCCATCCTCTTGGACGGTTTAAGAAGTAAAAGTGCTTCTAAGCAGAGTCTGGAAAACTAAAGTTTCTGCTGGAAGTGTTTAAAACTACAGCAATATGTTTTTCATCACTTGGATATTCACAAGCTCAGGTTTCTAACATAAGGCTATTTCTGCACTACTACTTTTGTGATAGGGAAGTCCCCTATACTTAAAAAATAAACCTGCAAATAAGCAGGTGTAGCACATCACAGTATGATAAGCAATAACTACACATAAAGAGTGGCATATACACATTGCAGCTACGGAGAGTAACGGGGAGCAAAAAGAAAAATCATTGTGTTTGTAACCTCTTCTTTTTTCTTGTATTTGTTACTATCACAATTGCAGGTTTTGTACTGATTTAATGCAAGTTCATTGTCCCTCTGCAACCAAATCCAGGCGATTTAATTTTTATTTAATAGACTACATCAATGAAATACACAGTTTCTCTAGTACTTTAGTATCTTTTATCAAATATCTTAATTTGTACTTGAGGACGAATAGTCCTGAGTCCAGGACTTGTGTTTTAAAGCCTTGTCTTCCACACTCTGTTCTTGGTGGTTCTGGGAGATGGAGAGATGAGACATGTGCAGGGAATTGGTTGTGTTTACCTTCTCCTGTAAGCTAAGGAAAAATGTCTTGAACGTTTTTAATCCTTGAAACTGACATTTCCATAAAAGGCAATTCATACAAATCCCAGTAACCAAATTTACTAAATACAGCTATAAGATATTGACACTTTGAATTTCACACTGAAAGTCAGGAGAATAAGGCCACTTCATTTTTGTTTAAACAAACTAAACAACTACCTCTCAACCCCAGTTTTCTCTAAGGTTTCAGAGAATCAGAGCAGAACACCAGTAGCACACCAAGTTTGTTTCCTAGGTGGCTAATTTTCATTCAGCTTGAGAAGCAGCCTGGAGATGGAAGACAGCTATTCTTTAGTCAATAAAGTACTGAGAAGGATCTCAAGAGAAAGCTGAGAAAGAATTACTCCCTATGGCCAAGCAATAAAATCAAATGCGTGTTGTGCTCTTTTTTGGAGTTGCAAGTGGTATCTCAAAAGATAACATCCTCTCAAAGAAAGGCTTCCTTGATATTTCCAGAATTTGTTGATTTCTTCTCACTTCCAATTAAATTGCTGTCTTTGAACATCCAACACAAGAGATTGAATGTTGTACAACTAGAAGACTATGCCTTTAGGAGCCTGAAAAGTCTTTCTTCTAAAGCTACACTAGAATGTAAAAAAAACACTTATGAAAAATATGTACATGTTTTATTTTTGATTGTAGTTAACTTTTGGCCTTCTGATGCTTAAAAGAAATCTAGCAGAAAGCACAGAAACCCTATAAATGTAAAAAACCCAATTTCTTCTTCCAGCCCTTCTCCTTCACTCAGGAAAACAAGTGGAAATCTAACCTTATGTATGTATTTCCCTGAGCATGCTCAGAGTTTGATCCACCTGCTTCAGCGTTCTCAGGCTGGGGTGATCAGCCCACTCACTGAAGTCTGGCATGAGCCATTTTGGTTTTGAAGGCCATAGTCCACACTTGTTGTGAAAACCATAATTCATATCAAAAAATATGACTGGAGGAATATAATATTACATTTTGATTCAGATGTTTTAAGTACATGCCCCAGAAGTCTTTACTTCTGATGGCATCATGGAGCAATTATGGAGGAGGAGAACTGGATGACTTTTGGGTGACACTAAACCAGGAAATGTGCTTCAAGTTCGCAATTTTTTGCAGTTATGGACAGGCATTCAGTGCCTGTCTGGGGCTAATCTGAAGTCATACACTTAAGGCCCTACATCTGGACACTGGGTTCCCACCTTCAGGATCTCTCCTCCTGAAACCTGCTGGTTGTTAACACACGCTCGGTCCTTGTGGGACTCTTGCTGAGTTGCCACCTTTGTTCCCATGGAAATCTAGGATCACACCATGACTGCTCCTTGGGCACCCAACAGCTCTGTGTCAGCCCAGCAGGGCTGGTAAGAGCTCCAGGAGGAAGTTGGTTGTGGCACCACCTGTTTTTCTTGGCAAACTGAACTACTGTCCACAGAGACAGTGAGGAAAGTTCAGGATATATGACTTGGGAAGAAAGGTTGAAAAAAGTGTGCTGCTGAGCCTAGAGCAAAGAAAAACAAATCAGGGATTCTGTGGCAGTTTTAAATACCTGAAAGGAAGACTGCTGAGAATATCTAGTACAGAGAAAAAACCTTTTCTCTCTGCCCATTTTGAATTATACAAAAATAATCTGCCAATTTCTGGAAAGGGAGATTTAGGTTAAGCATTAGAATGACTTTATAATTGCAAGAATAGGGAAGCTTTGGAGAAAATTGCTCGAAGAAATCATGAAATCCTACCCTGGTGTCTTCTAAAAGTGGGCTAGACAGATATCTGACAGGTGTGGTTAGTCCTATTGTGGGGAAAGGTGACGGCCAAGACAACCTCTGAAGTTGCTGTCATCCTGTCTGACACAAATTCAGGAGGACTTCATTTTATGAAGGCAAGTAAAGTTGGTACCCACTGAGATTTCTGAGGTCGTGGAGAATTAGAAAAAGGATATTGAATGGATAAACTGTGGCCATTAACGTGAAAAATCTCTAGGAGCTCTTTACTTATGGTGAAGTCAATGGGAGTCTTACCTGTCTCTGAGAGCAAGAAGGGCTCGTTGATTCAGCAAGAGTTTATTTGTGTGAGTGGTCAAAACTTGATGAAACTGGCAAGTTCTAAAAGCAGTGGTTGAAAAAGGAGAGGTACAAGTGTTACTCTTCATGTGTTATTCTGGGGAACTGAGAAGCTAAAGGCAAAATTCCCGACAGCCCAATGGAATCCATGGCAGGGACACATCATGGCTTGGTTTGGGTGTGTTCATTCTGCCAGATTATGCTGCATTTCCACTTTAGGGTTTTAATTTTTTCTGATGCCTTCCTGTTATGTAACTGTACTTTGTGCATCCAAGACCTGCAGTTAATAACTCTTAAACAACCTCCACATGAGCATTGCTTGGTATTTATTTATTTATGCTGTTGCTGGGCTCCTGTAGAGGCACAAACTACTCTAGTGCATACAGAAGAGAATATGCCAAGGAGGAGGTGGTGGAAGCAGGAAAAGAGGCTGCATTTATGAATGAATTAAGCACTCTAAATTATTTACTTGGATATATATCCTGAATTCCTCCATCATGCTATTCATGGCTATCTGTAATTGTTGCCATGTTGGCTGTGGCTGGGGTCTGAATCTGCACAGCCCAAAACGTGAACTTTTACAACCTAAGCAGAAAGCAAAGCCTGAAACCAATATCTGAGGACAAGCAATTTCCATGGAACAGGGGCAGAATGCATAACTGCATAATTGATGTGTAACTGGAACTGGGTAAATGATGGATGTCTCAGTGACTCAACAAAAACCCCAGAAGGATGGTACACTGACTATTATTAGAAGAATGAAACCTTCCCTAAAATTTCATTTTGCAGGGGTGTGAATTGATTAGGTTTTTTTTAATTTGAAATGGAATGTTTTGATGTATTTCAGATGTTCAATTATTTCTCTTTTTATTTAATACAACATTGTTTAATTGTAGTAGACTGTTTTAAAATGAAGAAATAAGTTTAATTGCCATAATGTCAGAATGACAAAAATGAGACTGAAATTATACAGTATTTTCATTGAATTTCACTGGTATTATTCAGGAGAAAATAATTTTTGGTCTATTTTTAAATTAGAAACAGATGATGTGCCTGATCAATAATTCTTKTTTTTCCCCCTGAAATTAAATATTTTTAAAAGAATTGCTGCAATTCTATGACTTACACATACTGCTTTATCTCATCATATTATACAGTGATTCAAACCACCATATCTAACGTATAATTGCACTTCATTTATCACTACCTAAAATGCCTAGTCATCTGCTTATTTCATTCTGAATCTACTGAGCCTTTAATGTTATATATTCCATTATTTATTGCTGTTTATTTATTTCATATCTCAGAGAAGCAGGGTAATATGGCCAATGTCAGAGCATCTCTAGTCTTTACAGAAGACCACTATATCTTTGGGTGTGGAAGACACCACACACAGATTTAGGATACCTGAGTGCTGAGGAACATCCCCTTCACTCAAAGGTGATCACAGCAATAGAAAGCAAGGTAACACTGTGGACTTTTCTCACAGTGTGCATACAGCAAGAACTAAAGAGGAGCTAGAGGAAAATAAAACAGTCTGGAGGAGCTTTGAAAATAACCCACATATCCAGCCATCAAAGAAGAACAGAGCTGTACACAAATTTATAACATATTTTTACTCCTAGTCCTTTGATAGCGAACAAATATGTAATCTTAATTGCATCTCAAAAGATCTGTAAGTATTAATACAGAATAGCAGTTCTTAATAGCAGTTTTCCCTGATTTCCTATAGATCTCAGGGCACTTTGTTGAGCTGGCTACCAGAAAATACAGAATTCAGTTCAATTGCTTGTACATATGTGTATAAGAAAGTGCTCACTTGCAGATCAAGCAAAACAAAAATTAGATATATTTAGTCCAGAAATAACTGAATAATAGACACCAAAAACCTGTGCCATTCAGGAAATAYAGGAAAATTGCAAGTATTATAGAAACTGTAGCTATTAGAGAGTTACATTAAAGCTGCTAAAATTGTTAGCACTTATCAAGAGACAATAGTCACATTATAGGAAAAGTTAGTGTCTGCAGTAAAATTGCTCATCTGTATGTGTATATGGATTGCAAGCACAATGACGATAAAAAGCCTTTAAAATTTTTTATTGTTAAGCAAGAAGGCAGGCATAATAAAACTTTTTTTTTTTTTTTCCCCAGCAGATACTAGAATAATCTCCAAAATAAAACAGCAAAATATTCTAGTTCTGCCCGTGTAATGTTAGCTGGTGACTTGCAAAGATGCATTTAGTTACTCAGGAATTTGCCCTGGTGCACTGAGCACAGTTATCCCAGGCAGGGTGATCAGATGGGACCAGGAAGGTGAGAGAAAAATGCTTGTGCCAGAGCTCTCATCTACTAATAATGAGCTTTCTTACAATCATCAAGACACTCCTGGCATGACAAATCAATGACCATCAGAAAATCATCTACCTTTTCAGCTGCAAGTGCACATATATGTGTGTGTGTAAATAGAGATGTATTTGTAAATATAGAGACAGATCTATACTCATGTATAATTCATGTGGCTGTTGAGAGGTTTCATCCATCACATGCAGGGCCCAGCTTAACAAAGCACAAGATGCAGAGTCAGAGCATTGATCCCACTGAATAGGTTATCACATAATAGCAAATACATTTTCCTATGGTGCCAATGCGGGGTGAGACTCTCACATGCTATTTCTCACTGACTGCATCTTACAGACCTCATTTAAAAACTTGGGACTTCTCTTACCTGGTTTGCTGAAGTGATGTACCAATCCCTATCAACAGGTGGTTTTTTTTTCAGGTAACATGAATATAAAATGTCCTGCTGAGAGAAGAAAAGTTATATTTCAAAGCCTGGTCTCTAAAAAACCTGCTGATTGATGCTAAAGAAATCAATTTAACACAAGGAAACTTCATGAAAGTCTATTGACTCTGCAGAAAAGGAGTCTGTTATTCCAYGGGGAAGTAAATGAAAGAGGAAAGCATCTCTCCACACAGCTTCTACAAGATTTTCCTTCCCTAAAGGGTCCTTCTGTGTGTAAATTAAACCACTCTGCTTGAAAGTGGTTGACTCAAAGGGAGAGTTCTCTGTTTTAAAAGCTGACTTGCTATTACGTATATACCTCTGGGTCCTGTGTTTTATATGTTTAGTCTCTCTAAGATGTATATAATATTTATTTAATGTATTACACAAATAGCCAGGGAACCTACTGTAATATTGCTGTCTGACTTGAAAAAACAAAATAGGGTTCTCCTGAAGAAAGTTTGCAACTTTAAATGGAAAAAAACWGAAAAAAACTGACAAGTCTTGAAAGAACATTAAAAGCCCATATAGAATAAACAAAACAAAAAAAATTTTCTACATATATAGAATTTTTATAAAAAAATACTTTGTAAATGCCTATACACTTGCAAACAGATTTTTAAATTTTTTTTTCCTTGTGTGATTTCATTTTTGTATTTTGTCATTTTTGGCTTCTATCTTAGAAAAGCTGCTGACTTGTCCAAGGGAAAACATAGATGCCTCATGCCATCATATACCCACTTTTCCTCGATTTTCAGGTTTTTTGGAAAACATAGGCAATCAAGAACAGCTTCATTGCTGCCAGTAAGTTTTTCTTGGTGTCASCCTGCATAGAATCTCTGACTTTAGCTGTGTTTGGATACTTTTTCTGCCAGAGAATCTGGTCAAATAATTGCCAAGTGCAGGTCCAAAAAAGCAATATTAGAATGCACATTTGCACAACCCCAATCTAGAAATCACTGTATAATAAAATGTAGACTTAAGGTCCCTACTTTTTCAAAATGTGTGTCCCTGTTACTAGGAARGAAAAAGAGCAACGCAGGATGTGTTTGCCGTAAACTTTATCCAACATTTAAAAAAAATTACTGTTTCTCATGAAATCTCTGCCACCTAGAATTCAGAATTTGAAAAAAAAGTAGAACTGATATGAAAGCAGTGGAAGAAAGTTTCTATCTGGCAATTCAAATTTCAACATCCATGGCTCCATGTTTTGAAGGTTGTAACTTTGGGTTCTCTTGCGTTAAACTCCAGCTTCTGATGCTGGTTTTTTTCAGTGTTTAGTCTCTAGGCAAGCTTTTTGGCTTAGTGATGGGTATCCTAATAAAATAATGTAAAACATCATGGAATTATAATTTTTWTATATGTTCCTTTGAGGTTCAAAATTCTCCATAGGCTTTGCAGAAAAAGCTGAAAGCATCCTGGGATGAGTCTGGGCCCTTCTTTTGTCTTCCTACAAAGCTTGGGTAAATGTTTMTTTTCTACAATTAAGTGAGATCAGGAATCGACTTTAAAGACATAAATAAGGGAGTAAGGTAAGAAAGGTGAGCCKGTTGTCTTAAACTTACTATGGAAAGATGCCCACTTCCAGTGGAAGCCTTTTAGGGTCTGCATCCTGGAACCAGTAGCTGAGAGGATACTGAGAGGGTACTGGAAACTGAGAGGAGATAGAGGTGACTAACTGTAAAAAGACAGAAAATTAATGAAGTCCATGTCTGGTAGCTCCCAGAATGACAAAGTGAAGGTTTGTGAGACTGTAATGATTAGCACTCCCAAACTGTTGATGGGTAAATATTTTTTTCTTAGACTTTTTTGCTCATCCCTCTCAGTCACTTGTCAGTTTCTAGTCTTGTCGGTGGATTATGGAAATTCATGTCAATTAAATCTACTTTTGTCCAAAATTAAACATTATTTACAATGCACCCAAACTGCTAATTATGCAGTTCATTTTCAGATCAGTTGTTTACTAAATGAATTGTTTGACCTCTAACAAAGACGTTTTCTGCAGGAGCTGTCAAATAAAAACATTTTAGCTAAGATACATAGTGTGTGGTCTTCAACTTTGAGAGTTAAATTCTGCCATGACTTCTGGCCAAATGATTACTGTAGTCAGTGGATTTGAGTTGGCTATGGAATACAGCTCAGTTCCTTGATATTGTTTATAAATGAAAACGAAAATGAAAAGCCCAAGTGCAAACTCCAGGACTATTTGTAGCCTCACGACGATCAAACCGTAAAACTGACAGCACAGAAAGCAGAAGAAACTGACATCATAAAACTGGTGCTGAGTTTTTATGGTTGCATTACCATTACCATTTCATTTGAAGGCAGAACAGTAATAAACACACAAACAAGGAATCGACAGCAAACCAGCGGGGGAGGATGTTAAAGTGTTCCTCATCAATCTGCTAGTGGGGCAAAACTGGACTGGAAATGCTATAACTCAAAATTTTATTACAAAAATATTACTGGAATTTTTCTCTGGAGAAGAGGAGAAATAGAAACAACTTACTCATGATAGATGTAGAGCAACACTGACTTCAAATTATAATTTTAGGAAGGGTCCTCTTGAGGGTCATCCGCTGTCCATGATAAGCCTGTATTGCTCATAAGCAACTCTCCTTTTCCCTGTCAAATTTTGTTTTGGAAAGTTATTCATGTTCTTCTTTAAACCAGTCAGATTACTGGTGAACTTGGGCCAGTGTTGTAGAGTCCCATGAGTGGGGAGAACTGTTCTGTGTCATGGCTCCCTGAGGACTGGCAGGGAGACAATTGCTGAGGAGAGATACAAAGGACCTCTTTTGACAAGAATTTGTTTAATCCGATTTGGGTATTTCTTTCACATCATGAAAGCTTTCCTGTACAATTTTACCTATCCATTCTTCTAGACTATCGATTTTCCACCTACTCCCAGTGTTGATTCATATAATTTTTCCTTACTGTTTTCTTGATCTCTGAATTCCTCACTTATTATTATAATTGTCCCTCTCAGTGAAGTCTATACCATGTTTTCATGGTACAAAAAAGAGATTCAGGTATAGGTTGACCTTTTATTTCCAAGGACAGAAAAAACTCATGCAGAAGTCAAACATCTCTTCCACTTGAAGGAGGACCAGGTAACATCTGGCATCACAGTTTCTGCACGCTCTGATAAGTGTTTCCAGTGAGGATGGGAAAGACAGACAGGATCTCAGTGCTAACACACTCCCTTTGTACCATTCAGTAATAGCCAAGTGCCCAGATTTGCCTGCTAAACAGAACTGCCTTAATTACAGAGAAGTTTATCATAGGTACAACATTGTAGCTGCTTGCCACTCCCTCTCCATCTTCCAAATACGTGCCAGRGAGGAAGGCACTCAAGAAGTGGCCAAAGTTTGTGAGAAAAACATGGCTTATCTGTTCCACTGCTTCTGGCTGCTTTCACATCACCGTGGAGCAAACAAAGATGAACAGGACTGACTCCCAGAATTTTACACTCGAGCAGCACTTGGATGCAATGAAGGATTTCCTTTGACGCATATGGCAACGCGTTGCTCCCAAATCCATGCAGGGCTGGCTTAGCTCACCACTGACTCACTGGTGCAGTGACTGGCTTGTTCTGAGACGTGGGCCTTCACGTAAACAGAAAACTTCAGTTCTGCGTGTATCAGCCCTCTGCAGAACTTCAGAAGTCATATTCATCCAGCTCATTTCTTCTCACATCTTCCAGGGAATTATAGTCAAGCCAATTGTTTGGCTGTGTGAACAGTCAATTAGCCGAAGCTTATTCTTTCTTCTTCTACTTCTGACAATCACTTTTTTGAAAGTACACAATGGGAAACTTCCCAGGATGAAACTGCAATAAACAAAAGYGCCAAATGTGCCTCTAATGAGTTACACCTCCGATGCTGAATGCATGGGGCTCACACTTCGAGTTTTCTTAGCACGACTTAACAATGGCAGAAGCAGAAATAACAACCTTCTCTTCTTCTGATTGACACATGTTCACTTACAGGATGAAATGCATCAGGGCAACCACACTACAATACCTTTTCTCTCTTTATTCCTTGTTTCTGTGCCTATTAACCCAGCATTTTATTTTTGGAATTCAGGAGCATGAGAGAGACAGACAGAAATCTGAAGTCTAATTAATTYCAAGTGAACAAGGAACACATCCTAAAACCTCCTTTTAGCGGCTTTTAGAGGCTTTTTTTTCTCCTCCTTTTTACCTCTTCAGCCATTTTGCACTAAAAYAAAGATTCCAGGTGAAACTGGAAGTATTTAAAATGTGGGTTCCTGGGTTGGGCACAGGTTTCATTTACCCAGTTTTTACTGTGCAGCTTTGTGGTCATAACTATTCTGAACTACTACARGGGCCTCACTGGCCACTGCTCATGTGGCTGCTGATAGGGCAAGCAGTGACAAGAGCCCTTTCCCACCATWCTTCCCCCCACCCTCTTGCAATGTAGCATTATGGAGTCTCTGCTTTTGCGGATTTTGTGGATTTTATGGCTATGCTAGGCTGCTGGGGCTTTGTTAAGCTGTTGGCTACCTGAAGGCAACTCAGTGTGCTCAAGGCAAGATGTGCACTATCAACCTATCAGCATGCAGGGTGTGTGAAAGACACACAAACTTCAAAGAAAGAAACACTTCAGAAGGTATCTAGAAGCTCCTACAGAGGATCTGAGCAACAGTGGAGAGGATTCAGTCTGGCTGCAGAGATGCTAATTCTCTTAACAAACAAGGTCCAAGGATCCTTCCTATCTCAACATAGAGGCAGAATGAAATGAAGAAAGTTATGTAATTTAAAGTAGTACTTTTCTTATAGATAACTATTGAGGCCTTTTTTTGGGCTCTGTATGCATAAACAAGACAAAGAAGGTGTCAGGTCTGTGTTACCATTACATCTGAGACAGCTGTCCTCCAAAGCAATTTCAACACCAAGAATACTCTGGATACCTGGCATCTCATGTCCGTATTGACCTTATTAGCAACCGATGCTCAGTTGGAATCTCAAAAGAATAAAGATCCCAGCTGTATTTTCAGCCCTCACCACCATTTTTTTCCAGCAGGAAGGCATGGCAGACTGTCTTGTCCACCTGGAGATGGTCACAGTACAACAGCACACAGACAGAGAGTTTAGATGGAGACTGTGGGGCCAGACAAATAGTGAAAACATTTTTGGGTATTTTCTACATGGAGAGTGTTTTCATGTGGACAAGGGATGCCCCTCGGGGTAGATAAAGTGGCTGAAAAACTTGGCCTTGATCTTCGTTGTTTTCTAACACAGAGATGTAGAAGTAGGCAGTGCTTCTTAGCTGAAGTTGAGGTTGGACTCTGAGAACTTCCTAGGTTTATCTGGAGAAGCAAGGGAGATAGGGAGGAGAGGAAAAACTTTTTCAAAACAAAACTAATTTTGACATAGTGGGAGTGCCTTGGTTGGAGATCAAACTATTATCCTGAGTGTCTAAAATTATAAAAGCTAGATATTTCTAGCTACTTTAGACTTGTGAATCTATATTTTATAATATTTTTAAAAATTAGGAACTTTTTGGATGACTGTACCCTGCCACTATTCGACATTTGTCCATGCCCTTCTATGATCCACCTTGCTGCTCCAGGCTTTGTGATGTTTCTTGATGGCCCCTGTGCAGTGAGCCATTCAGTTGACCTCCATCCCTACCCACTTGCAGAGTAGTTCTTAAATGCTGTGGAAGGGCTTCACACAGGTGGATGCATCCGGATGTAGGCAGATCAAATACTACCTCTGTCTGTGTAAATATTTCCTTTTATGGCCTTTGTATGACTCCGTAGAATGGATATACCAAGAAGGCTTATGGAAGTTGGGCTTATTCTTAATGATTTCTCACTTCTTTCCTTTTCCTGAAAGCTGTGTTGCTCAACGATATTTGTAGTTGTATTTAGAAGACCACATATGTGGCTTTATAAGCTGTAAATGTTCTTTCATTTTTCTTGGGTTTTTTTTGTTGTTGTTGTTAGTTTAGTTGCTTTTTTTTACCTACTTAGCAATTGCAAGCACACTGCAAGAAGACAGAGCAAGGCACGAAAGATGAGGAAGGAAAAGATGTTTGCTCCCATCCAGCTGACAGTCTTGCAATTAAACTGCCAGGAAAGAAAACCAACGTGCTTTACTCGTCTAAAGAATGGTTTCAGTCCAAGCACATTTTGTGCTGCACATTCAAGGAAGCAATTAGCATATCTGGCATTGTAATAGCCCAGCTGATGGGCAACAAGATATTAGTCACTGCAAATAGCCGCAGTTTGTGACTGAAGTAAATTACATGGATGGTTGTCTGACACCATTTATTCGATGGGAAAGAGCACACAAATGCATCTAAATAAATTAGAATGCAAAATCACATTTCTGCCTTCCTTTTGAGAACAAGGATTGAATTTATTGAAATAAATTTTACTCGCTTGCCTCACAGTGTCTTGTGCATTTTTTTAAATGAAATGGGCCGCAGACAGTGGGCAATCACAGATCTCCCAGCCTGTGCATTATTAGCACATTGGACCTAAGAGCAGCAGGATGAGGATTGTGTTATCTGAGTCCATGCTTTGCAGTAATGATACGGACAAATCCAGTAACACCCTACATAATTTTCGTTGTGTAGGACTCTATGTTCCTCAGGCGAGTCCAGAAACAATTCATCTGAATCAGTTAATCATGAAAATGCAGGTATAATACAAGATCCAGTGCAGAGTAATGCCAAGGTAAGGAAATTGTTGCGTGGAACTACACTTGGGTCTCAAATCTCAGTGTCAGACAGGAAGCAAGTCAGCCTCTGTGCTCACACTGGATAGCCTGAGATCAAGACAACCACATTAATTCTTTTCCTGATAGAAGCAAACCAAATCACAACAAAAGTCAAACTGTAGAAAGGAAATTCTTGCTGGGATTTGGTCTTCTTTCCAAGTATTGCCTTCCATAAAATTTCCACTGAGGGTAATTATTTGAGTCTTCAGAAAGTCTGTGTGTCCCTGCATGCTCAGGGGTATCACATGCTCAGCTGACACAATATGAATGGCAGATCTGATGCAATAAGTGTGTGTCAGCTCACATGTGACAGCAAGTTCAGAGTTAAATCACCCAACAACGCTCACTAGATGAGTCTTTATAAAAGTAAGGTTACAACTTACCTAGCATTAAGGTAACTTACTCTGTGCATTGGGGATACCAACAAAAGCTCCTTGCTAAATTGGACTGTTGATACACAGGCCTTGACATTGGTCTGTGGCTGTAAATCATGCATATCACATACCATGTATCATTTTACAAGATGAAAATCTTAGATAAAACTCACCACAGACTAGGTGACAGAAAAGACCTATCAAACAATTCTACATCCAGGCATGCAGAGGTTATTTTTTTCACCTAGAAAAACATCTGATTTTAGGCACAGAGTGAAATGTCAGCTGTGATTATCAAGATTCCTACTGTAGGCAGGTATCCATAGGCGAATTGTAGAAAACAGATAAAGCAGCTTATTACCTGCATCTATTATTGATTATACGAGAAACTCTGGGCATATAAGGGGCTCTGAAAAAGACATACAAGAGGGATATGTTTACTTTTCTTAAATGCCTCAAAAGGCACCAAATCAGTTTAGCTGTTTGTCAGAGGACTCATTTTCATTTTATTGACCAAATCAAATTGAACTTCAGTAGTTTTAGATATAGTGTTCTTGGAGGAGTCATCTATTGGGAATGTCTCTGTATAGTTCTTGCTGGCACAAATATTAGCATCTTTTGTGGAGAAACACAGACATAGAACTGAAGATTTGCAGGTGGAATTGCAGTTTATATGTAAGGAGGAACGACAGGGGAAATTTAATTCTCTTCAGGGGAAAAATTCTCTTCAGAAAGGATTGCATTCTCTTTTATTTCTCAAGAACTTCTTTCCTCCTGCTGCTTTTATTTTGATTCCTTTTTGGCTCTCGGCTGCAGTTTATGCTTTTATAAATTGGCAGTGGGAGTACTGCATGCTTCCAGATTCTCACTACTGGAAATGTTCTCATTGTTCATTCAAGAATTAATCCTGCATCTGGAATACAGTTATACTCCTGTTCCTAGCCCAGGTAGCCACTGTGAACTGAACTATTCAGCTTTTTATTATTGACAAGTACAATAAGATTACAACCTGATCCGAATATTAGGACGTGCACAGCCATATATTGTGCTTGTTTCTGAGGTGTCTCCTGGAAGAACATGAGATGACTGGAAGCTGAGGGCTGGTCTCCCAAAATAATTGATTTGGGTGCTGTCACTGGGGTCTGTTCATATTCAACCTGCTTGCCCGACTGCCTTGGTCCAGGCCCTCTCCGGGTTGGCAAAATGTCTTTTCTACTGCAGTCCGAGATGAGTGGGCATTTTATAAATATATAAATGTCTGTACAAGCTGCAATACAACAGTGAGGCAGGCTCAAGGAGTACTTTGCTTTTTCTCTTTATTTTTTTTTTTTGAGCATGTAGATTTAATTTAAAACTTTTCAAGTAAAAAATGGGTAAATCTCAAATTTTTTTGTTGTTTAGAGGCCACATTGCCAAAATATACGTTATGTATGGCTAGCATTAAGTCATGCTGGTTTAAGGTTTTTGGGTTTGTTCTGGCCTTCTTTTGAGTTTGCCTTTTTTCTGGTTGAGCTGCCTAAAAGAATGATCTTATAATTTGTAATCTACAGTACTTCCAAATGTAGTTGTTTTGGTACAACTTAACAGGTGAAATTGGTCCCTGCTGTTTGAGTTAGTGGAGGCATCACCAGGTATACCAGCCAGCAACTAGTTCCATAATATGTGTTGTCCACAGGATCTTGTGTTTGAGCTGACTTGAATTAATTCTTTTTTTTTTTTTCAGGACACTTATACAGTGAAAAATTTAGTGAAAACCAAGATATGGTAAGAAGAAAAGCAGTAAGAAAAAATATTCAAAATGAAGACAAAAACATGGTTATTTATTAGCAACAGTGCAGTTTGACAGTGTGTTAAGTGAGACAGAAAAAAAGAAGTTTGAAAAAGTTTGTTCAGTTGTGGCATTTTTTCAGATTCAACAAAGTAAAGAGCCTTTCAAACAGCAAGAGGGCACAAGAAACATGAGATATAACTATGACACACTTAGAAATCAACACGTAATGCTCAAGGTTATCAGAGTGTGGGGACAAGTAAAGAAAAACCCAGTTACTGGTTATGGCAATAATTTGATTTTACTCAAATATTCTCAGAAAAAGAAGGAATGATTTCTTCATCCTAATTACATCATGACACAAATTATCTTCATCTTCATATGCCTGTTCAGGAGACTGAAGTGGAGGAGGAAATGAACCAGAGAGAAGCTTTGACGTTGTAGTGTCCCAAGGTTTGGATACAAGGGAAAATGCAGCAAAGGGAAAGGGAAATTCTTCCATTTTCTGTGGCAAAAGGAGAAGATATTACTTTTATATTTATTGGCGTGCAGCAGATTGAAGAACACAAAGTTGATGAAACTGAGGGAGGCAGAGAGGGACTGAGGGGGTTTGAAGGCTACCACTATAAGAAATAGTTTTACATTCCCAGGGACGAGCAGAACAGGAACTCTTTGTCCATTCAAATGGGTAGGACAGGGAATGAATAAGTAAACTTTGGGTCTCTTCACACCCTCTACAGCTCAGGCATCTTAATTGTGCCTTTCATGAAGAAGGAGCTGTCCTTCTTGCACATCATCTCCTCTGTAATGCACCCAGGAAATCATCAGCTTTAGTTGCCATATTTCTTCAAAAGTGAAAGAAACTACAGACTTTTCATGAGTGTAAAGGTCATGCTCCCAATTCCAATAGTCACAAATCCACAGGACTATTTAAAAACGTATGTGGTACGTACTTAGGGGTGGTTAATGTCGACATTTACATGTATCTGAATTTGTGGTCTTCCAGGTATTATGCTTCAGTTGCACTTTCAAATTTATGGCACAATAATAATGATAGCATTTACTTTAATGAAACCTTAAAAGCTTGTGGGACCAAAGGCTGAAGTTTTGGGGAACAAAAAAACTCCAAACCCTCAGAACCAATACTGTAGGATTCCTAAGAAACCTGAGATATTTGGCTACTCCCTGTTCAAAAGGACTGGAACTGTGTTTTCATTTGCTCCTTATAGAGACAAAAAGAGCTATACCAAGATTAAAACAAAGGCCATATTAATCTTGATAGACAATAATGAAATCCAACAATTTGAAAATCCTTGACAGATTGTACACAGCAGCCAGTGCCCCAGTGCTCCTCAGAAACGGGAGCTGAACCTTGGCTTTAGTCATCACAGAGGACAACAGGATTGTTCCAGAAATACAACTGTGAACTGCAATGAATCCACCTGCACATTCAGAATCTTTCCTTTGGATGCAGGATGCAAGAATGACCTTCTTCCTGGGAAAAATACACTTTTGTATACAAAGACATGCTATATCTATCTGTATACCTCATTTGTTTGTCTGGAATGCATAGTTATATTTGAATCAAAATGCTTGCAATTTGACTGTATGTTCCAAAGTTAGATGCTTTATTGGTGTATTAACTCTAAATAATAAAAAGTGACACTGAACACTCAAAGTAATTTGTCTGACTGCTGTCACCAAGCATTGCCTCTGAAGATACATGATAAAATTCATTGAGTTTTCCTGTTTCCTAGGTAAACAGCTGAAGGAAATGTGTCTCTGTTGCTCTGATCTTGCCCTAGGGCATTTTGATTAATATTGACATCACCAAGACCTGTGCCAGTGGACCAAATGAAGAATAGCACATTCTGGTGACTAATTCAATATTGACAGCAGCAAGCAGCCTGAATTCAACATAGAAAATTATTTTTAGTGGATTTCTCATGAGCCATTGACTGAAGCCAGTACTTGGCGAGTGTCATCACTCACCTTACAATCAGCTGGAACTCTGAAAGCTTTTGAAGATATGAAACAATATATTCTTACTCTTTGGCATCTCACCTTGCACAATCACTTTAAAGGTAGCTCCATTTTTAAATTCAACTTCCTCGGACAAATCAGTTGTTCAGACATATCTGCCAGCCTGCAGCGCTGAGCACAACTGAATTGTATAAACCAAACCAAGCAACACCAGTGTGGTACACTTACAGAATCAAACCCACATGACATCCACTAGAATTTAGTATATTCCATTTCCTTCCCTTTCCCTTCCCGTTGCTCTTATTTTGTCAACTCCCCATCTGTCTGGTTAGGTTGGAAGTGTTGTTTAACAAGAGCAGATACTGATGGGGAAGGCAGTAAGTCACCCTTGCAACTGAAACTTGTGTGGGTAGGGAACACGCTGTGCTGGTGGGAGTCTGTTTTTGCAGGGAACAGAGGAGGTGGGTGCACCAAGTTGCTTTGAGGACAGGACATGGTCTTGCTTACATGGTGGAGAAAGATAGAGCAGCATCCCACATTATCTTCTACAACTGCTGCATGCCATGGCTGCTCTGTCACTCAGAGAAGAGTGGGGTTTTCATGTCAAGTCCTTCCTCTTCGCACAGGTAGGGAAGTAGAGAAGGTAGAAAAAGGGCTAAGCTTGGCTTTTTCAAAGTATCATTTCAAATGGAAATGACCTGCATTGAGGAGATAATAACTTCTTATGAGAAGAGTCACTTGCTCTTTCCTTCCTGAAGCAAAAAAGACATCCCATGAAGACAGTGAAATGTCACTGATTACACTGCCCCAGGCTGATCCTGGATTTTGCAAGTTCTGTCTCTGGGGAGAGAAATGAGGCTCAATCCAGTCACCCAAATATCAGTCAAGAAGGGTGAAGGACAGGAGCTGACTGAATGGTGCAGAATATTTTGGGTGACATCCTGAAAAGGAACAGCACAATAGTTCCTCTAAGTACAATCCCACAGCTTCATGTGGTAGGGTCTCCAGCTGGAACAAAATGAAAGTTTATATTCGTTGGCAAATGGGAAAGAATCTARATGTGAGTGTCCTAGTTACTTGTATGAATCTTGAGGTACGAGAAATACAATAGACTCTTTAAAAGATTTTAATTTCTTAATATGCTKACACAGTTATTCATACAGCTTGCACCTTACAACATTACTTGCAGATGTTCAATTAGTGTTCTGAAAGCTGTGCTTGGTATCATTTTACTTGAGTATGCAGCCTGCATTTGTTTGCATAATAGAACTTAAATATCCAAATTCAATAAGAATGCAACGTAAATATTTAAATCTAATTATTACCAGCAGGCAAGCACAGAGATAAATATTACCAGACAACAAYGCCAGTCAAAATTACACATAATTCAGTGCACTTGGAAGACAATCAGAGTTTATATGAGCTTATGAGTTCTTTATGCAATTAAAGGGGTACCAAAATTAGCTTGTAGATCCATGCTGTAGGGAGGTTATCACAATTGTCTAGCTAAGAGCCCATGTGGCACCATGGTTGGGCAGAGTCAGACAGCTTTCCTTCTCTCATTTGAAAGAATTAGAAACCAAGCTCTACTGCTACTCACATAAATGGTYCTATACGCCTGAGTGAGATTTGTTTTCTGACGAAGATATTTATGTAAAGTCACTTTAAAATCAGGCCAAGGGAATAATGGGAGCCAGCTGAAAGCAGCCAAACATTGTGTAGTTTGACAATATATTTTGTTTTCTTTTTCCTATCTATCCTGGATTTCTTCCTTCTGTCTCACCTCAAAGACTGCTTCTCTGAAACCTCCTGAATAGTGGTTGCATTTATGGTTCTGCTGATCTCATTAAGAGCCTTTGTGCCACAGCTAGAGCATGTGACTCGGTTTCTGCTGCGAAAATATTTGTGAGACAACGAGAATGATCCCYTGTGTTATTGCAGTGGACAGTCATTTAGAATATGTAAGTGATTTCATGGAGCTTGRGAAGAAGATAAGTGAATATTCGTTCTGATTCTTGCCACTGTTTTATGCTTCTGTGATAGGTTCAATTCCCAGCCTTTAACCTGAGTGGATTGATTTTATCAGGTTTTATGAATAAAGAACTGATCATCAGTTTAGGAATAAAATTTCACAAATAAAACACAGAGACATGTTTCCAGAAACACCTACCTTCAGTTTTTAGCCAGCAGCCACAACTCCAAATCAAAGTTTCGCTCCAACTTTTTCATGTGAAACACTAGTTCTGATTGTATCCAGAGGAAAAACCTACTGCCAAATAATTCCCTGTGCTAGTGCACTGCCTGGAGGTGACGTTCTCCAGCCAGGTGTTTCCCATGCCCACCTTAACAGTTAGAAGACCTGGCATTGTCTAAATCTCAGCACATTTAAGTTAGTTTCATCTATAATTAAGTAAAAACCATTATTTTCCTTCAATATTTTGGAGATTTTTTGGTACTACCAACAAAATTAATATTCAATGAGTGAAACTATCAATTTGGCACAGAATATGTCTACCCAATCCCACTATTTTTAAGACTTTACAAATAATTTATTTTAATATAACATCACATACAGTATTTAATATGTAAAGTCTCAGATATTGATTTGATTCCTGAATCTCAGTGGGCACTTCATAACAGCCAACCTTACAGAAAGTCTTCTTCGGTCACTCCAAAGAAAATTTTGATCCTCAAATGCTCTGTGTTTGAAATTGTGTTAAGAGTTGGGATGTGCAACAAACTCTTGTCAGTCTCACTCTTCGGAGCAAGGCAATTGTCTTCACCATTTTTCTTCAGAAACAGCACTAGAGCAAAGAGAATTTATAKGGAAAAGCTATGAAAGAAATTAAAATGGGAAACTGTGGCTGGTCACCTTAACTGGAAATGCACTATTCCATGGGATGTATAACACAGACACAAAGAGAATTGCTATTTTTTGAAGATGTGTAGTGTGAAGGCTAAAGACATAAAATACAGTCTGGAGAAGGCAAAAAAGCACCTGAGTGTGAGTGAGTATGCTCATCACTTCAGCAGAAGAGCTTAGGCTGTGATTGCTGCATTTTAAAACTCCAAAGGGGAGAGTAATAGATCAATTTAAGCACGGTGGGCATGTTAAGCAAAATCAATGCATGTGCAAATCGGAGCAATTGCACTGCTCCCAAAATGCCACTTTTCAGAAGGTGACAAGTGATAAAGATTTCTGTCTTTATCCTGCCGTAGACTTAGGGCTTTTAAAATATTGTTTTGTATTACTGTAACCAGCATGGTGAGCAACTGAGCTGCATACAAGCAGCACAGAGGAGGGAGTTCATTCAGGACCTTTTGTTCTGCAAATGAGGGTGTCTGTCATTTGAGTTAAAAAACAGGTTCTGTTATCTACAGCAGTAGCAGCAGGAGGGCTTTTATTCAACTTTCAGGATGATATAGTAAACGATATTGTGAGAGAAGCATATTTCTGTCTCCTTATCTGAACCAATGTGTTTTAGCAGGATAAGAGGTTACTATATACATTATTTAAAATAATTTTCTGCCTCCTTATGAATCATACCTTTTCCTTTGGGAAACTCTCACATATTCCATGCAAAGTACAAATTCACGTGGAGGAATGGTTGTTTTGTGGCCTAGAAGATGGGAGATCTGGATTCACTTCTGATCCTTGATCTTCTGTGCATCACTTTTGAAGTTGTGGTAATAGTGTGCATTGACTGAAAGACAGTGCTCTTCTGCGTGGGCGAGAACACTTCATAATTTGCAAAATYATATCATGTATGTTTTTTACTGGGCTAAAATGTAGAACAATATGGCTTTTTACAGGAGCCATTCTCCTCTCCTGAAGTCAATAGCATGCAACTAGTAATTTTAGTGTATTTCTGAGACAAGCTTGAAAGCGAGGTGACAGCTGGCAAAGTGTCCCTAAACTGTAAGGTTGTCTGAAAGCACAGGGAGGTCTGGAAACACAGCATGGTGCACCAGGAGCCCTTTCACTTGCAGGAGCATGTGAAGGGCAGCCCGACCTGTGCCTGGTGCTGGGGACAAGGCACTGCAGCAGTGGGGACGTCCCTGCACCTGCAGCCCGACACCAGGAGCTGAGGAGACGCCACCCCACTACCTTGGACAGCGCCCATTTCCTGCCTTTTGGTTGGAGCAGAGCTGTCAGGAAGGGTAAATCTCTCAGAGCWTTCTTTGCCTTCCTCTCTTCTCCTCTTTTCCTGACAAATCTGCTCCTGATTTCCCATTCAGTTCTAGCACCATTTTAAGCTGCACGTTCTCCAGCTTCTCTGTGGGCTAGTAAATTCTGATTATTGTGAGGAATGAAGATGTATTCAGGAATGACTGAAGTAGAAAGATTTCACACAGAAATTATATTGCACAGACTGCGTTGAAATCTTAGAGATGGATGTGTTGCTTTTATGCAAATTACAGATACATTCTCAAAATAAACTATAATATTCATAACCCTCAGAACCCATCACTCTAATGAAAATTAGCATTTTATGTATGAAAGAGAGAATATTAAGACAATGACAAACTGGAATGACACTACCCTTGCTAGAGAAAGACAAGCAGTTTTTCAAAGAAAATAGAATCTTTCAATCACAGATGTGAACCAAGTCCCTGAATTGATGCAGAGAACTGAATTGCATTTAATATCTTAGCAAAAATTTGGCTTAGGATGGATCAATGTTCAGCCAGCAGAGATCATAAACAGGATTGGAACCTCAATAATATACRTCTAATTTCATTTCAGGAGGATTCCAAAAGCCTGCCAAAGGGCAATTGTTCGTATGCTGTTTTTTCCCTCAGTGTTTTTCATTTGGAATTTAAGCATCTGGTAGAATGGAAATAGATCCCACCCAGCTGAAACTGAACACTTGCACCTTAGTTTTCCTCTTTAAACAGTCATTGTAAGTGCCAACAAAGATCTGACATCCTTGAGCTTGTCTGCCCTGGATCATCATTGCTTTATAAGGTGTTGCCRTTAACACCACTTCAGTTTAAACATAAATTGTGTCCTATCCAAATCTGACTATTTTTTTCCATTTAATGGTGGTAAAGTTCTTCTCTGTTTGATCTACATGATCRTGCAACTAGAAACAAAGAAGATGGAAATTAGGCTTTTATCTCTTMAGTGAAATACTTCAATATTCTTAAATACTTTAATAATATTAAATAGAATAATGAATCCATTATTTAAAACATGTTCTAATGACTTTGAAGATTACAGTAAACAATATCATAGCAGGAAAAGGAAGATAATGTGAAAATAATTACACAAAGTAATAATGGAGCTGCTTGATTTAATTGTTTTCACCCAAAGGCATTCAGTCTTGAACCTTGCAAATCTGGTGGCAAAAATGTCCCATGCCTGTTCATGGTGTAGAATTTTAAAGTAACATTTTCATGAGAAGAAAACATCTTGTGATGACACTTGGACGTAGGCAGGGCTGCTCAAATTGGGGTCATTATAATCCACTGATCTTTATTTACTTTTGAAGAGTTTGCTTTCATAAGAACGACAGGAAAAAGTGRATATTTTTAATCACTTTATTTCTTGTTCAAAATACATATGAAACAATTAGAATAAAATTATTTCAAATGAATTCTTTTATTTTTCCTGTCTTTTTTTAAAATATAAAATTATCACAAACTGTACACATCATAACATCTTTTGAGGTTTCATTGTTACATATTTTTTTCAGAACTGACAAAGAGAGTCACACTTTCTAGAGAATACATTGTAAAAATACTGAAATGTGTTACAGCTCTCAAAGGCTAGTGCAAAAAAACCCATTTACTATCAGTAGTACAATTTATGTTGTCAAGTTTCACAAATGGCCATTTAGCGCATACAAAAAGCCAGTAACACAAGTTTCAAAAAGTTTCGTTTTCTTGTCTCTATAACGCAGAAGCCAAGGATATTGACTTGAACAATGTCTAGGTATCAAATCACAGACTTCAGTTAAAAAGTCACATCATGAACACTGAATAAAGGGTACTAAAACAGTCAGGTATTTAATATTAGATCTTGGTCAGCCAACACCACATAGCAAGAAGAGACAAAATCTTAGAAGAACTCTGCAGTTCTTTGTAAGCTACATAGACTTGGCAACATTTCTGATCTAATTATAGAGATTATTTTAAAGGTAGGGAGTTCTGTCAGAGTTTGGGCCACTTAAGGCCTAATCCAGAACCCTCATTGTAACAGCAAAAATGCTTATTCTGACAGGCATTGTGTTGGGTGCTTTGTTTTAATATTTCAAAATACTAAGTGTTTAAAAATTGAGTGGGTTTTTTTTCAGCTGTCAATATTTCCTATGGCCAGGAACTCCATTTTAACTTCCTACCTTTTGAAGCACACACTCTGGAGAACGCCTTCCCCACAAACAAGCATATACTAGGAAAACATAACGTTCAGTGCTGAAGAAAAGATGTGGCTGATTTCTCTTCTCCTTYCCCTGCTTCAGTTTTCATGAGGAGTGCACTGAAGCCAGTCAGCTGGAATGCAGCGTGGACTACAAGCTCATGGAAAGGAAGGAGAAGCTTTTTGGGACTCCCCCTTGCAGTGGCTGGAGGAGCACCTGGCTGGCTCAGAGGAACCAGTGCTGCCGTCCTGCTGCCTGGGGTGGTGGGGACTGAGCAGAGCAGGACAAGGAAGAGATCCAATCTGGCTTTGCCCACTCCCATCCCAGCAGGGCTACCCTGGCATGGAGGCAGCTGAGATTAACAGGTCATAGTTCAAAAATATTTCATGTGGTTTGCTGAACGAAGACCCTCGTGATCTCCYCCAGAAAGTGGAGAGAGCACGGGTCAGAAGTGCTTCTCCAAATCAGGACGCCAGCAGAGCCTGATTCTAGGGTAGGAAACTAACCCATATCCCATCCTTAGACATGTGCATATAAGTCCAACATATCCTACTGAAACTACTCACCTAAATAGAGAAGCATAGAAAGAATTCAGAGCTACACTTGGAAGAAAGAGAAACAAGGAACAATATTAAATATATATCTATACTTTTTTCCTTCTCTTGAGAAATAGTTTTCTATTTATTTAACAAAAGTAAATTTTGTTCRATATTTTTTTCCATAGAAATATAGACTGAAAAGAAGTGCTTTATATCTCATGTGCAACAGGACTATCTAAAAGTTACAAATGAAAGGTTTAGTCTATACAGACACCCTCTGAGCTTCAAAACAAGATGGCATTTTCTGAAAACCTGTAGGCCACCCTTAAAAAGGATAAATCCTGTAAAAATACATCACCTCCATGCCTGACTACATTGACGAGACATTTTTATTTACCAAATCAGGCAGCTGAGGCTCATCTTTCTTACCAGTATTAGTAAAATCAGTATTTGCAGTAATAGTTCATACCCTAGAGATGCACTGAAGACTTCTAATATAGTCTGAGTTGTCAGAAAGTGACAAAAATCCATGAGGGATGTAAGGGAAATCATTCTGCTTGCCTTGAGACTCCTTATGGGTTCATTTCATAAGGTGCTATGACACATCATCACATGCAACCCGACACAAAGTGAACTGAAATCAATAGCAGGGGTCCTGCTGGATTTCAGAGTTGGGCTGGTCAAGTACATAGTGCTATGCTTGGAAATGAAATGACATATTCAGAAGACCTACAGAGTGATTTTGCTGGGTATATTTAATGGTCTATTGCCTTGATATTAAAAAAAATATTTTCATTTTAATTACTGTATAAAGTAGCAAGTGGTAGACCTAAAAGAAAGCTCCTCTTGAAAGCATTTTTATAGTCTTGTATATTGGAATTAAGGTGATGAACAGATTTTAGTAAGCTTTTTTAGCAACGCAAAATATATAAATGYATTGTTAATTCTACACCTTAAGAGGCTGAATTGAATTACCTTTTTTTGTGCTATATTATTTCAATAACTATTAAGACTACATTAGATACATTTGCCATTTTGTGTTTTACTTGAGATAGCCCATAAAGGGAGCTGGAGTATTCTAATTCTATTCAGAAAAAGTCACATAAAAAGCAAAATGTCTTTTTGTCTGCATCTTTATATTTTGCTGCYGCAGATATTTTTTGCTAAAAGGCTTTTTAACCTTTTTTTTGCATCAATATTATTTTCAGTGCATGAGTAGATCGGTACTTCAGTACCACTTTTTGCCCTGCTAGAGATTAAATTATAAATTCTGCCTTAAGAAAATGTCCATTTTTAAAACAGTACATAAAACAAGGCAAAAAAAAAAAATCTAAAAGACATGTTGGTATAACTTGAATGAAATCTCTTTTCTCAGCACAGATTGCTTATCTTAAGCCCCCTAGGACTGCTCTTCGACTTCACAGGCTGCCCTATGCCTGGATGGCAGGCAGAATCAGACCCAGAATTTTAGGGGTTAATCCTCAGAGCTCCTCTGAAACCTGGCTATGACCTACAATTGTTTGTGTGCTACTGGCGAGTAGCTAAAGTGCAATAGTGCCAGGCTCCCTTTCAGAGGAACACAGAAAAGGTCCAGCAGCGCAGATCCAGTTGCTGGCTAGGGTAAAGCTATATTTTTTCATTAGTGATTTTGATTCTCTAGCCCAAAGTTACCTTTGTGGACTAAGAGCTGAAAAGGTTGTAGGCTTAAATAAATGAATCAGCTTCTTGTGCTATAAGGATGATTAAGATCATTAAACACTTATAGTGCATAAAGCTTGAAAGGAATAAGTGTAAGAGTGTAATGTGCCCTGTGGAGAGTCCACAAAATCTCCTTTTGCTTTTTCTGTGGTAGCCAAATCTCTATTTACATAAAGAAGAAAGATACACCCATCCRCACATGCCCATTTGACAAAAATAATTACAGCTGGCAATCCTCTGTCTTGCTCAGCTATGCTGTCATTTCCCTCATTACTATTATTACACAATTAAGCCTCAGAAAACCGTGGTGAGGGAAGTAATGGTCCTCTATTGATCACTCTGATTTTTAATAAGAGGCAGCCACTCCCAGGGTGAAACATTCACAGTACACCYACTCCTGTGTGACAATTTAGGACAAAGGAATAAGAATTCATTATTCAGCTGAGCTTCCATGAATAGGAAGAACAGGAGGAGATGGGATTGGTCTGAAACCTCAGTTCCAGGACCCTATTCATAYACAAAGACCTGTGGGATATTAAGTGACAAACACACCATAATTATGACTTCGGTTTTTTGAATCATCAGAGAATTAGCACCTGCAGCAGGCCAATGACTTGTCCACCATTGTGTGGTTTTAGTTTAGGCTTGACTTGAAAACAAACCCAGTACATTTTGTACCAGAGCAGCATTTCCAGAGGTGTTCCCTATTGGTGATTCAAGTACCCATTGACAGAAGCTTTGATAATGCGAAGAGGTGACATTACATAAAAACGATTCTTCACCTATTGGAGATTTTCCAACCCACGCCAGGTGCAAATAAATAGGAGGCCATTACAGCATCTAGAGGGGAATTGTGTCTGAGTACATGTGGGCAACGTCCTTTATTTGCCCCAATTATGCTGCAAGAAAAAGAAAAGAAGGATGTGCCATGAGCAACTCTCAGCGCTCTTTGCACTGTGAATCCTCTGTGATCAAGATCTGTGGGGTGGAGGGCTGTTTTGATTTCAAGAACAGACTCAGGTTCTGCAGCATGGCTCCCACTACCCTTGGGAGCTTGCAAATTGCCCTGCAAGATGAGGTAGGGGAATTACATCAAAAAATCCCTTTCTTTTTGGAAGTATTTGTTACACGTGTATTTTACTCTACTGAAAAGACTATTCAACCACTTTTTATATTTTCCAGTTTTCTTTTTAACATTTTTTTCTCTTTTTTGGTTTGTTTTGTTCTAGAGGGCTCTTTATTTCATACTCAGTAGGTTTTTTCCCTTCTCTCTTGCCTCCTGTTCATGGTTCAGATATCACAAAAGATTTTAAGTACCTTCTTGTTCAGTCCTCTTCACTTCTGATCCTATTACCAGTCTCAGAGCATATTGAAAAAGGCAACTCCACCCTTTTTCTCTCTCCTCTTGCAGACTGTAGTTACGGGAATGTATATGCTTCGGAAAAACATCCAACAGCCTACAATCTCTCTTCCCCTGAAATGAACCTAGAAACCGTCCCAAAAAACCCAGATTCCTTTCTGGCAGTGCTAATCTTAAGTGCCTAAAATGCCTGTCTGTTATGTTGACAAGCATTTGTTGGAGCATTTCTGGTATTTGAAATCACACATGGCCAGGCAAGTAGGAATCCTCTACCTGCAGGAAAATATTGCTTTATAATTAGAAATACAGCCTTTCCTTTTTAACCTAAGAGGTCTTAAGATACCAGGTCTTAAATCTATACCATTATTCTACCCAGAAAGGCGATTTTAGGCATGTTCTAGAGCTTTATTGATTTTACATAAAGTTTTGATTTCCCCTGCTTTATTTTCCTTGTGGGTAGTGGCACAGATAGATTTGCTTTACTTCAGGGGTTTGAATTTCTTCAGTATGAAAATATCCTAAACTATTTAAAAGCAATCTCTCAAAAAYACTTATATGTTTGTATTTTGAGGGAGAGGAAAACTGTATAATTGGTATGTTGCTGCCATGAAAACATGTTTCTGGCACTCCTGTGTCATAAATGACTCTGTGAATCCAGAAGCTGTCATGAAATAGCTATGCCTTCATCCTTTCTTTGGTCTGTCTTCAGTTCCCTTTTTGTGTCAGGCTTCCTGACTTCACCTCTCCAGGGGAGAGGGAGGATTCCACAATTCTTTAATTTTTGCTGGGCTTTGGGACACTGTGTCTGTCATAACTGTGCCAACCCAGCCAGTCTGAATGGATTTGCAGSTTTTCTTTTAGGGAGTCTGTGAATACTCCACTTCATTAAAAATAGAATGGTATTTAAATATTTAAGCTTAGATATGCAAACTTAAATATTTCAAATAAATGGAATTGAAAATAACAGTCTATAGGCATATTTGTCCTGCCTCRAGCTTTCCCATCCATTAATGGGAGAGCAACCAAGCCTATCTTCTCTGTGAACTACAGTACCAGCTGGCATCCTCAGCCTGCTCCGACATAAATCTTGTCTGTTCTGAATCAGATCTCTTGATCTTTCCAATGCTTTTTTTCCTATACTTGCTTGGGATTTCACCGTTTTAGATGAGATGCATTTTTCAGACTGGCTATAGCATCAGTAGACTCTCCCAGGCCGCCAAGATGGACATTAACATTTTGTAAAACTCCCTTGCTTCGGAGAGACACTCCCTTGTCAAACATTTTCTGCCTGTTGCTGGGTTTTTCCCTAAAGTGTACTGCTTGAGCTCGCCTAATTCAGGATCAATAGCCAGCTCAACATATTGTATTCATAAACTTTTACAGAGCAGCTCCACTTTCACCACAGCAGCTCTGTGACTTCCTGCARATCCACCCTCCAGAACACAGTCTTGGCTTATGCTTCAGGGAGTCAACTTGTCTTTTCCACAGGAGGGAGCTTTGGTATTCTGCCAACCTATATAACCTGTATTTATATGTATTAGTTATATTTTGACAATGTTGATACTGAGGGTCTTCAATAGTACRAACGTGGTTCAGCAACAGAGGCTTAGCCACTGTAAGAAATGTCTTCTCTTGGATCAGCAAGGCACAAACACTCGTCCTTAGTACCAACAGAGTGAATAGTCCTTGTGATGGCACAGTGCCAAATTGATTTTTCCTGTTCTGCAAATTTAACATGCTTTGTGCCCTGCCAGAGGACTGAGTCCCATGTAACACAAGAGTCACAGTCCATACTCGTGTGGAAAAAAATTTACATGGCAATACCAGAGGCATTCTCCTTTCTGCGCCTGTAAAGAGGTTTCCCAGCAACAGCAACATTGTAGAGGTACTATCAGATAAAACACAAAATCACAGCCCTGAGCACCTGCTATCATCAAGCATCCCCCAGCACTCAGCACAAGATTGAAGGTGTTAGTTCCATTTTCCTGACCAGACTCCCCTGTGATATTTAAATCCCACYTGCGGCTTCACTTTCTTTTAGATTTCTAGCTCTTGGTTTACTGCATGCTGTTAAAAACCTGCCAGTTTCCAGGGTTAAGGAAATAGGAAATTGTGCAGGAGATATTTTTTCATCTGGATGAGTAAAGAAAAGACACTTTTTGAAGTTAAGGTACTATTTGCCTTGGAAATGGCAGATGGCTGTGATCAGCAACTCAGTTAACTCCTGTGCCTAATGCTGATGCTTCCTCAGGAACCTGCTTTTTTTGTCCTGTTTTACAGTAGAGAAAGAAAGGATAAGTGATATAACTGTTGTAATTATCAGTTTCAGGAGGAAAGTTTCCAATTCAGAGCATTTGCAGTTGCATCGAATAGCTTTGTGTCTCCTGCCACATTTTCCTGTTGTCTTTCTCAGCTCTGTGGTCTGCTCCGTGCCATGATTTAGGTGTTTTCAGTCACCAGAGAGCTCAGTTTAGACTGGCAAGCCTCAGAACCTAAATGAAAGTGAATCTTCAGCAAAGGGTTAAACTGAGTCTCTGCTGTGGTGTGAATGAGAAAATTTCCCATCAAAACATGCATTTATACTTCTGTCACATGTAGTATATTTTATCCGTATTTTGGATGGTCCAATGCATATTACATGAGCTTTGTCCAAAAGTCACCTCACTGTCCGATTACACAGAAGTCATATTTTAACACCTACCAAATTTTCAAGCATATTCATATGTAGAAATAATGTCATATGAACTTTTCAGGTCGAGGAACTGTCACTCAGTTCAGATTTGTCAAGTGCTTATCATGAACTGAAACGTGTTTCTGATTAGGTGTGGGTGTTCTGTTGTAATAGCAGTGCTAAATAATAGTGATTGTACATCCAGCAAGTGCAAGTACTTGTATGTGCAAAGCTAGGTTTTTGCATGCTCCAATAAGGTGATTTTCAAATTTTGCAGGCACATTTATGGATCTCTGAAAAATTTTACATTTTCAGCAGAAGAAGAACTCTATTACTGAGTTCTAAAATACCCTTCTTTTAAATGCTTGSTCACTCACAAAATACAGTCACATGATTTCAGATGTATAAAGCTTGCCAAATTAATGAAGTATAATAAAAAGTTAGTACATATAAAAGTTTATAAAAAGATAGCAAAATAATCTTGGAACTAGACTATCACATATATGTGGTACATAATCACGTTAAAAATTTTTAAAAGGATTACATTGAATCCAATTAAAAATCTGAGAAAGAAGAGAAAAAGATGGATCAACTAAGTATTTTTTTTTTTAACTTAGAGTTTTCTTAATATTGCTCCAAAAATGCATCCACAGAAAGAAATTAGGTAATTGCTTTTCCCCTTGGAAAAAAATCAACCTAATGAAAACATTTCTTGTTTGCTYAATATTTTCTTAAAAAATATTGAATGTTGTTGTGATTCTTTCAGAAAGATGTATAGTTTTGCTACTTAAAMATAAGAAATCGAAAGAATTCCATTTTTTTTAAGAAGAAATTTTGCAGGGCAACTTCCTGGCCACTTAATCTCTGACCAATATACGTATTCCCAAGCCCAGAACAGACAAAAGATGGTGGGGAAAGAGCTGGCTGCTTGCTGGGAGGGTGAGGAGAAGGGCCAGATCAGCACAACTATACAATGCTGTGAGCTAAAGCTGGGCTCATGGAGTGCAACTTACATCTTATTGAGAATATGCTCACCTATGCAGTGGGAAAATATAAAATAAGCTATGCCGTGCAAAGTGCAATTCTTATTAAGTATTGGCGCTGTTTCCAGTAAACTGCTTCAATAAAAATAACTCAGGCCCTTAGGAAGGTAAGCTTTTCTAACTGTTATAAAATTACTACAATATATTTTACGCCAACCATTCGCCAGATTTGATTTTTCTCAAATTAGGCTCATGTGAGATGAGAAATGTGGATAAGCAACAAAAAAACCCCAAAGAGGGTGGGAGTAGGGAATGTACAACTTCTCCAAATTAAAGTATTTTAAATTTCTTAATAAAGATATACAGAGAGCAACATATACCTTGACTTAAACTGTGCTAAAGCTCTTCCTTGGTGCTTCAGTGATGATGCTCAGAGTAACTTGTGAACCAGGCTCTAAAGCCAGTGGATGGCTTATACCAAGTACATCCCCTGTCTTGTGACATAGCTAAGAAAGCAGTGGGGAAAAGGTATCTTTTGCATTAATTCTATTAATCACTGGTAAGAGACTAAATATAATTAATTAGGGGATCATTTTTGAAGTTAGATGTCCTGGTAATTTTGCAGTCTGGTTTTTCCTAGACGCAGAGCATCCATCAATCAAGTTTAGACACAGAATTCATTCACTATTGTTATTAACAAYACCAAAAATAACACAACAAAGGGGCACAAACTGAGCCTTTGGTGTTTGACAACATTTAAAATTTAAGGAAATGAATCATGAAATACCTTACTACCGATGATGAAACATACAGGATACTCATAGAGAACAACAAAATAGGTAAAAATACGTTGCTCATTGCTGAACACTTATGCTACATTTGATCGTGAAATTGTTCGCTTTTTGGATATTTGGTGCAAAAAAGTGCAAAGAATATTTAGTTAACTGTTACAGTACCACATTACAAAAAGTATTTTCTAGGCCACAAAGGCCACTGCTGATATAATTTATTTTAAGATAATTGTATACACAAAATAGTTTTTCAATCTCCACATATATATATCTATATATACCTGTTTCTATATCAACCTTGCAGAATCACTTTGAAAATTACCTAGGCCACAGAATTTCATTAGGATAACAATGATGGGAGGAAAAACACCTCGCAGAGGAGAGTTTGTTCCCCTATTAAAAAAATTACTCACCCAGAGCAAATGGAGGAATGAAGTTCTGCAAGGCTGCTCTGTGTTTATGGTGATGAAAATACAATCTTAAGCAGGGAGGATCAGTATTCAGCATTACCAATCCTCTCTGGGAGAAACSATTTCTGCCTAGAGGCCATGAATAACAACCTGAAACACGCATTCAAAAACTTGGAGCCTTTTCTTTTTTCCCTTTTTTCTTTTTTATTTGTAAAGACTGCCTGAAAGATTGATTTTTATATTTATTTGCTCGCTTGCTGTGTTCATAGGCGCWGGGGGCAAGGTATAAAGCCTGCCTCCTTTTTTGACTTAGAAACAACTGCAATGTTAAGCCAGCCTTCCTAACTTTCCTAGAGTAGTTAAGACACTTCAAGGCAGGTTTGACTGCCTTAGAGATTAGTCAGTGGGATGGAGGGACTGGATCCTTCATTGACATATTCTGTGTCATCCAGGCTAAACCAACCCAATACGTTTTTTCATAGGTTTGGCAAAACTACCTTTTCCTTTCATATCTAGATTAATTCTCAAAATTTCTTTCATTATCRTAAATCAATCTTCCATTGGTGTTTTCCTCCTGCATGACACTTCTGTAAAACTGCTGTTTTGGAAAACCCTATCTCCTCTGTTTTCATTTTATATATTGCAAAGATACAAAAAGTGCCGCCACCCCAACTTTTTTCTAATTGCGGTCCAGCTTTCAAAACCTCAGACCAAATCATGCAGTCTTTGCCRTGCTCTTCAAAGAAAGAAAGAAAAAGAAAAAAGGAAAAAAGAAAGTAACTATCTGATTTATCTGATTGAGGTAAACTGCTGTGTTTAGAGATAAATCCACAAAATAATATGTAGTTCTCTTCTAGTTTTTAAAGCATCTGACTACAGCCAATGGTTTTTTGCATTTGCTGTCACTGCGTATTCTAATAAATGAGTTTACTAGATTATAAAATAGTTACGTTTCAATTTCTCTCTCCATGTACTGACAGAAAATTGACACATCTCAAATTCATATTTAGCATATAYTCCTAGAGGCATCTAGCCAGCAACCAGAAACCAAATTCCATGTGTGCTATGCACTCAGTCAAAATAACTTCAAAGAAATCTAAGTCTGTCGCATTAAATCAAGAATCACAAAAATGTTGTGGGTAACTGCAATATTTGGTCAATTTTCTGAGTAGATAAATCACATTAAATAAATTCCTTTGCTTYTGAGCATTCTCTCCCCTGCAGTTTGGCTCGTGTAAAGATGCAGCCGGCATCGTGAGTGCTGGAAGGTTATCACTGCATAGATCCAGTTCTCATACCTGTTCCACAAGGGCTGGACTAAAACCCACTGAAGTCTGTAGATCACTCTCGTTGGTTTCATTGGCCTTTAGATCAGCCCTTCCTCCCTGCCCAAGGAATGAACTGATTTTCCGGAACACTCAATACATGACAACAGTTGGTTTTTTTCATGCAACATTCRATTTGAAGTTCTATCTTGCAAAGTCATCCAGCATTTAGTGCAATTTAGAATTTTACTACTTGAGCTATATATGACTATTTGCTGTCCCTCAAAGGAATTAGTCATTAAAAGCCCCAGTAGCTTTGAATTGCTTAAAGGATCTTGTTTTCTGATTTCTTTGCCTATGCAAAGATACAGGCCATGGCAAAAACACTGCTTGAACGTGACACTGGATATATGCCAGAGATAAAACAGGTGAATGAATTTGCACGAGGAAGGGCTATATTTGACTCGAGCTAACTTCATTCATACGTTAAGAAATTATTATAAACTGTAATATAAGACTTAGAATAGGAAAAATGTGTTTTAATAAAAAAATATGGATACAGTTCATCCGCGGAAGCTGAGCCTTCTGTTCATGTTGGTGTGAGCTACAAGGGAGCTTTGGACACTGACCACGATGAAGCCACTCTTGTTCCCTAGGGTGTGAGCGGTGGTTTTGGTGAGGAACAGGATCCCTGGCTGTCAAAACTGGTTGCTCGGCCAGGTAGCTGCAAGAGAAGTGTTACTTTCACAAATGTTATCATATCTGGCTGTGCATCGCACTCACTTCAGAGGATGAGAGATTCTCTCATAAAAGAATCCAAATCACATCTAGACCCTTTCTAGTCTCTGGCATCAAAGTCTCCGGCAGAACTAATAATGGAGAGGAAATTTCTAAAGTGGCCTTCTAAAAACATCTCTGACTCGTTTCACAGCAGTGGGTTTATTTTACCAACAGGGGTGGTACCTCTGCCTCCAAACTTACATAGACCGGAGAGACCCTCGACTCAGTTTCCTTGCCCCCACACTCTTCTTGGTGTTTTACTGAAGCCTTGATATTTTGCTTTTGCTACCTGTCACAGGACATGTTGTGCAGCCATGTGCTACAGAGTGGGGAAACCAAATGGCCTGTGATGCCTCAGACAGCAACTCGTTTTTCCACAGAGATTGCTTTTGTTCCGGGCTAAACAGTGCCTCTGAGTCCCTGCTGGTTCAGTATGTATCTTTCTGAGTGCAAAGCTGTGAGCATTGTGTGTACAGAACACCAGCAATGACCAGAGCAGATTGGAGAGGGAGTCCAAGCCCAGGCACTTGGAGGTATAATCACCCACACTTTTGAATACGCTTCCAATAAGTGCCTGCTGAATAACTCCGGAGGGAGCTGCTGGTGTGTTGCCTCAATTTAGCCTCATTTTCACTCTCAGTTCCAGATTAATGTTTTAGCAACAACAGTTCATGTTAAAGATTTTCAAATATGAAATGATTGCTTTTGAATTTTTTTGCAAATGATCTCTTCTAAGTAGCTGTAAGCTCTTTATCATAACCTCTAGAAATTTTAAATGTCTTAATGTAATCTTACAATGCCAGCAGAGCATCATGGAAACTTTTGAAAAGGCCCTTTTAAGTGATCAATAAATCCAAGCAACTAGGTTTAGGTTGTGCTAATGATCTTGTACCTCATCTACAGGTGCTGCACTGATTTTCATGATTCTCAGAAGTGCCTAAGTGTGAGAGACAAAAATATTCAGTGTCAAGGAGAAAATTTTGCTACTTCTTACCTCTACTAGAGGATGCCAGTGAGTTATTGGTTTTCGTGGGTAAGCCAACATTTCATTCCAATGATCTCTTCCAAGCCCTTCAGCATCAATTCCTGTCCGACATACTCCAATGACCTCATTGTGCCCTACTCTGAGGATTGTAGAGAGAATCTGGTTTTAATAAAAAATAGTTTTAATAACATCTGATATACAATTCTGTTTACTGGTTTAGAGTGGCACAGAACACATGACCTAAGTTTTCACATCATTTATTAGAGATATTAGCTTTAATGGTAGTACAGTAATATTAAATTCTCTAATGGTAACATCAAAAACCTCCAGCCACTACCAGAGTGCATCTAGCAGCTATAAAAACAGCAATGAAGACATAACCCTTGCCATTAAAAGGTTACAACCCAAAAGACACAAGGACAGAAAAAGATCATAATACACCAAGTTATCTGGAAGGAAAACATGCTTGAACTTCATGGGAGAGGAAGGGAAAAGAAAATGGTGGGGAATACATTTCCTGCTGCAAATCCTTCAGACATCATTTTATAAACTATTTTGCAACTCTAGCTGTTGTGATCTTTGGAAGTTCAGTTGAACGTGAAAGGTAAGAGTCATAGCTATAATAGGCTGTACCTTAATGCTTCATACCCCTGGCAGTGCCATAAACTTGTTGAAGGACTCCAGAAAGTAATTTTCTGTACCTTGACTGTATGTACCTTAGGATAATGCTTTCCAAATTCCCCTTAGCAAATGCTGGGAAACAAGGAGCTGAGGAGGACTGAAAGTGTGCAAGTTGCTGTGCTCCTTCCCTGCTAATGGCACCACAGTGCCCCTTTCACATCTGACTGGGAAAGTCTTACTGACAGAACTTGGAGAGCAACCAGAAATCTAATGGCAGGAAAGAACAATCTGAAGGGTCATGGTACTAAATTGGACTTTCACTGTTTGGCCTGCAATCTCAAGAGCTCATTACTAATAGCACTTGAATGAAACAGACTTGGCTCAGGCAGGATTCTGTCAGTCACTGCCTTGTTCAACCTCCAGATTCCTAAGCAGGAGTCCCTTCCTGTCAATTCTCAGTGAGGCCAGAGATAATTGAGGCATTGACTTTATCAGCAAGGGCTGAACCCAAAGGTTACATATTGAAGGTTACATATTGAAGGGCTATTTTACTTAATCAACCAAAGAATTAATTATGACATAATTCAATGAGGTAATTATCATCTAATTATTTTTAAGTCATTCACATTTTCTTTGGTTTCAAATACTTGCCATTTAAATAGATATTAGAGTTGTGAGGRACTTTTTAAAAAAAACTGGAAGACATACCTGATTTATAAAGTTTTTACATAGTCCAGCCACCAGATGTGGACAGGAATGTTTGGCCTGAAAGAAGATTGAGCCATATTTCTTCCTCATCCCTGTTCTTTGTGACACAGACAAAACGCTGTGTGTTCTAAAAGGTGTGGAGGCTTTAGAGCTCTCCAGGCAAAGACCCCAAAGGCTTTATCTTTTGTGACACTGAGGCTGCTTTTAAGCTTCAGGAGGCAGGAAGGAGTCACTTGCAATGATCAGGTCAGAAAGCAAACCGTGCTTACCGATCGTAATCCATCACCGCAATGGAGAGGCTGACCTGGTCCACGTTCTCCGGAGGGATGTCAAAGATGATGGCCTCGTTGTAAACGGGATTCAGCGTGTTCTTCTTCGTGGTGGTCTTCCGCTTCTTCAGCCTCCGTCCCTCGCACATCAGCGACACTTTGACGTACGGATCTGAGCAGCAGACAATCAGTGGATGCATTTGGACCCAGAGCCATCCAAAAGTGTAGCGTAAGAACAACATTTGTTGCGGGATTTATCGGTAAGATAAAAGAATTGCGAAGATTTTAGTGAGCAAGGCAAAAGCTGCTTTGAGCATGCTGTAAGTGCAAAGGAAAGGGATGGGCACTCTGAACAGACACATGGGCTGCCAGACCAGAGACAGACAGCACAGCTAAACGGGGTCTGTATCCCTTCTCCTGCCACCTCCATCCCACAACCCTGTTAAACACACAGAAAACAAGGAGTTCCTATTTATCCCCTTCCTGAACAGACCCTGCCTTGTTATTTAGAAGAAGTAGATTCACCTGATGCACCAGTTATATCCATTGCTTTGAGATTCCTACATTTGATGACTGTCAATGTCATCCTCCCAGCAGTAGGCAAATAACAAAGGGAAAACATGATCTCACCCAAATCTATGCTTTCCTGGAAAAAAAAAAGCAATGATTAAAAATCTGATCATACTGCCAACAATTCAGTTCAGATCATGCAAAACTGTAGGATTTTTTTTAACATGGAGAGAGGCTTCTTTTGCAGCCTCAGATGCTTTTGAAGAGGTCACAAGCAATTTTCAAAAATTATTTCCATAAAGTACAGGAGGAGTAACAGCAAAGTAATATTTTAGTGACAGGATCTGCAATTACTAAACCGAAAAATTAAAAGAAAATCAGAGACGAAACTTTCTGGATTCCTGATACATTTGTGTTGAATTCACACAACTGAAAAGGTGCTGAATGCAGAATGTCAAGTTCTGCTCTTGAGAACACTCATACTCCATCAGCCCCAATAGAAAGAAATCTGGTGGAATATTTAGATCATACTCATTTATATGCCCTTTAGACACTAGAATTTATGTAGGAGATTCATTTCTTCACACATGTATGAAAAGCTAACCCTGTCTAACTGCTTAGAAAAGAAGAATGTGCTTTTAAAAGTTGCTCTCTTTACTGCTCTTAATGTTCTTTGAGAGGTTCTCTTTTAGAAGAAAAACAAAGTAAAGGAGCAGCTCCTACAGCTTTCCTGGCTCAAGAGCAAATTTTGGAGGATAATAAACTCAGAAGGGTGGATAGGGTCCATATGAATCTTGACAATCCTCACAAAGAGACAGGTTCTATATTGAGACAATGTGCCATGAATTCATGCAATGTGATGCTGCCATACAGTTCAGATGCTACAATACTTGAGACGTGTAACCTATGGAAGAGAGTTTCTAGCAGTTCTTTTTTTCCTTTTCTCACACTTGTATAATTATCCTAATGCTGTAAAAGTTTAGGTTTTGAGATGTTTGGTATGCTCTAAATTGTTCCTGTTCTAAATTTTAAATACACCTCTGCTCCCTGCCCCTCCTATAAAATATGCCCCCAAAAAATTACATATTAACAACTTATTATATCAGCTTGCAAGGAGCATGTAAGGAAGCCACTCTGTAAGGCAGCCACTCTCAAGCCTGCTCATGTGATCTCAAAGGACTTTTTTTTTTGACTAATACTAAATAGCTTTTTTTTTAACATCTCAGCTTCAATATTTTATCCTTCAAACCTACAGTTACCCTGAGAGTACAAATTTGCTTGAGAGCTGCTGGATTTATCATACAGCTGTTCTAGCATCAGAGGGCAAGCATGATATATTTTTAAATGAAACATATTAAAATAAAGATTGCTGTGTAGATGACAAATATATTGTTTACAGTTATGAGACAAGACTGGGGCTTCTTGTTCACATTCTTCAGCTGCTTATGTGAACAGTTTTATTGACTTCCTTCAGGTTAATACTCTGTCTAAATTGAAACAAATACTTCACATCTTTCTTGAGTAAAGATGGATTTAATCACATGCTTCAGGACTTGGGTTTTTTTAATTTTGTTTTGTTATTGTTTCCCCCCCCCCTACTTTGCAGACTAGATTGAAGAATACAGTTTTGGAACAGCTTTAAAGTCTCTGTTGCAGTGGTAATAAAATATTGACTTTTGTGTAGGTTGGTCAATTCACATGTTCAGTCATTTTGCTGGGATTTTGTTTTGAGAATTGCTAGTTTGATAAGCATGTGAACATGTACTGTGGGCAAATTTCATGCTTGTCAGAATTTCAGATTTCTCAAGATTTCAAGATGATTTAGCTCATTCCCTCCACACAGGACAAATAAATGTATTTGACCTCTCCTTAGGCCAATCCCTTTCTTTGCCGCACAGAGTGCAGAATTTTGTACCACAGAGTACATTACCAAACTCACTTTGCTATTTCAACAAACACAAATAAAACTTGAACAAACGAAGGATAATTCTTTTCACTCATTTTTAACCATGCCTCGGATTGTCTTACGTGTTTATATTTACCTAAAATTGCACAATACTTAGGCAACTCCCATGAAACTTTATCTCTTTCATAGACCTGTTTGGAGTTTTTCTTTCTCTTCTTGAACTAAATTTAGATTTCAATTAACAGCCAGCTTTACAGATGCTTGTAATGATTGCCTCCCACTGACTTCCAGTAACAGGTATAGAAAAACCAGCGAGTGCAGCTGCACTAATGCAAATGGAAGCATTTGCTGGCACTTCCCATCTCTGCTTCACTTATCTCCCTGCTGCATACAGAAGCCATCACACAGTACTAAGGGTGTGAAACAGTGGCCAGCACTATACCAGCTTCAGTTATTTTCATAGCTACCCTTTTACCTCTCTCCAATCCATTTCCTGGTATGGTGGTGCTAGAACAAAAGTAAAACAAAGAAAGCAACGACCTCGCATGCACATGTCAGTTATTCAGATGAACTTTGTGGGTTCTGGGCTACAGMATACAGATTTTTTTCAAATAGCATCATTCTCATCCCACACTAGCAACCATGTGCTAATAATTTTCTCCATTACTTCCATAGGATGTGTCCACATTCTCTGCTTTGTGGGCTGTTGGGAAATTAGTCCAGGAGTTGGCACAGTCAGAAATAAAAAGTTTCTTATTCTATTCTATTTGTTATCATGCCCAATGGACAGCAGTTCTCTCATTTTCACACTTGTGCCTGTAAAAATAGCATCATTTCTACAGAGGCTGTGCTCTCCACTCACCATATGGATAAAAGGGGAGGGATGTGAGAAGCTTGRAGAACTTCCAGAAGTTTGGAGAACTCAGTCAATTAAACTGATTGAGTTTTTTGAACTGTTGTTGCTGGAAAAAGCTTTGCTGTCACTTATTCCAATTAATTTTCACAGCTGTTTCCACTAAATTCAATAGAAGAGACAACTTTGAGCTAGGAATCTCTACAAGTTCAGTGGGGAAGGTAGTTATAGATCCTTCCACGTCCAGGGTACTCTGTACTCAATATCAACACCAATAACCCTGGAAACTGAACAGGAAAAACTATTTAGTGGCTACACTGACAGTCTAAGAACTTTCATAGTGTCCCTCCTCTCTGCCAACATCTTAACTGGTTTCCCATGATGGCAGGGGTGAAAGGCTTATAGCGACCCAGTATGTGAAAYAGGGTGTCATTTTTGAATCACAAGTGAACTTTAGGCCATTTTGTCACTGGTGTTTGTTTCTTCTTCTTTTCCACTAGTTTTTCAAGTGTTGAAATTCAAACAAAGTCTTGAAAGAGCAACTTGCTACGGATTCTTACAATCAACTAAATAAAAGCTACTGGAACTAGAAAATTTATATGCTTTTTTTTTTAGTCTGTCATTAATTTCCATGGTTAAAATAAAAAGCATTCATGTAATTAATAACGCAGTAGAAATTAAATTCTTCAGAAACTTAACTTGTTGCTACTTTAATTAGTATGAATTCAGATTATCATAACCCACAGTAATAATTTTACTTCTTAATCTCGATTTTAATATCTGGAACTACTTTCCTATTAATTGTAATTTGAATGATGTTTTAAAGATTGCATGTGAGAGTAGAACAGCAAAAATACTGTGGGCAGCATGGATTTATTTTGTACTTGATTCCTAAGCAAATTATTTGCATTTTTTTTCCCTAAATTTTCCCACTGTATTTTGAGTAAGCACCTGTAATAAATAATAATAGTAATTTTCTACCTATCTAAGAAGTCATTCACGAATTTACATTTCCAGACTTTTAGCTGCTTCCTTTAGTAACACTGAAAACTGCTTTTCTCTATAGTATGCAAATTTAAACAAAAATTCATTGCCAGAGCTAGACCTTTGCATTGCTTGAATACTGCAGGAAAATAATTCTCCCACAGGACAGATTTCTCTCTTTTTCTGTTTAGAAGCATATTTTATATATTTCTGCTTTCCAATAAAAGCTACTCACATAAGCTTCAAGAATCAGGCATAAAATATAACAGTAAATGCTGGGGCTTRGATGGAAAGAAAAGAGGAAGGAAACCTGTCCCCCCAGACAGCTAGGTAAGAATATATTAAGATATTTCAGGTTTTGAGGTATAGATCAAGAGTTGAAAGAGTGATAGCAAGGAGCAGAACAGAAACCTACCAGTTTGTTTTCTCATTTATGCATTTAGAACCTGATGGTATCCGTGCTATCACAGAAATTATTAAAAGTTCTATGAAGCTTCAATTGGAGAGCTAATTCTACCACCTCTCAGGGGGATTTTACTTTGGGAACCTTGTCCCCTCTGCTAATATTTATTTTCGTCTTCTGTTATTCTTTGCATATCAAAGCCAGCTCTTTGCTAACTCTCAGCACCAGCTACTGATTGAGCTGCTGCCCTGGGAAATGAATCAATTAAGTCTGTGTTTGCTCTTGCCTCTGTGGAAGGCAGTGTGGAAGCAGAGGGGCCTGGTGCCCTGTAATGACTGCACCTTCTGCTTGTGGGGGCCTAATTTCTGTGTGAGCCCCACTCCCTSATTGCTCCGGGTGACCACTGCTGCTGATTGCAGTCCTGATTGCACAGGGATGACTCCCTGAGATTGCACAATGCCCTCAACAGCACCCTGGAAGCCTCCTGGGTGCTTCTTGTGTCACTCCCTCCGTACAGAACCACCTGGCTTGGGCACCAGGGGGGTTGTTACATCTTGCCAGGCAGCAGGGGAGCCAATTCCTGCCCCAAAAGAGCTGAGAACAGAGATACTTCTGTGAGCTAACCGTGACATGTGAATGAACCAAAATGTGTATGGTCTCCCACACAAAGATCCTCTTCTGAAGCCACAGTGCACTGTCTGCAAAGAGACTGCTTGCAGTGAGAAACTCAGAGAGCGCTCAGGGCAAGTCAGACAAGTCATGCACCTTAGCAGAGCTGCCACAGTACCCTCTGGATGCAGAGATCTCAAAATCCCTTGAGGAAAACACATCCTTCAGTCTTATTAAGGTAGACTGAAAGTAGWAGTTTGCCTCCAGCAAATCAGAATATTCAAATAATTTGTCATTTCAGAAAGGATGAAAAGAAACRTTAAATAATAATAGAAAACCTCCCTGCCTTCAGTAACTGGGCAGAAACCCACTCTTTCTCCATTGTCTTTTCTAGTCATCAACCAGACCTAAAGCAGCCCCAAACCTAAAGGAAGATCTTCAAAATGTTTCACCCTAAAGACTGATCCAGAGTATTCTCTCACCTGCTCAGCAGCAGCAGCAGTGGTCACACGGATCCTTTTTATCACTGGCCCTGAGCAGAAATGACAAGYGCCAGCAACTCTTGGCTTAGAAAGGACTGTTCCCATTATAGAGATGACAAATCTTCCTACACTGACAAGCCCTTAGTCCTTCTCACCTGTTTAAGATTCTGTAGAAGGTTTTAGGTGCATTTCCAGAAACACCAATAGTCTAAGGGCATTCTGATGAAGACAGGCAGCTGTAAGGCTTAGCCCACTACACTGCTGGTGGTAAAACCTTTTCTCATAGTGCTGCTCTTTGAGCACTAAGAAACAGAACAATGTTTAAAATGTGGCCTCAAGATCTGACTACAAAAGAGGTCTCTGTCAGCTCTCTACCACTACTGCTTTACTCAGTTAAGGTCTAGTGCTTTGTCCACTTACAGAACAGCAGATATGGGGGAAACTAAGCAAAGGTAACACTCTGGGTGAACTTTAGGGCTGGGCTTCATTCTTGTTTGATGAGGAAGCCAGAAGAATCTCCTTCCATAACAGAGGCCAGCAGGATTACCTGTGTGACATCCTACTCTGGCAGGTGTTTGATATAAATGAACTAAGACAAATGTTACTGTCCCAATTATTTAAATAATGCATATTTAAGCACTTCTGTCTTTCCCAGCGATGCTGCTCACTTATATTCCAATTGCTTTAAAAACAGTGATCTACATCATGGAYGTCACATGAAGGCTATGTCCTTACAAAACCTGCTCTTGTATTCCACTTCACAAATGAGAAGAGTGCAGTGCTGAAACGCCTGGTGTTGGAGAACTAAACAATAATCAAGTTCCATCTGTCTACATGAGATAATTCAAGAGGCTACAAGTACATGACAATTCGGTGACTAAGATCCCCAAGAGACTACCATTGCTGGAAATGGCTTTCATCCAAATTCTGAGCTTTGGTTTTTTTTCCCCAATTGCATAGTTTCCTATAATTAGTTACTCTAACAGACTTCACAGAATACCTTCAGAAAAAAAAAAGTTTCTGACTGTTACTTGCCAATTCTTTTAGGCAATGACAGTAGAGGCAGAGGTTTCCAAAGTAGTCAATAGTTTTTAAAAATATTACCGGAAGTTAATAAACTTTTACATTCAGAAATTGTTGGATCCCGAGAGCTGGACTTTTCACCTAGAAAATTTTAAAACACTGAATATCAGGAGTGTTTGTTAGCAATTAAGTGCTTGTTAGCAATTCCAATGAATGAGTTCCCTTTTTTTAAAGTATGCAGTATATTTTGATAGTGACAAAACCTCAGAAATGTATGCAAAACTTAAAAGCACTTGACAAAAACAGAAGGCTCACTTGTTGATTACACAATGCATTTGACATTATTTGTTTGCCTCTAATGCTATGAATTAATTTTCTCGAGCGTATTGAGAATCACAGTATTCCAATGCACTGAGCAACCTTCATACGTGGTACAAAGCTGCCTCTTGATTTTTTCTTTTTTTAAAAAATTAATCAGGCGAGCAGAAGTAAATGATAGATTACTAATTGAAAATTCAAGAATTAGTTAGTTATTTCATTGCTAGTTAGTGACTTTGGTAACTTTAGATCTGGTGCTTAAGAACTGTAAGTCCCCATTGATCAACACCTCACACAGGGTTTATCCCTGTGGGGGTTTGGCCCTCTGAAATGCCAGAACTAGAAGCCTGTATTACAATTCCATGAAACASCTCAAGTAAAACACAAGGCAGCACATTGTCCATAGAGTTACAGGACTTCTTCTAGGAGGGTTTCATCCTTCCCGGAAAAAAKCAATTCAGTCAGTTTCTTACATGATTTTCTGAGAATAGCTTGTGAAAGCTGGTGAGGTTACCTGACACTAGAAGATGTCTCAATTTTAGGTGCCTATTGTTAATGGTTTAAGTGGGGACAACTTCTTCACACACATGCAGTACTGTAAACTACACTGACTGAAAGGCTGGAATCCAAAACCTTCATGCTTTCTAAGTTTCATACAGATCAAAACACGAGCAGAGCGAGCTAGGCACTGTAACTGCATGCACTAGCCCTTAGCAAGGGAGAAACTTGAATTAGGATCCAGTGCCAAGTTTARCAAACATTTTCATCCAGATGTATATTAAACCTACCCAACTGCATAATTTAGTATGGCATTTCAATCTGCTCAAAACCAGTGATGAACAGCCCAGAGATTCTACTTTGCTGATACCATAGTAGTTATCAGCTAAAAATCTCACAGACACACCAGCTGCGGGTGACCAATGAGAATTTAAGTCATTACTAAAGTATTAAAGACAATATAAAAGCTAGAMGATATTTTTAAAAATTGTTACTGGACTATTATTCCAAGAGTTTAAACACAGATTACATTTTAAGCTTGAGAACACAATTTTTAAATTTACCTGAAATCTGAACTTGATCAAACTAAGCAGACACAGATTCAGATTTCTGGAGGTGTGCTGGAGGCTGTTCAGACCAGTTTKTTAGATCCAGCAGTTGAAATAAACAGCTGTTGTTATGAATTCACATTCAAAAACTGCCTCCACTATTCTACACTCTCCAGGATTTCTCCTTTCTTCGGAAACACGGTGCTCATGCTCAAACTGGWGAGGTCATACCAGTCCTCCTTGTCCTTCTAACCATGCAGACCCAGACTTCTCTGTCTAACAGGCACGAACATCGTGAAAACATTTGGTAAAAAAGGCATGGGAAGCCTCTGGCTCTAATGAAGGGATGGTGTGAAGCTTCTCTCACTGAAGTAATGTCTAGTACTGGTCCATCCTCTGTTCATCCCCGCGTGGAAGTCTGGCCCATGCTGAAACCCTGGGATGAGTCACACTGTTTGGATACACCCACGGAACAAGGGATGGGAAAACTTCTATATAAATAGCATGCTGGTAAAAAAGGAACTGAAACCAAATCCAAACCCAAAACAGACACCYTACACCTCACCATTTTTACTGCTTTTATTTCCCTTCAAGTCCCAGCCAGAGAGGATGAGTTTGGATTTCAAGGTTAATAAAGACAATGTTTGGAGACCTGCTGCTCTCTGGTAGCCTGTCATTCACCCTGTCGTCTGTGCACAGGCCTCTTTTTCTTGCTTGCAACAATAAACAAATTAATTTCTATTTCCTAATTCTCCTTGCTTGCATCTCTTGAGTTTGGCTAGCAAGCAGGAGCAACACAGATAGAACTACTGGGGACCCTAAGCACAGTGCAATGAGGAAAGAACACTTTAGGCTTCAAGCACTTTTAGCCTCTTTTCCTCCACAAGATTTCTAACCTATGAAAATTGGCTAACAAGAGCAGGATACGATGGGTCCTTTTCCTTAATRCGTGGTCCTTTTGCAGGACAGGGTGTTTTGGTAACAGGAAAATGTTATTAGTTCTTGCTAAGCAATGACTTTCATGATGTAGTATTTAATTAATAAACGTAATTTATATACACACAGTGAGCCATAAAGATGACAGTATGWTCCCAGGAGATTTTTTGGTAATTAAATTTTATAGCTTCCCAAGCATTATCCTCTGTGCTCAAAKGAAAATATTGGCAACTTATTTTGTTCTTTTTTATTCCAGACTCTGCTGATAAACAGGGTACACTGCCACAAACTACAAAAGCAAAATGAAAATATCATGTTAATGCTTTTGGAATGCATTACTTACTGTGGTGGCACAGTGGATGTCTTTCCATACATTGGCTTCCCTGGAGAGATCTGAGACTTCAAAAAGGTTATCAAGAATAACTTCCCCAATCATGTCATGTCTAGAAAATCTGTCAAAATCATAAACACTGAAATGCAATTTCCTGTTGCTGAGTTGATCATAGGCTACAGGAAACTGAAAGGTTTCATCAAAGACAGGATTTAATGTCTTTCTGTGAACTCGTGTCTGAAACTTCTTTTTCCTATCTGGAAGCAGATAAATCTTAACGTAGGGGTCGGATGTTCCTGTGAAGTCTTTAGCAGGCAGATCTAAGGCTTTGACAATTGTGACAGCCAGAAGTTCATTCTCATAATCATACCGGAGAGTGAAGTTAAGTTTTCCACATGTTTTCACATCTTCCTGTTGCCCATCCGAATCCACAGACTTCTGTTTGTAGAGTTCTGGTTTTATTCTCCCAATGCTGGTCGTTGTCTCTCCCCTTTGTAAAACCGGATCTGTCCCCATGTTAAAATCAACACTGGACACTTGCATCTGCCTTGGCAAGTGCCTCCTGAAAGAATTGTGCCTGCACACACACACACACACACACAGAGACACACACAAAGCAAGCCATGGTTATCTCTGGGAAAAGACCATTGGTCAATAGAAAATATAAGAGGACCAGTTTAGTAAGGTCTTCCTCTTTTTAAGATAATTAAAAAATAATCCCCTCCACATCCCCCTTCAATGTCTTGCAAGTGTTAAAACATCCTTGAGAGGAAATGATGGTTCAGAATTAATTTTTTGGCCTAAGAGACACCCGGTGTCCTGGAAATACATATATTTATAACTTTTCTTTCAGACTATGCAGCTGAAACTGAATTCATGTTCTTTCACAGAACAAGTTGACAGTTCCAACATTGCATGATCCCGCTGTGCTAGGGCCTGAGTAAAGTACAGTCAGATAGAAAATAAAAAAAAAAGCACTTGCAGAATTATCACCAGTACTCCCTGGTTTTTGGAGGCATTCCATAGCGGTTTTCCAATTAAATATTTACCAGCCTTCACACTGTGATGACCGTGAAAGGCGCCTGAAAGGGAAATGCAGAGCTATGTCTAGAGGTTTTCAGCACAGTGCTTTGCCATCCTACAACATTTTACATACATCTGCTTGGTATTTGCTACACTAAGGCATAGGCTGCCTTCTCCATAAATACTGGGAACATTTTGTTCTGCCTGCAATACACTTCAAAGTTTTGGTCAACGTTTTTCTGCAATAGGATTTTTGCCTTTTGTTCTCAAGGTCTGCTGTGCAGTATATTAGAAAGCTGATTCTTGCTGTACTACTAGCAAGAAACAATATGCTAAAATCCTTGTAATTCTGAATACAGTGTTGAATAAGCATATGTATTTATGGGCTTATCTTGGCTCATGAACCCCAGTGGAAATTTGTGTCGTTCCTACTAAGAGTGAAATCAAACCCCTGGCGTGCCATAGAGCCTTACAGAAGTGTAACAACACTAGTCAAAAAGCTTCAYAGCATTTATCAGCAGCAGATGCCATTATGACTGCACTACCCAGTTTATTTTTTAGGCATTTTCACATTTCCTTGGTACTTCACTACCCCAACAATCTGTACTGCAGAAGCTTACCACCTCCTCCTGTGAGCACACTTAGTTGCCATTAAAGAACAATCCAATTGTCAGAATTTCCTCTGCTTTTTGCAATCAATTGCTTATTAATGCCACATGTAGCCTTGCCTTATTGCTCGGTTTCCCTGTGGTGTTGTGTTCTGAAAACAAGAGGTGTCACAGCTGTGTGTTTCTTTCCTTAAATCAGAAATGCAAATTGTCCATTTGAAAGCAACCAGGACTCATTTCATAGATATTATTTGTGTTTTTGCTGGAAGTGAAGAGGTTGCAGGAGGCATGAACCACAAAAGTGCCACAGCTCAGCTGAGCAGAGATACAAAAGGGTAATCTGCAGCTATTAAATAATAGACAAGAACATTTCCCCTTTCAGCTGTTTCAGTCCTGCTAGGTGCAGGGAGCAGTCCTAGCTCAACACAAGAACAGGGGAGGGAGAGCTTCTAGCCTAGACTTGAAGTAACTCTAGAAATCCAGGTGTTTTGATCTCCAATTTAGATGAACAATACACCTCTCTTGTAACTTGTTTTGCCTTTCTTTCTTTACAGACAGACAAGTTGAAAGACTTTTCTTTTAAATGTTAAAACTCTCTGAATTCATAGTATCTAATGTGAAGAATAAAAAGGCCCTGACTGGTCAAAAAAGCAGAATGTTGTCCACAGGGAGTCTTGCAGCTGTTCTTGTGCCTTTGTCCTCCAAGAAGTCCAACCTCATAGGTGTGCCGAACACAGGGGAGGAACTGAACTCCACCCAAAATGTAGAGCAATAAATGCGTGGGAAGGTGGCAATTTAGACACTATCTCTCCAGCATCTTTGACTCAAAATGAAGTTCCAGGAAGACCTGTGCTACTGCTACTTCTATCAGTGCTAAGGAGACCTGTGCAGATAGACCTTCCTGAGTGCTCCTCTCACCTTCCCGGGTGCTCCTCTCAGCTGTAGTACTGAGATGCCAAGATAATCATGGAATCATAGAATAGTTTGAGCTGGAAAAGACCTTAAATGCCATCCAGTTCCAATTCCCCTGCCATGGGGGTATCTTGTTCAAACCCTGTTGTACATAAGCAGTGGATAAAACTGCCTGTGCAGGGGGAACAGTGACATGGATTGCACGACATTCCCAACTTGACTGAAAACCAGTACACGACAAATTCTCTTCTCTTCAACTTCTCTTGCATTTATGAAGATCTGGGTTAATGCATGTAAAGGCAATATATAAGACCCCAAAGCTATGATTTCTAAGGTACCAACCGTCTTTTMAATTTTCAAGCTTTATGCACTTCAGATCCTCTAGTGAACATAGTCATYGCTGCGAGATGTCACTAAGTAAAAGAGTGCAGCTTTATGGCTCTTCCCTCTGGGAATCAGCAGCACTTTTGCTCTAGTAAGCCAAAGTCCTAATTACATAGTGCCTAGTATCTGTTCTGAGTCACAGCGTTTCACCAAGACAGCTAATTGGTCTGTTAATTATTAAGATGTTTCATTGTTGTCATGGCAACATATTTATCTTCCTTTGTTCCGCAATAACAAAGGGATTAATGACTGTGATAATGAAGTACAAGGATGTCAGAAAACCAGGTTGTGAAAATGTGGCAAAGCTACTAATATGTGCAAATCCAGGCACTTCAATCTCTACTGAATCTTACATGCAGCACTCCTATAATAGACTTGCCTTCCATAACTTAGAACAAATGCATTTTGAGTGACAGAAAATCTGTATGTAAATCTCTAATACAAAACTCTTCCTGCATGAGCATAACGATAGTAAGAAGCTGATTTCTAACTCACTAAGCCTGGCACATGCATGACAAAAGGAAGGGATAGGATGCTGATTTATGATATGACTTGAGATTTATGAGCGGTGACTCTGGTCTAGCTTTCCTAGATGGCATTAGACCAATCTGTTGGACTAAGTCCAGAAAAGGACATGATCAGTTGTGGTATTTAGACAGAACAGAGGCTGCTGTCTCCTTGCAAACACTAAAGTCAAAAGATATGCTTGTTTTTCTTTAACCTTAACATTCCCAAGTACCTCACTTTTGCCTTTGTACCTCTTGGGAACCGACTGACTCAAAATGTTCCTCTCCACCTAATGCTGAAGAGAGAAAAGCACATTCTTGGAAAATACAGGTGAATGAAGAATGGATTTTCATAGAAGCAGTAACTCTATGGCAGAATACTTTCACAAAGTATTGGAAAGGGTGGTTCTCGATTACACAGAGCAAAACTATTTGCAAATTAGCACCACTGCTGCAGTTTTTCTGTTTTTCTGTAGTGTACTGGTTAATTGGCATCAAGGACTAAAGAGCTTTTAACAAGCAGGTCTTTTCATATTCTCAGGGACTATGAAAATGATACGGTTCTAGCTAAGCAGAAATGTATCATTTCCCTACACTAATATGTCTCTGTGTTAAATGTACATTCTAAAAAATGTGATCAGGCACATTTTATTGTTGCTTTGATTGGCTTATTAAAATTATTCTGCTTCAATTACAATGACTTACTGTGATTTCATTTATTTTATTAAGAGCTGATGTCTGCATGAACCTGTCATAGAACTGGTTACAACCCTTTTATTTGTCCCAGCTTGGGTGAGATCAGTGTACAGGAGGAAATCSAGACAGCAAACATTTGTCTTAGATCCCTTCCCAATGGAATACATTTAGGAGATGCTGCATTTGAATCTCTCAGGGCTCCTGAGGACAACGAAGCAAAGCTGCATTGAAGATGGTGCAAGAGGAGTTGTGCTACCTCTACATATGCCAGTGGCACCTCTTTATTCAGAGGCCCCCAGTTAAGGACATCAGAGTCAAGTTTCAGTCATTTTGCTGGTGTGGTTGCCAGCTGGGGTTAAAATACAGTAAGGAATAATTCAGAAATCTGGTCTAAATATCTAGCCTTTTTCTCAGAGATGATATTCTTGGCAGGAGTGATTAATATTGGCTAAGAATCCCTTAAGGCAGACAGGGGTATAGATAAAATGCATTTACAAACACAAAGATTACCATTTATGGGTAATTTTAGACATGTCATTCTAGACATGYTTTGTGGCAAGGTCCAAAACTGTAAAAAAAGGTGATGTTTCCAAACACCCTGCTATTAATTGGCTATGGTGGGACAATCAGGGTTACTCAAACCTAAGGAACTGTCCCCTTTGGAGAAGACTTAACCCTGATAATCTTGATAAGATAAAAAGAAAACTCTCTTACAAGGTTGTAAGCATATGCAGAAAGAGTAGGATTGATAGGAGCTTTTAATTTTGTAAAACTGTCCTTGGCTTCACGTATATTCTATACGCATTTAGATCCCAATACAAATCACTCTAGTGGTCCGTGAGAAAATTGTCACTGCCTGAAGTAGATCTGGAGCATGTCCCTGGAACTTCTTTCTTCCCCTGTAGCGCCACTGGGACTATTTAAGCCCATTTGCCAGCCATTCCTTCTGTCTATTCAGGAAGTCAGACAGTCTGATTACCTGGATTTACCTGCTGGTACACAATGGATAAAACTCTTTAAATTAATATCCTTTTAGGTGACAGCGAGTTGGGTGATAGGCTTGTCTTGCTAAACTGTACCAATTTTGGTCCCTCTGTGTCTAGTACAACAGTTGTAACTTTAAAATTGTCATCCCAGTATTGTGGAAACGTTCCTAAGTGTGGCTTGGATACTTGTGCTCCCTCTGTGAGCAGATGGGTACAGTAGCAGGAGCCAGGCACAGCCAGGGTAATGTGGCTTAAAGCCAGCGGTACAGTCTCATAACTCAGGGCATGGTTCTGCTGCTGGAGTCAGTCAGACCTCCTCTGGCTGGAGTGCTCTCATTTTGGGAGCCTCCTGTGGCTTCCCGTTGGCTGTTCCATGAGGCTGGAATAGCTGTGAAAAAGCACTTGAGCACTCACCACCCCAACGAGTGTACTGAGCTGGCAGACCCTCATCTTTAGGGCTCCCAGAAGGCCACCAAATTATGTGCCCACCCGATGTAAAGCATGTGTCTTCTCCAATCCTGTGCCTGTAATTATTGTGAATGTGAGCCTTTTTATGTTTGTTTGTTTGTTTGTTTGTTTGGGCTTGGGTCTTGTTTTGGGGGGTTTTTTTGGTAGCATGTGTTTCCTTAGCAAATGGTTTATTGAGGGAAAGCTACTTCCTACACAGTATCTGTATTGTAACTTATGGTATTACACAATACTTCAGGTGCCTCCTTTAGCCTTAATTTTCCCACTCTTAGTTTATGCAACACTCCCCTTTTTAATGTAGAAATCAATCTTTGCAGTTCACTGTTTGTTTTCCATGCACTAAATTTGCTGACAGCATTTGAAGAAAATACCATTTGAATCTATAGGCATGTCTTCACTTCTTTTCAATATAAAGTGGTACCTAATACAAAATAAAAGTTTGTGTCCTCCACTTTTAATACAAAAGAAACCACTAAGGAATGCTGCGTGCTTGTCATTTATTTAAAGTCCTATATAGAATCTGTGCAGCTTTAAGATCAGTCCGTAAGGTTCTGTATTTTTAGACTGGAATTTTAATTCCTTTGTAATCAGCAAACAATGTCTTAAGGAAATGTGGCATCAACAATGAGTCTATAATTTATTTAGTTGAGAGGGAAATTGTCATCTGCGAAAACAACTGATATATCTACAAAAACATCTCTGTGAAAAGCTAAACTTTAAAAAACAACACTGAAATAGGTTTTCCTATAATCAAAGCCCAAAAGGGAAATGCTTAAAGTAGCAACATAGGTATTTACAAAGTAGTAGATGTAGATTTCATTTTCATGTTAAAATGATTATGTAACTGAAGGTACACAATGTTTCAGAATATTCTGCTCAGAGAACACCAAGGCTTCGCCTTCACATGACTGCTGTTTCACCCACAACTGCTACGAAACCCATGAATAATCCAGGATCTTGGAAACTTTCAGCAGAATGTTCCTGCTCTGCCCGTTCTTGGGAAAGGCGCCGCAAGCCTGAGTGCCTCTGACTTACCTGGATGAGGATGTGGGCTCAGTGATCTGCCTCTGCATGCGAGCATGTCTGATCAGGTGCTCCTTCAGCGCGTTCTGGACCTCTGCTGGTATATCAGGCGAAGTGTGGCTGATTTTCAGTGCGGCTTCGAGCACCTTGGTCGTAGGTTTCCCATTTTCTTTAACTTCCTTTTTCTCACTGTTCTCCAAAACCTCCGTAGGAGCGCTGGAGTTGCTCTGCGGGACATTGCTGGCGCTGGAGGTGAGAGGTTTGCTCCTCCAGCAGGGCCAACACAACTTCCAGAAGACGAAAAGCGAGACCACGAGCAAGGCGAGCCCGCAGAAGCTGACGACTACTGCCAGCAGGCTGACTGAGATGTCTGCAAGGAAGCAGAAACAAAAACCATCGTGACAGACAGGCAGGCAGAGAAAAAAAATGATTAAAAATTGCACAGGCAAGGAGATAGAAGTGTTTTTATCATTATTTTTGAGCTTTAAAGTCCTATTTAAGGTTGTGGATTTTTTTCTTTTTTCTTTTTCCAGGCCTGTACCATGAAGGTGTTATTATTTTCTAATATCTGCTTCACAAACACACCATTAATTGTTGTTCAGGTCAAGACCCAGTATCTGTACCACTCGCCACACACTCAGACATATTTCTCAGGAAGTAAGAGACCAACAAAACGGTCCCAGAAACTCCTAGTCATTGTTGGTGAAGAATTTTGAGATCAGGAGGTAAAAGAAATATTGATCAGGGCTAAAGCAAAGTTATTATCATCAAACAACAAATATCCTCACTAAGATTTAAACAAACACATGAGAATTCTGTTCCCAAAGCTAGGTTTCCAAGTTATTTAATGCTTATAGGTAATGTAATTCCTTCACTCATTGACTTCCGGGGCAGGCCAGACAGCTCCTGAAAACATCAACAACTTTCATTTCAGCGAGAGGTTGTGGATGCTTCATTCTTTAGAACGTATATTTAGAACATCAAGAACATGCCTTGATGAAAAAGTTAAACCACAGCCATCATTTTCTATCCGTGCACATGAAGACAGACCAGATCTAAACCACCAGGCTGATGCACGAATTTCTTCCAGACTTGCCAAATTTCTGGCTCTGTGTGCCAACYGCTTCAGAAATATTTTAAAACCTAACATTTAGGCATCAATAGGAACAGTACAAAGTGTGTCACAAATAAGACATTTTTAGGGTTAAATCTTCAGCTCTGGACCAAGACTGTGTTAGACCAAGATGGCACAGATACATCAATATCTAAAAATCTGCTATGAAAATGCAGCTGGCTCCAGAGAACACTGTGCAGTGCCCTGAGCTGTACAGAGATCATGCTGCACACTGAGCTACCCCTGCTGCCCTGTGTTTGACTTTTGCTGACACATTTGCTTAGCATATCCAATAGCCTGGCCAAAGACAGAACAGACCTCAGACCAATCTCCTGTGCACACACTTCCATTTTAGGAGATGGTGGCTCACCAGGACTGCCAGTTGAGCCCTAATTAGGAGTTTTATTCTGTGTGACATGATTCTGTTTGATTTTTCCAGTATCATGTAATATTAGAACTAAAAAATCCCTTTCCTTTTCAAAAGAGCCTTTTATACGCTTTAAAAGTATTCACTAAACCCTGCTTAAATACCCCTCAAGTAATGGCTGCTTCTGCTTGTTACGACAAGTTTTGACAGTTTAACAGCCAATACTTTGCATCCATAACTCCAGGCTACAGGCTACTGAACTGGATCCGTGGAAAAGTGCAAAGAGAGTTTGAGCATACTTTTTATAGGTTTTCACAGGAAGGAAAAGGCGTATATTAGCTCCATGGAACAGGATGTACCTCACCAGCCCCTCTGAGAGTGAATACAGAAAGACGAAAATGAAGGATAGAAAGATGGGAGTAGAAAATTTGGGAATGTTTTCTTTATTAATAGATAATATCCAGGTATGTCTCTCAGTAAGAAACACTGAACTGAAGGGCCGCTCATCATGAAAATGTATGAGAAAGGCAAAAACATACACAAAACGCTGTAGTCTGGAGATTTGATGGACACAGTTCCGTTCAACCTTACACCACACATGTCCCGTACAGTGTCAGGGGGAAAATTGGCAGATGTGCTTCTGGATTTAGGGAGTTTGGCACAAGCTGTTGCACTGCCCTGAAGAGAAATATGTCTCCTTGGCCATTTCCTGACAGACCTGAGAAAGGTGCCCTCCGTTTCTACTTGTAGGTAAATGTCAAAATGTAGCCCTTGGAACGAGCATGGAATAAGCTGTTGGGTAACCACGGATTAAGCCCTTGGAATTTCTCACAATTAGTGAAAAAATCAAATGGCAAATTTTTGATTGAAGATGCCACCATAAAATGAATGGATGCATGATTGTATCTAACAATCATGTAACACAAGATGCAAATTATACTTTTACATATGGCTTTTATAGATAATTTATCCCCAGTAGGGATTATTAGGCATTTTTTTTAATCTACTATTTACCCTGATATCCTTCCTAGCCCACTAATTTTTGCTTGGCTCATGCATGTTCTGCAGCAGACTGTCCTGTCTCAACAAGGGAAGGCACTAAGAGATGCTGAGTTTACAGCCTCTTTCAAGGCTTTGTCACTTTGTTGCAAATTTGTATTTCTACAGTCATAATTTACAGTCATTGCTTCTTTCATGTTTTTGTACAAGGGATTAAAAGATATGCTACGCTTTGTAAAACACCTTATACAAAATGCAAATGAAATAAACTGTATCAGGAAACAAACCAAGGACTCAAGTGCCTGTACCACTCCCTGGAATGGTTTTAAAATGGGCTGGTTCATATCTTCCCAGTCAATTCCTAGACGTGGATCAGGAATTAAAACAGGACAATGATCATTTTCAGTAGGTGGCGTTTCTGTTTTACCAGATGACAGACATTAAGAGCATGGAGAGGAGGCTCTAGCACTCAAGTTGACCTCAGTGCCAGTCTGTAGTGGGTTGACTGACAGATGTCAGGCACCCATCAAAACTGCTCCATCACTCCCCTCCTCAGATGGACAGGAGAAAGAAAATATTACAAAAAGCCTGTGGGTCAAGATAAGGACAGGGAAAGATCACTCAGGAATTACTGCCATGGGCGAAACAGACTCGACTTGGGGAAATTAATTTATTATCAACCAAACCAGAGTAGAATGATGATAAAAAAACCCAAATCATAAAATACCAGGAATCCACCTGCTCTGGCATGGGATGCTCCATGGGCTGTGGTGGTGAAGACCTGGAGTGGAGGGTGACTTGCCCTGGCACCTGGAGTGTCTCTTCCTCCTCCTTCTTCACTGAYGTCGCTGTCTGCAGAGTTGTTCCTCACACATTCTGATTCCTCTGTTCCAGCTGCTGTTGTGCAGCAGATTTTTGCCCCCTTCTTAAATAAGTTACCCTTCTACCACTGTGGCTGCTGGCCCCAGCCTTRGCCAGTGGTGGGTCCATCCTGGACCCGGCGGGCTTTGGCTCCGTTGGACACTGTTGGAGCCACACTGAAGCTCCTCCGCTACCAAAACCTAGCCACACAAACCCCATACACAGGCAAAAGTGAATTTAATGTATTTATACAGAGGTGTGCCTCACTGAGGGACCTTTTTTTGATAAATTGAACCACATGAATTTTCAGGCAGGCTGGCCAAATTTTTTTCCGTTCTCAAAGCCTGCGAAAAAGTAGAGCTCTTGAGAATGTCGATGGTCTACCAGAAATAAATAAATAAAAATAAACTAAAAAAAAAAAAAGAAAACAAAAAGCAATTCAATTTGGGGTAATTTGCAATATTTCCAGCTTGGTTTAGGGATGGTTGGCATAATTAGGTTATGTTTTGAGAGGAAGGCTTTTAGAACTGAAAATTGTAGGGCTTTTTTCATTTAGAAAATGTTGAAGCAGGATGTTTTAACAACTTTTAAACTGCTGGAAAGATTTCAAAACCAGAAATATGAAAATTGATCCCTTCCAGCAGAGTTTCAATTTGATGAATAGATACTATCAGCTGAAAAACATTGCATCAAAGCATTTCTAGCCAACTCTAATTTAAGTTTTTCACTGCAAGACATTTTTCAAGCCTTCAAATAACTTGTTGTCTCCTTTCAACACCTACTCCTGTACTTCAACTTTCTCTAAGCTGTTTTTCTGTATTACCATTAAACTACTTCAAAGTTGAAAAGGCTCCCAAAATCTTTACAAAAATGTATGTTTTATAGCCATGAAATAATCCCATGAAACGTCTGAAGTCTCAAGAGCAGAGATAAGGAACTAATTCTACAAACAGCTGTAGTCTCAATTTTTGCTATTTATTAATGAATTAATCAACCTCACGTATTGTACTTCATAATGCAACAAATACATGAAATATTGTAATTGCAAAAAAATTGACCGGAAAATGGATCATTACAAAGAAACTATTTAATTAAATTTACTGCCACAACTGCTAAAAAGCAATTAGTATGCCAAAAAAATTGACATAAAAGCATATTGTTCCATGTTCTTACTTGTGTCAGTCATTCAATTGRGCAATTATGAGAGATTCATTGTTACGTGAAGACTGAAATAATCTGAAGACCAGTCAAACCCTTTGTGTGTTAGGCTGGATGTGCCTCTTACATTAACTTTTTATAGGAAGTTTGGTTAAAGAATGTAAAACTTTGAGAGATGTGCTTGGTATACTCAGGAATGTCAAGAAAACCCTTTTTCTCRCACCATCCCCTTCTGGTCAGTGGGAGATCTTCCAATGACTTCCATGGAGTTACCACTGCACTCCCGGTGAACTCCCTTTACTGACCTCTGTCCTTAATGTCATCTTCATAGTCATGGTAAAGTTTAAAAACTGACAGCATCCTGATTCCTCATGGTTTTAAAAACTACTCTTTCAAGATAAAGAATTTTGGACAATTTTATTTTTCTCGTTTGAGGAAGGCATGTCTGTTTGAGAAGCCTCAAAAACTCTCTGTATTTTTATGAATATCCTCAGATACATTTCTACCATAAAAGGCTCCTGGATAGCCAGTCTGTTGTATTAGGCAAATACTTCAGAAACATCCAAGTGTGTGTTTGTTTGTTTGTTTGTTTGGGTTTTTTTCTGGACGCTAGCTAATGTTTTGAGCAATGGTTTCTGTACTATGGCTCCCAAAAATTTCTTGTTTGGAACTTGCCTCAGAAAAGTTCCGCCCRTGAATCCATTTGCAAACAGGCACACTGGCAGAGTTCCACCGCAAAACCAAATTAAGGTCACTTGCATTTTAGACAGCGCCCAGACAAGATGTGCCTCTTGAGGCTTGACTTAGGAAAAACATACTCCACAAAGCCATGATCTTGGCTGGAGACAGAGACACCACACAGTGCTGGGATGCAGATGTCTGTGTGTAAGAGGGTCAGGCACATCTGATGTGAACCACACTACAGAGAATGTATTCTTGCCAGAAGAGGAGCAGGGGTAAAAGGAACACTTGGGAAAAGGGGTGGTTTTATTCTCTTTTGACCCATTTTGTCTGTATCCAGTCTCGGTTCTCTTAAATATTTAAAGTACGTCTGTAACCTTTTTTCAAACATATTTTTCTTTAACCTTCAACTTGTTCTCTTGTTTATCAGCCATGAGGAACTTCACCCTTTCCATATTAAAGGAACTCTTGTGTATGTAATACCAGGAGTCATGTCAATCGGATAAATTAATGTCTCTGATTTTCTAGGATTTGAAGGGAAGCAGGACCCTTATAAATTATAAAAGGTCTGGGGCCAATAAATCTCCCTTATCACCATGTATATGGCCCAGTTGGTCCAACCCATCATTTCTGCTGCTCAGTTTCCCTTGGGGAAATTTTAAGCACATAAAAAGTTGCTGGTATTAWTTTTTACCCTGCATTAGCAGATCTTCCACTATTACCTCTGTCTCATCCAAATCCCTTCAGACAGGGATATGATGCTTTAGTATGCCTCAGAAAGTGGCAGGTGCAGAGCCTTGTATTTTCTCTCACAACCTGAACCTGTCAAAACACCCAACTTTAATTTCAAACGGCAAAAAAMCCCTTTCACTTAAAAGCACAGATGTGACCTCCTCTCCTGTTCTCATGGAGGAGCATCCTTTGAAGATCTTCCTCAAACCTTTACTCTGGCCCTATCGTGGATGTGTTCCCTCCCTGTTAATTCATTCTGGAGTCTGAATTTGTTSCACGCAGCCACCACCATCGAGTGGCTGGTACATCACTTGATGCTAGCAGAGCTCTAGGGTAAAATGTTTCCTGACAGGGAGGGAATCAAATGAAGTCAGGAATCTCTGAGTTACTACATGATCACAGCACACAGAATTATTAATCTCTTGTCAAAATCAATTTATCTAAGTTGTATAAGAGATGATGGCTYTCACTTTTGCCTGACTGGTGGATTTTTTTTTTTTTTTGCCTGCATTGTAGGAAGAAAAAGATTTTGCACATTGTCCTCTCGTCTGTAACACACCAAATGTAAATTATTGGTCTTCACTTCCAAGGCTTTTTCTGGCCTACCTGCTTTTCTGCTTGTTGACTCTCACTTAATCTCAACAGGAGGTAAATCTGCTTGACCCACATCTGCCCATCTAGCTTTCCATTAAACACCCCCAGCCTTGGGCTTGTTCCCAGGGTGTTCTCACACTTGTGAGGATGTCTGTGTCTACAAGAAGCCCTCATTACCCTCTTTCAGATGAGAAAAGGAAATGAAAACACATCCTAAGCTCACTGGACTGCTGTTCACCATAAACATACCATAGTTGTAATGAGGTTCATGCAGCTCAAGTGTCATTTTTGAATTGTCATGGTTCTGTTTATTCTTACCCAGCATTACAAACATCTCACACATATGAGAGGACCCAGGRAAACACTATGTCTATTCATCATCATTACAGATTTGTCCTCTAGATGCTGTAAATGTTTCTGTATTTTTCATCTCTGTTTCCTTACAAAATGTGTACAGAGGGAGATKCTTTTGTAAACATCTTGTTTTTACTGTGTATAGCTGCTGTCTGCATGTTGAGCACTTCTGCATTGTTTTGACTGCCTTCACATTTGCTTCAAATAAATCTGGACTCAGTGGTGTGTTTACCCCTCTGTWTTGCCTTTACAATCCTGAATTAGGTGTGTTTCTGCTTTTCACAGCTTGTTAGCACTGATTTTTTAAGTTATATTTTTCAGTAACCCTGCATTTTTTTCCCACCAAGCCTTATTTCTCTGGCAAGTAACATCGTTCTAACCAGGTGAYGAACTTTATGGTCAATAATTTGGTTGTTCTGTTAACTGTTAAAATGTTTATTATTTKATTGTCTTGCGTTTCCCTGTAGCAGAGATRCTCAGTTTCACTTCTCTTTGCCAGAACGCTCACTCGTTTCACACAACAGTTACTTTCTCATGAAGAAAAATGTTTCTTTCTTGTCTGAYAGTCCCGCACTGATCACAGTAGTCTTCACATCCATTCAAGCCATTTCTTGTCCTCCTCATGCTAACTTTGGCACAGCTGAGAAGAACTTACAAGCACTCTATGGGGTAAATCTCTTTTTCCTCCTCCCCTAAGTGGGAGTGTAAGCAGAGCTACAGCTTACACTCTTTGTGTATGAGGATGAGTGTGCATGAACACACACACACACATCTTTAAAGGAACCAGGACTAAACGTAAACCACCAGCTGCCATCCAGCAGGTTGAGAGCTGTCAGGGAAGCTTCTGACAGCCAATAGGAGCCTCATGCCAGCTACAGCAGGAGGACACAAGACATTGCCCTCTGTGGAAGAGTGAGCCCCTATCACAGAAAGGCCATGTGCAGGATGCCCCAGTGTTTTCTTACTCCCTCTGTACTCCTATAGCAAACTGTCAATCAGGGCTAGGGTTAAAAACTTGGTAGGTTAAACTTTTATGTAAATAAAATAACTCTGAGTAGAATATTAATATGAATAACAAATGATCCTGTGGAAGCTGATGCTCCTTGCATGGTCAACTTTAAAAAATCGTCTGACAAGCAAAAGAGCAAGAGTGAACATCACTCTCAAGATATCCTCTACCCTCTCTAGTGGGCTGAAATGTGCCCTCCTGCCAGGGAAGCAGCTGGGTTTCCAGCTCTGTAATAAACATTGGCCACCCATGGGAACTGATAATGAGAGAGCAAAGTTTTGCATGACCAGCAGGCCTAAAAAAAGGCAAAGACAGCACAAAGTACCCACCATTTGCAGAGGGCATAAAATGAATTTTAAACATGTGTCCCTAGACCAGAATGTCCAAACTCCTCTCATTATGCTGTATGCAACTGGCTTAATCTTCAGAAATGCTCACAACTGGGACCTTTGATGTGCTTGGTTCCATTGAAAATGAGGAGGGATGCTTAACTGGAAAAAATTAATTGGAGTCCTTTATTAATGAGATAACCTGAGCCAAGATACCAGTATAACCACACTGCATATATGAATTACGTATAGAAAATTAATAATTTACTAAGTTTAGAGATAAATTTCATTATGTGCAATCCTGCACATCCAGCTCCCATCTATTCTCCACCTGAACGTTTATAATTGACACCKTAATAATTTTGCCCAAATGTACTGGAGGTGTAAAATAAAAGCAAAACAGCTGCACATCTAATTGAGGATTTTGCCAAAAATGCTGTAACTTTCAGAAGAAAGCTCACAGTCATCTAATCGTACAAAGCTACCATAAACATAAACAACTTCCTTATCTTTTCACTTGAGCATTCCTCTGAGATGAGAGAATTAATAGTTCTTGTAATTACCAGGACAGAAAATACAACAACAGATGTCTGTATTCACTAATTTAAAGTTCTTAGAAATTTACAAAATTATCTATCTCATGAACATTCTTTGCTATGAGTTCTGTAGGTTAATTATCCATTACACAAAGTRTGAATACCCCTTCTTGATCCAAGTAGTGAGCAGTAATTGAGGGTCCTAAAGTGTTGGTGCTGTCACTGAGAGGAAAAAAAAAACTATTCAGTATTCTTTGATGTAATTCTGTCTGTTCTCTTCGTTGGCAGGACACCTGAATATCTCCCCTTTCTGCCTTGTTACTTCATTTTGTTATACTCKGCCTTCCTAGAGCCATTTTTTGTTCTGACTGTGTCTCTGGCTTCCTCTTTGTGTTTGCTACTATTATCTTTTTTATGCTTCTTTCTTCTATCTAGACATCTACACTATCAAAAAACATCTGTGCCCAGCCTCTTGGCTTTCCTGTGAAACTTCTTGGGTCGTGGGGTCAATATTGCCTCACATTTTGCTTTGAGCCTGTGATAGGGTGATGCATCTTCTGCCTGAAGTAGCTGATTCCTCTGAGAAGCTTGGCTGCTTTTCATGGTCTAGCTGAACAGAAAGCTATCATCACGCTCACTAACATAACCATATCAATGCTGTTCTAGTTGCATTTTGCAGTGTTTTCAACTTCCAGAATGTTTTATTCTCCTATTAAATAGAAATGGTCTGTTTTCCTTTTTACCATCCTTTTTACCATCTACTCCCTCACTTTCTGAAAGGTTGCTTGCACTGTTCTTTCCTCTCCAAATATGTGTCTCCTCATGGTTTACAGAATCACAGAATGTTGTGAGCTGGAAGGGACCCACAAGGATCATCAAGTCCAGCTCCTGGCCCTGGCAGGACCATCCCCAAGAATCACACCATGTGCCTGGAAGCATTGTCCAAATGCTTCTTGAACTCTGTCAGGCTTTGTACTGTTCAGACTTCTCTCCTTTAGTGAAATCTCAGCGATTTTTACCTGTGCTATCTTTGTGACACTTTTGGGTATCTTTTTGAGATGAGGAAAACTGAACGAACCTAACATTTCTACCTTTAATGAAGAGGAACCATTGTTGTTCAACATTCTGGACAACATAGGCTTTACCCATAGAGATGATAAAGAACCCTATGAGCATTTGAAGAGCAGAAGAGATATGGCATGGCTCACCTTTCAATGATACCAATTCTCTCAGCCTAAAATGTATTTAGAATCTTTCTGCTCATAAAATTTATGCAAGTTTTATTTATATCTTGTCTGCCCAAGTGTTTACATATTAAAATGTTGCCAATTATCAACAATGACAGCGTGTCTGTTCCTCCTCTGGAGACAAAGTATTAATACACGTTCATTAGCAGTGCTATTAATGAGACAATGCTCAATATACTGTGCATGTTGATAGAGTTGACACCCATCATCTAATATTGGTTTCCCTTTAAAGAGGAAAAAGTTAGATTCAGGAGTTCAGCTGAGATGTGGTACCCAGTGGTTCATACTCCTGGTCTGTTAACCTTAATTTTTTTCCTAATCCAACAATTGGAAGGTAGTTAGGGTTTATAAATGAAAACCCAAGAAGATCACTGACTTTCCAGAAATGTTTAAAAAGAAGCTTCTCTTCCCGCACACGATGCAATATCAAACTGAGTGTTGAAGACACACATTTTCTAAACACCAGGTCTTGTTTCACCTCTTGGGATGTTTTACATCCTTCATATCCCACCTGTTTATACAGCAGCTTTGCAGAGCCCAGTTTTCCAGGCTCCATAGGGTAATGCTATTTTCATTCAACCTGCTACCATTCAGACCATGACAACCAACACAAAGTGCGTGATTGCAATATACTCATTACTTAGCATTTACAAAACACAGTAAATTCATTATCCGTGCTGGGAGAAACGCTGCAACCCCCTCRCTCCCCTCGCCTTTCTGCCCTGCCCTGCCCTGCCTGCGGGGTCAGCGGGGGAAGGGGCGCCCGCGGCTGGGTCAGGCTGAGCTGAGTAGGGCAGGATCAGACAACAGCGGTTTTGGTCTGAGATCCTACAAATAACCCGAGATTTGCGGTAAAATCTCTGGGTATTAAAAGAAAAGAAAACAACAACAAAAAACCCCCATCAGCTGCGGCGGCAGCGACAGCGCAGCTGTGGCACACGCTGGGAACCTGCTGCTTTACATGACCTGGTGTTAATTTATTTAATTTGCACTGTTACACTTGGCATTTGCTGGCCATAACGCAAGCTGTTCATTTGCATTTATGGACAGACAGTAGAGGTTATCAATCCCTTCTGGCATAAATTAAGCACAGAACTTCGACTGATTTTCAAGCCCCGTCCTAAAAATAAGCGCCAAGGAAAGCAAGGTCTCCAGAGAGTACTGCACAGGATAACGCAAAAGCGCAGAGCCGGTTCCAAAAGGTGCAGAAAATCCAGAAATCAGGGACCAAAGGACCTACCACTGTTAGGACCCAAAAATCTTCGCTTCGATATGACAATTTTTCTGGCTTCGGRATATTTAAATCAACCCCAATTTTCTCCTTCCACCCCACCCAAATCTTCCTGGGCAAGTGTCCCGGGCCGGACCGAAGTTGTGCCCTGACTCCCCAGGTTCCCGCGGGCTGTCAGGCAGCTCTCCCGCCGCCTCCAGCGATGAGCGGAGAGGGTGTAAAGCACCTCAAACCGCGCTCGGAAAGCGGAGACCGCGCCCCGAGCCCCGGCTGCGCCCCGAGCCGTGCGGGCTGCCCGCCCTCCCCGCCGCCTCCCAACCTGTTGCCGGGGCCGCCAGCGCCCCACGCCAAACGCAGAAGGACGGACGGGGCCAGGAGAGAGGGCGAGCGGGCACAGCCCACGCGTGGCGCGCCCGGCGCACGGAACCGCTGCCCACCCGTGACGGGAGCATCCCGCGCAGCCCCCAGCCCCCTGCCCCGCACGCACGGCCCCGCCAGCACACGCGGCAGCAGCAGCAGCCMGGGGCCGAGCTCTGCAGCCGCAGAAACTCCCGGCGTGGGGAAAACCTTGCGAAGCGGAGCCGCGGGCGGCAGACGAGCGGGCTGCGGGGCTARGGGGCCGCGTCCGGCGGCGGGGCTCCAGCCGGCGGCGATCTCTGTCCCCTCGGCACCTCTCCGTGCGCCCCGGCCCCGCGCCCGCACCCTCGCCCGCTGCCCCGGAGCGCCGGTGCCCACCGGCGCCGCTTCCCTCGCTGCTTCTCGGCAGCCTCGGCGGGCTGCGAGAGGGAGCGGATTTTAAAGCGGGCTGCGTGCCTGCCCCCCCCTCCGCCCCCTCGGCACGCAGGGAAAAGCAAAGGAAAAAGTTGCGCTCTCCGGCCGCCCACGCCCCGCTGTCCGCCCCGCGGCGGCGGCAGGACGAGCCCGGCGGGGCCGGTGTCGGTACCTGTGCCGCCGATGCCCTGCCGGGCGGTCTCCAAGGGGAAGATGCCGGCGCACTTCTCCCGCTCCACCTGCCCGCCCAGGCACAGCTCCGAGATGATCTGCAGCGCCTTGTGGCAGAGGCTGCCCACGCCGTCCTCCGCCGGGAAACTCATCTTTGTGCCCCGGCCGCCGCCGCTAGGCCATGGCCGGCGCGGGACGCTCCGCGCCCGACCCGCGCTGCCTCCCGCGGGGAGCGGAGCGGGGCGGAGCGGCGGCGGCGGCGGCGGGAGCGGCGCGAGTGAACCCAAGAAGTAGTGAAGGAGGGGGGGGAGGCAAAAAAAAAAAGGGGGGGGGAAGGGAAAAAAAAAATAAAAAGAGGGGGAAAAAAAATAAACATCCACTTAGCAACGCCTTTTGTGGCTCCGGGCTCCGGCAGGCGGCTCGGCCAATGGCAGCCCGGCGCGGGGGGCGGGGGGCCCTCGCATCCCCCGGGAAACTTTTCCTTCCCCCGCCCCGCGGCCCCGGTCGGGCGCGGAGCGATGCGGTGGGCGGGCGGTGCGGGGCGCAGCCCTGTCCCCTCCCCGCGGCACGACCCCCGCCCCCGGGGCGGCGGTGGCTGCGGGGCGCTCCGGGCGCGGCTCCTCGGCCGCTCATCGSTCCCGGGGCGCGAAGCAGAGCTGCTGCCCCACCGCTCCGGTCGTTCTTCCCCCGGCGTTTATTCCGTGGTGACCCCGGCAGCGCGGTGTTCAGCCCGGGCTACCGAGCCGCGTCAGATAACTTCATCGCCCAAATCAGCAGCTCCACTCCGCTTCTCGGCAGCGGAGTTAGCAGGACAGTTGACTTTGTCTATTTCTTTAACTTCTAAAGGAGTTAGAGGAACCTTGCGGTTGTCTATTCCCTCAACAAGTTCTGTAAAGTTGGGTTATTTTATAGATTAAAAAGTTGCAGGTGCTGCATGTGTTTGAACACACTTCTAAAAATCAGCACGGCATATACCACTAGTGGTTGATTCAGTTATTGGCTGTGGAGCTGAACGAGACTTCAGCTGTCAGTTTGTTCGTCTGCTTGCTGAAATTCAGATACATTTYCATATTTGTGAAGGAAAATCCTTCTAGTTCGGCAGCATACATATGTCTTGCAATACTTAATTCTGATTAGGCATGGTTGAAAGGACGTCTGCTAGCCGTTAGCAGCAGTGTCTGCAGTCTGCTGCTTGGGTGTCTTGGTTTCATAAGCATCAGAAGTTAACTTGTGTGCTGCTGTGCTTTAAATTCCCCTCCGGATTTTGAATTTTTGATCTGTTAACCTGTAAATTAGCATCTCTAACAAACTGAGAAGTTAAACAGCTGAAAACTATAACCATCGTTCAATAATTGTAAATTATGAAATGATACAGTAAATTATTATTCCGGTTTTAATTCTGAAATTCTGTACTTTATATAGTATCAATATTTGTTCAAAACACAAGAAGATGCTTCTAAAAATCAGYCTTTTGGCATTTTGAAGGCTCCTGCATTTGTGCATGTGAATTCATACATATGCATTTTTCAAAATCTTAGGAAAGTAATAGACTGTTGTATACAAACTGAAACATCAACACAAAATCTGTTCCACTGAGCTTTTTTTTCACAGAGATAACACATATTTCAGAAATATCAGATGTTACTAAAGAACTTGTTCCCCATTCAACGCCTTTTCTGAGACTAGCATTGTCAAAACCCCGTGTTAATGCTGCAAAATGTTCTGACAAATCTTAGAATGTTTAGACTGTAACTAGTCAGGGCATAGAACTSTGTAGGTCTATTTGAAGACTCCTTTAACCCTGATAGGGACCTAAATCTGTAAAATTATCTCATTAAAATAGACTTGCTAGCAATAAAAATATATGTACATATTTTCATTACAGTGAAGGCGACTGATGCCTACTTCCAAACTTCAAAATACGAACATATTTACTGTCTGTGTGACATTTACAGTCCTGTTCCCAAAATTCTGTCATGCATCACCARCTAATAATTAAGCAGTCTGTTTATCTTTGAGACATACCCAGAACTCTAGCAAAAGCTAACATGAGATACTTTAGGCAGAAAGGGTCTTGAACTGAAATTGGTTTCGATGAGAGTAAGGACTGCATTTAAAGGCTGACACCTAAGCCGTTCCATTTCTGAACTTTTCTACAGACTTTGTGCCCGTGGACGTGTCACACAGCCCATGAATGACATTTTCTCTCTCTGAATTTAGTGGCAGCTTTGCCASTGATTATGGTAGAGTCAAAGCTTCGTGCATAGATCAGTTTGCTTTCCTGCTTGTTTATTTATGTAGTGAGACCTTGGTCATTTTTATGTTGTCTTTGCACACAAGAGCTTTATTTCAGTGAAGATCACACCACCTTGTTGTTATTGATAGTATTGATAAGTACATAGATACAGAAAAGCCCAGACGGGTATATTCTACATCAGTAAATTAAGATAACACCTCAGCATTTGAATAATGAGATTTTCAGATAGGTATCTAGAGACAGGTACCCAACTCATCGCTCTTAGGTGTCCTAAATATTAAAAAAAATGCTTTTAGGTACATAGAAAACAGCAGCCACACTAAGCAGTATAGCTGTACCTTTATCAAATGCATCTAATGCTATCTAAATCCTGTTCTTCTGTAAGTAGCATGGATATAAACCTAAATTAATCAATAGAATAGTGTTTCTCAGTCTCAGTACTATGAGATTAGCTTCACTAGGAGATTAATGATWGTTCTGTTGAGATATGCTGGCAAACTTGTCCTAAACTAGTTCCAGACACAACTTTTGTTGTTGGAGTCCAGTTATTGATGAAGGAAATGCTTTTCTATTGAGGATTTTAGTCGTAAATGTAAATTCGGATTTCAGTGGAAAACTACTTCTGCRTATGAAAGGACATAACAGCTTGTTTTCTAGCTTCAACTCCCACTGCTTTGATTTTCAATAGGCTGGCAGTTTTAAAATTAATATGCAGCTGCATTGTGTGCCCTTGTATCCACCAAGACCCTTAATTTCCCCTTTGGAAGTGCTTCCACTCTGTCTTGCCACACGTGGGGTTTTAGGACACAGTAACCTCTTATCTCGTGGGTTCCAGTCAGTGGGATCAGACCAGACCGTGTCAACTCTTGCTCTACTGATTGCTGGTGGTTACCAAGTTCACACTGGCTTGACTGCTTTCTGTTGGTTGATGTTGACTAAGGAAGAAAATTTCCCTCTTTTCAGATTAATTCCGTATACTCACGTCTTCGTATTGTCCATGCAATATCCAGCCGGTGGTTAGGGTACTGTGCTTTGGACTGGAAAAACGTGGCATGAATACCCAGTTTTGTAAGATGCATTCTTTAATGAAAACTCTTTTGGGAGTTTTGAAGTTTAGCCAATATAGGTAGCCTAGAAGGAGATAAGGTTCAGAAGTCTTTCAGAGTTAAGCTGCACTACTAAATGTAAGGCTACAAATTATCTGGTGTAAATGAGCGGAGACCTAGTGATTACTCGCTGTGCCCAGTCTCAGCTGGAACCTTCAAGTGTTTCTTTTTACCTCAGATGAGGTTTTGGCCTTGGTCTCGTGAGCTGGAATTTAATAAGGATGCCAAAATGGCATTGGGGCTGGGGGAAAAGAAACTTTCCAACATTCAGCTTTTAAGGAGCTRTGAGTAGAATTAAAAATTGAAAACATAGGTTATGAACACAGTTTGTCTTTGCAATGCTTACAAATACTTTTTTTTTTTCCAATAGCACCTCCGTAACTTTTAAATCCCTTTTAAACAGCAAAATAAACTCTGAAGCATTAAAGATTGCTTTACTCTATATATTTTTAACCCACTAATTTTGAGTAAGAAGTAAAAACAAAAAAAAAAAGGAGAGAGCTGTCTGACAAGCTTTATTACAGTTATACAGCAGTCCAGGAGACAGTCAAAGCAAAATGTTCCTAACCTGCAAATTAGAGAGGAAGGGTGCCACGAGTGTGTGTGAACAGGGACTCTGCTTAGTTTTAGCAGTAATACAAAGAARAAATCTAATTTTTTTTCTACAATTCTTCTCAATTTGCTCTTCTTGCTCCCGCACTTTCATAATATCTGGTACTATAGAGTCCTCATGTGAGTTGCTTTTTCCAACTTCTAATTCACTGTGAATAAAAACCATAATCATAAAGAGAGCTCCTCATATTTTGTCCAAACAGACTCTTCTTCGATTTTCAGAAATTCTGAGCAACTGTTACTTTATTTTTTTTTTCCACTTGATTTGGTGCAGTTGGTACTTAAGACTACAAATCTGAGCAAAGACAGTCCTTCAGGACCTGCACAAACAGATGAAGCAACTTCTGAGAGCMAGCAGCTAACAGCGTTCGCGTGGAATAATTTATGAAGATTTAAGATGTTATAAGTCCTCCGGAATAGTTGGTTAYGGACAGAGGACAACGTGATTACTCTTCTATTATATTTCAAATCGTGCTTTGTGAGTGATACATGGCACAGACAAGTTTTTGGTGTCTTGGAGCCCTGCATGCGCTGTGAGTTGTTGTTTGCTCTTTAGCTACTGGCAGGTAATTACATAAAATTCTTTTTTTTCACTACAAAGTCATAAGCACGGGGTATGGTGCTTTTATGGCTAATTGAGCAGGAGGAATAGCAGAGCAATCAATCAGGAAGCCAGCAGATCCCCAGAGCTCATCCTGGCCATCGGCGAGAATGCACGTAGGAGGTCTTGGCTTGGTGCATCCAGTGGCCGAGGAAGGAAGGGCTGTGGGGAGCTGGGGCTGGGGCTGGAGCTGGGCCCTTCTGTGGTACTGCTGGGGCAGGGGCTGATGGCCCTGGGGGCTGACATGGAGTCCTGGGCCATGGGCAGGGCCGCGGGAGACCCAGAGCATGGGCAGGGACGGTCTGGCCCGGCAGCACCTTTGGGGACCTGACCCAATGGGTCACAATTATTATCAGATGGAAGAAAAGAGTGCTTAGAAAACCTCATCTGGTGAACCTTCAGTCCCAAGCGGGGTGAGACAGTGGCTGAAGTTGTGGTGCTCTGCRAGGAGGTGGCTCCAGGCTGGTGACAGACAGTGGAGCAAGGCAGCAGTGAATCCTGATGTGTGGCGTCTAATTACATGTTGGAAGAGGTGAGAAGGGCAGTCTGAAGACAGTTTCCTTCTCTGATAGCTTTGTAGGTTGTTTTTTTTTTTTTACCAGATGAAGTATTTTTGGGTCTAATGAATCTTTTAGATCTGCCGTTTCTCTGTTGAAGGSCTTTCTTGTCTCCGCTCTGTGGCTGTGCCACCTGCATCACACAGCCTCTCATTTTTATCACTTTCCGCCTAATTTTTGAAACAGAAAAAAGGCAAGGTCACAGAGGAACAACGTGTTTGAGCATGTATGTGTGATGTGGTGCCTTAAAAGGACATATTCTGTTGAATCATAGCATGTTAACAGTCTCTGTTGCCGTTTTTCTTCCCGTTACCTTCCCTTCTTTCTCTTAGTTGCACTTATTGAGGAATGAGGTTGTGACTGGCATTAACAAGCTTTCTTCAGCTGTGGACATGAATTCATACTGAAATAATCCCATGATTTGCAAAGCAGGTGAGTTTGAAGAACTCATAGAATGATATAATTTTTTTTCTCTCAGCATATTTTTCAAAGTTTTTCCTCAAAACCAACTATCTTAAAATACTCTGGTAATACAAGCCAACCATAAACTTTTGTGAAATAAGGTATTTTTTGCTACTAGAATTGCTCAGTGCAGCCAGGCTTTGCTGATTAATTTGGGCTATTCCTCTGCACCTAATGAATTTATGTCTCTGTGTGCCTTCTAGTGAGATGGCTGTGAGCATGCTCCTTAATGATTTCCAAGCACTATTATCAACCTGAACCCAGACACAAGCAGTTTGTTTGGTGAATATAATTTTTGTTCCAGTTTTGTTCCTCTGTACTTGATATTTCATGGTAGAGTGCCTCCTATAACAGCTCCAAATTTATTCTGCTTAAAAAAATATTTAATTAAAAATCCTGATAAATTGAGGATGTTGTGGCCCATTTTGTTGTACCCTGCTCTCACAGCAACACTGTTTGGTGAATGTATGATTAGGTCCTAATGGAACAGTACAAACCCCGCTGAAATAATTTGTGTTAGTGCAAATACAGCAAAAACATTTGCTTTGAAGGACAACAATTTTGCTGCAATCCATTAAAGACATATCCTAAGCTAATTAGAATAAAATAGATCAACTATTATGAAATAAGCACCTGTTCACCTACASTATCAAGTCACTGTATAGACGTACATGTAGATAATAAAATTATTACATCTATATAAATCATTTAGTTCCACATAAAAGAAACAAATAATTACTACTCAGCATTGTCAAAAGAGTAAAAGCTTCATGCTTTTAAAAGATAGCAGCTCTGCCTCGACATTCATTCATGATAAATGAGCCTCATTTCAGCATTTGTTGAGCTCAGGAGACCTTTATCCTGTGACATGGTTCTATTCCACTGTCATTATTTCTTAATCATCTCTGTCATCACTAGTTTGGAGCTTGCTATATGTTACTGGCCAGATTCAGCTTTGACTTAAGTGGGTACAGTGTCATTTACTCACAACAGAAATTATGTTCATTTGTGTCAGGACTCCGCTTAATTCTCAGCTCTTAACCAGTGGCTCATGATTCACTCTCCTTGTGCACAACAGATGATGAAAAATAAACTTAGAAAACTAATTTTTAGAATGAGAAGATGCCATTCACACGTCACACATCTGTGGATGAGCCTCATCCTGCTCTCTTGCTCCTGTCCTTGCCACGTGCCCCACATTCCAGATTCCCCACCCTGCACTTAAGTCTTTAATACTCACAATTCCTGCTGCACAATACTTTGGCTGGACCATGGGACCTTTGTAATGCCCCCAGTCATAAAGTGATATTTCACACTCTGGTTCTCAGAGAGTCTGTTTCCCACCTTGATCATGGTCAATAAGTTCTGTTAGGTTTAGAATGATGATGTTTTCTATTCTCTAGTAATTTGTAATTTGATTTTTTTTTGCAAAGAGAGAAGGGAACTAATCCCTAGTAATTCTAATTGACACAACTCCAGTTTTGCATAATCAGTCATTTCAGGGATTTCTTCCCAGCCCTGAATCACTGCTCTCCCTTTCRTTTACAGTCAGGGGAATAAGTCAGAAACAACACCCAAAGACAATGTACTAGCACCATACAGAGGGGTGCYAATGGGGTCTTTTATGGGGTCTTCCATCAGCAGAATGTGTTTGCTGTGGACTGGAGTCTCTGGGAGGGGTGGGGGCTGGCAGCGTGCATAGCTTCCCAGAAGGGATGGAAGGGAGCACACAGGGCCATGGCATCTGTTTCTTTGCCAGCATAGACTGACAAAATGGRCGAGTCTGGCACACTGGAAAAAATGTACTGCAAATTTTTGCACYCAGCCTGAAGGGAGCGAGGTTTCCTGGTGGCAAGCCACAATTGTGGTTTTGCAAAGGGCATAAATAAGTGCTATGACTATAGATGCCTTCCACCCCACCCCGAAGTCTGGTTAGCCATCTTGAATTAGTTATCATATTACAAAATAAAATATTTACAGGTTTCTTGATCTAGTGTGTGATCATTGAGGAAACTGACAGCAGCAGAACCTGCCTGAAGGTCACAGCTATTAATAATTGTGAAGGCTGTATCAGGCTTATTTTATTTTAAGTGCACTTTTTTWAATGTTTATGGAAGGAAAATATTTTTTCAGCTTGTTTGAATATGCTGTCAGATTGGCTCACCACATCAATAGGAATCCTGGGATGCATAYGCAGATGTCAGAATGGATAAGGATATAGGGCAGTATACCCACAGAAACAACTCAAGCATGTAAAACTTCACGTCTCAAATGTGGCTGAATCATGAGTGCTTTTATCAAGATTTCAAATCAGGGTCTCTAACTTGTCACTCAATCACTGTGTATGGATATGTGCAGTATTTAAATAAATAAACTCTGGTGAGGCACAAAGTTAAAGGGGTGGAAGCAGTGTCAATCACTCTTGGGAGTACCTCTGAGTCTCTGAAACATGTGGTTCACCAACTTTCACTAAAACATGTGGCTCACCAACTTTCACAGGCAGCTTCTCTTGGTATCTGGTGTCTGTGTCCTCACAGGGAGGTGTCATAGTATTTATTTAATTCCAAAAATACCCGTCTGAGAAGGAACATGATAGAGTGGTGGAGGATTTTTACCAYTTTAAAAGAAAAATATACACCTGCAAAATGGCACTGGTGCTTTTTTTTTTTTCAGAATTAGTGGTCACAAATACTTTTTTCATTAAAAACMTTTTTTCCCAAATGGTTTACCATGCACATAGTCAGAGGCAACAAATACAATGATAAAATAATATAATAATATAATGATGCTTTGAATCAGTCATATATTACCTCACTGASAGAAAACTTCTGGAGGACTGTAAATTACAGCATCTCCCATTCACTGCGAAATTCAGAAATCAAACCACAGTTTTAGGGTAGAATCACTTCCAAATAACTGTGAACATGGAGTGTTTCATATTTCTAACAGTGAATGATGCACTTAGGGAGAAAACTCTGAGAAGATGAACTGTAAAATTGCAGGTTTTAAAGCAAAAGTAGAAAAAAAAATAAAAGCAAGCGCTTTTTTTGTAAACTTAAAAGCTTTTACATAAATTCAAAGTCAGGCACTGTAGACAGCAGTTTCTTCTGCCCAAAAAGGATAAATATATGGCCCCACTCTTCTCCATATCAAGTTGTCATTGGATTTAATGGAAAGAAGCTCAAAAATAACCTGCTTGTAGGTCTAGTCTGGTATTATTATGGCTGGYGTTATATTCATGTTTTGGTGATGTTGTGATGTTTTGCTCTATTTCAGAGCCTCTGAAAAGCTCTTTTTAATGTGCATTAATAGAGTGTGAATCCATTGTGGCTTCCATCAGCTTAAAATCAGCTAGATATCACAGCTCACCAGTGCTGAAGACCTTAGCCTGTAAAAGAAGAGTGCAGAAGAATTTATCTGCCTTCCCTCCAGTTAGCTATCCACAGTGCAGGTGTGTGCATCTCATCTGTCATCTCTTCATGGCTTACAGACAGACCTGGGTACTGTGCTGTGAATTATATGAGCCCTCTTACTTGTTTAAATTAAGATGAGATAAATTTTTCCTTTTGCACACCTATTCCTCTCCACTGACTGTGAAGGGCTGACCAGGCACACAAATGACAGTGGACAATAAGTCCGATTCTGAGATTTAGAATTTCAGTCTTCTGAGATAATGGTACCTGTAGAAAGCATCAAAATGTTGCAATATTCCATGAAACTACGGAACTGAATGGTTCTGGGGAATGTTATTCCCCTTTCAGTAGCCTTCCAGTTCTCACACAAACCGATCTCATGGATATTTTTGGATTTTTCCCGTGATGAGCATCATCCGTGGTGGAAGCCACAGGCCGAGATAATTCTGGAGTCTCCCTTGTACAACCTTCTCCTTGAGTTACTCATCTTCTGGGAAGCCAGAACCCTCCTGCTGACCTCCTGCACACTGGCTGGTCTGGCAGCCTGCTGCAGAGAGGCAGAGGGATAGCTGCTTGGGGGTAAGGCTGGAAATGGAGTGGGAACGGGACTGGTTCGGGAGGGAGAACTGAAAATATTTRTGTTTCTCTTGCCTAGCTTCCCTTCCCTGGAGCAACCATTCCTCGATTCTGGGGGTGTGACTGGCACTGGATGGACTGTTGATTCAGGCAGGCCTCATTAGCCTAAGAGTAAAAGAGTAATAGACTTCCTGTGGTAGGGACAGGCCCACGTGGGCAGCACCTGTTAAAATTGTTCAGAAATGTGTAGAGACCTCACTGTTTATATAATGGTTTTGCACTAAAAGTGGTTTTCATGGAAAAATCGCCATGTAGACGTCATGGAGACTGACATTTAAGGCATCCACTATAGAACTTGCAGTACACAATATTTATGTGATATTTGGTGAACAAATCTAAAGAAAGTAAAGGGTAAATTAGAAAAAAAGACCAACCTAATATGAGTTTATAGTCAGCTACTTGACTGGTGAGAATCAGCAACAAAAGGAAGTTCTTCAGAGGGACTAAGGAAAAACATTGGAAAAGGTGAAATCAAAGAAAATACAGGTAAACTGGGGAAATAAAAAAGAAATGAATGCATAAAGTTATGCCTGCTCTCACTAGCAAAGAACCCCCCAAATAAGCAGAAAACTTTGCTTAAAAGGTGAGAGAGGAGCTGAAGTAGAAGAGCAGGCTAGAACAGGAGGTGAGATTGACACCTACATGTTAGTGAGCAGTGCATTGTGTAGAGAGGGAATTAGTGAAGGTGGCCAATAAATTCAGAGTTTTGATTCAAGAGCAGGTGGCACATCATATTTATTACAGAATGATGGAGAGAGTTCTATTGGCAGGGGATCTCTACTCATACATTTTGGTTGGCAGTACCAGATAGCAATCCCTTACCCACATTTACTAAACAGTATGCTGAGGAAGCATCATAATTTGCTGGTTTTATCAATCATAAAATTATACAATTTTTATTTGTTTTTATTTCAACAAAAAAATCTGTATATTCTTTGTCTGGGAGTAAGGTTAGACCATGTCAGAGATGACTTGGTTCCTTTGAAACACAGACTGGGAATGCACATCTATAGTATGAGTATAGTTTATGAGCAATTTTTTAAACACTGATTAAAATACTATTCACAATTATGATTTTAAATATATATACTTTTTAATATGTATTTTAAAAAATAGATGCAATTATGCTTTAAAACACTTAAAAAATGTAATAATACAGCACTTTAAAGTACGAATTTTGTTTAATCTCTGTTGAGTAAAACCATTACTGTTCATAGTTGATGGGAAACTTGTGGTACAGTAAGAATTCAATTAACATTCAAGATGAACATTTCATTTTAGCTGTTGTAGAGAGAGATATTTGCATATTTATATATATATGTATATGCATAACATGCAGATATGCATCTAAAGCTGGTTTCTTGGTGTCCAAATTTCAACCACCTGCTGCTTTTGCTTCCTCTAATTTATTATTGTCCTACAGTAGCAGAACAGTCCTGAAGTTGTCTGTGTAACTGATTAATATTATCCAATACCTACTCAGGACCAATCCAGAGCCACTTGAACTAATGAGCAGATTCTTGTTGAGTTCCACGGCTTTTGGAGCAAAGTCTCAAGAGATGTCTGTTGCTCAACAAATGCACTGGATTTCTGCTGTTAGATGATCTTAGATAATAATAATAATAAAAAATATGCTCAGAGAACTGGAAGCAGAAGGAACAAATCCACCATATTTTAACATATATAACCACATACACATAATGCAGTTATCTCYGAAGTAGTAAACTTGCTCTAAAGCCTTTCATGTATCAATACATATGCCTTTTAAGAATGTGCAGCTCTCCAATGTTTTTTGTAAGCATTATGTCTTTGGGTACTAAATAATTAATCACTTCATCTTACTTTTCAGTAGAGGGCACTCASAACAAATCATAGATCAAAATAATGTATAAAAGACACTAAACATAATGCAAAACATTCATTAAAAACTCTCCTGTGTCTCCAACAAGGCTACTATATATTTACATCTGTTTCATATGATAAGCAGCTCTGCAAAACGACAAAACTTTTCAAAACTTGAGCTGTCTCTTGTGCACATTCTTATGTGTTTCAYAGCATGATGTAAGCAAGCTATTAAACTTTGAGAAAAAGCAGTTTGTGCCATTTAATGGATTAACTAGTCAGGGTCTAATAAAAAATTTAACAACTTTTAAATGAACTAAGCCTGTCCTCTCTTTCCAAATATAATGAATAGTGTGTATAGGTCCTGGCAATAGACATCATTCCCTTTTTTGGTACAGGTAATTTAAAATATGCAAAGTTGAAAACATTCAGGCTTTGTTTCCAGCAAAACCCAATTTGTATAAAAGAAGAAAAAGGTCCTGATTCTTCACTAGCTTTATCTAGTTTTGATACCAGTATAACTCTAAAAAATGCAGCTATCACACCATTATAAAAAGAGCAATACAGTGTAAATCTGGATAAGCAATTCGATTATATTGCATTTCATGAGGAAATACTGCAGATTCAAATTAGCTTTATTTTGAATAAAATTCAAGAAGGGAATCAACTTGTGTCACTTAGAAGACTTTAGCAGGGAACCTGAAATGTAACAAGTTTAAGGGATGAAGACTTTTCATACTTTTCATTACAGTTGTTATGTAAGAGCTCCATTTTTTTCTATAAATAGAAAGAAAGGCTGTATTTCTTTGGGGTTTGGGGTTTTTTTTTTCATACAAGTATCTGAACTTAGACCACRTATCTGTAGTTTATAAAATGGATGCTTTGTGAGTTAGTACTTACTAACAGGAGACCACAACTTTSGTAAGCACAAAAGTGTTCCGTGAACACTGAGTTAGTTTTTATTCCGGAAAGGCTTCTGTGCTTAATGGAGATGAGTGCCTGTCATCTATTATGTCTGGATTAAACCCAGAAAATGGAGGGGGATGTGTTCATCTCTATCTTCATTAAAAGAAACATCAGTCACAGACTTTTACTTATATCTTCAAATGATAATTTTATACCTTTTTATACATTATTTTTAATGGTTTTTTCAAATCCTTGTGAAATGCTAAAACTGCTCCTTATCTACAGAGGATGTACAGCAAGACGGTGAATTTTCTTATACCTGTCCCAGTGTGCGATTCAAATTTGATCTGCTGGAGAAGGAGGAAATTCCATCTGCATACTAATTCTTCACTGGGCATAACATATTGAAAACCGGCCATGCTGAGTTTACCGTCTAGCACGTGATTTTCGAGACCAGGGGACGAGGAGCACTGATATTTAGTACATCACTAATATGTCACTCCCCCTGCCATGCTAGTGATAAGTTTCTATTAAACTAGCACTGGTAATCATCCAGAACCAGGCACCAATTCTTTCAGACTAACCACTGGGTATTAGCAGGAAAATTGCAAACTCATTTTATGTCTGAGCTAAATTGGCACCAGGCTATGAAGGCACACCTGTAGAGGTGAAAAGCTAGAAAACTAATCTACCATCCTCTAACTCTAAAGGTTTAGCCAGTCCAGCATCACTGTGTGACATAATTCAAGGCTTTTATTTTTTGAAATATATAACCCTGGTGATTTAGATATTGACTTTAAAGATCATCGTAGAAGAAAGGTTATTATATTATCTCTCCTCCATGTCAGAAAAGTACATAGTGTGAAATTAAAGTAACACATCATTTCTCATGAAAGGAAGCTGGTCTGTCCTATGGATTGATTGGGGGAAAAAAAATCTTCATCACAAAGTCATTTAAATGTGCTTTATAAGATGATGTGTTATGTTGGAAGACCGTGACCTGTAAAGAAATACATATACATGGTTATGCTCTTTGACATATTCATATGTGTATAGTATTTTATGTATATGTGCAAGTGTTTTAGACTCTTACAATAATACTTAGGACTGCTTCAGAAATATAAATGCTAGAGAGAAACACTTAGTAATTTCAGTTTGCAATTTTGTAATTTTGTTAAATTGCATTTGTAATTTTCCGTTGCATGGAAGTACCTCACAGTATAAATTCCGACAGGAAKCACTGCACACAGGAGGTACACCTGCAGCCCTGGCTTTGTTTCAGATCACCTGTGCAATTCCAGTTGTTCCCTTTTCCCGTGCTTTGGTTTGCGTGTTGGGGTGGTCTCAGAGTTATGAGTTGGATTCCTTTCCAAAGAAAAAAAACTGGAAGAAGAGATCCAGGAGAGTGCTTAACATCACATATCCACTATTAAGTACTCATTGGTCATGCGTTCATTCATCAGGGGGCCAGTTTAAACCTCCTCAAAAAAGTGATGTGGGTATTGGGCTCTCAGCACCGATGGTTTCATCCTGTGCAACTCTGTGCTGTGCTACCTGTAACACAGGCAGTGCCAAAACAACCCAAAGTCCATGTATTTTCGATATCTTAACAATTTCCATTAGTATTTCTTGGTCCATAACCCACGCAGAGGCAGTTTATCACAAGCATTCAAAAGCTGAAATTTGTGCTGTGCTGGTTGATTTAAAATGTGTATTCAGATYAGATGTTAAGCTTCATGTCCTGATTAACTGAGGATGGGAATGGAATATTTATGTTTATAAATGCAGTTCATTTTCCACAAATATTCTCCAGTGGTCACTTAAAGTTCAACGTTTTATGTATTTCTGCCAAAAGGAAGTTTGCTGTAAAAGTCAAACACAAAAAGGTTCATGATTATAAGCATTGTGAGAGCAAATTAATCTTCTTAGAAATGGTTTTACACTCTTTGCCCAGGACTAATTTGGTCTGCATCCTTTTCAACAACAGACAACATAATTTTTGATTGTTTTAATACACATTTATAATGTTAAAATATTAATAACCACAGGGAACTTAATTATTTTCACTTGAAAAATAAAATGTTAATGATGGCTGGAGGAGTCATTGTTGTTTTGCATAATAGCATCTACTGTAGCCACACAATAAAATACCARAAGAGAAGACTTTTATCTGTTTTTTTACTAACACAACACATTTTACATTACTGAAAACATGATTTTTCAAAATGTCTGTTCCTACTGAAATATATAWGTCACTGTCCTAGCTGTAAAATGTCTTATGTGGATTTTTCTACCAAGATGCCACACCTGCTTAGACAAATGAATAAAAGTGGGAATGCAGAAGAAATTGTAGCTGCCTGCTACATTAAAAAGAGTTTCTGAATGTGCACAAGMTTTGCTGGGTGCCTCAACAGCATGTGTTTTTTAGGCTTCACAAGGAATTTTAGACCTTGCAAAGAGCACTCATTATATGGTTAAATTTTATTTTRATCTTAATTCTTCAACTAAATGGATTGGTAAAAGAGCAAAGACTTTACCCTGTGAATTTTTCTACRCCCCTGTTGCTGGGTCTTTGTGTAGGTACAGCAGATCACCAGCACAAGGCCATTTGCAGAACTCTGGTCTTTGCACTGCTTTGTCCAATCTGCATTCAGGAGATTTAGAGATTTAATGGCTCACTTTTTATAGTAAGCATAAAGCAGAACAATTACCAAGCTATGGCAAATTAGCAATGTGTCCATTTTGGCACCTTTTATTTCCMAGTGTTGAGATGGAACTTTTGTAACACCAACTTCGTGCTCACATTTACCTCGMGACAATACATGTCTTCAGCTCTTGTGTAATGAATGTGTTCGTTACTCATACACATATTTTTTTTAATCTCATCTTTTATAATTCTATTTAGAGCTTGCCTTGAGATAATACTTTATGGAAGAAAGATTTTTAGGACATTACCACTGGTCAGAAACATTAGATTTCAAATCACATATATCCCAATAAACACTTTCAGTTTCAATTCTATCTGACAGTTACGTGGGAAACTAGTTATCCTGTTTCCTAATTTCTAGAACAGAATTAAAATAACACTGGTCTAGCATGACTTACCCCTTTTCCTGGCTCTGGAGAAGAGAGGATGAATTCTTTACTKTGACGTTGGTGAGGCACTGGCACAGGTTGCCCAGAGAAGTTGTGGATGCCTCATCCCTGGAAGGGTTCAAGGCCAGGCTGGATGGGGCTCTGAGCAACCTGGTCTAGTGGAAGGTGTCCATGTCCATGGCAGGGGGGTGGAACTAGAAGATYTTTAATGTCCCTTCCCACCCAAATTGTTTAATGATTCCATGGGTTTGAGCCCATTGAGGGTTTTTGTGCCTTCAGAGGAGCTATTAGGCATTTGCAGACTTTCCTGTGCTTTAGTTRTATTTGACTGTGCTGTAACATTATATGTCTTCATTGCCACATATCATTGCAAATATTTCAGGAGAAAAAACAGCCACAAACCCACATTCTTTTGTGCATATTCATATCAGCCTAGTGATGCCAACACAGGCACGATAAGGATAACAAAGAGATGCGGTCACAGTGCTATCAAACTCTTTAATACCAGTGTCCATCCAGCTCCCTATCTACTTTCAGAAAGCAGCCAGTATTCGGTGCTTTTGGAAGGAATGGAAGAAACATGGAGGGTTCTTTGCACTTTCTTCAGGAAAAGAATGCCAGATCCTTCTCCGTCCACCAGCTTCTAACGAGCTTCCTGATTTAAAGCCAATTAACTGTATTAATAGCTGCCAAAGGACCTCTCCTGAACTTTTCTTTTGAGATCTAGAGTCACAATTCTTCAGACTGGTAGGTCCATGCCTCTGATTTAAGGAAAAAAAAAAATAAAATTGAGATCTTGTTGCCCAGAAGGTCATATTTTAGACTCAGAATTAGAATCCATAGTCTGTACATCTGTTTGTATATTTCCTAAATAAAACTTTAAATCGCAGCATCAAAGCAATCTGATCCAGTCTTTTGCTGGTGCAGAGCAAGGTCACCCTGCTCTTGTCTGTTCACAGCCCCTTTGTATCRTGGGCTGGTGGTACAGTGCAAATCCACTCCCAGTGCTGGTGCTAAACAATGACTGGAACAACATGAATCATGGCCAGCCCCCTGCCATTTTTGCTGCAGGGCTAGAGGGAAGAAAGCAGTAACTTTAAGAGAAGAGACTGGATGAAATAGGCAGGCGCTGTCACCCCTTAAAATAGGGCAGCAAGCTCTTCCAAAGCTCACCTGTCCTTTCTGCTGCTGAGAACTGTAGTCAGACGGCTGCTACTGACTCTGGGTTGATGAGGCAACAAGATTATTATGCACACAGGCAAGACAGAATGAGATTTTCTTTTTACAGGAAATAGCAAGATTTTCTACGTGAGTTCCAGAATTTGTTATTCTATTTGATACAGGAACAAAGTATTACGTTTAAAAGAATGAAAAATGGAGTGTGTCCTTCTAGATGAGGTACATCTTATCCCTAATGTCAGGTGGATGCCACCCTGATCAGGCTGCAGAACAGAAGAGACAAGAATGGTGTGCAGCTGCATGGTTAAAACCATGATGTAGATGCCAGAGCACATTCTGAACCAGGCAGTACTAGCAGGAGGTTAATTTTTCCCAAAGTCAGTCATAAAGTTTTCAGGGCTTCTGCTTTTGAAACTTGCTTTTACTTTATACAGAGACTCCCAGCTGTATTAATATTGCATTCTCCCAATACTTTCAGAAGTGTGAACGTATACAGGAGTCTACTTCAGTTTCAGAACAGAGAGTGTAGTGAAGTGAATAATTCAGTTATAAATATGTAACACCAATCAAGTAAGGCAGTAAAAGTCTAAGCCTGTCATCACATTTTTGAAAGGTGGTCAAGTGCTCTAATGCCAGGGACAACAACTGCAATGAGCTTTGAGGAGCCCAACAGAGMCTTGATGCACTGTTACTTCTGATTTGGGACTAGGACTGCCTATCCCAGGCCAGTGGTATAAATCCTTGAATTGTACAATTTTTGCCCCAAACTTAGGTCCATCCAGATGCAATGCCTGCTAAGTAACGCTACAAAAATCAATCTATCATGAATCAGCATCAGCTTTCCACTGCTGATCTTCCACACCAATATTTTGCTCCAGACTGAAGAAATAAGATTGTTCCATTCTGCAGGATTTTCTGGTTACTCATATGAACCACCACATTCTGTAGCTCCTGAAGCATGTACAGACTTGGCAATGAGGAAATGGATGTGGCTGTTTTAATGAATAATGATATGTTTTAGTGAGAATGAGGTTGCCTGAACCTGGCCAACACTTGCAGCATTTGCCAGTAAATCACAGGACAACATACACTGAATAAATGGGAGAAAAGGCAGGGTAAATTTGAATATTTCTCTCCCCTGTCCTGAGCAGAGGAAGGGGAGTGATGGAGTGACTCTGGTGGGCAATGGTATCCAGTCAGGGTCAGCCCATCACACCACGTTATGTATTGCCTTGCTTGTGACCAGCCCTTCTGAGACCAGCAGCGGGAAAAGGAACTATAACAGATAGGACACGATGGCAGGTTGAGATCTTCAGTAAGAAATGTTTGGAAACAAAAGTAGAATCGGGAAAGATGAGTTTAACTAAATTTAATTATATGATTTCTGTATGAAGACCAAGCGTGGCTGCATTCTTCTGGCAACTGCAGGATCCAATTACATATCTGGGCTAAATCCTTTTAGCTGAAAATAGCAAATAATTATGCTCAGTCTAGGCAGGATGACAGGAAAAAGATGAGTTGGGAACTTTTCTTCCTCTAAGGCTTTCTACAAGTGACAAACGGTCAGCACAGATTTGCCCAAAATCCCAGGTGCAGATATTAGATAATCTGTTATATGATATCACTTGATCTGAAGTTGCTGTAATATTGCTGATGAAAAGATTACAAAAAAATGGTAATTCATACTGTCTGTCACAATCAACTGAAACAAAAAAAAAATATTCTCTCTGTTGCTATAGATCCTACAAAATGATTAATAAAGTGACAGCTTTAAAAAATGTTCCTGTCAGGTTCGGAATGAAAGAATTGCAGTGTAATCTGCAATTTGCTGTGTAGGAAAGAATAGATTATAATGTATTATCAGAGTTAGGAAAAGCCAGACATAAGAGCTTGTGTAGGGATTTAAATTGAATGAATTTTGGATAGCATTCTACTTTCCTAACAGACCAAAACATGCATAACATGTCAGACTGACCTTTAATATAGAAGTGATACTTCTACTATTTCATTTCTTCAAAGCTGGAAAATTTTAAATATTAAAATATAAATAGATTGGATGAACAAGCAAATAATTTTAATTGAATGGAAGACAGTAATTTCCAAACATTTTAGAAAAAATAGTGAAGAGGCAAAGTTTGAAAACRAAAACCACAGAGAGCAATAGTAGGTGGTAAGGGACTCGATCTTTGACTTCTCCGTGAGTGATTGTGGTGAAACAAAGAACCCGGAAAGTCAAGACAACCAATCATCTGAAGATTTCCCAGAAGAGGTCTAAAAGCTGGAGATTTAAAAGTTCATCACAGCAAGGTGATCTTTGTGGCAGAAAAATTGCTCACACCGAGACAATCTGCAGTATCCAGAGGAGAGTCCTTACCTTCTGCACTGTCTGCAAGCAAGAGCAGCCAACTGTTTCTAACAAGTAGGAAGACACCTATGAACCACATTAACCTTTAAAGTGCAGCCCAGCAAGCAAGGGCACTACTTCAGGGTCTTGGTTGGCTTTGAGASCCTACTACAGGGATCCAAAGAACTTCACTGGCAGGTTTGTGACTTTGTTGCTGTCTTTTCAGCCTCTGCGGAGTGACACAGAAGGTCAGGATCATCATCTTGGAAAGCTGGTTGCCAATCTGACCAGTACAGGAGGAGTAGCACTTTGTTTTATGGGTCTACACATAAAACTCTTCGCCTGACGTTTCCAAGTTGAAGAAAGGAATGCCTCTTTAGGCTGCCATTTGCTCTCTAGTGTGATTTTTTTTCCCTGAGAACCACAGACTGCTGAGTAGTTTTTTTGTCTGCTGAGTGCCATAGTTATCAGAAGAGTTCACATCCACCTGCTGCTGCTCTTTATATACAGTGGTAAATTGATSATGTCCCAAAATTCAGAAAATAAAAAATGGGTGAAATTTGGTGGAAGTGTAGGCCACAAATGGTTACAAAACCAACCATTGTCTGAATCATTTCAAATGAAACAGAATGGCTTCATTTAGTTTATTTTGAGGGTGACAAAAATGAGGAGGGGAGAGGAGCAGCCACTCTTTTCAGAAGCAGTACTTTAAAAAATTTTTTTACTGGTTTTRCATTTTAGAAAAACTCAATTGACTGTTCTGAAACAACAGCCTTTTTATATTTTAAGAAGTATGCACTAAAACAGAGTTAAATTTTCAAATTTAGAAACGAATCTTTTCAAAATTATGYTTAATTTTACTAATGTGTTGCCTGAACTCCAGACTCTACCTGCCTCCCTAGATCTGTTCAGTATCTTGCCCTATTTTGGTTGGACTGGGATTTGTTTACTTTCTAGCTCCTTTTGTTCACAGAGGTCTTTGATTTCATGGGTTTTTCACTTGAAGTGATGATGTTGTCTGTGTGTAGTGGGTTTCTTTATGTTGTGGGCTGTTCGACAGTTCTTTTAAAATATTTGTTGATAAAAGTTGTTTTCGTTTTGTTTTGTTTCTGGATCAGTTACTCACCCATTTATCTTTTCTTCAAGAAGGTCAACACATCTTTGTAGTTTGCTGTGTTTTCTTGAGGATGTAGCACTGAATTTTATGTTTGGTTACCTTTGATATACTTGGTCATTTTTTTATTTTATGCCTTTATAAATTTGAAGTTATTCCTTTGACTCGATGTAGTTCGATATTTCAGTTTATGACGCATTTAATGAGATTAGAATTTGATAAACTGGGCCTTCCATGATTAGGATTTGGAGCCATTTGAACAAGGAAGAGGACTGAAGATACAATCACATCATTAATAATAAATAGGCTTGATCACACTGAAGAGTATTCCATTAAGGAATTCCATAGAAATGACAATCCTAGAGTAGCCACGGAAATTAGAAATACTTAGAGCATCTCTTTCTGCTATGATTGATTATTAGTAAATAAGTGTGGTGGTTTTTTCCTGTGTAGATTTCCTCATTCCCTGTTGAATATTTAAGGCCATGGATRAGTTAAGGCTCAGTCAATTTGATTCAAAGCACACCTTTGTATTAAGGTCGTGTAAATCTAAAGGTTTAACTCCTGTCTCTTAGAAAATCACTATTTTCACCCCTTCTGTTATCAATATGGGAGAGTTCATACACTAACATGCAAACAGCACAGCTTCACAAAAAACAAGTTATATGTGAAAGAGCTGTCAGTAGTTTCCTTTTCACCCCTGACTTCTCCACTACAAGCACAGAAACATCACATTATTCCTAAACAGCAGGATGAAACCACAACATTCAGGAATGTGGTGGCAGATTTGGTTGGCATAACCAAAGAGTGATACCATTCTGGAGGGGTAATGCTCTGAAAATTGTTGAGTTGGACCTTTGATTTGTGTTCTGTGCCCATTATTTGGGGAATTGCTTGTGTGCAGTTTCGCTAGGCTCAGTGGAAAACAGTTTTAAATCCTATCAATGATAGAATCTAAATTAAGTCTGGGTTTTGGCTGGATTCCTTTATGTACTGTGCTGCAAACCAAGTCTTTGCAATACTACGGTGAGCATTTGGGTATTCAAGGTTCTGACTCATGAGGTTCAGCAAATAGTGTGCAATCTGGGAAATAACTGGCATTTTAGAGKCAAAGACAGGAAAACTTCACTCCTCCAATCTTCTCGCCTTTTATCCACTGAATGCCATTTTATAGGTGTAAGTGCTTTTCAGAATTTAGGCAGACTGAAGTTTAAATAAGGTCATCTTGTTCAGCTTTCCCCCTTAAATTCCTAGCAACACTTTATGCTGCTAGAAGCACAAAGAAGGGCCTTATTATTCCCTTGACAGGTAATTTCATGCAAAGAAACGGAAATTATGAGTTTGAAGTAATGATGTTTTATCTTAGTACATCACTGGAGAATTTTCCTCCCGTAAAATAGCCTAAGAATTCAGCATTCTATATACACAAATTCTCATGACCTGGAGAAGTCAAGGTCATGACCATACAATAAGCTTCCATTCAAACTCCTACCCACCTCCACTTCTTTGTTTATTTGATATATTTTGTAGAGGCTCCAGTAATGATATTCCTAAAGGCCACTACAAAGATGGAGAGGGAAAAATGGGAGTGATGTTCCATTCTGCTACACAGGAAAGATGAGGGAATCTCCAGAGCACTTCCTAACAGGCTTAGAATATATTTTCCATTTGCTCAGGCAAGTAGAGCTGCAGCTCCTTCCTGAGGATGTGGGTGCTTCAGGGGTTTCCATCAGGCTGAGCTGACTGTTCTTTCCTCAGCTTCGTCAGTGGGTTGGGACATACACACATATTCTCATTGTGACCCYGAGTGTTTTTATTGCCTTAAATAAAATAAAATATTTAGGTACTATTTATTTCATGGTTGRTATGCAGAGACCGTTCTTGGAGAAMAGGACACTTGGGATCAGTATGTGGGCAGCATCTGAGTTATCATTTGTGTTTTCAGACTTACACTGATTTTTCATGAGCTTCTTCTTCAACTGTGAATGCTAGACTGTCATGTATGGATGATGCTATAGATATATATGTTAGGATTTTATCAAATATGAAGAAAATACGAATTTTATAGCACTCTTATTTAGACTGTGCTTTTCAATTCACTGGGCTTGCAGTAGAAGCAATGTGTTACACTTAGCTTCAATATAAAATTAGCCAATATTTAAATTCCTTAAAACATGTACTTTTATAGAATCATTCAGAGTGAGTATGTAATTTCACAACAGGCATGCTAAATAAATTAAGCACTCACTTAAGGCGTATTCTAAAACTCATCTAAAGACCTTTCCTGGAAATGCTGTTGAGGAGAACATGTTTTGCAAAATTATCTCATCTATAGTTACACTTCAGACATTCCTGGAAAGAAAAATTCCAGTTACATAATTGTGGAAAGACAAGGATTAAGAAGATTTTAGAGACAGATGTATCAGCAATTGAGGCAAAGGAATGTCCTTTCAGAGCTGTTGAAGATCTGGCCTTGGCATTGAGTACGTTCACTGTAAATGCTGACTCAACTTTTCTGGAGAACTGAATCTGAGAGCAAAATATAAACTGCAGCTCCTAGTCTCACATAAAGGCATAGCATGTATTACCTTCTCCCTAAAGTCTGTGAGAAACTGGCAGGTTGTTGTGTTAAGTGTGTGCTGTGTATATGTAAGGAAAGCAGCTGCCTTTAATTTCTAAAATAGTTTAAAAACTTCTGTGCTTTCAAAAACTGTGAAGATTTGATTCACTTGAAAAAAGAAATGTTCCTAAAATTGCCATAATTTTACAGTTAGATGGCATAGGTTGCAGAGCATTATAAGCAGGCTGGGCTACAAAATGCCAGAAGCTGTGTCCCTCTAAGCAGACATTTTTCCTACTACCCTGCCATCAGTTTTCTGGGGGTGATGCAGGCTCATTAAACCACAGAGATTGAAACAAGTAAATAAATAAGGAAAAGTGTAATACAGCAACACTCCTTTGACAGCAACCCTACAGGTACAGTGCCAAAACCTAAGTGGAATCAATCATGAATTACAAGTTTTGCTGTACTTAATGGAATCTGGAAACAATCTAAGGTGCACAGGGCATGGTAAGTGGTGATGAATGTCAGGATCATGGGACAAATTTAGCTTTCAGACATATCTACTGCACTTTAACTCTGATTTGTCTTTAGATCAAGCAAAGAGGACAATTTCAGGGACTACAGGACATGCCCAACTCCCATAAATCAATATAGTGCCCATTGAGCTATTGGAGCACTGCTGATTTAGATAGAGAGCAGATCTACTCCTGTGTTATCTGTTCATCCTTAAGAGCAAAGTTTTGCCAAGAAGAAGCTGAACTTAGAACTTTCTAAAACCCCACAAAGTGCATATAAATCAGTTGAGCAGGACATGAGGCTACAATCATTCAAAGTGTTTGCAGAGCAGAAAGCTGTTGTGAAGGAAGATCTTGCAGGCTGTATTGATGCACATTTCATTTCTGGGCAGAGATTAATATCACTGTATTTATCTCATAGAGCCATACAYGATTTTTAGTTCTGTCTGTGTTAAAAAAAATTCAACAGTCACTTTTCTAGTACAAAACCGTTTGAAAYGGTAATGGAAATATTTGCTCCAATTAATGGTCTTTTGGATCAAAAGGGAAGGCAAGATAAGGATACATACAAATTACTAATTGCTGGTATGCAGAATGGTGTTGTAATTAGTATTTTTAAAGGCAGAGCCAGAGCATCATAGATTCATTTTTAGACTGACATGTTCATCATGATTTGTAATAGCTTCAAATACTCTTCCTTTCAACCCATAATTGAATTTTTCTCCCCCAGAAATGACACTCCTACCCAAAGTAATTAGAGAATGGAWTCAGTATTATAGAATCACAGAATTACAGAATGGTTTGGGCTGGAAGGGACCTTTAAAGGCCATCTAATCCAACCCCTGCAATGAGCAGGGACAACTTAAATTGGATCAGGTTGCTCAGAGCCCTGTCCAACCTGACCCTGAATGTTAAGGACTTATTTACTCAGATCCTCACCCTCTTACATGRGCTGGTGGAGGAATGCTCACCCACTTGTGAGATTTTACATTTCTACAGGAAATAATGCCTTTCCAGTATAACATGTTCTCACGAGAGGAAAAAAAAAGATTGGGAAAGAAAGAGTAACAGTTCAATCCTTTACAATGAAGTCCTTGGCATAATCACTTGGGAAAATATTAGTTTAAACCAGGAGTGTTGAGGGGGTGTGCTATGGAGGAGTCCTCATGTGTTATTCTCCCTTTACTGAAGTGCTTGACTGAAAAAACTAAAGGCTTTGTTACCTCAGCCCCTGTGAATGACACAGAGATGCTATCAGGCATACCTTCTGTCCTCATGTGAGTGGAGTGATTAGAGATAAACCCTGATGAGATTTACCAATAATTCGTTCAGGATTTTGGAGGTTAAACTTCACTGAATGTCCACCTGAGCTGAGTTACAGACAAAGAAGGAATTCTGTAGTGGCCTATGGAATGGTGTTCTTAGGTGTCTGAAGCACACAGATRTTTGTGAATATGTATGAATTCATTCAGTAATAGCAAGTTTTGTATACTGATTTCAGTTTATTTCATCTGTACAGCTCCACAATTTTATGTAGAAACCGACTTTCAAAATGAATATGAGGCTTGGGTTGTCAGCCAGGTTCTATGTCACTGTGGATTTAATTTTGACRGTGTTTATGAATGGACTTATTAATTTTAGGAAAAAAACCTTCAAAAGTCACTTTAAATGAATGGAATTGCCTAAAAAGAAACTGTTCCTCACTTGCTTCTTGATGAAGAACAATATTGTTTAAAACCTCCATAACTAACTAAAGGCCTGAGTGCCTGTGCTATTTAAGAAGGAATAACAATGCTAATTTCTTTCTGTAGAGCTTCTTAAAAATTGCTCTTTAGAAATTTGTTATTTAGAAAGCTAAAGAGAAATTTTAATGAATTTAGAATATTCTCCAGGAGAACTGCTGCTCCTAACTTTGTTTTTCTCTAAGTAAAACTGTTTGTATTATCATTAATTTCGTTTATCAGGGAGAGAAAATGCTTTTCCTATCTTTATAGCTGCTTAAGCTGAATATTTCAACCCTTGTGTTCTGTGGTTTTCAGCCACCACTACAGGGAGATGCAGCTTGTGGTTGCTGAGCTGGAAAGGAATAAATAATTTAATGTTATTCTTATTTTCCTCATTGTCAAAGTCAGCTTAAAAACTAGAGGGTGACTCTGSCTAATGGCAACTAACAAGGTTCCTGTTGATGCCAGACTGCCTATCAACCTCCTTCTGTCTTGCCACTGACAGCTGTTTCCAGATGTTGGACAGGGGAACAGATACCCAAAATCATGAATATACATTGATTTTCCCAGCTGGAGCATGCAATTCTGCTGCATTATTTTTTTCCCTTTTTGCTTTTCTTTATAAATACAGCACCACTTGCTATTTAAAATGTAAGTCTGAATTTTTAAATGCTTAGGACTTTATATTCTTCAAAACAGTATTTTCTTCAGTTTCACAGAATAGAATACGAAGGCTGGCAATCTTGGTGTGCTAAAAATCAGAGGTAACCAGTTGTTTATGGTCTGTCTTAGTTGCTTTCTTATGGGCTAGAGAAGGTGGTTCCCACCTGATTTGAATTATGACATTATGATAACAATTTTCTCCACAGATGACAAAAAACTTGTGGTGTTACTGTGAAAAATTTATTTAAATACCTAGTGTTCAGGTGGAACACAAATTCCTGACCAGTTTAGAACTAAATATGTCTAGACTGGTTTATATATAAACAAAAAATTATAAATATGAAAAATGGAAACGGTAAAAGGGAAAACTATGGGAATTTCTTACTTCAGATGTTGATTTTTTTAACAGGAATCAAAAGTTGAAAGAAGATTCAAAACATTTGCAAGGTACAGGGGAAAGAAAGTTTTAATAARAGTGTGAACTTTTTGTGTTACAGTAATTGACCAAATTCTAGCATAAATTAGGAAGAATAGTTTAGTGGCTTTCTTGTCCCTTCTGGAGAGGGATCTGCTGTTGAAAAGACAGACTATTGGGTTAGACAGACCTCAAAACTACCCTGAGGACAAGTCTTATATCGTTAAGAATGGTCTTGAAATAAACAGATTAGGATGGGGAAAAAAAAAAGAAAAAAAAAAGAAAAAAAAATACTGTGCAAGGAAATCAGATGTGGGAAAAGCTACCTCGCTCTGCACTGAATTCTTTTTATGTCAGTCTGAGAGAGTGGTAATTTCCACTTCATATACAATTGCAAGGCCCCAAAGGATTCTGAACCTGCTGGACAATTTGATTCTTGAAGTCACTCTAAAAAAAACACTAATAAATGCAGATGGAGACCAACAGGAAAACAGAACAATCTTCTGGCTTTAATAGCTTCCTTTCCAGAGTCTCTTTGTTGCTGTCTCACAGCTCTCCATGGTATYTGAGTCCTGGGGTTTGGCCTCAGGCTCTTTTTGAGGAAGAAGTCTAACCCAATCTCTTGTCTCATTAGTCTTTGAACAAAGGCAAACTTAAGTTTCATATAAATATATATATATTTAACAACATTTATCTGTCATGAGGATGAGAAACGTGCCTGGGTAGCTGTGCCTGTGTTGTGATCACTAAAGATCTTTTTAGAAGGAAYGGTGCTAAGAAGGGAAGGATTGGTTTGTGATTAAAGTGCAAGAGTGAGACAGTGGGTGTTGAATCAGCCCATGGTTCTGTAATACATTTCCTCCATAGACTTGGGTAAACCATTATGGTTTCTGAGCTGTCTGTATCTCAAAAGACATATGCATACACACACAAAAGGCTCAGGGCTCAGATAGAAAATTATTTATTTTCTATCTATTCTTTTATGCATCTGTCATAAACAGCCTGAGTTGAGATCTATCCTTTTCAAGTACCTGKCCAGTACCTAGCCAAGCAGCCCCTRGGATTGCTCAGTTCTCCTGTTTCACACGTGGAAATATTGTAAACACCAAATATTAAAAAAAAAGTAAAATAAAACTGGTGGGGGAGAAAAAGCAGAGTATAAGATTAAGAACTCGTTCGCTTGTCAACCTGACCTTAAACAGAAATAATACAAATGGGAGGATGAAAGGAGTAAAAGTGAATCTCAACTTTATTATCCCATAAGAACCTGTGAAAACACCAATCAGTTTTCAAGGTATTTCGTCCAGTTCTCAGCTGTCCAGGGCAAGGCCTTTTTTGGGGSAACTTGGCTGGATTTTGCCATATGGTTTGCTGGATGGATAATTCCATCTATTGACAATGTAGTTCATTGTCTTTTCTTGTTTATCCAACTCAAACCAAAACAGGGAAAAACACAGCCTCGGTTAATGCATCTTTTTCCATTTTTTCCGTTGGAAAGAATAAGTAACTATGGGAGTCAAGCGTGGATTTGTGGGCAACTTTTTTTCCTACAGGACACGGCAAGAAGCCTGAAACTCCTCCCCACGAGCCAGCTGATGCAGGTACAGCTACAAAACACTACTGGGGCTGGTAATACTTTATCCCAGCCTTGGTCTATGCTAGTCCTGGGCCACTGCCTCAGTGAACAGCACGGGCTCATCTGCTTTTGTTTGTCAGTAGCTCTGCTACTGTCAGTTTAGCTCTGCTAAACCAAGAACTCTGTCCTTGAAACAAGGCCAGGTTATTTTATAAACATTRCAAGACAAAATAGTGAAGAAACACAAATAGAAATGAGTAATATGATAGTAATATATATCCAAAAACACTGGTTAAAATGTTTATATATGCAGATGAAACAGATATGCATATTTTATATATACATACATGCATTTAAATAAAGTTTTTATACAAACACCTCTACCTATCTATTTGTCTGAGTATAATTAAACATCTAAACATGAAACAGCTTTCTAATTTCTGGGGTTTTTAACCAGGATTCAGAAATTAGAAATCTCAATTTATATAAGATATGCATTCAGCTGTCAGGAAATGACAAAAAATTGACATAACTGTCCGCATCAACATCAGTCCTTCAGAGATTTCTCCTTATGTAGTTAGGCTGAGAAGTGCTACTGGTAAGCTACCAGGCTTAGTATAGGGACTGGAGGGAGAAGCTCTTAAAAACAGTGCAGATATTTTAATTATAATCTAGGGATTTGCAAAGATGGGGTRGAGAAATTTACTCCTACTTATCTGTAATTGAAAATATAAATAGTCATTAGCTGTTGCTGATTTCCCAAACATCCGTGTCTGCCTACCTGTGGCTGATGCAGCTGCAGAGAGGCAGACCGTGGCTGCAGGCAGCCTGCAGTGCAGCTCGTCAAAGGATGCTCGCAGGAGGCTGGCCCAGAGAAAGCTTAATTAATTTCCTTAAAAATGACAAACGCTGAGGCCAACAGGTGAAGTTTTGGAGCCTTCAGTGAGGCTTGGAATGTCATTGGTGCTATTTATTCAGAATGGATGACCACTGTCAGATATGCTGACTGTCTGATAGTCTGCTCTCATAACTTTAACAYGTTTCCAGTCTGTTTTTGCAGGATTCTGTTGATGTAATTGAAGCATTTTGGCATGGGGAGGGAGCTAGGAAAAAGGGGAGTGACARGTGCTGAGGTGTGATGGATTCTCCAGTTATAAATCATGAGTGATGCCGGATTAAACTGGGGTAGCAATAAAAAAGTAAAACCACTTCGGGGTAGAGTTGAGCACACAAGCACTGCACAACCTCCTGTCTCTCCAGTGTTCAGCAGCTGTTTATTTGAAATAATTTTGTGCCCAGGATTACATTTCAATTTAATGACAACAAAATATAGAATATGGGAACCCTGGCCATRGGAGAATTGATGATAAACTTTGCTGCAAGATTTAGGTCTTTTCACCCACTTCAGAGTAGCTGACCAGCACTGCTTACTTTCCTTTCAGTTCTTTGTAGAATACACTGTGATGGATCATATCAAATGTATTAGATCASATCTACAGCAGCACAGCAAAACAGTGGTTCAGTAATTGTTAAAATTCCATGGAATACCATGCTATGACTGCTACTGGATATATYTCAGCCAAGAGCATATAAAATTATGAATATGACGATCCATAAATATTTATCTGGGGAAAARTCTTGCCAATAGAAGTCTTTTTAATCTAGCAGACACACATATCATACTCATGAAAAAATGCAAATACTGTCTTTTTAAATTGTTATTAATGGAAGGGGTAATTAATCATCAGAATAATTTGTCCAGGGGATGTTTTACCTTCTCTGTCACTTGGAGTTTTAAAGACAAGATTAAAATGTCATCCTGAAAGATTTGCTCTAATCAACCAGAGGTTATTGGACTTGATGCCACAATTAATAGACAAACATCTCTGGCTGTAATGAACAGGGAGTTTGGCTGAAAGACCCTATCTCTTCCTTTTGATCTTGCCACATCTGGCTTTATGTTATAGCTCAGGGTGAGCTTCTGAGGACTCAAGAGATGCTTGAAAAGAGTAAAAGTTATGGACTRGAGATTCTCTGAGATAAGGACTGGACAATGTTCTGGACAACATGCTCTAGCTGACACTCTGAGGAATGGGATTGGTCTACACAACTTCTGGATGTCTCTTCCCACCTCAGCTGTCAAGTGGYTCTTTAGCACAATACATTTTTGTCCAGGCTCAAGTGATCTTTAAATTTTGGGACCAGCATACCTCTGCCCACCCTCAAAACGAGTAGAACTGGGGATGCTGTAAAGGTCTTCACAGATGCTTCACAGATGCTCACTGTTTTCCAAACTGCACTTTGACAGCTCTGAAAATAACGTGTGATGTCATTAGATTGGCAGGCAAAACAGCCCTTCAGTCTGTCTGGGCATTTCTGTCRCTCGTGCGTTGTTTAGCCTTTATTTGTCACTGAAGAATGGAAGTTCACTGCCTYGACAAGTGCACAGACACTGGATTAAACCTACTAATMAAAYRGAACAGCTGAGAAGATGAGGAGGAAATAACAGAGGTCCCATCCAGCCCTGACAGAGACTCAATAAAGGCCTTATGTGTTCAGCTGATAGTGCCTTGGTCTGTCTGTGGGTTTGGGTCAGCTGCAGGGGTCATGGGAGCAATGGGAGTTGTGGAGAAACTCCCACCGAGCGCTGAGGCTGCTGTGTGGTGCTGTGTCTCCCCCTGAGAGAGGAGGCTGGTGCAGTGCTTGGTGAGGGTCACGGCAACACGTGGYCTGGGGTGGTGTTTAAAGGCATTGGAAGACCCTCTGAGGCCAAAACGTGGAGGATCTTGTGCCCAAACTGTTCTCCAAGGCAGTTGGCTGCCTTGCTGAGGTGGGACTCTCAGCGAGCAGCTGGAAGCAGGTCATTTTCCCATGGCAGCTGTCTGGAGGCTTCCAATGSAACTTAATTTCATTCTGCAGTGGTTTACTGAAGGCAGTCTCCGATGATATGTTGGTTTCAAAGCACTCCCTTTTCAGCTGCGTCTCTCAGGTAACAATTCTTCTGGGTCTTCTAGGCTCCTTAAATAAAATATATCTTCTCTRTAATTCTTCCCTGTCCCCTGAAAAGAGGCAGGAACAGGCATATGCCTGACGCAGTASTTTTTATGCCACAGGTATCGTTACCAAGCAACCATCCCATGCAGCTTTGGCAGAACACAAACTTCTTCAGTCACTAACCCTTCAAACACCTGAACCAGGAYGTGCCAGCAGAAAACATCAGAGAATTAGGTGAAGCAATGCATCAAATGATTTCCCCAATTTCCCCTAATGATTTGTTATGAATCATAACAAATTATTTTCCCCAATCAACAAATATTAAGGGCAATTGCAATATATTAGGACTGTGGTTATCATGAATATTTTSCAAAATGTTGCCACAAATGAGTGATGCTTATTTGTTTGTCAAGAATAGTAGTATCTATTGGTGAGAGGAGGCAACCTCAGTAATCAGTAATGTAAATATTTTTATTATGGCAGGTTCAGTGCATTCTATATGAAATTGAATAAACCTTCACAGCTTCCACCCTAAACTAGAATAAAAAGAGGGTTGAGAGACTTGCCAGTTCTAAACAAATGCTCTCCCATCAAGCACTACAGGTAATTTGTGCCAGCACAAGCTAGTTAAAATTTATCATATCCTTACAGGAGCATGACTGAGAGGTCTTCCATTTCATGGCCATTAGAATGACATTTCTGTACTTTGCTCAGCTTCCAGATTTGTGGCTTTGAGGCTTTTTGGAGTCTATGCAAGGGCATAAGCAAAGGAAAAGGATCAACAGGTTTAAGTTAAGGACYGGTTGTAGGGTGTACTTATGTATGTCCAGTGGTTTAAAGTAGGAGAAAACAAATAGGTGCAGGCACACATCCCAATCCATGGGTATAGATGCAGTAGCATTCCAACTCGAGGACATGAGCATCAGGCRAAACAGGCCAGTCAGGTAAAAAGTTTCAAAATGGCTTCCCACTACCTGAAAAGAGGCAATTTCCATATAGTCAGCCTTCCCTTTGCTTCTCTGCTGGCCAAAGGAGTTGACATTCTACAGGGAGCACAGCTTGGTTTCTCACGCAGAAAGGTCTTGTAGTCCATCAAATCTCCTCTTAGTCCATAAATAGAAATAGGAGCTGGAGACCTTTGAAAATGAGAATGTAACTATATACAGCACATTCATCTGGCTGAAAAAGAGACRTGGTGGAAACCAGTGGGTAGACGATGAAATTACTGGTACACAAGGTCATATATTTGCTCAACACTGGTGTCTGGTTTGAAAATGTAAGTTTTATGAAGCGCATCTATAAATTATAGCGTGCAGGATCTTGCGTATACAGAGGCCAAGTTTGTCCTTTCACATGCAAATAAATATCCAAGAGGTAAGAACATCAGTGCCCGAGGTGCATTCGACAGCTCTGTGATTGAATGGGTTTGACAGATCCAGTCCCTCACAGGAYAGAGATGCAGCATTCAAAAGTGTTTGATGACTTCATAGCTCATTGAAAAAGCCAGGAGATTGATGCTGACCAAATGACTGACTCAAAGGCACAAATTTCTCTCTCTCTTTGATTTCTTGAAGCTGATTCCGGGTAAAAAGTTCCTAAGAAATAATCATAACTTYCAAAATGTACCAATTCTCACAAAGAAAGACGTTTGAGATATGGTTATAAATGTTGCCCTTTGTGTTTTGTGAGGAAAAGGAATCATTAAGTAGCCCATTCTATTTTGATCTTTCATGGAAAATTTCTCTGAATGGCCTCTCAGCGAATGCAAAAGGGCAGGAAGAAAACTATCTATGTTATTTCCTTCAGCATTTTTGTGGTCCTGGGGCTGTMTCCTGTCATCATGTATCACRTCTTAACGTGTGATTTACACTTGGCTTGTGGACCCTGGCTCTTTGAGACTTTCTTGTACCATTTTTATTTTTTGTAATAAAAATCTACAATTAAATTAATGGAGCTGTACAAATAACCATGACTAAAATAAGTGTTCAGTTTTTTTCAGGATCCTACAATAAGAGGTTCACTTAATGGTAAAGTTATGGATGCAGAGGTTTCCTGAAACTTTCTGTAGTGTTTTCAATCTATACGCGACATATGTGTTGCCATATTTTATTTAAGATATTGCAAATTTRTGAATCTCTTTGTCTGGGTATATGCCAGGGTTTTCTGTTGCCAAGACAAACAAAACAAGTTATTAAATTGCCTAATCCYTTTCTATTTCCTTCTAGAACAAAAGAGATCATACAATCTGTTACGTTCATGTAACATGGCTATAGATTTTTTTCTTAAATTCTCTTTTGAATGTATTATTTTAAATATGATTTTTCATGCAGAACTGCTTTCTTCTAAGTGCTGTTCCCGTGGCATTAAAATGAATAGTAAATGTTATTTAAAGGTGGACCACTGACAAGTTTAGTGTTTCTTTGAAGGATTGTCTTGTTTTAAAATGACTTATGGTAGCACTGATGCCTGCTAATCTGGACACTGTGCTGTTCCTGCTCATTATTGCAAACAGGGCCATAAAACTCATCTAATAAAATGTTCTACTGCAGAGATGAAATATTGCCAAAGTCCAGTCTCTCTTTTCATTTTCTTTTTTTTTCTGTCTGTCAATCCTAGAACTACRCAATATGCATGCTTATCTTTGCTATTCATATTTTCTTTTTAGTAATCATTTGTTTTCAGAGCAAATAACTTTTTTTCATGCCATAGTTTTTACTAATTTCTACTGATCTGATATTAAAATATTGTAATACACAATTATTCATTGCATTTGGTAGCTGTATGTAGAAGTAAAATTTTGAGATCCAATAAAAATCCTTCTGAAAATAAAGGGGACTGATTAGAATATCASGCCCCAGTGTCCTGAACAATACACCCGGAGCTGATTTTTAATTTTTGAGTCTACTTCATGACTTTTTCTTTGCAYGTCATAGGGTGAATATGCATGRAGATTACATTTACTCTGYAGTATCTGAATTACACTCTTTCCTRTCAACTAACATCAAAGCCAAAAATTWAAAAAAAGGGCCTAGTCTGCTCAGTAGGTGAAGAAATTTCGCAAGTAGCTAAAGGTAATTTTCCCTGAAATTTTCCCCGAGTTTAGTATACARAAAGTGTAAATATTTGTGTAGTATTCAGAGATCCTAATCAAATCAGGTCTTTTTTGTGCTGTTGCATAAACATATGTCCATTACTGATCAGAAGTTCTCTTAAAATTGAAAACATATTTCCATTTCCATATTTTGGGAAAGGGATATCAAATTTTTTTTTTTTCACAATTTTTATCAAAAAAAATGTGCAGTAACATGACATATGGATCAAGATTTTATTCAGGGTAACAAGAATTTGCTTATTTTTGCGGAGTTCCTCTCCAGTTCAAGTTGGGTAAGCAAGTCCAACAACAGTGTGGCAGCTTTTGCCACTGACAAGGACACCACCTACATCTGTCTTCAAGTTTTCCTGTGGAACTGTGTATTTAATATTCTTTCTCCTGGGAAGTAAATGCAAAAAACAAATGAATCACCACGAAATGTCGATGTCCACTCAGCACTGTTTCGTCACGTGGTATCTCAGCTCCTGTGGCTAACGGAGGGATAATCTGATATATCACTTTCTGTTTCATTTTAGAATACATGCTTTACAGCTTGTCAAGTATGATGAAGATATGACATGTGCAATAACCTTTTCTTTCATTGTGAATCAAAATGTGTTATAATAAAATAGGCTGGCAGAATTCCATCAACCAGAACACTTTAGCAAGTAACTTGCTTCAATTAAAAAAGTAAGTGGAGGAGGAAAAGAATGTCAGTTTGTCTTTGAAACCAGGAACAGGCAGGGTCTCATGACAAAAATTTATTTTTTTATAATTTCAAGCCACARTCACGTCAGCTAATAAATTCATTATTTATCTAATTTGCTTCTCAGATGTTTTCTTAATTAATTTTTGAGCTTTCTTTGACATGCATGACTCTACGTATTGCATTAAAATGTGGTTAATTCTGCCAGTGTCAATCAGCTGTCAAGAAAAGCAAAGTGAATTTCCTAGAGAACTCCACCTCCAGAGAGTCCGTGTTCTGCAGAACTCTCATCTTCCAGCAAAAATCAGATTTAGATGAAATGCATGTCTGTCGCTTTAAACAACRAGGACACCTATTTTTCAAGCATGCATTTCCATTCTGTCCTGTTTCACCAGAGGAGATTTTATCAACATCTGATGTATCACCTGCTTTTGCCCAATTCTGGTTGAACTGTAATGATAGAACTCACTCCATTAAGATTATCCTTTTGAGAAGAACTAACCTGTAYGAACACTCTGAGACTTGACTTTCCACATTATATCAAATCACTGATCATGGGGATCCTGTAGCTTGGGTCTTGTCTTTATTAATTCAACTGCTTCTTTCTCCCTCTGTCTCTTCCATCGCTCCTYTTGATCTCTTAATTTTCTTTCTATTACCACTCTGTCTTTAGGTACTTACACAAGAAAATTGCCAAAGAGTAATAACAAACAGAGATAGAATTGCCCTGCATTTCTGCAAGTTAACTTTATTTTTGTAAATTATTTCATTTTCCATTCTTGCAAACATAATTCATGAACATTATTAGGCTTGAAACTGGCAATAATAAGTGCTTTTTAGCCTCCCAAAYGAAACCTTTAAAAATAATTATCACTGATGAGAAAAGAAACTTACTTTGATAGGTAAGTATTAAAAAGGGGGAAGAAATCAACATGTGGTGTGCTGTGCAGTATTCTCTAACAGAAAAACATRTAACTTTATGTGTACTTAAAACACCCATAATAATACATGAAGTTTCAATGACATAAAGTTGCTAGAGACATCCAAATGGATTTTGCAACAGAATCATCATCCTTTGAACAATTATCAAACAAAGCATTTCAKATGAAAACCTGTGACTGTATAATCGCAGGAGCACCTTAAGCACTCTGATTCACTGGAGTCTCAAAGAAGTGTGCTTCAATGGGTGTGACATTACACTGGATATTATGAGAACCAGGTGATTTTCTCAGCTTTGCAGTGAATTTTAGACATGTAATGTTTGAGGTCATTCATTTGTAAAATCAGTTTGACAGTGCCTGTCTCCACTCACACACCTATGACGGAGCACTTTYAACTATGGTACCTTCAAATACAAAGGAGGACCACAGATTTGCTGGAAAAAAGGAAGACTTTTAAGAAGGAGGACAGTAATGCAACAAATTGGTCTTTTTAGTCTTCTGGCTCAAAAAYTGTGCAGTTTATTATTCTTCCATCTGAAAGTACTCCCGGCTATTGTGGTTTCAGGTTTTTCAACATTTGCTTGCTACTCCTTAAAATAACGTGAATGTGGCAATTCTCCTGTGTCTGCCACATATTCTCCTCTAGTCAGGGACATGACTAGACTCTCTGCAAGAATGGCCAGTCATACAGACTGGAGAAAGTACAATGGCAAAGTGGTTGTGGAAAGGATATAAACTAGGAAAACAAAGGAGAGCTGAGAATGTGGAGAGTAAAGCCAGGAGTATTCATCAGGAGAGTGCAAGCATGGATGGTTTAAAATATATGGATATCAGRTTGCCTTAATGTTTTATTATCTGGCTTGAAAGAGAAAGATGGTTTCACTGAATAAACTATGATTTTTTTTTGCCTGTTACAGAATTAAAATTTGTTTTTCTGGAATTCATTTAAATTACATTTTATAAATTAGAGGGCCATCACTTACAACGAACCCTGCACACAGGTAGTTGCTGATTGTCAGCTGTTTTGTTTACCACATATTTATTTATGCAGAAATGCGTCTCTACAGGCCTATGTACCACACTTTAAGCCATTAAAATTCTTAGATCAATCCTCTGCCCTGCTGTCCTGGTTAGGAATGAATTGCATGGTTTGTCTCCRTTCAGGGCTGATGGACATAACTTGTCTATTGGGACTTCAACATCRGAGAGAACAACAGCCCTAAGCCATGCACAAAATGTACACACATTCACTATAGCAAGAAATTTTCCCCTAAAAATAATCTCTGAAGCTCTCCAGGGCAGGAAGAAAGTTCACTTGGTTAGCAAGTTCATGCGTTATTCCCTGAGACTCAAGATAACTTTATTTGCCAATTGAGACTGTTCATTTAGGTGACTGCCTGGAAATTATAATGGAATATAAAATCTGATCTACAATCCCTCCTATGAAAAATCATCACTGCCTTTTTAGAAACCAATATTCAATTCCTTTAAAGGCAGAAGCAACACGCTGTAGCTTCGGTGTAAGTATTGTATTTGACCTAAGGAGAAGGGATTCAGGGACAGCAGAAGARTTTTTCCCGACGATTTTGGTGAAGATCTGAGGTGAGGGAAACAATCCTTAAGGATACAGCAGCAGATACCTCAGACTACTCAGGGCTGACACCTCTGCAAAGGTGACCATTTAATACGAGTTACACGATGTGCATCTCAAACCCAAACACTGGAAAACTTCAGCTCGTTTTCAGTAGGTCATCACACATTCAAAAGCAAATACAAAACCTCASTCATTTCCGAGGCACGATGGATCCAGAATTAGAAAGCTGCTGGCAGTGGGTGCCTTTGCTGCCTGGTGGCAGGAAAACCAGCAGGGTTTGTGGGTTCTGGGATGCAGGGATGCAGCCAGGCACAGCGCTGAGCAGCACAGTGGAGCACAGCCTGCTCTCTGCTGGGGAGCCCTTCCTTTGTGCACCAAGTGTGAGGGGCTCATACAGATATTTYACACTTCACAGCTCCCCAAACATAAATCCTCCCCATAAACAGGGGTTCTGGGAAGGAAAAGGAAGTAGCTAAAGTGGACAGAAGGATYGCATGATAACAAAATATGCGGCACCAGAAGTACCTTGGAAAGACATGAAACACTTTGATTTGTTTTCCCCAAAGATGAAAAACAGAAGTTCAATATAACCAGTAATTTAGTGTAAATTACTTTGCAATGGTTTCAGTTTCACTCAACTCAACATGTTAGGTATTTTCCTCCCCTTCCTGTTGGATGTTTCAGCTATTTTCAAGAGATAAAAGATGTTTCACTCCAAAGAAGTAGAAGAAGCCTTTTTATTATTTGGAACTGCAGGTAAGAGAAGTCCGTGAAAATAATTCCAGAGCCAGACYACCTTGAAATTTATGTGACAGAACTCATGAAACATCTTTATCAAAGTCTTCGTAAATCACAGTCTCTGTCCACTCTTAGACTGAGAGAAAACAGAGATAGCAATTAGCATTTTAAGTTGCCTTTTGTCCTCACAGTTTTAGGAGTTCTGGGGAAGCATATGGTAAGGCACAGGATTTTAGCTTCGCTTGTAATCTGGAGTTTTGCAGTGCTTCATTTCGGTTAGAGATGGTGGAATTTATTGGTGTGGGATTTATTGGTTTGGAATCTGTACAAATACAAGATTGTTCTGTCAATTCTTCTTTAAGGATTGTTGCTATGGTTTTTTGCTGTGTCTGGTAAAACCGCAAAAAGATAAAATTTATCACAAAGAAGTAATTTTTAAAAGAAAAAAGCGACAAATTAAATAGGTATAAKTTTGGAAAGTGACAATTTAAGGAAAATCAGGATGCTTTTCAGTTTATACTTAGACAGTAACAATACTTGTGCACGTGTTTCATAGAAGATATGGACACTTAAAGGGTGAGTTTATAGCTTTGTAGTTTAAAATATGCCATTTTCAACGACTTAAAAATTTCCCCCATGAAGTAAAGCAGAAAAATGTAATTAGCCATTAAGAAAACTACGTATGAGTTTTGTTTTTCTTTTAAGCAAACTTCTACTAATATGTCACGCAAATAAAATGAAACGTATCAGAATGCAACCAGGAAACACTTCTGTCTGATGCTTTGGTAGCCTTCAAGGTATTGTGTTACTTCTTTTTCTGAAAACTTTTCTGATGTTCAAGTTCACTGTTTGAGGGTGAAGGAACAGCCTCCAGAAGTAAAGAGAGGAAGGACTCTGCAGACCCACTAAAGATCACTGTGGTGGGCATGAGCTGAATCTACCAGTTTAAACTGAAGATTGAACACACCAAGTGAGTGTTTCAGGAATAAAACTGGACTTGGCAGAGAAATGGTGAGCGCAAAGCTTAGCCCCTGTTGTGTGTGCAGTGGTGCAGCAAGCAGCCAGGCCTCTGAGCTTCAGCGGAATGAGCTGCAAAATCGGGGAATGATTCAATGAAGTTCAATTCATTTGGGTGTATTCCCTAGAGCAATTAGAAGTGTTCTAACTCAAGAATAGCATTAAATCATCAAAAAGTTCTAGCCAGAAATGGATCTATGTTTAGTTGCCAAATGAAAAATTGCATCAGGAAAGAGGCAAGGAGATGGATTTTCCTGAACTGAACTGGTCCTTCACCTGCCAGCAGGAAGCATGAACTGGGCAAGAAATGCTCCTGACAGCGAACACGCCCAACCTGCCTACCCAGCTCTGAAAGGCAGAGAAACTAGCTAAACTTTCTGAATTTCAAAGAATAATGGAGGAAGGAAAAGAGGGGATACATGATGGCTGCTATTTATGAAGACGTCAGTGGAATTCCCCAAGCATTTTTTTTTTTAGAACACTTGTAAAAAGCTGAGGGAAACAGAGCTCATACACAAACAGAAGCTTTGTGCGTTACATGGAGAACTTGGAGGAAGAGGGTATAGCTCCATTTCATGAATATGGATTCAGGAATACTCATTTGGGGTCATATATCACAGTTAAAACCCTGGAACCATAAATGAGGATTTTGGCAGCAGAAGGTGTCATGGTTTAGCCCAGCTGGAAACTGAGCCCCATACAGGCACTCTCTCACTCTGCTCCAGAGGGAAGAGGAGAGCAGAGGAAGGGTCACAGTGGGAGAACTAATGGGTTGAGGGGAAGAGTTTAATAAATAAAGCAACTTGTACTGTTCTGCTTGCAACTGTCTAAAGAATTGTGAGGACATCTTTTCCTGATGATCCTCCTGTGACAGCTAAGGAAGACTTGAGAAACAAGGAAAAGCTTTATTATATGTAAGATATTTTACACACTTTTGAGACAAAAACCCCCAAAGACTAAATTGTGCTTTACTAGCACAGAAAACTCAACTCTGAGRATGACTGTTTTCTGCAGGAATACAAGAAATAGTAATAAAGCATTTGTTAGGAAGGTAACTAACAGGATTTTAAGAGCAGCATCAAGGTGCGGTAACGAAAGCATGRAAGACCAGAAGTTATTTCCTTGGGCCAGCTGGCCACAAAATGAAAGCGTTGGGCATGACTTATGAAGGAATTATGCCAAAAGCAGCACCTGAYATCCCTACCAATGTACTACAGAGCCCTAGAAACAGCAGCAATTTGGGTATGCAGCGAAGAACTTAAAAATAATAAAGAAAAGCATCAAATAGCCACTAAGTTGTGGCTGAGATCTATTCCCCACAGCCAGAAGTGGTGCATGTAATAGCAACCTCTGCTATGAAAACATCTAAAGCCTGGTGAACCATACATGCTGCACAACTCAAGATAACACAGATCTACTATCTATCACACAAAGTATTCTGAGCTGGGAGAATGTTTTGGGAAAACATTGACAGAAGCTCCGGTCAAAACYGAAACAAGGCATTGTAATGAAAATATTCCATTTCTGCATAAATTTGCTCTGCAAGCAGTGTCAGTGGAATTGCTTTTAAAATGCCAGCTGTAGAGTAGATTTAATTACTAAGGTCTGGTTTACCAAGAGTTCTGGAGCATGAATAAGTAGGAAATAAAATCTCAAATACTGCAAAAATGATGATATACACTTAATACAAGTCCTGCATAAGGCAAGCAGTGCTGCTATACCTTGCAAAGGAAGAAAAGAGTGGAGGAAATAACTGGTAAATCACATAGTGTTGCTTGTCATCTCTTAAGCAGAGATCAAAGGTGAAGATACTGAAGAGTTGTGGTGGTCACTTGTGATCAGATGGAGATGTTTTGCAGAGGTTGTGAGATGAGTTACAACTTTTGTTCACTCAAGGAGGAAGAAAAGGTGGCATCAGAAAATGATTGACGAGAACAAAAAGCCAAAGCTCTTCTTCTGGGAATTGTTTTCATAGTTGCACTAAAGAAAGCAAAACAAACCCTAAAAACTTGGTGTGAATAACACCAACCAAAGAGAAATTTCCAGTTTACGTTAAAGCCACGCTTTCATTGCAGTTTTTTATTTGTTCTTTTTCAGTCTGGTTTCCTGTTCTCAGTGTCTGCAAGCACATGTATCTATTGTTTATAATAAATTCTGAATTCTTTTGCTGGTTTAATTCAGATTTGCCAAGGGAATACAAGTTTCATATGTGGTGCACTCTTTTGACAGAGTGAAAACAGGCAGCCAGCTATGAATATATTATGTCCTGKGGAAAAGGCTGCAGTCTGTGCTCACTGCTTTTAGCTAGCCCTGAATCTACATTAGTGTTTGTGCAAGGGTCACAAAGCCAAGTAAACTGGACTGCCTTGATTGCTGCCCCCTGAGCTACCTGAGGGAAGGTATTGTTTGAAYTGGGGAATATGCATCAGGGGAGCAAGACATTATGCTATTTTTAAGGTGTATATATTTGATTACTCTTGATTGCAGGCTTAAGGGCTCTAAGGAAGCATGAGACTGAGCCTGAGATTTTCCTGTGTTTAGATTTAGGTTTAAGCTTCTTGCACYGAAGGAGGTTATGCCCTGTTAGTTTATGAAGTTCTTATGATCTGGTTTCTGCAGAGTTTAATAGCAGCATTTACTGTTTAGTATTCTAGCCATATTCCAGATTCAGAGGCATTAATATTTCCTCTTTGTTATCAGTTTTCCATTTTGTAAAGTGACATATGCCACTGAAACTAAATAATATATACCTTGTCTCTGGAGTGTCCTTCAACTATGCCATGCTTAGTGTTCAGGTACATAAAACATCCTTTTCCCTCCTTGTTCTCCACTTGTGGGTTCAAATACAAATATTTAACCTTTTAAAATCTCATTAAGCTATATAAACACTACACTCAAAGCCMTCCTTTCTTTACAAATACTAAAACCTCATATCAGTAGTGCTGAAAATAGTAGTTGCTGGAACCTATGCAGAAGAGCAAATGGTGATGTCATGTTCATCTTGGGTATTTAATGGCAGGATCTGGGCACTGCTATTCCCTTGGCTGAGGCATCTTAGTCCTCAGCTGAACCGTATCATTCCTCCTTACTCAGAGAAGCAGAAATTCAAAAGTTCTCTCCACCTGGCTCAGATCCCACAAGGATTTCTTTGTGCCAGGTGTGATGAAAAACCCTTTGCAACTTTCTCCAGATTTCAGGCAAATCTGTTGCTTTCTACCTCAAGGCATCACAACCTCCTCAAATTACTTTTCTCAGCTTTCATGTTTCTTCCCTAACCTTTTGGACTTTTCCAGACGTTTTGCTGAAAAGAAACCAACTGCAAGCCTTCTGCGTTCCAATCAGAAATGGCAAATTTAGCACCTTTTTTTTTAAAGGTCATATATGTGAACATTATAGTGAAGAAACTATCCTATCTCAATAATTTGGCGAAAGAATAACTGAATTCTGACTATTTCTGAGAAAGAAAATACTTTTCATAGGGACAATCTCAAAAATATTTTAATTTTCCACTTGTATTTACTTCCAGCAGCTTGTATCTCTCCAGGGCTCTCCCTGCCCCTTTCTGTATCATACAATGCTGGCCCAAACACAATTTCCAACATTTAGGTTTGGGTTATAGGACACCAGCTTCCTCTGAAAGGGTCAATTTTCCATCTAATAAAGGGCCATCTATTACAAATGGCACCATAAATTTTCTGTGATAAAACTGTGGCCATACAGGAAAAACTGTAACTTCTCAACAGCATGAATTTATTGATATCCCTCAAAACATGCTGGTTTGGCTCTTTATTTTTAAACCCACATGATGTAAACTGCTTTGAGGAACCCATAAAGTCTTTGGAGGTTTTATTCAGATTAAATTCCCCAAATTGTTCAACACTTAACTCCTCAGCATTACCATCAGATTATAGCATATGAAATTTTTCATGTGACATGTGTAGTTCACCCAAATTGGCTAAACCCAAATTAGAAACAGCGCATAGATCCTTTACTAATTTACTATTTTTTCCCCTTATTGTATTTCAAAGAGCATTCAGAGATGCAAAGAGATTTAAAAATTAAATCAAATAAGAAGCCTAATTAGCTAATGCTTCTACATCTCTCCAAGGGTCCAGTCTTGTTTGAGCAAGGGAGAGGGTCTCTATTTTTAGACTGAAAAGACATCTCCTTCCCTACCCATCAGTCAATCACAACAGAGTTGGTAGACAGACTATCTATATCCATTCAGTCAAGACCTAATGAAAGTATATCCTGATGGGTATAGTCACAAAAAAAAAAAAAAAAAAAAAAAAAAAAAAAAAAAAAAAAAAAAAAAAAAAAAAAAAAAAAAAAAAAAAAAAAAAAAAAAAAAAAAAAAAAANAAAAAAAAAAAAAAAAAAAAAAAAAAAAAAAAAAAAAAAAAAAAAAAAAAAAAAAAAAAAAAAAAAAAAAAAAAAAAAAAAAAAAAAAAAAAAAATTTAGAGGGAAAAAAAAAGAGGTTATATTTTGATGAGGTCATATTTTGATTAAATCCATCAAAATTCATCATTTCAGTAATGTAGAAAACAGTGAAATCTTAAAATTATTTCTAATTTAAGTTGAATACGAATTAAATATGTTTGTCCTCCCAGAAAAATGGCTTTCCAAAGACATATCTACCCGAGTGTCCAGTATATCTTTCGGGATTATCAAAATTTTAATTTTACATCATCATTCATTTTACTAAGATTGCATTTATTAGTTTAAGTGCTTTTCAAATATTTTACCAACGGTAAAGTGTCTCCTTAAGTTTTCTCTATTTTGCTAGTGTCAAGTTGCTTCATTAAAACACAAGTGGAATAATCATAGAATCATTTAGGTTGGAAAAGACGTTGAATATCATCAAGATTAAACACAAACCTAACACAGCCAAGCTCACCACTAAACCATGTCCCCAAGTGCCACATCTACATGTCTTTAAAATACCTCCAGGGATGGTGACTCTGCCATTTCCCTGGGAAGCCTTACAACGTTTGACAACTCTCTGTGAGGAAATTTTTCCTAATCTGCAATCTAAACCTCCCCTGGTGCAACTTGAGACCATTTTCTCTTGTCCTGCCATTTGTTACTTAGGAACAGAGGCCTACAGATCAGTTGTTCATCATGATTTTAAAAGTAAAAAGACCTTAGTAAATCATATTGCAGCTATTATACTAGTCATCCATTTGGCCATTAAAAATAGCAGTGCATAATGCCAACATTTCATGACAAGCACTGTAAAATTACTGARATGTCCTAAGTTTTGAATTTAACACGTTTCAATATTTTACAAAGAAATCTGTTAGAGGAAYCCTTTTCATTTAAAAGTTTTTCAAGGAAATCTGTTCTGAGACATATTTGAGAGTCTGAAAACAAGCGGTTCGATAGAAAACCGTTTCCTGATGAAAAATGCCATCTCCAGATGAGAGAGAACCCACATTAACACACAGCACTGACACAATGTCAGCTTAGGGGAAGTTAAAAGTTGAGCCCTGACAGTGCTAATATGTGAAAAAGAAGGTAATTCACGAGCTGTTTTTAAAAAAAGTAACTAAATGCGCCTGTATCCCCTAAAAACATCCCACTCGAGGAAGAGGGTTGCACTATAGGGCCTGCTTTAACAACCTCTGGTTTATCATAAATGAGATGCTTAATTCTCATCTATCAGAATGAGAACCTTCTTCCCCTGAAGTCCAAAGTCAGCATTCAGCAGGTTGCTAGGTCGATGTCCTGTCTTGAAATATTCTCCTCTTATATTCCTTAACCCCTTTCACTATCATCATTGCAGCTGCCCTTTTTTTTACTAATATTAAACTCATTTTTGCTAATATTAAACAGACAAACAGAACTCAAATAGAACAACAAAAATCAACCAASTATTCTCAGAGGAGCAGCCCAAACAGAACTCTTTAAGCCACGTTTGGGCAACTTATCTGCATTCTCAAATGGCATCTGATAGGAGAAAAGGCACATAAACCTCAAATATTAGAGTGGCACTAAAAGTACCTGCTGGGTTATGAACTCATAAGAAATTTTATGATGCTATGGTACTATTCACTGTTACTCCAATTTGAAAGAAAGGATGAGAAGTTACTATGAAATTATGGCACTAACGTTTTCTTGGAAGACTTAATATAAAGATTTGGTCCTGGCTTTTTTGGGGAAGTTTGTTTAGGGTTTTTTGCTGGTGGTCTTGGTGTTTTTTTTTGTTTTATTTTTGGTTTTTTCGGGTTTTTTGGGGGGAGGGGAGAGCTGGGAAACATTCTTTCCTGGTTTGTTTTTTTTTTTGTATTTRAGAGTATTGCCTTTAATATACCATTCACAGAAAACCCTTGGTTTTTTGAATAATATCTCTGCTTTTCCATTGTATCTGAGCAAATTTTATCTGCTCAATAGAAAAGCAGAAAGTCTTGGAATAGATCATTGATGTTTGCTTTTTCAGGTTTGCATTCAAATGAACTTCAAATTTTAGGCAGCAGACTGAGGCAATGACAGCATAGATAGTGATTGATGAAGGGTTATTACAAAAAAAATGTGATTRCGTTAACATTATGCTAAATTCTTGATGAAAATTGCATTGAATAGATGATTTTCTCTAGAAGAATGTGAAAGAAATATAGTCAGAGATCATAAGTGTAGCAAAAATAACTGAATTAGCTTGTTATTCACAAAAAACAGTTGCTCAAGCATATATTACCTTCCCTAATTACTTAACAAGCCTTTACAAATGCAATTATTCACAAAATTGAAATAGTTGTGCCATTAATAATGCTTTGACAGCGTGGCAAACAGAATAAAGCTCTGAATATTTCCTTATTGTATCTGCAGTTTTCAGGACATTTATCCTTGTGATTTCTCAATGCAGTTAGGATTTGCAAACCTTTGTTTTGGTAACAGGCTCTGACCTTTTGTCACCCATATCTACAGCTTTAGACTTACTGATTCTTATCGATAGCAGCCAAGTGTGGTAGGAGAGAGCTCAATGTGGATTATGAGGAAGGTCCATTTCTTGCTTAGTTTTTCTTGAGTGCACTGAACTCCACACTGCTATGAAAACACTACAGACAACACCCATGCCAGTGCAAGGATTGCTCATTTAAATCCCTGCAAACACCAGTCAGAGCAGTGGCTGTTGTGTGCTCTTATTCTGAAAGGATGGCTCTGTCAAGACTTATTCCCTCCTGAGGGATAATTTTTTTCTGCTTTGCTTTGAACTACCAGGAGAAAACTTTCTCCAGTACTGAAGCCTTACAAGGRCAGGATGTTCTTTTGTTTCACGTTGCAGATATATACCACTATTTCCACTTTTCAGTGATTCTAGGGTAGACATACAGAATAAGCATTTTTTCTGCTGTAGAAAGACAGTGTGGGATTTTTGGTGCCATGTCCCCTCTTCTTGRCTCCATCTCTGCTCTTTATATAATACCTGTTTGTGTAACACATCACATTAAAAAAAATACTGCATTCATCTTTCACAATCCTAAACAAGCTTTAGGAATTCAGGCTAACAGGAACAGTACTTTAAACCTACATCCACTCTTTATCATTTATTTGTCTCTCCTTTACTGTTACATTCATCTGGGTAGCTCAGTAGGAAAGGAGACAGCCTGAGAGTCTGGAATGAGATTTTTGGCTTGGAGCTCACTGACCCTTTTAGAGTAAAAGCTCTGGAGCTCTGCACGTTTCAGTCTTGTGCCTTGGCTGCAGGCAGAGCTGGTGTTCTGACCTTTCTCACTCTGTTAGAGTGAGAGATGTTCCCTTTGAATAAAGTACTTGCTTCAGAAGAGCAACAAACTTGTCACGTGTCTGTACCAACCCTAAYCTTCCAGGACAAGTTATCATTAATCTTGTGTGTAATATGTATTATCAATCTCAAACACCCAACATTACTCAAATTTACTGAAAAGAGGGCAATTGGAATGCCCTGAKTTACGTTCCATGAAAAAAAAATTCAAATCTGAAGCGGTTCAATGTGTAATTTTTCCCAAATGACTGTTATTCTTAGATGAGAATAAGTTATATCTGAGTGGGAATTTTGAGCCTAKTCTCTTAAACTCTATTTCAGTCTTGCAGATCTCAAAATATCTTGTAAATTTTAATCTCAGTCACATTACAAACTACCATGACTCAAAAGGAGCAGGTCTTGGAGATGAAACCTCTGGTGCTGAGGATGCAGCAAACACACCACACATGGTTTTGGAGGGGAAGTGCCAGAAGCAGGGCTCCAGTCTAGTCCCATGTCCTTGACTTATGGCACTCTTAACCCGTGGCCCACAAATATGTGGTAAGCATCTTCCAGTTCAGTTTCATCTGAAAATAATGAGTATATCTCATGAAGTTGTGGGTTCACCTGAAAACAAACCAGGTCATGCACACCAAAACTCCGTGGTGGGAACCAAAGTGCAGATTATGGGGATGATCAGGAGAAGAAATTCAAGCAGTCACAGGTGATCTGAACTGCAAATCTAATGTAGACWCCCTCTGGCCTGACCTTACATCTGCCACTTTCCAAAGAAAGACAAAAGAGAAACCAAGTTTATAACATTTATGCCTACTCAGTAAATGTGGTTCAGTTATGCCATAATCTATGAAAAGAATCAGTGGGAGTATATTGAAGATATTGAATGTGGAATAAAATATCATATAATTTATAAAGAACAATTTATAGTGATACAGTGTTTAAAATGCTGTTCTTTCTGAGAAAAACCCTCTTATTTGTGTAACAAAATTTTGTATATTTTGGGATCAAATCTCTGGGTCACAGGAAAACTCTGCCTGGACAGACATCTGGATACCAAATCYAAAATGAAACTGAGGCCTGTATTCCTCAAATATCATAATGACTAATAAAAGCAACAAAGTCTAAACTCATCTGTAGATAGGATTCTGCACTTGGGTTTCCTTTGAACCATATCCCTGGTGACAACAGGTACAACCCATCWGGAGCAGAGAGATTGTCTAGAAGTCACAATGATGAGAATTTAACAAGCAATTCTTTGATGACGTGCATGAAGRAATCAAGCCTCATTCAGTGCAGCACAGCTGCCCTTACTCTGTGAGGCTGCCCTTTATTTTGTCACTGGAGCCAGTAACTCCATGCTGAAAAGCAGGTCTAAAATTACTTTCCAGAGCTATTTTAACTCCCATTTCTTGACTTCTACTTTGCATTTTTATTCTGTCCCAACCAGCCACGTGTTTTTACTATTAATCGACAATGTTTCAGTCTCAAAGGTTTCATAAGGGAAAACACACATAGGAGTTTTCTGAATCTGAACCTTTGGTCTTAGTCAGTCTACAGTATTCATTACCAAAGTATTGCCAAATGCACACATACATTTTTAAGCTGTTAAGACAAATATAAACTTCAATAGTAAATTGTTTCTGCGATACAGAAAATATTTTCTACATTGTCTTAGGCCATTTGGTTAAATTCTGACAGTTGTTTATTCTTGGGGATAAGTTTGAACTATCTATTGCTATTATAATGTGCTTAAGTGTTACTGTTTTAAAAATTATCTACTTAATTTATCTATAAATATSCTGAACATACTAAAATATCATGGGCAAAACCACCTTGATAAAATCCTGTTAATGTAAAGAAATTAAAATTAGCTAGAAAGTTAAATTTTCAGAACTTCTATTTTTTACTCAAAAGAAACCAGTTTAGAAAAGAAAGTAGTGTGATTCTTTGACATTTTTCGGTATGAAAGTATTGCATAACATACAAAGTTATCTATACAGTTTTAAGGATGTTGGATGGGGAGGAATTAAATTATGAAATTAATATTAAATTATGAGACAGCTCCCATTAGTACAGAAATATTCCCAGCAATGCTATTTATATAAAATATGTCCTTCCTGATAATCACATCATAAACAAGACAGCTACTTATTGCCTTTTTTATTAAGTTAATTTATTATTGCAGACTCAGAGACAAGAGGCTCTGTAAATGTGCGAGTGAGACTGTAGAAGTACAGATATATAAAATCTAAAACAAATTATTGAGGAATTTCGGAATATGATTGTCTATTATTGCTTATTGGTACATCCTGCAATGGTACAACGAAAGGAGAGTAGATTTTTTTTTAGCTCCAAATTAAACCAGATCTTTTTATATCAAGTCCTTAAAAGCCCAGAATCAGTGCACCAAGAATTTCAAAGGAAATGGCAATCACCTCTTCTGAGACTGACCACAGCTCCCTGTAGTCTGTATCCCTAATCCACAGAGGCTGATTGTGCCCTCAGGATGGGGTGATAATGAAGTCACACACTCTGTCTTGAGGAGCAGTGAGCCCCAAGGCTATKTGGGACAGCTCTTCCCACTGATCTGTCACAAAGACTTCTTATCCACACTGATCTTGTTAAAGATGAGATTTTTCAAAGCAGGTGAGTTAGACTAGCTACCCAAATCTCACTGTGATTCATTGGACCTTGCTTCCCTGATTGCTTTGAAAAATCCCATACCACAATAAAATGAYAGACATTAAACCACCTGTTTACACAGCTTTTACAAAACTTCTCACATGATTAATGATGACAAATGAGAAACAGTTAATGAAAGTACTTAAAAACTCAAGTTATGCGATGTATATGGACCTAGCATTCCTGAGTCAGGAATTTTTAGTGACTRTGTCATGCAGGTGGGCATCAAACAAAAAAAATGCACACACATCCACAGATGTGATGTTGCTTATATCATGAGTTCTGGCTCATTGCAGTAAAAAACGAGCTATTCAGGAAATGCACAGCTATATGTGCATTTAATGTGGAATTCAGATGCATCCAGAAACAGTGTGTTCAAATCTGAGGGGTGATTTGGACCTGTTTTCCAGCGTGAAGAATTATGGGGCTAATTTCTGTAATCCCTGTAAAAGGTTTTAAATTTGGAGACACCTTACCAAGGGAAGTTTCCTAAGTCTCCTAYCCGAGAGGGTGCTTACAGCCCCTGTGTATCAGGGGACGTATCATATGTGCAACAGCCTTCATGAACCCAGGGGCTGCTCCTTTCTTGGTGAATTCTTTGGTAAAGTTTTGAAGCCAAGGAGCAGCAATCAGAAGACTGCAAAGGAAAAACAAGAAAAGAACTGTTCAATATGCATCTCTTACAGGAAATTGTTGGTGAAACGAGACATTGTGAGGATTATTACATGAGTAGCAAAGCAAGCCAGAAACAGGCTGAAGGGAAGATATTTATATTGCATTGCAATAGGAATTACTGTGCTACTGGGAAGTTTTACCACAATTCTGGAGATTTTTTTTCTTTAATACTTGCATTAGAGTAACTATTAGAGAAAAGAAGTATACTGATGGCATTTGTTCAAGATACAGAGCAGTCAAGGAGAATTACAGAACCCCAGAATGAGTCAGGCTGGAAGCACCACAGTGGGATAATGTGGTCCAACCTCCCTACTCAAGCAGGGTCATCCTAGAGCACGTTGCACAGAATTGCACAGCAGTGGCTGACAGATCACACAGACCTTGACTTGCAAACACCCATTAAAGCTCTCGTGGAGTTTAAAAATCAGTATTTTTGCAGAGTCCATTCATTTTGTTGATTAAATGCCTTAAAGACTGTTATTAAAGGAACAGGWCGAAATTTCATACTGTGAAATGGAGTACTGTGAAATGAGAACACCTCCATTGAGAAATTAATAATGAAAACCGAGGAGCTACCACTTAGAAAACACAAAGGTGCTGAAAGATTTGGAGGCACTGGTGGATCAGATGGTGTCTCTAAATTTGCCATCTCTCGGTAACTCCTGCTGTGATGTGGGATTGAGAAAAGAAGTTATTACTGTGTCAATCTGACAGTAGATGTCCTGTCAAGGTGTCAAGTCTTGACATTCATATGGGGAACTAACAAATTTTATTTTGGAGTTCTGGTTGTCCAAATAAAATAAAGAAAGAAGCAAAACAGATGAATTCATGGTATGGAGCTCAAAGAAAGACTGCTCAACAATTTGTAGGAACACAAAACCTTTACATTTTAATTGGATTTAATTTAATTAACCTTTGATTTAAACAGCTGAGTAAATTTCTACATGAGAGAGGGAGAAGACTAATTTATGTTAATTAATAATGGTCTGRGGAAAATAGAGGTTAAATAACTACAAATACAGTTTTATTGACAGTTAATTTACAGCTTCCAATTCTCAGAGGACAGACATTCTGAAATTTCCTTCCTACAGTGGAAATCGATCTGATTTTAAGTGAGAATTTGGTATGTATGTGAAATATTATGGATATTTTTACCTGTATCAGCAAGAGACATCACTAGAGGACTCAGTAGGTCTGCTTAAATCTATTGTTCATTGAAAAACCTGTCATTTCACTGATTGCTCTGAGGCACTTTAGAAGCAGCAAAGTGATACGTTATGTACACTCAGCAAAATGATTTAATTTCCCTGGTGCCCCAGCATTCACGCAGCACTTTCTCTATGTTTCAGTAATATTTTTCAATAATTACATTTCTCTAATAGCTGCAAGAATTTACAAAATATCTYCATTTCATTAATTTAGCAGCCAGTGTAGAATTTTAAGCGGCAAGCGTTCCCAAACTTCAGTGGCTTTGCAGATGATGTGACGAGCAGAATTAGTGAATTGAGGCATATTAGTTAGAGTAACATGAAATTAGTCACACCCAATTACATTTGTTTGTTTTGGTAAAACTGGGAGAGAATCAATTTCAAGAACACAAAGAGAACYTTTGATGACCTTGTATGCTGTCTTTGTAGAGGAACTCGTTCTCCACCCTCTTGGCTCTTACCTGTCCTTGGGAATTCAAATTCCTTTCCAACTTCTTCTTTACCTTCCCCACCCTGGCTTCCTGGCTTCTGATACCACAAATAAATTTCCGTCCACCACTTTCTGACCAAAACAGCAACTTTTTTTTCTGGCTGCAGTGCTTCTTGGAACCTTGTTTGACTTCTGCACCTAACTGTGAGCCTTTCCCCATTGAAACTTTGAGATGGAAAACACGGAGACTTAACATTATGTAAACAGAGAGAGCTCTCAGTACAATTCCTCTGAGCCAAGGTTTCCTAAATGTTGCACAATCAGAAAAGGGAGTCTAATGTGCAGTAAACTGGCTTTTTTTTCCACATAATCCATTTTTTTTACTTTATTCAAGAGGAGAGATGCTCCCTTTTCCTGCAAATCCCAGCCACTACTTCACGATACAAGGAAAATAAAAGTCACACCACAGAAACACCGAATCATCAAGGTTGGAAGAGATCTTCAAGATCATCTAGACTAACCATCAACCCARCACCACGCATGATCACCCCTAACCCATATCCCCAATGCTACATCCAGACATCTCCTTGACACTTCCTTATCTGTCTATTTGAGATTTTTCTTAGTGCAGGCTAATGCACAAAGCATATCACAATTGTTAATTTGACCTCATCTRTCAAACTTCGATGGTTTCAGGGACAGGAGGCAACGGGTTATGACTGGAAGGTCTCAAATAATTGGAACAGAAAGTTTACACACACAACACCCTTAAGAAAAAAGAACCGCAAAAATGCTAACCCAGTGAAAGTGCACATTTGTGTGCTGTGTGCCTGTGCTTGTGTTGGAACATATGAATGCATCTAGGCTTAACTGTAATTAAAACCCAAATTAGTATTTAAATAAAAGTATATCGTCTTATTCATTAGCCTTGTATGYTGGTTTCAGAATTGCCCATATTTTTCATTTAATTAAGAATTCTAGTTTGATGTGGAAGGCTGAAGAACAGAGCCACAGAATAACTGCAACCAACCCTATTTTTAACAATTAACAATGCTCATTAACTGGAGGAAGGTCATTATACTGTGCAATTCCCTGCTGCTTTGTTATTTTCATAATCAGTTTACATAATGAGATTTGAGAAATCCTACAAATTGTACACTGTTTACTMAAACAAGCATTAAGCGTTTAGTTTAACTCAGATACAAAACTATAATATTTCATCATAGTAATTAGAGTTATTTTGTAGCATCTGCATATCAGGACCTTGATGCTTCATGTATGATTAACACATCATTAAAAGCAAGCAGATTATAAACTGGAGATACAAAGACAAATACCATCCTGGAGAGCTTCTCATTTTAAAGGTCAGTCAAATGTAAAGGTCAGAGGGACATGAATCCATATTTGGGCTGACAACAGGCTGCTAAGTTCAAGGTGCTTAAGATCYCACCTATGCTTACTGCAATGAACTGGGTCTGTTCTTTGGGAAACTGTTTGTTTGTCCCTGGGCCCTCTCTGTGTTCCAAAAGTGGCCATTACCTTCTGCTTTATCAAGTCCTTCTCAAGCTGTTCCATGTGGAAAAAGTCATACCTCAACTGTACAGGGTCATTGGTTGGATCCACATTTTCATCCAGTGGCTCTGCTGAATGTGCTCCTGATAACATAGATTACAGGAGACACTGCTCCATCATCTGGGAATCACTGTTGATAATTCATGTGTATTATCCTTCCGTGGTGTTTGGCACGTTCCTCCTGGCCAWGCTGGCATCCTCTTCCCGAACAATCCCAAGAATGTCACCAAGGAGGAAGGCATGGTTGTGGAGCAAGGATTCACCATCGCTAAGTTCCCCTCTCCTTCCCCCAGTTCAGAGTGGATGGGGCCAGAATCATCACAACAGCGGGAAAAACTGCTTCCAGGACTCCTGGGATATGCACAAAGGTTTAAAACATGAGAGCTGCCCTAGATTTTTGAGTTATTCCAACTTTGAATTATTATGATCAGGTTAATTTGCCCCAGACAGTGAAGAGATTTCTCTGCAGTCAGTGAAAACAGAATTTTAATAGCATAATGCATTAAGAATATRTAGGGTACTCTCAGGCACTTTTGAAAGCAACAAGGTGCACATGAGAGCTCTAGGATGGCTGGAATGCTGAGTAAATCAAAGTTCATGTGTTCTTATCCATACAAATTACTAGCAGGGCCCAGAACAAGTTGCTTCCCAAATGATTTCCAAGTTTCATTTTAGAGAAAACTAATTTAATGACACCAAAAGAGAATTTGAGAATGCTTTCAAAATTACACAATGTTGCTGACTGTGCATTTAGTATTTGAGCTTGTTGCCTAGTGCCAATTTTTTAAGGTGCATAGATATACTGGAAGCCACCAAATATTTAAATTCTCTCTAGAGCCCTCTAAGATTGCTCAGACTCCAGGCAGAGAGCATTACCTACTCTCTGTGTCCTTGTTTATCCATTAAAATGTGCAGTGAAAGAAGTAGAAACCTTGTAGTAGAAAGATTTGTCAGTAGGAATAGTGTAAATAAAATTAAGGGCTCCCAACCCAATCTGCTTCTCAGTGTCAAGTCTCCATTCCAAGCTGTGGGCTGCCTGCCATTGCTGTATTCATCAAYGCTGTCTTTACAGGAAATAATGAGTTTAGCCTGGGTTCAAATCTCTTGGCCAAGATACTTCAGAGAGTTCTTGTATTTTCTCATTCCAAATAGTCAACAAATACACCAGGCAGAACAAACTTTTTCTCTCAAGGTGGAATCCAGAGGTCTAGATAAAAGCCAAGCTCATTAAATACTGTTTTGATGGTTAATGAACATAGATTAGCAGGTTGTTGGATAGATGTCTGTAAATTTGCTCTTGATGTTCTCCTGCAATGAACTACTAAAGAATATTTTCTTCTGACAACCCTTTAATGCCTTAGTTCAACTGAATGCAAATCAGGCACAGTGACAATATGATTTTTTTTTTTTTAAATTGCTGATTTTCTTCAGCATCTTATTTCTTTACCTATCAGGCTAGGTATTTTGTCTCATGGTGACAAAATATTTTCTTTGAATACAGAATCATAGAACAACAGAATTGGTGGGATGTAAAGGCACCTCTACTTTGGGTGTTCTCTAGTCTTTCTCCCCTACTTTACAGCTGAGTYTTGAAAATGTCCAGCAATGGAGACTTCATAAAGTCTCTGGGCAACCTGCCTCAGTGTGTGGCCACCTTCACAGTAAAAAAGAAGAGTAGTTGTAATGTTTTAAAACAATTTCTTCTATTTTAGTTTGTGCCCGTTCCACCCTGTCCTTTTCTTGGCACCAATAAGAGGAGTTCAGCTCTCTCTTCTTTATTTTGCAGTGAGGGTGATTGTGGTACCAAAAAGTTCAGTGAGTTCCCCCAGGTCACAGAGCCAGTCAGTGACAGGGGCAGAAGGAAAGTTGGCCCTTCTCRAGGGAAAAAAAGTGTCATTGCCAAAGCTACAGCTTCAGCCTTTTGACATGGTCTAAGAAAGACAGTTTTGTGATTCCTGGGACTGGAAAAGTCTTGAACTCTTTCCTTTTGTGCAAGCTGTAAAGTTCAGCTCTCATGCCTGACATCTGTGGACTGCTGGTTTGAAGGTTTTGAGGGGCTTTTTGTAACCTTTTAGTGACAAGAGCTGTTCAGTGGCACAGATGTTTTGGAAAAAAACGCTGCTTTGCTTCAAGGTGCTTGTAAGCAGCACTACTTCACTGCATGGAACTCGGTGCCTCTTTGTGCTGAGCTTCGGTATTTTCAAGGCACCAGGATTTGTCTTAATACTTAAGGTGAAAGACAAAAGAAGTGCTGTTCTTACTGTGGCACCCCTCACAGACAGCTTACGTCACACGCACCGTTTATCGGTCAGAAGAYGCTCAGGCACGTCCATTGCAATTACTAAATTCCCCTTTCCAAGCACGAATAAATCACTCTTCATTCATTAAGAGACACACCTAAACAGTCTGAATGTGCAGCATGAATGAATAGTCTGCTGATTTCCTTCAGGAAGAAGAAAAAAAAKGTCTGTTAAAATAGCTGCAGGTCGGTCAGCAGCGATCACACTGAAGGAACATTTGCTGCACCAGGAGCACAGTGAATGCCTGCAAAGCCACCTGAGACCTGTTAAGCTTTCATTCCTGTTCATGCAGAGAAGTTAGACTTTTTCCTCTTACTTCTTCCATAGTAATTTAGGAACAGTGAGAGCCTGTAGAGGATGTCAGTTTTCAATCAAATAAAGTTGAACTAAAGCACTCAGAGCTTGCATTTTCATTACGAATTGTCAGGCTCTCCTGAAGCCCAGGAATCTTACTGTTTGATGGAAAAGTCCAACTATAATGACTATTATTAAGACTGTTAAATCCTATTATGATGATGGCACCCAAGAGCCCCAGCCAGGAAACGTCTGAAACGTCTTCTTCCCCTTTCTGCATCTGACTTGAGACATAAAAAACTCAGAAATGGTGCCTGACAGAAAGGACTTGCTGCCTATGCAATGCCTGTCTCTTCTCCAGACTGCTTCTTACTTTGCTATTCAGCCTGCTGTGCAAAACACTATGGCTTACTCTTGTACAGTAAGTAAATAACGGCAATTATTTCTCAGCGTGTTTATTTTCTTCACTGGCTCATTTTCTCTTTTATTCAGTTTTTGCATCCTTATTTCAGGGACCTACATCCATTTTGTGCTCACTTGCACCACTTTTCCATTCTTCCTTAGCCCCTTTCTTTCCTCATCCTACTCTTGAAGGCTCTTCTGTCTTTCGTGTTTCTTTCTTTTATACTTTCTATGCCATGTCCATCGTGTCAGATTGCCAAGGCGAYGTTCAGATCGACCAGAAAGTGGAATTGCCTACATGACCTTTCTCATGCTGTACCTGTATAAAAAGATTGGACTAAGAAAGGATGATGTCAGGAAATCAAGAAGAGCAACTATCCTGTCTGATCCTGATACCAATTCATTGCTCCATATTCCCTTCATTTTCCTGATCTGCACCACCCTGTTATCCTCTATGGGTAATTTACAACAAATTGCTTAACTTTTTATCTGGGATCAGAGTGACTGAAAGGAGGGAGATTCTCATTCTATAAAATTTGCACCATATTCATAATTAGTACAACTAATATTTCTCCAATGGACATGCCTAATAGTCAAATGGAGAAGTACCGAAACGTACAAAAGAGAGGAAGGACCTTCCCATTTCAGACAGAGGAGAGAGAGACACCCATTTATCTCAGCTCCCATGTGTTGATTAAATTATTGAATCATAAGTTGGTCAAGGTTGGGAGGGACTTCTACAGGTCATCTTATCCAAAYCCCCTGCTCAGCCACTGTCTGCTCTTCCAACCTATAATTCATCATCTTCTCTACAAATATCTTGTGAGAGCTGGTGTTGAAAKCCTTGTAGACAATATTCCATGCTCTCCCCTCCTCTACCAAACCAGTAGTTTTTCTCATGGAAAACTGGTCAAGCCTGACTTCCCCTTGTTGAATCCCAGGCACTTCTCACCACAGTCATCATGAACATTCAAAGATTGACTTTTTTTTTTCAGTTTTCCATGGTCCAGAAAAGATTTCTGGATTTCTATTGTCTAATACATCATAGACACTTCGGTATCTGCTAAGAAAAAAAAAAAAGATGGCTAACATATATAATTCAAAAATTTTCTTCTCTTGTCTCCCAGAGTTTTGGTGTTGCCCCTCAGCACTTTGGCAACACAGTAGGAATGTAAGCTGCCTGCTTTCCCGGGTCAGAATTACACCCAAACTACAAATGAATGTTGTAGTTCACTTTCTTCTATGCAACCATTTCACCGATAAATGCTAATCAGATCTAAATTTTATGCTATCTCTATTTTATTGGGTTCTGCTGAGCTTTGTGCTGTACCTTTTTCACTGTYTTATTCTCCATTATTCCCCTTACATAAGCTTTTCATATCCAATGCAAGCTGGAAAAAAAGTTTGCAAGAAAGGCTTGTTTGAAAAGTTTGCTTGAAAGAGACATTTGCCGTTAATAGGACAGACAGACAGAAATCTGTTGAGTAATGAAAAAATAAGCTCTTMTTTTGCATTTAAATGATATTCTAAGTACCCTTTCTGTGAGTTGTCATAATGTTCTTTCATTGACTGTCCTGCTACATATTCATCAAGTGCTACCTCCTGGCTAATCAGAACTTTATTGCTTATAATAGAGATGTCATCTGCCATCAGATAAAGACCTTGATCCAGGTTTTCTGTGCAGCATTTATAATTGGGAACAGCATCTGACTCTCTCCTGAGATTAGCAGCCCAGTGATCAGTGCCAGACAGTTAATCAGTTCAGTTCCACGGATCGCTGTTATGAGAAAGTCAGGACATTCCGTGGAAAACTGAGCTGTGTGAGAATCAGGCAGGCAAGATTCTTAAGGACACAAAATTCTAACAAGGGAAAAAACACTTGAGCAACTGAAATATCACGTAGGAAGTTCAAACTGTTTAATAGTCTAGAAGCTTATTCACATATGATGCTCTCAAGACAACAGTATGATGGTAAAGAATAATCTGTACTCATTTGAATCTCTCCTAACTAATTTCAGTAGGACAAAAAATTAGAATCAGGTAYAGGTTTAGTCATAAATGTTCCAGAACAAAATCACTTTAAAGAAACCTCGTGATCCCACCTTCTGACAAGGAAAGTTTTCAATAATAATTTTCAACTTGGTAAAAGAAATAAGACTTTAATATAACTATTAGAAAGTTTAAAAAAAAAAAGAAAACAAAAAAATCACAGTATTTAAACAAATAATTCCGGTGGTTCTGAACACAGAAAAAATATCGATATTTACAAATAATTCAATCTTTTATTCAACTCTAGTTCTTGTCTCTTTCAAAGCTCTTTCTTGCTGCCTTCTTGTAGTGGATTGASCCTGGCTAGATGCCAGACACCCACCAAAGCCTCTCTACCACTCCTCCCCACAGCTGGACAGGGGAGAGAAAGTAAAACTAAGGGTTTATGAGTTGAGATAAGGACAGCAAGAAATCACTCACCAAATACTATACAGGCAAAACAGATTGCTTGCTATGGAGTTGCACAGAAACCAAATGAGAAATAATTTCCTTTCTCTGAAAGTCACATCAGCAGCACAAAGCAGTGGAAAGCTGGAGATAATCCTCAGCATGAGGCCTTCAGTGATCCAGGGTACAGAGCCTCTCCCTCACTGTCAGTGGGTTTAAGTCAGACTCTGACCAGTACAGAAAGTTGTCACCACCTAAGGAGCGCCCTGGGTGACAGAGCTGCAAGGGGCTGCTCTCCATGTGAGGAYGGACAGCTGCATGTCTGGATGCAACTGGGAGTGTGTAAATGACATAGTGCAAATTTATTTGCTGGGTGATCAGATGGGATATCCCCAGCAGATAAAGCCCCGAGTCTCTGAGTCTGTTTTGCTTGTTAGATGTGGGTCATGGTGTTAAATGACTTTCATGAGAGCAGTCATGGYGAGGGATTTCTTCCCAGCATCATTATCAAAGAAGGCCAAAATCTTATTTCCAAGGAGAGTCCTCAACACCAGGTACAGTCGTTGCTTTAGTAACACTCTAACTGGCCTTCGAAAATACGTTCCTGACTCAAGGACCCAGGCAGTTCCAGAATTCCTGGAAAGCATTCAATTTCTGTGTACTGTATCACAACAACCTCTTATTTCTTCTTTCACCATGCAGGCAAAGCAGCAGGTGAACTTTAGTTAAAGGCTTGTACATAAGAGGAACACAGAGCACTTTTCTCTCAGAGTTTTCATGAAAAGCCTTTTTTTTTCCCCCCAGACTTAACATCATTACAAAGTGCTACAACTTTTACCAGAACCAGTCTTTGAGCCCCCTCTAGCCCTAACACATACTCCTTAGAGTTAGTAAAAAAGGAAGTTAAAATGCTAGAGATATTTCTGCAACTTAGCTGAAAACCATGCAAAAACTCAGGTGTGTTTTACCTCTTTTAAATGGTTTCCTATGTCTGTGCTTTTTTTGTTCCTTTTTATTGAAGCAGATCACATCCTTGTGAGAAGTAATCAGATTGTTTTGCTTATTAGTGTAAGAGGTTAAAAATGATTACACTCTAAGTATTAAAATGACAGAGACAGAAGCTAATTTTTCCCAAAGAAAATATAATCTCTATAAATGATGAATTTTTTATCAGTTGCTTTTTCTCATAAATTCTGTTCAGTAAGRGTAGTCAAGCATTCTGCTAAGGTATTGCTGTTACAGTTTCCGTCTTTCTAAACCATTGCTAGACAATAATATAACAAAACAATTGTAAAGCACAAATGTATTTTATTTGCATGTATTTTACAAGAAAGAGCCATCAAAATCCCATTCAAAAAGAACAAATAAAAAAATATTTAACATTTGCAAAGTGAACAGCAGCTGTGCACGCTTAAATTGTGATTTACAGAACCCTAATGAGACTATCAACTTATTTCTGAACTGTGGGACTTTGTCAGCTTAGCAGTGGGTACTAGCAGCCATGGTGAGGCTGGGTCTTGATTTCCATTTCATTTCACAGCATAGTTTTGGACACATCTTCTGAATCTAAAAGATCTGGTTTATACTGTTCATATGATGTCATGCTGTGATATACCACATGTGTCAGGCTTTCAGGAAACTTGAAAGCCTCACACATAGTGGGGGGAGGTGAGAGGGGGAAGGTGCTGTGGGAAATAGTGTCAAAAACTTCACTAAAATCTAGAGATACAACATCCACAGYGAAAACTTAGTTAGAAAACTAACTTTCCCTGAGCCACCAAGCAGGTCATTTTGTCAAAGAAGGAGATCAGRTTGACCAAGCAGGTCCTGCTTTTAACAAGCCCATGCTGGCTCAACCTGATGCCCTGGTTGTCCTATAGGTGTCATGTGATGTCACTCAAGAAAGAGCATCTGCTCCATGACCTTCCTTGGATGRTCAGACAGATAGGCCTGTAGTTCCCTGGATYCTTTTTCTGCCTCCTATTGACACAGTCCCAGTGGGATTCAGTTCACACACTAAATTAAGTAAATTTGAATGTTAGCATTTGRGCATACACTGAAGCTGAGTGTCTGAGATCTCACCGTGACAAGCGGAGAGGGAGCTGGTACATGTGGACTCTGGACAGCTACTCAGTTTAACCTCAAGTGAGAGGCCTAATTTACTACACGAATATTGTATTGCTTCTCTGTCCTATTTTCTCTCCAGGAAAGGAGGAGGAACTGCAGCACAGGGAAAACCAATGTGGAGCCAACAAACAAGCCCTCAAACCCGTGAGACATTATTACTTAAGACTTTATTTTAGTTACCAGTACTGGAGGTCTCACGCGTTCCGTAATTTCCTTCTGAATGATAAATGCTTCTAGAGCACTTCTGGAGGCCTTGTTTTCCACCAAGGCTCTGTGAGAATGTTGGCTCTTCCTCTCAGATAGAAATTATATGTTTTTCACTGTGGCATCTCTTGTAAACGTGTGGTACATGGGTTGATATTYAGTATTTGTCTTGAATTTGAAGCCGAGACACTACTTGAAAGAAGTATTCTGCTGTAAACAGTTCCTGTACAAACCCTGCCTATATATGGCCTTGAAAGGTCCCAGAAGCACTGAGAGGATTGCACTTGAGAAGCTGTAGCAGTGTCCTGATGTACAGCCATGTACAGAAAACGTGGGGAAACTCCTTCATAAAGAAGACACAGAGATTCTGAGTTTGTCATCACCTACATACTTGACAGGAAAATGTGGTATCCAACTTCGTAAAGAAAGTTATGCACTATGAGTCAACTAGTGGAAAACATTGTTCTTTTGTAGTAATTGTCCCATTTATTTTAAGTGTAATGCTTGTGAGCTGCTGGAATACTGAGTACATCAGCAAAGATTAAGAGCTCATGGCCTCTGGCTCCAGATACCACTCAAGACCAGATCATCATCTAGACTAAATAATTTTAAGTTATTGGCATATCAATTTATAAAATCCCATGTTAACATTATTCTATCAATTATAGATATATATTTGCTTTTATTTGCCGTATTTATTAAAAATAACTCCAGAAATGAATACTTGCTTATTATAGATTTCATAATTTTTTATGGGTGAGAAATTTCACTGGTTTCTAATTAGAGGAGAGCTCAGCTACCCTCTCCTGGCACCAAGACAAGTTAAATTCCCCTTTCTCCAAAATTCTGAGCTGATGTCTACCAAGAATGTGCCGGTTGCAATTGAACCAATTCAGTACAGAAGATATCTGAATAACTTCCTCTGATTCCTTCTACCCTAGCTTGCAATTATTTGATTTTTAAGAAAACCACTACCAACAAAAAGGGAGCTGGAGTGTGTCCTTTTGTAGTGTGAAGTACATGAACCTTTGAAGATAATCAGGTGAAATATGTTCATGGCTTTATCTTTGAACAACTTCATTTACATGAGTACTTTAAGTATGTGTCAGATACAATTTGTTTTTAATGAGTCCTTAATGAGCCTAATTACATTCTGCGATTCAAAATGCTGTCTAATTTTCCCCCTAGTCAAAGTTGCCCATTTGTTTTTCTTACCCATTGTAATCAGGACGGTATTTACTGCCTTAATTCCCTAAATCATGAGTCTCTTGTTTGAATCAAGTAGTCAGTGATTCCTGGCTTGAAAAGCAGCAAGCAGTTGGCACAGATGTACCAAGTCTTGAACAAAAGRGTCAGCCAGCACATTACCTGCAAGAACTGATAATCAGCCTCTTTTATGTCTTTTAATAATGGTGAAAAACATCCGATATCACAGAATCACAGAATAAGCTGAGATGGAAGGGACCCACAAGGATCATCGAGTCCAACTCCTGGCCATTCACAGGACCATCCTCAAGAGTCACACCATGGGCCTGAGAATATTGTCCAAATGCTTCTCGAACTCTGTCAGGCTTGGTGCTGTGACCACTGCCCTTGGGAGCCTGTTCCAACCACCCAACTGGGTGAAAAAGGTGCTGGCTGATCCGTTTTATAATATCCAACCTAAATCTCCCCTGACACAACCTCAGGCCATGCCCTTGGGTCCTGTCACTGGTCACCACAGAGCAGAGGTCAGAGCCTGGCCCTCCTCTGCCCCTCTCAGGGAAGTTGTAACTGAAATGAGGTCTCTCCTCAGTCTCCTCCAGGCTGAACAGACGAAGTGACCTCAGCCGCTCCTCATACAGCCCCTGCAGACCCTTCACATCCTCATGGCCCTCCTTTGGACTGTCTCTAACACTTTAATGTCTTTTTTATCCTGTGGCACCCAAACTGCCCCCAGGACTTGAGATGAGGCCACCCCAGTGCGGAGCAGGGAGGGACAATCCCCTCCCTTGCCCGGCTGGCCATGCTGGGCCTGATGCCTCCCAGGACAGGGATGTCCCTCCTGGCTGCCAGGACACTGCTGGCTCATGTTCAACTTTGCATCGACCAGGACCCCCAGGTCCTTTTCTGTGGTGCTGCTTTCCAGAATCTCGTTATATATCGTCTTATTTGATTATATTCTTTTCTGTTACTGGCTGGAGTTGCCCTTTTGTAGTGTAGCAACATAAACATGTTTTCAAGCAATGGTGAAAAGCAGCAGCCAAACCAAATAGAAACCCCTCATAATAGAGACCTTTTTTGTGTGAAACTGAAGGGTCTTCTTATGGGCTCTGAAGTAGCTCTTTGCAGCCTCCACAACAATAAAATAGACATACTGACAGCAGGATTAGGGGAGGAGGCAGAGGATAATCCTAAACCTAGCTGAAAGACATTTACTAACAAATTATTTCTTGTATTCAACTGTTTTAAGGCTTGCAAAGAAGTTAAAAAAAAAAAAAATCAATATAATATACAAGTGAAGAACCAGAGCATAATAAAATTTTTGCAGAAAAAAATTTAGAATATAGAACAGAAAATGTAAATTGAACAGGAGGAAAAAAAAGATAACACAGTGAAGAAAAAAAAGATGGAGGAGCATTCATTTTACTGTGGAGAGGATACAATTATACCGATATACAGATTTTTATCTGTAAAATTTTAGAATATATCAGTAGTGTTAATGTTGCTGTCGTTCTCATGTAAATCATAATGAAGGTTAGTCCCTTAAATCCTAACTCAATGTATAAAAAAGTTATTTGGAAATTTTACAGCGACTTCAAGAGAGATCTGGATTAAAGATTAATTTTGGAAAGAAGAGATAACAACCCATTCTCTTTTGGAAAGTGTCTCAATACATAAACTGCATGGAGGCAAAAAAAAAGAGTAAAAAATACGATTTGCTTAAGAAGCTGGGGAATCTCTCTGGGCTAAAAGAGGTAAAGAAATAAAAAGAAAATGATGTAATTTGTCTTTGGCAGGAAAGGAACAAGTGAAATGACACCAATTTATCTTGAAAGAAACAAAAATGGAAGCAGGAGAAGGCATTAAAAGGCAAGAATAAGAATTCTGAGTAAAATTCTCTCGGTTTTTCCCTAGGCTAAAAATAAATTGCTAAATAAACACATTAAAACCTTCCCATCTTTTTTCAAAAGAAGAAAATAATCCTCATTTCACAGATAAGTGCACAGAGGCGATGCGGGCTCACGCCAGGGAGGCAGTCACACTTTAGGATGTCTCCCACCCAGAATTAGATTCTCCAAATCCTGTTTATCCGCTGCCTCACCCTGCAGTATCAAACCTGCCGGGGCTGAAGTTCTGCTTGCACTCTGCCCAGCAGCACCCCAGGGCTGAGCACAACCCAGCCTTGCTGGAATTAAAGGAGGGGTGCTCTTCTTTTTCCTCATCCCCAGGGCTTCATCCCTTAGAAGTTCTCAGACATCCCTCTCATGTCAGAGAGCCAAGCTCTGTCCAAGAAACCAAAGGAACATGTGCTGCTGGCGCCTCGATTTTTTCCCCGTAGTTCAAAGACTATCAGGCTGMAGGAAAAAACAGGCCCACATCTCATCTGAATCTACACCTGCCTCAGCTTGGCAGTGGCCAAGCTGTGCAGTGTCCTGAAACTGGGCCTTTTTATTTGTCCACGTCAAAACCGTTCTCCTTTGCTTGAAATTATTAAATATTCATTGGACTGAGGAGGGGGAAGAGGGAGTGCATTGATTTGCTCTCTTTCTGGCCAAATAATTTAGACTCTAAACTCTAGTAAGGGAAATTTGTATTCCTGTTTCTGCTCCAAACAGCTATTTCAGTTTTTGTTTCCCATATTTTCTATTCACTTTCTAGAAATCATATTCTCTCCTAGCTTTATTTGTCAATCTCAACTGCCGATTATTGGCCCCAGGAATTAATGGGGAAAAAAATTCCTTCGTGAAGGCTGTCCTCATGTATCTGATCTAAACCCACAGAAATCAGACTTGATGTGTCTATCGGCTTGTTAAATAAGTTTATCCAGCTGCAGCCTATGATGATGCAGTCAGCCAGAGGAAGTCAGTAAATCTGAGCTAACATAGTGTGCTTAACATATTTTTCCTGGCTGCTGGCTTGCTGCCTATCAGTCAGGAAAAAGAATTCTTCTGAGTCTGACTACACTGATTCTTTTGTTTTTRTCTATGTGAGTTCATACTACAGTAAGAATGGAACATAATATATAAAGTACTGATTTGGATCTAAATCTATTATTAGGAAAAAAAAGGCAACAAACCCCAAATCCATTGATTAACTCAGAAATGATTGGCAAAGCTTCCCTTTACTTTTATAGGTTGGGCTGTCATCCCTGAGAAGTGTGGCTGTAGTTTTCTCAGTGTACAGATCACACCCATCTGAAAACTATCTAGCCACCTACAAAGGCAYGTGTCAGTGGCTACTGGGTCTGATTTGGTAGGGAGAAACCTGGGTGTGAGAAGGAATCAGACATCCTGAACTGCAGGTCTTAAAGTTGCTGTAAGAACAACCCTCAAAGTTAATAATAGGTCCGAGGAAAAGTGTATCCGAGAGAATTCACCAGATGTTTAGAGTTTAGAAAAAGCGACTCTAGCTGATTAGTCTTCCTGAAAAGCTTTAATTAGAATGWATGTTTAGAAAGCCACAGTGCCATGGTTATTGATAGGAGAACCTCACTCATTGAGAGGTAYTGCCTCAGGCATTGTTACTGGTAATTACAAAATGTTTGTTTCGCACATCCTGTGTGGAGGCTGTGGCAGGAGGTGTAGGCCCTGATATTTTAAAGGAAACGAGTTATCGCCTGCTCTTTTTAATTTACCACCCTTACACCCATAGGCTTCAAGCAGCTTTAAGACTCAGTATTGGAGAACTSCTTGTTAGAACCAGGCCTGTAAGAGTTTTGTTCATTCTGCCAAAGCCCTATATATCAGGAATTTGCTGATTGGTATTCAACAAGCTTGAAAGATAGATGCAAAGAGTCATAAATACATGGCTGGAAGGGGCCTGGTGAAGATGTCTAATCCAATTGCTTGCCACAAGGCAAGATCAAATGCAGCTAAAGTATTTCTGACAGATGTTTATCCAGTCTATTCATMGGAATGTCAGTGATGGATGTTGTGCAGCATCTCAAGACAAAATGTTCTCGAGACAAAGAACAAAATTTCAAAACGCAGCCTTATGTTCTAGGACTAGGAGCTAAAGGATGGCTGTTTGAGAGCTTTGTTATACTGCTACTTATCTTGATTTACATTAATATACATATCATCCATAGGGGATTGAAATCATACCTCCTGCATGATGTACTGGCAGCTGGGACTGTGTGAGGTGACTGGAGATGGGTATGGTGAATCACCTGGTGAATCATGTTCAGTTAACTGCTCTTATGAAAGATAAAATCCTGCTATGTGACAATATGGTTTAAGGATAACTATGTTAAGGATCCTATCTTTAGCCTTAYTAAGAATACCTGCTGGCATCTTCAGAGGAATTCAAGTGTTTTGATCACAAATGTCATTAAAAGCTAGGAGGCCGCCTTCAGAAAGTTACATGCACACTTCAGAAAGGTACCTGCATCTCCCTGTCATTTCATTGAAAAAAATATTATTGAAGATATAAACCACAGTGCTGTTAGGATTTGTGAGTACTTGTTGAAAATGTGGTGTTACCTTAAAGAGTAAGCTCATGGAATTAAATAAATCAAACATGTCACATGCTGATGTATGTGTGGACTTCACTGCATTTTTTCCTTTGTCTGCTTTCAAATATCTACTTGGTTTTGTGCATATTTGAAAGTAGAAAAAGAAGATAAAGATTCAACTTATCTTTCAAGGCCTCAAAGAGAAAACATTTGGAGATACAGTTTTTAAATACAATTACTAGCTTCTACAGGACTTTTTCCAAAACATTTTAAGTCTTCAGACCTTCTGATTTAATTATTTTTGAAGTCAAACTCTCCATTTTTTTGTGGGGGTCTGCAGCATCATGAACCTTTGTGGCTAAGCTTAAAACAGAAATTAATCAAGAGATTTATTTGCTTAAAAATGAGGAAAGCACTCTGAACATCTATATAGATATTTCTCAGCTTTCCATGTCAAGAATCCCCCTTACTCAAAGAAAACAAAATATTTTGTGAGATTTTAACATTTTCTGATCCTGAGGCATATTGAAGACATGARTTAGTGAGAACAGAATTTCCAAGGCTATGAAGCTGCTCTTGAATACTTTTTGGGGTTTCTCTGCAGTATGCACCAGCCTGTACTTTAGGAAGAAGCTCTTGTGTGTCCTCTTGCATAAAGACTTAAAGCAATCTACACAACTAAAGAGAGGCACAAAAAAAAGACTATTTCAGGAGGATTGTGATACATTTTTTTATGTCTTTGTGTAAGACCAAGTGATGCCTATTGGTGTCCATTCCTTGGATTCACCTGTCTGTGCCATGTTCCTCCATAGCATGCAAACACACTRCAAAAAACATAGAGTAGGCATGAAGGAGTAAAAGAAAAGCTTCCTTTACCCACTGAGACCACCTCAGTCTCTGAAAATGGTAGATAGTTAAGCAGGGAGCTGTGGGTGGGGGGAATTCCTCTGGTAAAATTGGCAAAAATAATAGAAATTTAGGTTGAGAAAGAGGTGAAAAAATGTGCTGCTAATTTCACAATTTGTGTTCAACGATATAATCTGAACTTGACAGCTAAGCAAATTTGGGAAAAACATCAGGTTTCCCTACAGAAAAAGATAGTTTTACTCAGCTCTGTCAATGACTCTTTCAGTCCAGTATGACAGGGAGTAGAAAGCAGAGCTGAAAACAGAACTTAAAAGACAATTTTCCTACATCATCATTATTAACAGAACAGATTAACAGAACTTAAAAGACAATATTCCTACACTTCTTGTAAGGCATTTTTTCAGCAAACATGTACAAAACACTGCATAGCAACACTTTTACAAAATTACTTTCAACGCACGAGATACACTCTATTTCATTCACAGTCTTTTTGGAAAATGAGAGGTGTTCCTAAGTTTTAAAGGAAATAAAACCCGTAAAACTTTTATAAAATAAATGCATGATTTAAAGTATCAGCTTAACTGCTGCTAAGTAGAATAGAAAATTCTTTAAGTGAGTAGGATTTGCCATGCCAATATTGCAGCCATTACTATTTTCTGTTTGGTGAATTATAAAACATTCCTATTGTTTGATTTACTACAGGAGAGAGTATTCCTCTTAAAACCTCCTCTTTGTRTTTTGCCGCACCCATCCTTCACTCCTAATGAAATCACAGGATTTGTAGGAGACACAGGAGGATTCAGGTGCATCGTGAACAGTCAGAAGGATGAAACATGAACTTCTCCTGTGTATAAAACCCTGTGCTGAGAAATGAGAGAGACGAAAGGCAGACACATTGAAAGGATATTRTCGATACCCTAATTTCTGGCAAGTATTCAACATTTATCATTCACTGAAAAGAGACACTAAATCACTCCTGTCTCACAGTCCTGATTTGCTTATAAGATACTTTCCAAGACATGCACACTAGCAAGGTAAAGTRGATTTGTGGGTCTCTCCTACAATCCCCTAATAAATTAGCAAGTACAGCSAAACAAAAAAATGTTGATCCATTTGACTATCACTCTAATTTTTCACAGTTTCRCAAGCACTGTATATTCCTCAAAAAACCATGTCCTTCCCTGAGAAAACATTTTATTTAAGTGGAAATACGTTTTCATAAGATAGCTTCTTTTGATACGGTAGTCCTAGCTCACAAAATCACTAATACTTAAATATTAGTTCTTTTTTGAGTTAAAGACCTAGATTTTTGAAACTCAGTTGTGTAGACACCTTAAGAAAAGTTTTGCTTTCTGTGGTGGAAGCTTGCATAACTCCAAATTTAATACAGTCTTTTTAACCCTGCTGATAACCACCTTTGGGAGCACTGCTGTATCATAAAACAAAACCAATAGCTATCACTGGAAGTGTGAWGTGAACAGACACAGCAGAATTTCTGTGTCATTTGAGAAGGTTAGCCTATTTATTATTTTTTTAACAGAAGGGCAGTATTTAAGTCTGCCRAGTAAATATGTTGGCAGTAGTTGTAGTTGGAAAGACATCACATTTTCTTCAGAATAAAATAAGCCTCTCTCATGCTGAGGTCTGCAGTATAGATGGCTAAAAAATGTACATTTGTTGAGCAATTACAAGGGTGAAAACTGAGCTCCAGTCCGTGGATAGCAGGACCAAGATGTAGTTTGCAAGCAGGTGTCAGCTCTCTGCCTCCCAACRTTGCCTCTTCCTTGTCACTAAGTAGAAGCACAAGTTTGCTGAGATGAGACCAAAGCAGTGAATTATAGAAAAGGGAACTGTCATGCTGAGGGAGAAACCATGCATTAAAGACATGGTGTTATTCAGATTCTCATCTTGTACAGTTYCACTAAACTTGAAATACTTTCGAATGCATTTAAACTTTGATTTTTCAAAGGCACTCTGCCTTTGAGYCTCTTTTTTATCTTTCTGGTTTTGGGAACTCTTACTCTAATTTTTTGTGCCTTCTTCATTATTTTCTCCGTGTGAAAATATTTCAGGGACATGCCACRTATAGTCACAAACACTAACATGTGCTACATTATCTTTCCTTTACATCTAACTCTCTTTCTAAGCAGCTGCAGTGTCATAAATGATCATAGACATTTAATTGCTGTARCAGTGTGGTAAACAGTTGGGAAATATTGAATATTGATTGTATGCTTCTAGGTTATACTTTCTAAGGGGACTTAGTAATGTTGATAGCACTGATTTAAGAGATTAATTTAAATATAATCTTATTCTAAAGAGGCGTCCCAAGAGTGGTTTAAAATTGAGGGGAATGTGGGATAAAGGAGACATTTGGAGAGAAGCCAGTGAAAAGTGACTTAAGATTTTCATTTTTCTCTTGTGTACAATAACAATATCAAGAAAACAGAAAAGAGCTAATGACTGGACTTGTTCTAGCGGGCACTGCATTACACCCACTGTAACTCAGATCTAAACTCCACTCTGTGGAGGACACTGCTTACCTTTTAGTACCTTTTTCAGGCTACTTGGAGTGTCTCACACTGCACAATGGTTGCTTTATTAAAAGGAATCCTYAAAGTAGTTTCTGAGAAATGCGTGAGAGCTTATGTAGTCATACACTACAGGCTGTTCCACTGACAGATTAGCAGGTATCCTTCAGGCATCTCTTKCAACGCTTTGCAGTGAACCCAGCCTCTTAGAAAATCTATTTTGTTCATGGATTATCGTGTTTCCATGTTTTAAATATTTATGGAACTCGTAGTCCAATGTGGTCCTTACTGTAGTGCGTGATACAAGCATTTAATGTGAAAGTGTGGACATATTTATATGAAAATAATATCTGGTCTTTCCTTGCAGTAGATCTGGATTTCTCTGTTGAGTAAACTGCAATGATTACACTGATTTTTGTCTGCTTCATTCTGCTTTTTTCCTTCATTTAGCCTTCAATTAATTTTGAGGTTTTCAGCACCACAAAATTATCAAAACAGCATTCTAGTTGAAAGTAGGCTATAATATGCTTATAAAATGGCATTCTCTGCATCTGTTAATATTTCTCAGGGTACATGAATGGAACCAGGTGGTCTTTTCTTCTAAGTAGAGGATTCCTTCAGGAACATCACATGTTTTCATATACTCTGAAAGACAATCCAAAACAGGCATCCTGGCTTTTCAGTTTGCAGACATACCCAAGCCAATATGTCTAATTAATTCCTCATTAACCTTTGTACTGGAAAGGCAGATACCCAATGAATAGGAAATAGAAAGAAAGGAGTTATACATATACAAAAATTTAATTTTCTAACTAYGTTTTGCAACAACCAGACAACTGAGGAAGGCTTTTGAGTGGATGTAAGTATGGATATTGCAATACAAGCAGAAGACAGTGAGACTGACTGTTTCAGTTCGAAGAGGGAAAGATATATTTGAAATTAAGAGGATTTCAACCTCATCAAGAATCAACAAGATTTCATTTTCTAATACAGACAGATTTAAGGTTAAGGGAACTCCCAAACTGCTGGAATGAATATAGGTAGTACGTTATAATGATGAATAATGAGAAAGAAAACTAAAATGGTCAGTGTGATTATCTCAGGAGCTATACCAATAAACTCTTGAAATGTAAGATAGGATGTACAGCAAAAAGGAGTCAGTTTCTTTCTGGCTGCCCATACCTGGTTTATGGGACCAAAAGATGGAGAAACAGTGACAGCAGAGAACATAGTTTATGCCTGGAGAGAGAGGGGCCTGATGCCTTCTCAAACTCCCCCCTTCACACTTTCATTTATTCTGCCTCGAGAATGTGTCAAAGCTTCGTGAACATCCAAAGACAGACTGTAGGGGAAGATGCCAGGCAGGAAAAGAAGCTCTTGAGTAGAGTAATAAACCAGAATGCTCCCTTGAAAAAAAAAACCCACAGTGAGTATATTCTTGTTTAATAGATATTTGCATATTGACCAAATTCAAGGGAAAAAGAATGGGGAAATTTGCCTATGTTGCACAAAAAACAGTCCYGTCTGCCTGTCTTGGTCATGTCTAGTACCCTCACTTTCCCATACACTGGAAAATATGCTTCTTCATAKAGATCCTTTACAACTAAACCTTACAGGGATTAAAATTTTGCACACAAACCAACCTCATCTGTTGAAGAATGAAATCTTATCTAGTCAACAGGAATTAGAGGGACAATTACAAATTTTCCAAGCTCCTATTGACATTGTTGACATGCGTAGTGAGTTTCATAATTCCAGTAGAAAAACAGAAAACTGAAATCCCAGAGGAAGAGAGAATTTTGACCTTTCCTTCATGTATATAGTTTGCTCTTTCTAGAAGATGTAATCTAAATACCAGTTAAACTAGCAGCTGAATATTTTTTTTCAAAAATTGCTCCAGCTGTGAAGCTTTGCAGTCACATCATTAGGATTAACTTGTGATCTAAATGCTATCTTGCAGCTCAGTTATCTGCTGCTAAATATTGGATGCTTCTCTGTGGAAACCATTTTATTACTTGCCTAAATATTTCATTCAGAACGCTGATGTGAACAACCGACTACGAGAAAACTGAGAAAGAGCTTGGAAATGTCCAATGGAAAAAAMCAAACCAAATCAAAACAACMCAAAAGAAAAATGAGACTGTAGGTCAGCATGCAGCCAAAAAGCTTTATGACCTTTTTGAATCTCCAGTATTTAGGACAAAGTAGATCAAATGAGGAAAAATTAGGGATGGAAGATATCCAGCAAGATACACTGACAAGATATGATTGCCACATGTAACAGTTGTATGTTGAATTTCACCTTGTGAGAGCAATGGACCTTATGACAGCAAAATTGGTGATATGGACACTCCCCTTTGTATCTCCTTATGAGCACTRTATGTGGAAAAGTGGTCTGGAATTAATGTCATCAGTGCAGAGTATCATTGGAACCATTCAGTTCTAACTAACTTAAACAGCAGATACTCTGAGATAAAACTATTGATTGTCTAAGGAAKAGTTTTTACAGAGAAAATGAATTATCCCTCTACAGAAATAAATAAGACTTCATTGACCAGGAAGGAAAAGAAGTCCTCATTCACAAGCATTTTTCAAAGTMAAATCTCTTCTTATTTACCTTGCTTAATGAAGTTTGCTTTAGTAATATATTTTTGTTGCTTTGTCTATAGCCCTACATTTATTTATTGGCTCTTCTCTTCCATAATCACTTTGGGTCACTGCCAGGTTTAGGGCTATTTGCACACAAAAGATAATGAAATATTAGGATGCTTGGTCCTAATTAACTTCAATTGGTTCCACTGCAATTTCTCCATGCAAAGTGTTGCAGTCTGTGAGCCCCTACTCCTCTCTTCTTGTATATAAAAAGAACAGGAGGAAATATTGACTGTTGTTTTGGATCATGATGCTTGAACAATGGTGAGTTGCACCTTTTCTACCAACAAATTCTACAGAGCTGGATTTGGGGCCATGCCTACCTGTACCTTCTGTGTTATCCAGTCATTCAGTCAAAAAAGGGCTAACCAAATAATTACTTCCTTATCTCCTGGACTACTCTGCAACATACATAGTTATTTGGGCCAAATCAAGTGCACTTCGGCCACGTGAAAAGAAATGGTGACCTATACAACAACACTGTGTGAGTTCAGATCCATCCAGCTGAGATTCTGCTATGCATTGGTCTGGAAATTTGACCCATGAAGTAGGCATGGCAAATTGCATTTGCTTCAAAGACAACTGCTTTAAGCAAGCACAATGGCTTTTCAAATTTTATTGGACGCAGCTATTATCTATTTAATCGGTTTTCAGATGTGTTGGATATCTGCAAGTGTAAATGAGACAGTTAAAACACTCCGAGGCTTTAAGTATTGTACTTACACAGGCTGCTTATTACCCACATTCTGATTATTTCTCTGAATCATTGTCACCGACAATAATAATAGCAGCAGTATTAATAATCCAGCTGGGAATCATTCTTTGATGTTCTTTATGTGGCTAATTGTGAGAACATAAAATAAATCCTACTTCTGGCGTATCTGCCAGCAGTGTCTGTTTACTTCTGAAACTGCAAATGCATGTTGGATCTGTCAACAGCAGTTGCCTTGGAGAATGTGTTTTACATAAACAAWGAAGGAAAATGGTCTGAATGGCATGAAAAGAGACTTAACCTTTGTGTAATAGAAAACAGACTGGTCAATAACAGGGTATGGTCTGAATCATGTCTTACTCAGTATTTTTATTTCATCTAAAAACCTGGAAAAGTCTGAGATGCCTTAATGTCAAGTATCTTCTTGGAAAAAAAAGAGAACTTATTCCACACAGAARGTGAGAAAGCAGGTACTCTGAGGTAGAAATACCCTTCTAAATCTCGCCCTGATACTACTGGGTGAGTGAGCAAGTGTTTGTGTGTGGCTGAGCTGCCAGCCGGGGTTAACCTGCAGAAGTCAGGCAGCATTTTCATCATATAGACAGAAAACCGCTTCATAGTCCCTCCATTACCTGTCCATTAGCTCCACTTTGGAAGCTGACTTCATGGATTTTTCTTGTTGTGAATATAGCAGTAGGTATGCAGGAGGGAAATAGTTTAAGTCAGAGCCACCAGATGGGAAGGGAGATGTTCAGGATATTCAAAATAACAGAGGAATGAGGTTCTGAAGTTAAGCTATACCTATTGGATGTTATCCATCTAAATTACATTTCATTACACTGATCCAATTGCAAGCCACMTCCGATTTCCAGCTGGATACAAATATTTCCAGTGTTATTGTTTCACCATCTAAATTAAATTAGAGGTTTGAAACTTTTTCCCTCTATTGATTTTTTTTTCCTGTTATGACAAATCAATGACAGGCTACATTACATTTTCATCTGCGAGAAAAAGAGTTTTCTATTCAGGAGGCTCTTTATCCTTTGGATTAGGGCTCTTTCTGTTACGAATAACCCCTTCCAGCAAGTTGCAGTGTATGGTCTGTATTTGTAGGGCAAAGCACTTTCTCCTTTTAGCACGATCTAATTTAGGTCTTGCCTGGCTCACAAGATGGATAGCACTCCCAGGGGTAAAACCTTCCTGATCCAAAGAGTTGGGTGTGGACAGCCACATGTATGGAAGGGAGAGACTGCTGGGCAAAGTTAGAGGCATGTTTTGAGTGGTTTCTAATAGACTTTCTGTTTGAAGTTGAAACTCGGTTTTGGTTCTGAAAATGCTTTAGCTTTTAATGGCTCTCTCTAGAAATAATGTAACAGTTCCTCTGAAAGCAGCCTTTTTATTTCTCAKTCTTGCTTTTCATGCAGAATAATCACGTGGTGAAAAGCTAAGGTGGCCTCAGAATGTCTGTAACCTCAGAATGTCTGATACTGRTCTTGCTCCACCTTATAACGCATTTCTTTAGACAAATGAAAGAAACAGAAGCGTGGGACACCAACAGAGTTATGKGACTTCACCTCATGGAATAATATTTACTTATTGTGCCACACAGGGAAAAAGTCTATTTGCAGGTAAGATGATGTTTCTTTCATTCAGCTGTTGTGTGTAAATGAATGCTGCATGTTCAAATATGCATATCTACGTAGACACATGCAACAGAAAAAAATCTGTTAATTTAGGATATATAAATCCTATGTGTTTTCAAAACAGGTGGCATGCTTACCACAGCCAAGTGATTCTTCCCAAACCATCTTCCCTCTGTCAGAGTTTATTATCCAGCGTGTATGGATTGATGGGGGAGCCACCTTGGTCTAACACTGCTCCGTTTAAGATCCTTGTTGGCATTCTTAAGAACATGGGAGGTATAGGTTCAGCAAAGATCATGCATTCATTTCAGAAGTGARTCTCCCAGTGGTCTCCTTTAACTGTGTTTTGGTTCACATCACAGAGCAGTCTCACAGCATAGAAACTGTGTTACTTCTGGATGAAATTAAACTGGATCATGTGTCCAGGAGAAAACTTAGTGCATCCCAGCCGCTAGTGGGATTTCAGTCCCATGTACTTCTCTCCAGAGCTAAGGTGAAGGAGCTCCTGAAAMAAACTCACCTAGTTTGTTTTCAGTAGCAACCTTTTGGCTCTACAAATCTCTTTGCATTGTGCTGCATTAATTACTGGCATTGTTAGAGCCATTTTTATCACAGACTAAATGTTAGACAACAGAGAAAAGGAAGGGCTGTGTATGCAAAAGTAAAACTGACTGTTTGAAGAAGGTGTATTGAACAGACTAGATTAGTMAAGGTTTGGGAGTATGCACACACCACTCATTTCAGCGAGTTATAAGATTCTAAATATCTCTGAATCTGGGCTGAAGCACTTGTGACCCTGTACAGCTACTGCACAGGTTGATTCTCCAAACCATCACACCAACACAGAGTAGTAGCTACATCTGTTACKCTACAGTGGTGAATGTGGTGGTGCTCTCCGGACTCCCTCAGTCACACGTTTTTTCTGTTCCTTTTTATGCCATTTGTACAGAATTCCTTGTGTCCTCCTCGAGGCTGGTGTAAATCCCTGCCTACAAGGGAATGTCTACWAGCTGAAACTCTCAGAAACTGCTGATAACTACCCATCTCTGGGCTCTTAGAGGGGAAAAAAAGCAGCAGACAGAATTATTACTTCTGTTTCTACTTTGTCTTAGTACTCAGAAGGCTTTACAAGCCTAGCTTACAGTGTGCACCTGGACTGCACAAGGCTGAGGTGTGCCTGAACTCCCTGTTACTCACAACAGGATGGGACAGCGTGAACAGGAAGGTTTCTCCATGTTGGCTTGGCCTGTCACCTCTCTTATAACAAAACGTCTGCTTTCAACAAAATTGTCTGCTTTCAATGAAAAAATGATGAGATCTGTACAGCTGTCCAAATAACATGTGTTTTCTGGTAAAATGAGAGAGACCAAATTGGCACACATGTTTTACAGAGGCCTAATGTTATGTTTGGAATTGTCAGCTCTAATCAAGAGACTATTTAGGACTGACATCCCGAGGATGATAATGAGGTGCCTTGATTTAGATTGATTATTGCTAATTCTATGTAGCCTGATGCGAGGATATTTTGAAATAAAGTGCATAATGCACWAAGTCCTTGACTCCTCAGTAGAGAGAGAGAAAAGAAAAGAACCTTATATAAGGGCACATTCTTGCARTTAAGCTCTTGTGATTTTCTCAGGTTTTGTCAAGAATTAGTCAGGGAAAATAGGAAGAAAAAATAGCCCRTCCTACAACAATAGCTGTTTTACCTGGAGAAAGTCACATTCTTTTTCCTTGAATGAATTCCCATATCTTGTATTCTAATCCAAACACTGATTAACGGTGTTCTAGCTTTGTTGCTTTTTGGCAAACATTGTGGCTTCTATACTTTGTTCCTTAATTACTTTCCATTTCACCCCCTGATTGTTTTCAAGACTTTCTTAGCACGGCTTCCACAAAAGATTCATTTTCACGGTGTCTTGCAAAGCATTATTTATATATTTGCTGTCAGGCACTGTGGCCTGTTTGCAAAGCTTTTGTCTTGCATCAAAAATAAAGCTGGCTGCAGAAACACAGAGAATATTCCTTGTACTCCATTAATGTACTTTGGGTAGAGCTCTTCTGCTGCTTGGCACTAAGTACACTAACTTTGGCTCCTTTTTAGGACTTGGAATTCCAGTAATGTSAGTGGAATCCTTCTTCCTGAAGAAGAAAGAGGCCCTTGAGAAATAAGCCAGCAGAATAACAGTCCTGTATCACCCTATCATGCTCAAACTGTATGAAAGGTGGGTTCAGTCCATGCAAACCTGGCTAAAGRTCCCAGAAGATGGGTTCATACAGCCCAAGCACCATCCTCACCACCCCTCTGGGTCATCTGTAGCTGATATATTTGCTGTGAAAGAAAATGCTCAGGTGTAGCTGGGCATGCTGACTAGTCCTGGAAGAGGCGAACCTTTCCAAGCCTCAAAGTTGTCCCCCTCATCCCATTTACAACAGCAGGAGCAGAAAGTCCTTCCCTTTGATGACATCTTCCAGCATTACAGCCAGGCCTGTATCTATTCTTGTCCTCCAATAGCAGCAGGATCTTGGCCAGTTCCCTTCTTTCCTGTCCGCTTTCACAGGAGGACAGCAGAGGGAAGAAGATGGCTCACAAAGGGCGTTCCCCTGRTGATCAAAGTGTGTCAGCAGGGTGTGAGAACAGCATGGTAAAGSCTGGAGTTCTGTACTGTATTGAGCAGAGAAGAGAAATCCTGTGGTGGGGAGCCCCTTCCCTATACATCACCCTAAGGAACTCCCTTGTATCCTCCCATCTCTCTCTCCTCTCCCAAGCTACCAGCACTTGCTGTGTTGCTGGGAAGGTGTGCAGACACAACCAGCAGGATTATAATGGTGGCAGCCATAACTGGCCAGAAAACTCAATGGGATCATGGGAAATATTAAGAGGGAAAAATTAAGAGCAAAAATGCATTTCCTGTGGTATAACTTTAAAATTGCCATGTTGGACCAAGACATTTAATGATAACTAGAAGCAGAGCGCACTGATAATGTAATCTGAAAGAAAATTTTCCCGATCAGTGAGGTACMGTTGGAGGATGAAGCACACTCATCAAACCTTTGCAATGAATGAAGTTATTTGATYCACCTGGAACTAGAGCACAGATAAGTGCATTAGGTATCATGATGCAAATCTCTAAGTGAAGTGTCTGGCCCCACTTGCCTGAAGAAGTCATTCCCCTCAAGCATCCCTGCTCTTTTCTTTATGACTGYTATGTGCAGGAATAACTTACAGACCTGTGTAATGTTGTGAGTGCTATTGAAACGAGAAAAAATAATTTTGCAGTAAAGGGCTGTTCTTAAAAATTGCAAAACAGTCTTAGCATCATAAATTAAGGAAGTGTTGAACCTGACATAATCATGAGTCAAYCTGTTAATATTACACTGAGCATATCCTTCCTGTGATTTTCTCAGAACAGTTTCACTGAACAAGAAGAGTTGACTCCAGGTWAGGTTTTATTCAAATGGCTGACCTGAAGAAGGTGAGGATTTTGCTAATGTCTGAATAAATAATTCAGAGCAGTTGGTATGAAAGTCACCATGCTCTCTTTGCTCCATTGCTGCTCTTTATTCTAAGAAGGAAAGCAAAACAGTGTGGAAAAAATGTCCTTTGATGACTCTCCGGCTGAGAGAGAGTAAATCATGATAGTAGAATTAATTTCATGCACTATCATTTCTAAAACTCTGCATTCAAATAAACATGTCCTTCAATTTAAAAATTGACTGATGCTTTCCACAGACTACAAGACTGGAGGTGTTGATAAAAGAAGTACATATTTTTCTCCTTGTTCAAAATACTGTTGCATGATATAGTGAAATCTAATTGTAAATGCTACTTAACTAATACAAATTTCACACACTTTATCAGTATTCTGGCTTCAGCAGAGAGTCATCATTCTTTCATGGATGTGTCTTGCAATGGCATCTCTGAACACAAGCAGGCAGCAGGAAGAGACACACATTTTGGCCCAGTTCTTGAGTAAACCACATAACATCAGCACCACTGAGCTAAGCCTGGGGGACCTGCAGGCTACAGCTGATCTCCATTTTTCACACAGGATCTCRCTGAACTTTTTCAACAATGCATCAAATCTCATTAGTCAGCTCAGAGATAATGTTACTCCTCCCTTGCCAACAACCAACCAGTATTGAATTCTTCCTATCACTGCCAGAGCTGTAATGAGGTTGTACCTCCCAATTTTACTGTATCTATTCATTTCATGCATTCCTTTTGCTGCTGAGTAAAAGTATGCTCACTTTTTATCAAGATGCATTTCCTTAGAACAAGTGAAAAATAAAATACCCTTTATCCAGAAGCCAAAGCAGATCATGCAGCAGACACACAAATTTAGTGCAAACTTGGAGGTGAGCAGAACACAAGGTTTATTCCAAGATAAATTAGTACTTTTTTTTACCTTCTAACAGTGCTTGAATCCCTCTCATCAATAAACTATCTAATAGCTGGCACTGGGAGCCCGGAGCAGTCATCTCAACAGGCTAAGGGTGGGCCAACCTAATCTCTCACTGATTTACCAAACAGCCAAATTCATCATTTTCTTGTCATGCTGCTGTCTAACAGCATGCCAAGGGGTGTGAAGAAGCAGAATTGGCTGCATTTTAGGAGTCCATCAGAGTGGTATTGAGGGGAAATGTCACCTATTTTTCTTGCGTTCTTCTCTTGTCAAAACTGTAGTGATTCTGTCTTTTAAAGGACTGAAGAATTATAGCAGATTCGATGTCTAAGCTTAGCTTTCCACAGTGACTGTCAAAGATATTTCCCAAACCGTCCCTATTTACACCCACAGAGCTACCTGTGGTGATGTATGTTCACCACAGGAAGCATTTAGAGGATTTAGCTTTACTGATTCACTCTATAGGTGWGAGACACAAAACCACAAGGGTCAGTTTTGGTCCAGGAATTAATTTTCTCTGTAAACCATCTCTACATGTCCTTTACATTCCATGGCTTTCGTTTCTGTTCAGTAACTGTTTTCAGCAGTGCAAACAGATGAATCCCGACTGGACTGATGCTGAGATGAAACAGGATGCCCAGCAACCCATTGCAAAGACCAGGAGCAGCAATTGCAGCAAGCAAAGGGCGTGTAGGGACTGTTTGGGAAGCACAGGGAAGTTGGTTGCCTGGGCTACAGTCAGCTGGTACATGTATTCCCACACAACATTGACCCAGAGACTCTGGTAATGGGTAATAACTATATTTTATTTATATAACTGTATTTTGGAGATGGTCTGTGGCACGACATTCCAAATATAAACACGGGTCTCATTATTTTCTTTCCCCTGCATCCCTGAAAGATAGTGGATCATATTGGACAGGGAAAGGAAATTTTATGCATTTGAATTTCTACTACTGTATGCCCAAGATAGTACAAGTGGAGTCCTGATGTTACTGAATTTATCCCATTGATTTCTTGAAGCAGGGATTTTACAGCTGATGAAACAAAGTTGCTACAAAACATACATAGTAAAGACCTTTCCTGCCTTTATATTTCTGTATAAAGGGAAAAACAGGATGATTAACATYATAGGAGACATATATAGGAGACAAGTATAATGGTAARTTTATAAGCAAGGACACTTATGAGAAACCCTTATTTGAATTTGATTTGTAACAGCCTTTTTGTGTAACATTTACGYATCTGATATTAATATATGTTCCTTTGCCATATAAAAAGTGGAATAGAAAAAGAGATGTCCTTCAAAATCAAAGTTATAAGCAGAGGAAATAGTGAAATGACAACATRTTAGTAAGATAAGTGCAAACCAAAAATTGCTGAAATGGAAATGTCTTCTAAATTTTGGGTTGACGGTTAAATAACTAAAATTTCCCTGGGATGAATTATTTGCCATTATTAATGTATCTGCAATTTGGATAAAACTCACTGATGAGACATGCATAAAGCCATCCTCATTTTCAGAGTGAGTCATTTCCTGTGGACATTGTCTGTCATCTCAGAGCAACGCAAATACACTGTCTGAAAAACAGAGACTGACATGTACACAAACACCCAAACTGTGACTTTTGCCGTTCCTGGTTAATCAGTCCTTCATGATTTTCCTCATCCTAACTTGGTTGATAAGAAGTCCCTTATAATTTCTTATGGCTAAGTGCATTATTGTCAAAGACCTTTTGCCAGCAGTATGTCTGATATAACTTTTCTTGGCATCATCCCTTTCTGCTAACCAGGCTTCAACTTGTGTSCACTTCTCTATCCCTCAGCTACACCTACAAACAGCTTTCTCCTTGTTTTCCTAGTATATACTGCCTATTCCTACAAAGAGCTGGATTTTTGGCTTTCTCTACCTTTTTTCTATTTTTCTCTTTTGTTTGTTTTTCCTCTAATACACCACAAATCTCCAGTAAGATGGGGTCTGAATTCTTCTTTACAGTACAGTTCCACCATAGTGCCTTAGAGGAAACRCAAATCTGACCCTCTGAATGCACTCCAAGGAGAGACATAGCTATGCTGCACATCTTGTGGTGTTTAAAATATCCAGAAATGAGACCCTGCTCTCCTCTGGAGATGCATATTCCTGTCTAAATCCTTCAGGACACCATCAAGGTGATTGCCACCAAACAGCACCATCCCATTGAGTGTGCACGGTTTTGAAAGGTCAGCACTCTTTAATGAGATACTTGATCTTCATTGGCAGCTTTCCTGATGTGGAAATCTGATGGTTTCATTCTGTTAAAGATTTGGATGGTGTTCATTTCAGTGGAAAGTGTATGGATACCAGCATTAATTGGAAAGCAATTTTACCTGCTGCCATGTATAGAAGCAAAATAATCCCTCCCTAGCAATCAGACCTAAAATTGTCCCTTGTTTCAAGGGGAAATCAAACCTCCTCATGGGCTCACTCATTATGAAATACTGGATTTTATGGTAAGAGATAAAAAGAGCTATTATTAATMTAATTGTGTTGGAGCTCATTGGCTATCACCATTCTTAGAACAAAGAAAATCCTGTAAAACCTCAGCAAAAAGTTTGATGGTGGTTGAGGAACCACAAAGCACATTCCTGAGAGAAAGATGTATTTCTCAGCTAGGCTTAGTAAGGAATATCAAAGAAATATGAAATATCCCATTCTATTGTTTTCAGACTGAACACTGAAGAGACATCATTCCATTCTTATAAGCTAAGAAGGAACTTCAAAATTTGCTAGTTGTGACTATGCTGATTTGGAAAGGAATATTTTGATGTGACTGCCATAGTGAAAAACAGAGTAACATTAATTCACCCTTCAGTAGGGATTTTCACAAGGAAAACCTGTTTCTGTGGCTGTTGACAGCAGCGCTCAAGGCATGGCATGTGGGAAAGACAGCCCAGCTGATCTCAGCTAGAGCAGGACCAGCAGGAGAGCTGCTTGTAGGAACTTCTCCATCATTGATACCTCCTTGTGGTCTGTCTTCAGTATCCTGGCACATCAAGCCACTGAGAGGGAACTGGGTATTTTTTTCCCTCCTTGGGACACTTTGCTTGTTGCTGTGTTGGTCAATTACAGAAAAGGAGGTGGGGGGGATGCTTCTTTTGGAAGAACGCCACTAGAAACTGCTTAAAATAGGTATTTGTATGTGCAATGTCAAATTGTCACAGCGAGCAAGACAAATAAATCATTTTTTTTAGGGGCTAATAAAGTAAATCCCACCATGAATCAGGACAGACTTGGATGTTCTCTAAACACCAAGATAAAACACCTTTTACTTATTACAGGCACCATATTAAAATTGGATGAATTCTGGAAAAAATTTAGAGCCGTGGAAAGATTCCATCTCTCTGGTTTTGGATGATGGCTTCCACAGATATATTCAAAAATCCAGATATGATGCCACAGTGTCTCACACAGTCTGTGCATTAATGTCTGCTAGTACACAAATTGCCTGAGCAAGTTGGACTACAGGAACAGCAGAGACTGTGAACTGATAATTTGTTGCAGATAGAGGCTATGAAATGTTAATTACAGGACAGGAAAAACACTCTCCTTTATGTTATCACTTTTGCCTGGGTGGCCCAGTGAGATAAGATATTGTTCTAAATTCAAATTAGTCGAAGCAAAGCTGGATTTGCATAGCCTATCAGTGACTTAATGGGAGAGAAATGAGCTGATCCAGATAAAAAGCATGACACTCTTAATCTGTTTATGCACTGGAACAGATGGCAAAGCCACATTTGGTTTTACCTACAAAATCTCCAGCCACATTCTCCCCTTGCTCCCTGGGTACTGCTCCTCTTTGCTGGGCTGTGCCTGCCTTAACACTGCAGCAAACACACAAAAAGAACAGTGTTTAACTTGTCAGTCAGGGCATTCAGTGGAACTATTGAAATGCAGCCAGGTGCCAATTCCCCTGTCTTAGTAGAAGTCATTATAATCGGGTACATTTGAAGGGCACTTCTGCTTTTGGCTGCAAGAGGTGGACTAATGTCAGCTTATTTCATGTCAAGAGAAATGTCAATGCATTAAGCAAAGCATTAGGTTATGCCATTCACTTAAAGTGGCTGTGAGGTTCTTCTGCTACACACCTTTCACAAAGACATTTTTGGAGTATATAGATGAGAAATATGGCATATAAGGGGTTAAGACTTTTCTTTTTTTTTCCAGTAGTGCTATTATAAAAGCGAGTTCCAACCTCTTTGCTGATTGATGACACATGAATCAACCTCTGAGTGTTAGTGTGACCTGACTGAAAGCTCACTTCGTGTTTATCACAGGGGAACTTGGATGGGGCTTTGARCAACCTGGCTGGTGGGAGGTGTCCCCTGCTTATGGAAGGGACTATATGAAACTATATGAAACTCTATGACCTTTAAGGTCCTTCCAACTCAAARCATTCTCTGATTCTATGAATCAAAGCATTTAGTGCCCTCATTAAAACCAACTGAGATGGCATTTCTTTTGAATTATGCTTCATAAGCCATTAATATTCCAACATACTAATATTTTCTTATATTAAAAAGAACAGCCAAGTGGGAATGGTGACCCACCTACTGCTGATTAAAGTGGTTGCTTATTTGGCTACRAAAGTATGTTTGATCTCATATTTTTGCCATTTAATATAACCTTATGGTTTTCCTTGACTAGTTGTACCATCCAGTATCAATATCATGTGTGCCTTCATCAAACCGAATGAATAAGACCTTATATTATATATTTGAGGTCTCAAAAGTTATATCCAACTCAAGTTGTCCAATCCATGTTGCAGTTAATCCACTCACCAACGAACACTGCCAGTGAACAGSACTGAAGGCTGGATGAAATATTGACAAAGTGCTGTAGAAATGAGACAGCAAGTGCTTGGCATACATGAGAACTCCTTAAAACATAAGAAAGCRAAAGTACCCATAGTTGTTTGGGGTTATTTGAGGAATTCTGAGACAGAGCACAGTTAGAGTTTCTAGAAATAAATRCCTCCTAGGTTAGTCTTTTGATTTTAACACCTCTGTTCCTAGATTCTGTTGTGATAAACTATTTATGTACCTTGAAAATTTAAGCTTGATTTGCTCGGTTTTGGATCAGTGGATCCCCTGCTTATTCTGGCTGAAATGGTGTCTTTTCGTTTCTGCATGCCCTTCTCACAAGGGTGGTTTCTCCTGCCCCTATTATCTGTAAAAATGTCTTCCAAATGCTACATATTCCTTTTAGCATTCCAGTCACCTGTGAGCCTGCATCTTTAGCCCGTTTCATTCAAATGACTGCAGAATTACCTCATGATGTGTTCACCTCAAGTGACATAGCTTTGCACGTATCTTCCTCTAATTAGGTTGCCTCACTGTCAATTAGAGAGAGCAGAACATGTGTTCAGAATGTTCTAGGACATTAAAGTGATTGATGGCAGAAAACAAAGTGTACCAGTCCTAAAATAAAAAAATCTTCCTTTCATTAATCCATTTTGAAAGCAAGTGAAAGATGTTTTTCCTCATACTATAGCACTTTATCTATTCAAGCAATAGATTTTAAAAGTTCAATGATAGGCATTTGTTGGTTTTTGGGGTTTTTTTTCTTTCTGATCAGTTATCTGAGGAGACTTACTCAAAACTCTCCACAATAAGTATATTTCAGGCTTGGTAATCATAAAATAATGGTGAAAATAAGGAATGATTAGGGTTGTTTTTTCACAAAAAGGTAACTCAGGTCCTGATTCATTCCCATTTGAGTCAACAGACTCTTCAAATAACAAATCCTTAACTCCCACTTCCTGAGGACAGAGATAACAAGCTGCAATACAGGTGGGATTCAGAAAGCYAAAGTGTTGTGTCTGGTTCCTCAGTATTCACAGATAACCTACAGAGGCCTAATCCTACAGGTGCTCTTCTAGCAGATTCCACCTCACAGGTTCCTTTTGTGGGAATACAATTCCCTTTCGCATGTGCAAAACCTCTCCAGAGATCCTGCTCTGCTATCCAGCCACCAGCTGTAAGAGCATGGTGCCAGGTATCCAAGTGTTTTAGCTTTGGAAAAGTATGTGGAATGCATTACCTGGGAAAAGGACGTCTCTCAGAACACTTCATCTTGAAAGGCAAAGAACAGGCAATAAAAACTGAAAGAGAGAATAATGAGAACTGCAATTCAAAGAAAAGAGACCCAATATTTATTCTACTGTGGTTTAAGTATCAAAATATTAAAAAATACTTATGAAACCAACTGCAGAAAAAATTTTTTCTCAGTACTACAGCAAAATAGTATTGGGGAACATGCAACAGCAAAAGAAGAAATCTACAAAAGAGCTGTTTTCTTTCCCTGGCCTGAAAATGCTTCTTTGAGAAAATGCAAGCCTTGACAGGAACATGAAGCTATTTGAAATCCTTCCATATGTATTGACACACATTGGGACTTATGGCAGCCTTTGAAACAACACACAGAGCCAAAATTTCAAGGATTTTGTAAAGGAGCTAAGGGAAAGGTGAGTTCAAAACAAAAAAGAAAAAAGCAGAAAACAGTGGAGATGACATACAGAAACTATGAAGGTGGAGATATCAGTTTTAAGGAAAAGCTGAGAGAGGATCTGGAAGAAAGTGGGAAAAGGAAAATAATTTTGTCAGATGAAAACTAACGATTTTTTGGAGCAGACAGGAGTTTCGTTATATGGATAGGGAGACAGATGTGAGGAACTGAATTCAGAATTGGAGCGATGCAACTACGAAGGGAAAAAAGACAAAATCTATGATAGGAGTTCAAGATATGTTGTCAGGTTCATAAATTCTCTTTGGAATGCAGTAAAATTGGCATTACTAAAATTTAACAGGAAGATTCACTTGAGTTGGATGTGAAACAAATCCATTTGAAGTCTGATATTGTTATTATTATTGTTGTAAACATCATAATGGTGACAAACATGACATTTGTTTCTCAAAAAACTCACCAGAGCAAGCAAATTTCTGTATATTTTTATAGCCTGAGAAAATGAAAAGGAATAGGATGTGTCTCAGGTAAGTAGCAATCTATCACTGCACTAGACATTTTGGCAACATGAAATGATAATTATTTCTTTTCCCTAAGAGTTTACACCTTGAACAGACAGCAGGTATGTGGAAAAATCCAACAGGCAGACAGGGTGAACAATGTGTTACCTCAGCACATTAGTTTCACTCATTTTCCCCAGGAGAGATGAAGGAAAAATGGAAGAGGGGGTTATAGGACACAGTAGTTGGAGGGGGTAGGCTGAGGAAAACCCTTGTCAGTCTCAGAGGGAAAGAGCACATGAGTTTCTTTCCAGAACAGTCACCTCCTTCAAATTAATTAATTCTTCAGAGTAATGGAAGGTAAGGAGTAAAACTGATAAGGAGGAAATTAGGGAAAGTTAAAAGCTCAGCTAAGGTGTCTGATGTTTTGAATAAACACTCTGCCCAGCATCATTTATGTTTCAACAAATTAACATATCCCAACTAGCTACAAATTTCTATCCAGCTCTACTTCTACCACATAAACAAGAGGAAATGTTTTGTCACTCTATAGTAACTTATATGTATACAATCAACTAGAAAAAAAAGAAAACAAACCAAAATAAAGTAAAAAGCAACATATGGCATTCCATAAAAATAGTCTGAGAGATCTCTGATTTGTTAAATTTCATCTAAAAAATCTTAGAGCTCCAAATACACTCCAGAGGACTGGAAGAACATCATGGCATTGGCTGAAAATGGCATAGTTTTCAGCCTTATTTGATAGATATGTTGTAAACTCGAAATCTGTTACAGGTTGAATCAGAAATAATCCGATATAAATTTGAATTTTTAAAGAATTAAACCATAGCAGTGCAATTAATGTCAGCCAACATAATGCTGTGTTAGAACTACTGTGGCTTGTATGGATGACTGGGAAACAAACGTGACACCAAAGCTGCTGCAGTGTGTGAAGTGCTCCTTGGAGGACACTGCTCGGGAACAATGTTGAAATTCCCAGTGGGCAGATGCAGTGGATTGGGCCAAAGAGGGATTCCAGCAGAGCTTCTGCATGAATAAGAGAGATCTGTGCTGGAGCCTTCTTCGCAGTGCCCCCAGTTTCCCAGGTGAGTTGGGTTGGACCTGCTCCCTCTGGGATGCTGAGCAGAGGCATGGACTCCATTCAGACAGAACCAGTGGCACAGCTGGGAAAACTCCATGTATTTCTTGTTGGATAAGGTGGATGCAGAAACAATCTTTACCCTCTTTTTTTCCTCATTTACTCTACCACAAAAAAATCCTCCAGGAACTTCCCACGCCATCTCAGTTCCCCTGTCCATATTGTGTCAATATTGCAGAGTAGAGAAATGAACCATAAAAGTGATACTTTACCCAGAAAATTACAACAGAGATGAAAAACAATTCAATCTACTGAGTTTCTCAAATGAAGTACTGCAAGGTTACTTGCTTATWGTATGTCTCTATCTTCATGTGGGGAAAAAACCCACAACATTGGGAATTAAAGGGCTTGCTGCAGAAAATCAGTCAGGACAAGTTGCTAGAACCTAAAGTCAGACATGGCCAAGTTGTAAATTAAAGATATATTTTTAACCAAAAGTTTATTATTTGATGAAATAAACAATCCAGGAAAATTATAGGTGACTCAATTTTGTGCTTTTTGAGGCCAAGATATAACTCCTCTGTGGAAGGCACGATTTCGCTTTATACAATCTCAACACAGGGATGGCTGGAAAAGTTTAACAGCCTAAAATATGCTGAGGATTAGAGTGGATTGTTCCTTAAGACGTTTATGAGCCTAAGAAGCAGTACACAAGTTACTCTGATATATATGTAAGAGCAGGATAGCTGCACAAAAAAGTTACATGCTACACATTGTATTTTCCATTAATAGATAATTATTTTTATTTTTTAAACTTGCTTTTAAATTGGACCCAAAAAAGCAAAACAAAACTAAACACCTCAAAAAAACTTGCTCTAATTAGCCAAAAATTTTGAATGCTCAGTGTAATTTTTCAGTTTTCCTTCGAATTAGCATATTCTATGTAAGACCTGACTCATGCCACCTGATAGTCACAGGCCCTGAGAACACACGCACAGTCCTGGAGTCCCAGTTCTGCAGATATAGGCACTGGGAATATTGAGAATTGTGGCTCCAACTGAGCTTTCTAAAGCTCCCTAAGCCCCCAAGACTTTCAGGATGTTGTGTCTCCAAGGTCTACAGCATCCAACGAGCAATCCATATATGATCCCTTGAAGCCTGCCTTATGTACAGCAAAGATTCCCTTGAATGAAGATATCTTGGGGTCTGTGACTTGACATTTCCTTGAACAACTGTTTCAACAGTAATTTTATGGGTGTCTTTAACGCTAAGAGGTTGAAAATAAAAACCCGGTGTCCGAGTCCCCATGACTTATTTTTCTTGAGAACAAGCATTTCTCAAATTATAAAGAAGGCAGCTAATGCAGCGTGTTTGTTCCCAGCTCAGAACGTTTCCATTTAATGAGAGGAATACTTGATGTGGCTGTTGCCATAGAAACAAGAGGTGTTTACMCAGGAGCCGAGCTAGAGAATAGTGTGTGTGAGCGGGGCTGCAGGGGCTGGGTGAAGTACTAGACCTACACAATCTCTCCACCTCTATTTATTCTGGGTTTCCTTCTGGATTTGTTCTATTTCCTTCTGGATTTATTCTATTTTCTTCTGGATTTAGTCTGTGTAGGGATGATATGTGTACCAACGTTATGGTTGGTTTCACAGAGTATAGAAGAGCATAAAGTAGCCCGCAACCCAATCTAAAGTTGCAATTACTGGACCTCAAGATCTCTGCTTTTTGCAGCATTAAAACACATCAGCAATCAATCACTCTCCTACCTGGTACCATCTCAAGAGCTTCAGCACCAACATTTCACCACTCAAACTCACTACCAGAAGTGCTGACATCTTTTTGGGTGCCAAAGCAAGAGATCAGCTTCTCAAAAGCTCAGCATGTCAGGCCATGAGATATTTTGAAAAGGTRGCTGTCATAGCCTGAGTGAAAGGTGCAGAACAAGGTGGATTTAAAAGTTAGCCACCTTTCCATTTTTTGGCAAATTAATTTTGCAAAAGTATTTCTATCTTTGTTGAAAAAACAGCATATCCCTACCCTGCCTTTTTCCAGGGGCAGGATTAAGCAGTCCACTTCTAACACACTTTTCCCCCCTGAAATATCCTTAAAAATCTCCTGTACTGTGGACTCCATTGCTGTCTAAGACAGTTGAGGTCGTGATTATTCCCACTAAATTGAGGGTCTTTGCCCCTGGCCCCATCAAAGAGCATCCTGCTTGCTTCCTCTTGCTGTCAGGTGAACCTCACCAGTTCTGATTTCTTGGAATATTTCACACCTTGATCCATACCTCTTCCATCCAAAATTTTTGTACATTTCTTGTTGAAAACAAACATATCAGGCCATCCTTTGAGTGGAGACTCCTTCAAATATCACTAAGTACTTCAGCCTTCACAGCATGGTCAGCTATTGTTTCTCCACCTGGCTGAATAATAGAGCAGGCCTGTCCTTTATTCTGCCCTCATCACTCCTACTTAAGAATTTATTGTTACTCTGCATTTCCTTCATGATTATTGGCTCATTTGGGAACTATTAAGAGATTATTATCACAACAGCCAGAAGACACTACTTTTTAGAGCAAAACATTGGGGTGCAATCTGTTGCTACTATCATTAACCATTTGAGTGCACTTTTGGTACTTGTTGCTCTCCTTTCTAAGGCCTTGGTAAGTGGTCTGTTTTTTCCCAGGGAAACATTGTGTCTCTCCCACTGGTACAAAGCCCTGGGCTGCAATGACCAAGCTCTGATTAAGGCTGTCTTTGTAGGTCCAAGCACTGTTTTGTACTTCTGTTCTGTCCAGAAGCAGTAGCATGTTGTTAATAAACTGACCAGACTGCCTTCTGGAAGCCAAGTATTATTTATTTAGAGCCAATGCTTTTCAGAGAAAATCAATCTTTATGCAATAAGCTGTCTACTCACTTGTTTAGCTCAGTGATTGTCTACACATGGTGATCTTGATGGGTCTAAGATTCCAACAGAGCCTCTCTAAAATCTGGACACAGTAATGGGTTCCTTTAGTTCAAGGACCAACTTCTTTAGCTGGGGGGATAGAGTGAAGTATGGTTTACAGGAAAACAGATGTGGTTATCATCCTCTTTTCCAGAGATGAGGATACTTTACAAATATTTTTTATAGCTTTTGATTCACCTGTTCCCAGCACTGACAAATGGTTTTCTAATTCTGGGAGATGCGGCACAGAAAGAAGCTGTTGCCATGGATCCCCTCCCTCTCCTTCCCTTCCCACTGTGTTCATTTGGAAGCAATTTATCCACATCCAGCTGTTGCTTTCCTGCTTGATTTTTTTCCAGTGGTCTTCTATTAAGTAAAATCAATATATTATTTACAGGATATGTATCTCATTGTCAAGATTGACTATAGGGATCCCAACACTGCTGCAGCAAGGAATGTGTTGCAGCTATTCCAGAAAACTTCTTCCCTATCTTGCCTAAAATATATTTACATGGGCTAGGAAGAAACTGAATCCTTCCTTTTTTTTCTCCTTCCCGTTCTGCACATGCACTTTCCCAACTGCCTTTTGAGGTAGCTTTGGCACCTCATTGAAGGGAAAAAGGTCACATAAGAATGTTATCAGTCAGTGCTTTGAAAGGGTGGAAGGCTTTTTCAAAGGTTTAATACCATTTAGGTAATTCCTCTTAAAAGAAAATAATTAGAATTTATTCTTCAAAGAGGAACTGTAGAGTGTGTGGCAAAAAGGTAATTCAAATGTTTATGATTGTAGTGACCCACCATATATGAAGAAAAAAATCAAATCAACACTTCAGAGCAGATACATCATACCAAATGCTGAACTGGAATTGTAGTCTCTGTGGTAAGTCTGTACACAAATACTGCTTGTACAATGAGGCACAAAGTGTGAGGCCCTATGTGATTAGACTTGCTGAGGAACCCGGAACTGTTCTTATGGCTGTGCAAGAATCATTGGCAGGTGCAAGGCCAGAATAACGAGTGAATATACTATATTATTGCTTAAAACTCACTTTTTGGGTTTGGGGATACCAAAGTCACACAACAGGTAAATGAGAGGATTTATGGCTGGACTACAAAATTTTTTTGAACAACAAATCTTTATCTTGTAAGCCTCTCCCTGGCCTCATCAAGCCAGTGGGAAGCCTTCCTTCCCCAATTTTTTATCTAAGCTGATTTCTTCCAACACACAGTTAAGGCAGGTGGTGGAAGATGGACATTTGGAAATTTCGGAATGAGATGGGCTAACAGATCAGTTGTTCACGTTGCAAGTAGTGGTTGCTATTTGCCATTAGGGAAAAATCACCGCTGCCAGCGAGATTATTGAGGTGTGTTTAGTGCCACTGCCTAGAAAAGCCAATTTAGCTACTCTGGGAATGATACAGTGCTGTGTTTATTATATCCTTGTGATAGAAGCCATGAGGCAGGAGGTAACATGGATTCATCTAACAGCTCACACATAGACCAAACGASTATAAAGGTAGAACTGCTCACTTGATGTCATTGAAAACTTGTACACCTCAGGCACTGGTGGCAGCTTTTTTGTATACAAGCTGCACTTTATATCCCTGAGTGGAATAAAGAGCACACAGCAKATAAGATGCTGTTACAGCTTAAAAAGCAAATGTGCGTTTGGCTTTATTTTACTTTTCTTGAAGTTATTACCGTGATCAGTACAGACTCAACTTTAAAATATCAGTGTGAGAAAGCCATATTACTCACGCAAAATGTTTGTCTAAACCTCTGACTGGATWATTTTTCTTACCAATAATCCTGTCATTATGAAGACACGTAGAATACTGTGCCCATGGTGACTGCTGAGGAAATATCTATAATATATGTTGTTATAAAGGAGAGAGAAAAAAAATCCAAACCAAACACTTTAGGTAGGAGCAAATTTTAAAAAGATCAAAAATCGAAGCTGGCATGTATTCAAATAGTTCAGAAAAATAAGGCAGGCAATACACAGGATATTAGGAAAGGTTCATACATTTAAAAATGGATGTTTGGGTATTGAGATTTAGATGTTGAAAAGCATCAATGCTGATTTAGCAGTAAATTTTAAGTTCATCCAATTCAAGCCTGTTGTAATAGATCAGCTCAACTTTACTCTGTAATAAATTTCAGCAGTTCAGCAGAAAATTGCATTAATTCAGCTATAAACTAAACTGCAGGAAACTGTTAAGTGAGCTTGCTTCCTGCAGAAGGATCTGTTCTCTCCAGCCAGGACCTGTAATACTGTTAATACAAAACTGTCTGAGAGTGGTGAAGTCTTCAATCATGAGTGAACGTTGTCAGGGTTGAGCACGACCTGTGAAAGCTGAGCAGAGCTCTGGGGAAGACAAGGACATTTTGGTACAAGGCATATAGAATATTATTTATTCAAATGTCATAGAGATATTAAGAAATTAGTAAAACAAAGCCAAGATAAAACCTGCAATGTGTCATTCTGTACTGATCCTCAAGAACTGGTTTTCCCAAAGGCGTAATCTTAGGATGATTTGGAAATGGACACCGCAGTTTTGTGGTGAAGAGGGATATCGCTGGCAGGATTCCACATGCTTCCCTGGATTCATTCCCTTGGTGTTTGGTGGGGATGGCAGAGATGGGAGTTGTGGTGAACAGGCACCTTCAGCCCATGGACAAAACACATTCACTGTGTCTGCAGACCTCCCCTAGAGAGCAAAACCAAAATCATGCATGGGTCAACGCTGAGCGCTCACTGGTGACTCAGGTCAAAATTAGACATTAAATTCCACTGAGCAGGTAGTTGAGAAGCTGTATATCCCTGCTTGCTCCACTCTTAAGGAAGAATCCTGCGAGGGTGCAGTCACTGCCAGTACCAAGAGGAACCAATGAACAAGAAATGTGGTGCCTCTAAGCCTAATTTCATTTCCTCCATATATGACTGTGTACATAAGATGATAAATAGATGCTTTGGTTTATTGGCTTCTTATCACTGTTATGTCAGTGTTGCCATACAAATAATAGCGTGGTTTCMCCAGCAAAGTTCTCCCATATTGTTTAAGTACAGGGCCAGTTACATTGTGCCCCACAGCCTGGCATGCCCTCAGAGTTGCAGGAGGTGGATTGCTGTGTATGAACAAAGGGAAAAAGGAATAGTGCTAATTTCAACAGATTGCCATAGGATGTGTGCTTTCATTTTACAAAGTGATTTGTAGGGGATTATATAAAGAAAAACAATCAAACAAGTAAACCTGAATTCCGATTTGTTTCACCACCAGAGGATTTATGAGTTCGTGTTCCTCATGGAAATTTGTACCTAAGAGAGCTAAAGTAGAGTTAAAGCTTCCAACTAAACTTGAAATAGCACTTCCATATTTAAAATTCCTATATGGAGTGAATGACACTTTCTTCCAAATCCTGTCCAGCAGCAGAATAAGTTCTGAATCTGAAGTGATCATTTCAGCTGGTTATATAACTCTTATTTTCATTTCTTATAAGCCACTGTTGTGTTTTGTGTTTAACAACCACTTGTCCCATSTTGAAACAAGAAGAAGTGAATTAAGCTTATCTATAGCTCAGAAGCAATCATGTGATCCTCGTGGAATGATAGGTGAATATAAACACGGGAAGTGTTTACTCACTGCTGGAGTTCAAACTGCCCAATTTTTCCTTGGGAATATTGGGCCAACAGTTGCAATGAAGGCATCTGCAGCGTGAAGGAACTCTTCACAGCAGTGCCCTTATCAACACACRGGGAGGGTTTATAGAACACTCACTCCTTTGTCAGTTCCCTGACAAAACTTTCTATCATGCGATGCTCTTTTTTGAGACGCGCGTCTATWAAACTGACAGGAAAGAAAACAAATTAGCTTTATTCCCCTCTGTATGCATGTAGAGATCCTTGTCTTCCTGGCAATTCTTCAATGCCATCTCCTCCTCTTATTGGTATGTCTGTCCTACTGCCTGGTGCTGGGTTGGGTGTTGTTATTTCTATTAAAATTATAAAAAATATCTTATGAAAGCAAACTCTGGGGTTTTCTCCTCCCTTGATCTGAACATCTTGGTGTCCAGAGGCAGAGCCAGGGCTGGACTCCTCTCAACAAGCTTTGATGAAGTAATATATCAGGTGTGTTTCCAAGTAGATCTAGTGTCAGGCTTACAGGGCTCCTACAGGATAAATCATAACTCAGGATAGAGTCCCCCTAGTCTAACTGCTGCAATCTACAAAGTCTTTGCAATCTTCTTTCTCATGTGCCTCATGACAGGAATGAATTGTATAAAAATAATTAAGCCTCCCTTTCTCTCGAAGGCACAAGAATCTCTAGAAAAATCTTGTCTCTTTTTTTTTATTTCTGAAAGCTGATTCTTAAGCTTTTTAATCCTCATGGGACAATGGCCATAAGCTGTGATAAACAGAACCTGCCTTTCAGCTACCTAGTATTGGCATCCCTAATTCTCCTGCTCTTTGATCTAACTAGACTAAAAAGAACAGGAAAAATTAACTTTCCAGGGCATCTGGTTGTTTTGATCCCAAATGAAAAAGCATTCTTTTTGAGTCATGGGAAAGGCAGTGGGTCAAACAGATTTTGGAAGCCATGGGTTAAAATTCCTGAGAATGCTTACATTATTTATATCTATTTCTACTAAGTGAGAATGGATGGAATAGCACAAAGTTGCATTTAGGTTGTCTGAGAGCCTTTGCCCAGGTCGAGACTTTCATTTCAGTTCTCCTTGTAACGTCTCTCACCTAGGGAGACTGAGAAGGGCATTGAGCTAAAGATAATCCCATGAGAATGGTGGGTACTCTGAAGTGCTGCACGGCAGAATGTATCAAGCTGAGCTACTCAGAATATTCTAATAATTACATGGTATTGTGCTTGGCAAAGTGGAACTTGTGAAGATTCATCAGATCTGATAAAGTTTAAGGGCAGTGTCTGAGGCTCTGGGATCTCTGGCCATTTCTGTTGAGAGACAGAAAAAACAGGAAAGTTTAAAGCTATCATTTTAAATCTGAAAATAGGCTTTTTGATGAAGTTTCATTTTGTCTGAGAACATTGGTTTTGCCTCATCAACAAACTATCTTTCCTGAAACCTCAAAAGCTGTCAAAGCTGGCTTTAGCATCCTTGAATCATCTTAGTTTTTAAAATTATTGAAAAGCTTCCATAGGAGTTAATGGTCCCTTAAACAAATCTTCACTTGAATAGGGCTGAAGTGCTATATAAAAACTACTTCTCTCCTATATTAGGAAGCAGTTTTCTGAATTACACCACAAAATGAGTCCAYAATACCAGATGATCCAACATCAATGAACTGCATTTCTGTGAAATCATTGATGAGTTGAAATTCAGGCTTTAGTTAATCAGGGCAGATCCTGTACCAGAATTTGCTAAGATCAGAAAATCCGAAGTTGTTTTAATGGACAAAGACTAAGGGCTATAAAGCAGCGTCCCAGTTTGTCTTCTGGATGTTTCCTTGTGTTTCTTTTCTGTTTACCTGTAGCTGTTTCAGTCAGGTCTAACAGAAAAAAAAAAATCTTCAAGACTTCTTCTCACACACTTTTATTTTAACAAGTTCTGGTCATAAGTCATTCTGTCAGAAGATCATTGACGAAGTTAACTCTCTGAGATGAAGGAAAATCATTCTGAATCAATCACTAAATTTGATGATGGAAATGTAAGCATGGGTGACACATCAGTGTGTCAAAACAAGGTCTGAAGGACAATCTGAAAAGTACTCCCTGAGAAATGAATACCACACACAGCTATGAGCCCGCAACCAAATGAAGGTAGAGCAGGTCCAAGCACTGCATAGCAGGAACAGGAGCAGGAGTAGGAGCAGGTTGAGTCTAGCAGAGCATTTTGCTGGCCCTTTTCAGAAAGCCAGAGTAGGAGCAGAGTATTTGCAGGGTGGCTGCAGGACTGACTGGCTGAGGTTATTTGTTRATGTGAGCATTCTGGCCTGGGTTTGGGTGAGTGCCATGGTGGGTCCCAGGGTCAAATCCTGCCCTGCAGGATACCAGCAGCCTGGTGGAAAGAAGGGTCCTGACTTCAATTACCTTCCCTCACTCCGAACTCCAGGGAGAGTGATGGCATCTGTCCAGGATTATCTTTCCAAGACCATTTCCATTAAAGCCAAGTGAGAGCTTTTACCCCTCCTAATCTCTAAACTCTTCTGTTCCAGAAAATAGAACTAATCATGAGGTTTTTTGGTGCTATTAAATAAGCAAATATGTGGCTGAATGATACACTGCCTGTCATTTTATCTCAGTTTAAGACACAATATGTTTCCTAGCCCTATGACATCCCTTTGTGTTTTTCATAATTAGAAAAAATGTTGACATTTAGATTCAGCACAGCTTTGGATATCAAAAAATGGCCCATTTAATGTAAAATCTCTAGCTCACTAATTAGTTTCTAAAGTAGGAACCAGGTGTTTATAAGCCATTTAAGCAAAACAAATTAGTATTCTRCGGAGACTGTTGTTGGCCAGGCTATTAACTGAGCTAAAGTACTCTTTAAAAACTTTGCAAAACTGAAAAGCAGGAGCTTTATGAATATCAAGCCTTCTGAAAAAGAACGTGTTTGTTTCTGTGTAGTGCCATCCCTAAGCCTATTTACTGATGCCTTTGAATAAACACCTTCTAATTATTTTTAATCCAATCTCAAAAGTAATGCTTGCAAGGAAGGTGTGAAAAGAGTCGAAGAAGATGACCAAATAAATCCCTGAAAGGTATTTGAAATAAGCCCATTTATAGTAGAGCGTTCATCTAATTACAAGCACAATCACCATTGGTGAAAATTGCAGTTGTTAAACAATTTCCATTACTCTCAGCTAACTAAGGCACCRAGCTAGCAGTCAGTGACACAGATATTTGACTTTAGATAACCACACCACACTCTGTTGAGGCTGCAGAAAAGCCTGTGTGTTTGCAGAGCTGGGACATAACCGGGCATGTCCTGTTTCATTTGCACAGAGCCCCACAAATACACAAAGTGAGTGTAAAAAAGGCATAAAAATGAATGGATCTGAAAATAAGCAGTTTACCCCCGCCCACCTCAGGTTTGTTTAGTCCTGGTGTAGGTAGCGATAYAGGACAAAAGAGCAGCTGGATCTTTACCTCTGTGTAATAAAATTCGGTGATTTTGACCTGYAAAGGACAATCATACTTTTTGCAAAAGGAAAAAGAACCTCCCAAAGTCAATCCTGTACAGTTCATGCTAATACCTCATTGGCTGAGTTCTCAATCACCTTCCTTTCTCCCAGCTCAAGGGAGAGTGATGATTTTGGTCCAGGATGATCTTTCCAAGACCATTTCCATTAAAGCCAAGGGAGAACTTTTTCCCTGTCTAATCCCTAAACTCTGCAGCACCGGAAAATAGAATTAATCACAGCTACAGCCTGCGATCTCAGGGAAAGCGATGGGGTTGCTGGATATGTGTGGAGAAAAAACATGAAATCAAATCTGTGGCAAAATCTTATGGAGAACTTGTCATTACAATAACATTTGGAGCCAAACCTTTGCCACCTGTGTCGGAGAACAAGTCGATTTACCAGTGATTTTGGGGTGAAACAATATTATTCAGTCTTGACAAAAGTGGCCAGTCTTTTCAAATATATTAAAACAATTAAATTATCACCACATATACATTATTGAAGCCGATATAAGCAAATTACCTTTGAGTAGGCACTTAATACCTGAATAAATTAAAATATGACTGATTGTTGATACTTGTTTGTTGAGATGGGGTAAAATTATGTGGCTAGAAACAATCTTCTTTTGAATTCTCRGATTCCTTCAGGCTTCATCGTCCTTGAAAAACTGAGCCCACGGAGAGGGTCAGATGCAATTCAGACTGTACCTTGAGGAAAAAAGTAGGTGAAACTTCTACAAGATCATTGCCTTTCTGTTTGTTCCAGTGTTTCTCTTCTTTTCTCCTTCTACTGAAATGAAAGACATGGAATGAGTCCAGTTTCATTCCTTGTGTTTTGGATTTTTCAGTCATTCTGAGCCGTTGCTGCCAACAGGACTAAGAGATCTTTCTCATATTTTCAGATTATCAGTGGTGTAGAGGAGAGGACTTTTACCCTGAAACCTTTAAAAAATGACTTTCAACTTGTATGATGCAGTATGAAACTTATATGGTAGTAAAAGAACAGAATCTTCAATTCTCTGGCCATACAAAGACCCAACATCCATAAAAGTAGCTCAAGTCAAGACAAAATGAAAATGCTCCACTTAATTTTTTAACAAAAAAAATATTTTWAAGTGGAAAAAGGCATTACACTTAAACTAAAATTCAATATATAATTTCCTTTTGAGAGAATGCAAACTTTTCTTCTATTTCAAATTACGATGCTTTCACARTGAAAATGCTTCTTAGAAAAAAAACAGCCTTAAAATATGTAATTTTCTTCTTTAAAAAAATCCAAAGTTGTTGTAAGGAGCCATTTATCTAGCTGTTAGATACAAAAATAATGCTATTCTCTGTTAAGCTRTTTTGATTAGCAAAATTACTTTTCTCGAGGCTAAAAAGAACCTCCCTAACTATCTTTTGAAAAGTAGTTTAGTGACAAAGAGCAGCACTGGAGGGGGTTTTTCTTGCTGCACTTGCAGAAGATTATCCCCAGGGATTGCTGTTCGATCAGTGCCCTTTGAGGAAACTGTGTGCAACAAAGGAAAAGTAAATAGACCTGGCCAACCTACTTCCTATTCAGACATCCCTGAACATGCCCTGTKTTCACTTCCATTCACCTCAAACACCAAAAGCAGGCCATCTAACTTCTCATTTCTGGCTAGTTCCCTGACGGATAGGCTTGCTGCCTGAGGGAACTGCTGGCTACAACAGGATTAGCTCCCATGTCTCGCACTGCCTTCTCAGATAAGAGCTGCTTTTTCCCTTTCTCCAGGTGCATTTACCTCTGTGAGCAATCAACTTATTTCCTGATCCGTGAAACCGCATTATTCTTATCAGTATTTTCCTCTGTGGACATCAGCAGGGAAATATTATGTGCTAGGAACTTAATTATTCATTAGCTTATGGCCAGTTTCTTCATACAGCTTCCCCTGTTATAATTTCAGCTGAAACAATAATAAGACAACAAAATTGTGCCTAAAACAACTCCCCTACTAAGAAAAAGGTGGAAGCAGATGCTTGGGTTGGATGTCTGGCAGATTCCTGAAGATTTTCTTCTATGGCATGAAAGCCCTGGGTAGAATTGTATTCAATTTAAGTCAAATAACTTATCTTGCTTTAAATTGCACCCCTCTGCAATTTGATGCCAGGAAACCCATCCAGAATTGTTCATTGTTTGTCTACAAGAGGAAATTATTTTTCTCTGGTGGATCTCTGGAGCTCAGAAATATATKCCCAGAACAGACCCAGTAGCGTAAATGCCGCATGAATTTTTTAATGTGCTCACTGTAAAACAGCAAATGAGATGCTGTCAAATATGCTGAGCACTTTAGTTTCCTTCAAGTCACATGTGAATTTGAGATTTCTCAGCTGTTTTTTGTTTGTTTGTTTTTTAACAGAACCACACGAGTCTGTAATTCCCAATATGCTCAGTTTTTACATCTCACTGAATATTCGCTGGAGATAGTTTATCTGACAGATTGTGTCAGTTGTACTGAGCATTCCTTTTACATTGCTGTGTTTTTGCAAGTTGCACGTTAAAAGTGTGTACATGTAAATAAAAATAGAAATAAACATAGATATAAATGCACCAGCAGTTCTTATTAGCGTTCCTTCTCTTCTATGGAGAAGGCTATATCTTTGAAAAAGGACTGTGTGGTAAAGTAATGTAAATATCTATATTAGTTTTCTTTCCAGCTGCAAGATTGAGACATTTTCAGCAATTAGGCAAAATGCATCTTCTGATACATAGAATATTTTATTCTCTAGAAGTCTTCCAATACATRAAAGGCTGTTAGAAAGAAGAAGACAGACATCTGTTGTTTTCTGGGTATGGAACTACAAAAAATTGAACTGACTAAAAATAGTAATCAGATTAGGTATTGGGAAAATACCCAAAGTAAATAGAGTAAAGGTCTGGAAGAGGTGACATGGAAATGTTGTTGAATCTCTTAGAGTTTATAGAACATGGAAAGACAAATTTGTCAGATGTGACTCAGATATACTTCATCCTTTTTGAGGACAAAGGAAAGGACTTTATATTATCCTGAAGTTCTTTCCAGAAACAGAGTGTTTGCATGAATGGTTGTCTACAATAATTTATGCTAACCACTATCACACCCCTGGCTTCTGCTTGTTACATAAAAAACTTCTGGTTTGATTGCAATATTAATCATCCATAATTGATAATTCAAAYTGAGGAAGTGCCATTCACAGGTTTGAGGCACGCCACTCTCTGGGGGGCTTGATTTAAGCCACTGATCCTGTGCTTCTCAGGGTGATCTGAGCTTCCAAAGTTGCTGGGGATTCTCAGGTAGCCCAGCCTGATCAAGACTTCTGAAATCCAGGGTTTAAGTGTTACATAAARGTAGCATCTTCCATTAGAGACCTATTTGGTATTGAACACCCAGCTGATGTGTCTGCTGCTCTTTGGCTCTTTTCACCTGACRCTTTGAGGTAGGTGAAACTATGTGACTGTTAAAGCCTATTTTGAAGTTTGGCATGTGTTTTTCAGAGGTAAATCAAATGTTTTTGTGTGCTCCAAAATACATGGGCATGCATGTAGCTGGAAAGGAAAGAGAAAATCTGGACAGACTTCTCAGGTACATATTAAATTTTATTGTCATCTGCTCACATGGGTTAAATGACCTGTACAGATCATCCCAGAGCATTGTATTTCTGGGACTATGAAAATATCATCAGAGAGTTAAATGAAAGAGAKAAGTCACTGGTCTTTTTGAACTAGCTGTTTTATAATTAAAAGTACAATTCACTTGGAAGAAATATGTTCCTTAATCATTTCATCTCCTATAATGACTCTCCTTTCTCATCCTGTTAATAATTCAATTTTCTTTCAAGTATAAAAACAATAGAAGAGATGTATAAAATGAAACCTATAATGCAGTCCTCAGGCAAGAAGGTCTCAAAGCACCGAAGAAATCAAAATGCCTGTTGCCATCTGTGGTAATTCTGCTGTTTACAGCCAATATGATCATTCAAAGCCTTATCTGTCAACAGTACAATGACATGCTGATTAAGCAATAAGGATGTTAAAGTTCAACAGATTTATTTGAATATGACCTGCATGAGGGAGGACCTCACATGCCCTCTGATTCCTAAAACCCGGCTTATCAGATGATAAGATTAGTGAAAAACTGGCTGTAGTTCATCATTGTATAGAAGAGGATGCCTGTTTGCAGTAGAACAGTTTGTTTCTTCTCATTCACGGTAATTCCAGYGATGTGATGGATGCTGACTCTTTTCCAAAGAGTCATTAGTCTATGGGAGAAACCATGCCACAGCAAAAAAGTTCTCTGCTGGAAGTCAGTCCTGMACCTGATTTCATATTATAAATAACTCTGATTATGAAGAGACGTATTAGTTAATTTCCCAGATAAACAATTTCATTTAGAAGAAAAAGCAGAAGAAAGTCAAAAGAGGATAAGGAAGAGGATGAAGAAGTCTTGCTGCCCCTGCAGTTATGAGGAATAGCTACAAAATACTCATCTAAAGTCACTAAAAAAAATCTCAAGTCTTTTAAAAAAGTTCTTCCAATCCCAGGTGCGAAGATCACTAAATGCTGGTTGTATATTCGCCTGATATGGATTGCCCAAGTGTTACTCATACTGGGAAAACACATATTTATAACAGCATACAGAGATAGTCCAAAATGTGACAAGATATTTTATGAGAAAATCTCAATTTCGCTCATTAAAATTAAATTGAAATTTCCCTTATTCGTTAAAAACCAATTTTCGTTAAATGAACCTTTTATTTTTTTGGACATAACTTTGGTATGTCAAATATTAGTAGCAAAACACAGAAAATATCCAAGTACATGCTCATTTCCTATAAAACTTTGTATTTCAAGGGAGTGTTCTAAGTTTATCATCATTATTRTTATTMTGAATTGGTCTAYATTACTTGCTGACCTCTTGGCTGTGTAATATCTTTGCTTTGGCTGTAGCTTTTTTCCTTAAATGCATCAAATCCCATGGATTTTTAAAACTGATATTTCAAYATCAGTCAAAAGCTCTCTTTTTTTTCTTTTTAAATTCTTTTCAATCCTCTTTACATACTTTTAATTTTTTTTTCTTCTAATTTCTCAAAGTTCGTACATGCATCGATTAACTTTTAATAAGAGCATACTTCCTATAGAACTGAAATATATGTGCCAGCAGCAAAWACTAAAACCATTGTTGGCTGTTTGTGGATTTATACATGAGAAGCCCTATTGCTATATTTTGTATGGTTTTGTGGACACCTTAGTTACCTGATTGACAAAGATTTCGAAGGTAGCAGTGGCAATGCATTGTGTCAGCATTATCACTCCTCTTACAGACTCCTAAACAGACATAAATTATCTGATCAGAAATAGAAGTGGGAACAGTCCTGATGTTCTTCAGAGATTTCAGAAATACTTTAGTGATTTTTGTTTTTAATTCAGTCAGCTAAAAGTGGCTGGCTGAGCTGAGGAAATGCTCTGGTAAGGAAGAGGATAAACTTTTGGCAGTGTTCCTGCTGCTGTAATTTAACAGAGATATGAGTGACTAGAATTCAGCCAAATGACAGAAAAATTTTTGGTATTTTCTTCAAAATGTCATCTCATAAATTTAGTTTAAGAAAAGACCAGGAAATTTTTTTCCCCYTGAAAATAAATTGAGAAATGACAGAAAATATTTGCCAGTGATGTTCCTTACTTTTTGATCAACACTGTGACTAAGTTAAGGTGAACATCAGAAACAAAACCCTTTTTAAAGCTCATTTCTTCTCCCTGCTGTAAAGACAAATCAGGCAATATTTTTGTTTTCCTCTTAAACACCATTTACCTAGTTTTCTTCAAAACAAAATTTTGCAGTTTAGAGACCAAAAGAGCCTAGTGGAAGAGAAAGTTTGTGAAATTCATGTTTTATGCCATCAGATTTTAAAAAGCATATGTTCTTTTTGCCAGACCCAATTTTGGTGTGGGGTTTTGTGTTGTTTTGGGGTTTTTTTGAAGTTGCACTATAACCCAGAAAGCCTAGCTCAGATGTCTGGAAATGGTATTCTCTGGTCAATGTGAATTACTCACGATGCACAGGCAGGCAGGGAGGAATTTGAACAGAAACCAAAGTTACTTATATTATCAATAATACATTTTCCACCTCTTTTTTTTYCCCGAGGATTGGCAGAGCCACAGCTGTCTGCACACCTGAGCAAGCTGTGTAGGTGCCAAAACTATGACAAATTTGAAAAGTTTGGGAAAAGATGTAGTTCATATTTAACACTGCTCCATGGATATATACTTCCCCCTGAAGAGCTTTCAAGCCATCAATACCCTTCTAAAAATAAAGAAGCCTGTGAGCGATGCAGCAATGCCTTCACAGCTGGTGATGGGAATAAGCCAAAGGCAAAAGAACCCCTGAAGCTACTGAGACTTTGCACTTCCCAACTGGAGAAAGGAGACGCCTCCTTCCCCCAAAACTTTGACCCATGGGGGAAAAAAAATGTGCTATTTTATAATCAGAAGTGACACTTCAAAGAATTGTGGGCAAAGCCCTAACTCCTGAAAGAAATAGCTAAGATGATCAAATTAATTAAAGCGGTGGAAAAAAATGAAGTCTAATTTGGGCTGAAATGAATGTCACATGTGGCAAATGAGATAAATCAGGATGACACAGAAAACACTTGTAATAGAGCAGGAAATGCCTTCTTCGACTTCAGAATGGTTCAACTCCATTTTAAAACAGAAAATATGAGCCTTAGCACCATCAGCTCCTGCAGAAATGGACATATAGGATGTATAATTGCTGAAGCAGGGATATTAATCTTTCTAAGCTGTATAAATGTCTTGTAAAGCTGTCAAAAACCTTGTGGGAAAGTCATACTGCAATTGGTGTGCAAATGAGGTGTGATCTATTTGACTTCTTAGCATGCAGAGAAAAAGCTGGCTTTTTGTGTCTGATCCTTTCCCTGTGCTACTCCCAGTGGTCAGACTCAACTTTTTGCACTTCTAAGATCTTCTTAAAAGCTGCCACTATTTAGGCCTCTAATCTTAACCTCTTTGGACTCTTCAATGATAGTACTTTCACTTTTAGAAAATCTAGACTTTATAAAACAATATAATGATCCTTGTCCTTGTTCAGTCACCATTCTTTCAATAACAGTGACCAGAATATTTGCACAAGACATCACCTGTAACGTTCATGCTGTCATGAGAAAAAGCCTGGTGAAACCCTGTGAGTACAACCAAGTGCTTAATTTCTAGTGTAAATAGGTGTACTCTTATGTTTAAAGACCAAGCAAATCATGTATACAGAATAGAAACGGTGTAAAACTGATATATTATTTGAAATTTATTTATTTAAAATCTATTTTTTGGATCCATATGGTTGAACTTCCTCCTGTTCATTGTGTTTTGATCTCAGTTGGGCCCTGTTTCTAGGACAGATTAGAACAGCAGTCAGRGGGTTTCCATCTCTTTTGCATACGGATAAAAAATTATTACACTCAGAAGAAATTAAAGAACAACAGAATTCAAGGTTCTACCATATCCATGCAATCTTTTTTTCCCAAACTGAAAAACTACATATTTTTTTTCTATAAGATAAAGGTAAGTGAACTGGCAGGCAAGRAGGAAACCAAATCAAAATAGCAAGCAGAAATCCAAGGGAAGACAACAGTGTGGTAATGCACAATATAAGGCACTAATGAAGACAAAACAGGTATTGGTACCACCTACCAGTTGAAGTAGCCTTTAGAAAACTTAATTTTCATACTCATGGCATATGCAGGTTTGTGACTGCATAGGTGATATAGATCTGAGGAAAGTTTGGTTGTTCTGTTCCCAGTGGACAGGAGTTTGAATTTATCCAAGCTATTTCCACAATGTCCTGACTAGCCCTACTTAAAACACWTTCATGACTACCAATTTAGTCTTTGCACAGCTTTGAAATGAACTGTATGAAAACATACTGACATCATGCTATATGACTGGCAGACTTTTATAAATCAAGGACTACACTCTGGCATTCTTGGGCTGTGGGAAAAGGGTATGTAAAAGTSCTCTACCAGCACTGCAGATCCATGGCTGCATTTTTTTTTAGTTTTTAAGTAMAATTTCTTTTGCCATTTCAAGCATTTTTAATTGCTGCTCTTCAGTCCTCCCCTATGATGGGCTCTCGGAAATCTTGATCATGAAAACAAGTAAAATTATTTCCCCTTCACTTCTCCCTTCAATATTTGGATCGAAAATGTTACTCAGGGCTTCATATCTATACATGATTGTTCCTTTGTGACAGACGGGCTGTTAAATTATTTAACAACATGCTCATAAAGCTGTGATTTAATGATAACATATTTTCCCTATTTCCAGGAGGATCATTGTCTTAGCAATGGAAGATTAAATAACAAACCATGTGTGCTGCAAATGGGTCACAGCCTTTGAAACTTTCACGTAGCTGATGGGATGGATATCACATCCTGAAAAAAGATTGAAGGACACAATAGGCATATTGCACCAAAGMAAAGGGTTTAATTATGTGCTTGGCTTTTAGGAATGGCTCAATTATATATTGTAAAGGGTCTTTTAGCAAGAAAAGCACTTGKTGGGAGCTTTAATTGGTTTAGAACTGTAAATATTTGATAGACCATCTGTTGGTGACACCACGGCAGAGCAAGAGCTGCTCCATTTCAACTCCTTGTGGATTCTTGAACAGTAAAGACACTCATTCCAGATCCTGAAAGCCAGGCAAAGGTGGAACTTGTATCTGAATCTCTCATACTTCAAGTTATAACCAGATTTGTAAGACAGGCATTTTCTCAACAAATGTGGTGCAATTACATGAGATGGGCATGGTGCCTCACAGACTATTTTTCTTTTGGCTCAAACCTACTATGGAATGATGTGGACCACTTCAATGGGAGCTACAGCTGTGCATATCTTGTTTGCACAAGCCACACTATTAAACCAAGAGTATATGATAAAAAAGAAGGGATTAAAAAAAAAAAAAAAAGAAGAAGAAAATCAGGTGACCCAAAAAAATCTGAACTGACAATGAGGCTGCCAGAATGTTTATTTCTATTTTGGACTGACCAGAACACCATCTCTATGGGAATGTTTTTCTAGAAGTAAGTCTTCGAAGTCCATGGCAGAAGGGACATGATTGCTTTTCTCTGCATTGCAAAAAGTCAGATTTAAAGTGCCTCAAGGTGTCTGGTGACTTACTGCCTTACATTTGAACTCTCCATTCTTGCTTTCCAAGCTTGGCAAAACTCCAGTGTCATCTTCAGCTCAGTTTCCATTTAATTTTCCACCTACTTCTTTTTTTGCCTTTAATTATTCTCAAATTTTACTCCTTATGTCCCTTCTTTACCTAAGCACTCATTTCAGCTTAGCTTATTTGTGAATCAGAGGCTATGTGTAATCTATTTTTTGCTTGTGTGTGCAGTTGAATTTACATGAATCTCAATGTACTGTAACATCCTCTGGGTAGGGATCTTTCTTCTAGGAAGCTGGAAAATGCAATGAACCCATATAATTCTACCACCAGTGGCAACTAATATTAAAGAAATAAAGGAAGATAATTTTAAATAGCGTAATGTTGGAACTGAAAGACTAAAATCCATACTGATTGAAACAAGTTAATGGCACTCAGCAGTCAGTCCTTCTTAGTTTTCTTCCTCCACTTCAGGGTTTTAAATGTTTTTTAAACATTTATCTGAGATTGTATCCAGACAGTATGACTTGGAGAAGTAGTTGTTTGAGAAGGAGTGAGATGARTGTAGAAAGTGCTGAAGGAGGCAAAAGTATGCCTTAGAAATACCAAGTAAGAAACCAAGTGGGCTTGTTTCTCACCTTTTTTTCAGGTGCTGGCTCACTTTTGCATGACTAGGAGCAGACCTATTCTCTCTTCATTTCTGCTTAAATCTCCTCCAGGGAGAAGGGAAAATGTGCTGGGCTGGCAGATATAAAACCTCAATCAGCTATTGTCTTGAATATGATTTCTGCAACCCATTTCTTAAATGCTTTCATGTGTTTTAATCTTGGTAGTCAATTAGCATGTTCACTTCTCCTTAGTGTAAACACTGTGAATTTCCCCAGGCATTTCATATCTAGAGACCATTTCAACCTGGCTGCTTTGTCCTTAGAAAGAGAAAAATCAGCATAAAATGTGTAGAGCTTTTAATCTATTTATTTATCATATCATGAATTCACTGAATTGGCATAACTCAGATCTTCCCTCTAGAATTAAAAGTAAAGAGGAGAGAATATCCCTGTCGTGAGAAGCAGGCTTTGAAAACTCACACAGAATTGTATTGCTGACTGATTTGGAACAATGAGATTAAATAGACTGGACTTCTACCTAGCTTTTATTCCTTTCAGTTGCATAGTTCACAGAATGCAACCTATTTAACCTTTCCCTTTCCGTTTTCCCTTCCCTTTTCCTCTTCTTTTCCCTTTCCCTTTCCCTTTCCCTTTCCCTTTCCCTTTCCCTTTCCCTTTCCCTTTCCCTTTCCCTTTCCCTTTCCCTTTCCCTTTCCCTTTCCCTTTCTTTTTCTTTTCCTTTTTATTTCTTTCTCTTTTTCTTTTCTTTCCTTTTCTTGGAAAAACAAAACCAGGCAAGCATAAGGAACAATTGTTCTCTAGTGCTCTCCACTAAGAATAGTTTTGAGTGTGCTGAGTGTCAGTTCACCACCTGACCACTTGTACATTGAAAGTACTAATATAATTAGCAGAGATGCATGGAGACAGAATGAGGGTGTATTTATCCTTTGTGCATCTGCTAAAAGAACATTTCATTTAACTCTCTTTAAACCGAGAATGATGTGAACTACAGTTTGTGAACTGTATTGAAATGATTCCTCGTTTTACTGTCTTTCATGGATAATTTAGCAGATGTCATGATTATGTCTGAATTAGAATTTTGAAGAGATAATTCATTTTCTCTTCCTACAATGTGGATATTTCCCCGGTTGCACCATGAGCTCACACTCACTATTTTTGGTGGTTCGTGTTTAGAGTTTGTTTATTAGAAGAATCCAAAGTTGAGAGAAGAGATGTCTTTCACTGCAATTTTAGCTGTTGTGCCCATGATTTCTGGTCCTAACATGACAGCTGTGTCAATTTGAAATTAACTTATCTCAGATAAGAAGCTGATACTTACAGGTGGATGTTTCATTTTCTCCTTTTTTTCCCCCAAGCATGAGCCAAATTTGACTCAATTTGCATTGTTGTGACAAGTGCAAAGGATATTGCCATTCTTCCAAAGACCATGAAAGCAACAGGTTTTTTATGTCCTTCCAGAGTAGCAGGAGGATTTCTCCTGCAGCTTATTTGACATTAGCTCTGTTTGAGAACACTCAGCAGCACAGGKAGAGGACACCTTCATACAGAATTCTTGCCTATTTGGAACTGCTGAACCCCCTAGCCACTTCTTCATGTGTTAAGGCATGAGAGCTGAAAAATCAGTTTTGAATAAAAGGAAGGAGAGGGAACAGGAGTTTGGTTCAGTAATTTCTTAAGATTGAAGGCAGCTACAAAATTATTTGTTCCTTGAAAAACATGCTGGACCAGACAAACACCACTGTCCTTGGGGCCCCATGGCTGTGTGTGCACTTTGTGCAAGGTTGATGCCTGAGGGTGAAAAATTGTCCAGATCTAAGAGAATATCACTCTCAACTCTCGATATTTATTGCAAGTGGCAGCTTGGGTGACCCAAAAAATCAGGATCTGGGACTTCACTTCCTTGCAGTCACCGTTTTGAAACTCCCGTTTCATTTTGTAAAGGAAGTCAATAGGGATTGGATTTGTCGGTCTCAGTTACACTTCAAAGCAGGATTTGCTTCGTAAATGACATAAGCACTCAAGGTGCTTCCATGTTCCTGGTTCTCTGAACATCACATTACTTTTTTAATTTTCTCTCAGGTGAAGACCTGTGCCTGTGGTTCCGAGCCACTCTTCCAGCACCACGGGATAAATACCCAGGGGCAAGGCGGGACTTCCTGACGGCTCTGGAGGCATGAGAAGCTGTCCGATGGGATGCAGTCAGACAGTCATAAATAGGTGTTGAGTGCTGTAATGTGACAGATCAGGTCAAACATTTTCATTCTGTCAGTTTGAATGATATTGCAGACCCGAAGGCTTCCGACTGGCTGAGTTTTAATCACTGAGGTAATTTTCCGTGTGCACTTTTTTTTGCAATGCTGCACTGGACATCCCACAGCACTGGGCACAGGTTGTTACTGATTCCATTTATGAGAAACATCTCTGCCTAATTTAAGAGTGCAGTGGTTTTTCAGAGACATAAGGGGTAATTTTGATTTCGTACTCATACCACGTAGTGAAATCACTGAGCCTTTGCAATTAGAAGAATACGGTGGAATTTAAGGACACTCTTTGTGACTGGCACTTGAATGGAATATATGAGCAGAGCTATACTCTGTGCTGAGTTTCTGCTATAGCAGGGAGGATCCTAATTCCCTTGCTATAAGGATGTGAGGCGGCCTTTGCCAGCACCACTACACTCATCATCTCACATCAGGGAGTGTGAAGGAGGAGCACAGCAACTGTGGCAAATACAAGGGTGAAGCACCWAAGCCCACTCTTTAGTCCAAGGTGTGTGGTAGTTTTTGGACCATGGCAGGATCAACCATCTAATGGTCACAGAAAACTGGCTTCAAATACGTAGGAGTTATTCTTCAGAAAGTTGTTCTTTTCAAATCGCTAAAATGTATTGTTCTGAGTGGTCTTAGCAGCTGGTTAGAAACAGTTCTGTTGTTATATTAACTTTATGCCTCAGTACATTGCCTCAGACATTGACATGACAGCACTAAGAGGTGGAAGTACCTTGACTTGGTGTGGAATTGCACCCAGCAGCACGGAAACCAATGGATTCCAAAGGCCTGTGCGCACTTGCTTGCTTTGAAAGCCTTGTGAGATCTGAAGAGGAAAAATGTTTCGGTTATTGTTTTTTATTGACAGCCTTAACCATTTTATTTTCAAAAAGTGTGTCATCAGAACAGCTGTGTAACTTCTGCCTGTTTTGCAAGCTCTCATTCTTTTGCCAGACAGGGCAGGCCATGTTGCAGAATGGCTCATGGTCAAGCAGGCTGAGGAGCAGAGTGAAATAGTGTAAGGTTCACTGAAGTCTCTATGCTCTCCTGTCAGCAAAGATTTTGGCAAGATGTGTCTGTGGCTCTCTGTACAAATGTAGGTCAAGTGACCACAGAAACACAGATCTGTGATTTAAAGCTGGATCTTATGACTTATTACCCAATTCTGCTCGGCATCATCCCACAAACTCAAGTGGATTAGACAGCTATCGACTTTTTCTTTCAAGCACTCAGAAATCATGGTAAAATTAAAGCTTATGCAATTTTGATGGCTCATAAGTGGTTCATAAAATGTCAGTGAGTTGCAGGTCACCGTAAACTGCTTTTAACACTTATTTTCATCCTAATTTGCATTATTTGCTGTGAGCAGTCAGACTGCTATTATCAGACTAATACAAGATTGGTGTTCTCAAACTTTGACAAGTCAATCTCTACTTTGAAAACACTCAACACTGTTTCTTTTGTTCGTCCTTTTCTGCCAAAAAGAGATTTTAATTCCCTATGGTGGATGCTAGAATTTCTCAGAGCTTTTGATTTCAGTCTTCTAACTTCAAGGCAAAAATAAGCTAAAGTAACAGAAAAATGTCTTATCCATAGTTTGTAACCCCAAAACTATCTGTGAGTGGACAGGTAAACAGCTTGCTCCCATTTCCAGTGACTCTCCTGGATATGTAGCTTCCCTCGGAATATTGGATCATTTTTAACATTAGGGGAAAGTTTTCCCTTTTTCTAATTGCAAGGGGTATAAAGAATGTTTACAATTTGCTGTCATTCCAAAATAAACAAACAGTTTAAAACTTCTATCCAGCTCAATGAGTTTACAGAGCAACTTTTCTTCCTCAGCAGMAGGGAGCGAGCACATGGGGCTGTCAACTGGCTGTATGGCACTGGTGMTAAGGGTCAAGCTGTGCCTTGGCATTAAAATTGGGAAAAAATATCATAAMCCAAGGAAATCCAGCGTGTGGGATGTGATTCAACACTGAAAAGACAAACACAGATCAAAGCAGGGAAAAGACATCCTAGTGCTGAAGGAATGGAATGTCTGGAACAAGGCACCTCAGCCAAAGGGCGGGATTGGAAAATGGTCACCTAGAGACCTTCAGGCTGAAGTTTTCAAAGGGAATGTTCCACAGGGAACTGGCTGCCCAACTCGCTGCTTTCCCACCTACGTAGGGTCTGGGCTTCTTTTGTAAGGGAAATGCCCTGTAGCATTGGGAATATTTTTCTCCACAGCTGGAAACACCGGGTGAAATCCCTGCGTGGCTCTGTGATCTGTCGGCAGGAAGGTCCCTTCAGACCTGCAGATCTGTGCTTAAACTACTGAACCATAGAAACCTTTAGGTCATGGAATCAGTAAAGRTCACTGGGTCCAATCTAACAGCCCCAGCCCCACAACGAAACCCTGCCCTGAAGTGCCACATCTGCAGATCTTCTAAGCACCTTCAGGGGTGGTGGCTCAACCACTGCCCTGGGCAGCCACTTTCAAGGCTCAACAACCCTGGTGGCAAAGAAACTCCTCCTGATACCCAGTCTAAACCTCCCCCGGAGTAACCTGAGGCCATTTCTTTCTGTCTCACCACTTGTCATCAGGAAAAAAATACTGATRATAAACATAAGGTCTTTTTTCCTTTATTCTGTCTCAATCTATTTGAATGAATGCTAAAGCCATTTAAACTCTGGCTGGTCTTGAAGTTCCTACACAGGGATGCTCCTTCCAAGAAGCATTTCCATAGCAGCCAGAAAAGGAATGGATATAATTTCTGAAGCGCTCTCTGCTTAATCCCCCTGGGACACACCCTTTTTATATGTATGGTGAGATTTTCTCACTGATTTTTTTAATTGGCACACTTTGAGCATTTTCTTTTGTTCTCTTCTAAATAAACATTTAAACAGTTCATGAGAAGAATACAGTCATGCCCTCATACCTCTTGAGAATTTGCCTACTTCTCAGAAGAAGCCTTTGGACTTCAGAGAAATAGATGTGGTTTTTTTGTTTATTTGGGGTTKAGGATTTATACATTCAAGTACACGGTGCAATGCATTTATGAAGAGTTTCCTTCCACATTTGTAAAAGTTACAAGGATTAAAATATGAAGGAAGAAACCAAAAGAATCCCACAGCTAAAAGTTGAGGGTTATTCTCCAGGGAACAGCCAAGTAATATTTTCTTCTTGTTTTGGATGGAAAGATGACAAAAGAAAAATAGAATAACATTGATAATCTGGACCAAATGTTTGAACACACTTGAAATATCCCAGCRAAGTTATTTTATGATGCTTTTACAKTTGTATTTTTTACTCATTTCATGTAACTGCAGGCACCACAGAAGCCCTAGGACCCCTTCATTCCTTGTTCCAGTGTTCTTGTGTTCTGTCACCAGCATTAACACCATCAAACTGGCAGTGAGCAGAGTCACATTTGATGCCTTAGAAATAATGAAATGTCACTCTCATTACAGAACAATGTGGCATTTARTGATTTAATGGGACTATGCAAAGTTTATTTTCATTATTATTCCACCTCAATGATTTTTCCTGGCAGTCAAAACAGCAAAAAATATATCACTGAATATTAATTTAGATGAACTTTAAAGGCAACCACATAGGGAGTGACCTGAAATCAAAGCTCTTGGTCTTAGACTTCAAAAGAGGCTGCCCTGGAGGGTGTCATTAGAATCTTCCTTTAACCTCACAGGCTTCAGATCTGAGGAGAGGACATGGCAAAAAAGACCTCCCACACCGAGCAGGAGCTGTGCCATTCTCAGAAGCAAAAATTAAAATAACATAATTAGCTGGCAGAGGCAGAAATACCCCTGGATTTAGAGATCATTAACAGAGTTAATTAAATATCAGAAAACATTACGTGAAAATATTCTGGGGGGAGGGAAAAAAGGAAGATTCTATTTCACAGTGATGGTAATTTCAGCAAATTTTACTCATCTTTCAGGGTTTAGCTGTATCAAACATTATCAATTCTAACTGTGTTGGTCCTTTAGTTATTTGAGTGAAGGTTGTCAGAGTGCATCAGTACCAAGCTTCACAGCTGGGATGGTTTCTCATGTAAGAAATACAAATAAGTTTCATGGCATGGATGTGATGATTGTGCCTGACAGGAAGAAACCTGTGACTTCTGATGTCCCTGGATTTACCTGGCTCTCCAAATATATGTACACCCCAGAGGAGGGTTTAAACCAGGGGCTTTTATTCAGTTTGCACAGTGCCTGCTGAAGAATGGAATTAATGGGTTTTGTTTAGTTCTTTTGGGGTTTTTTTTTCTCAGATAACAGTTTACTGAATGAAAAAATGAGTTTTCAAATCAACAACAAAAAAAGAGTGGGTTAATTTGTGAGAAAAAGTGACAACTTTTGAGACATGGAGTTTTTTCCTGTCATTTTATAACTTTTTGATAGTTTTGCTAAATAGAAATATTTACAACTTATCTAAGGAAAGTTAAATCCTGATCAAATTTAAAAAAAAAAAAAACAAACCAACAACCAAACAACAAAACAACAACAAAAACTCCTTGAAAGAAAGACAGTTCAGTATTATAAGAAGAGGAAAAATGGGAGAAAAGAGAAGGGAAGAAGAACATCTTTTGAAAAAAAYTGGTTTTCCTTGCAGGAGAATAAACACACAACTCTATTCTGTCAATAAACACAAACCAATATACTGCCATAGTTCTGCTCCAGTCCCATTGTGATAACACTGGTTTGTGTTATGTCTAACACGGGTGACACAAAACAATATTTAAATCACATGTGAGGATGCCAATCAACCAGAATCTAACAAACCTCCAAGTCTGTGGAGCTGCCTTCTCTTTTTGATACCATACATAGATAGAAAGCACAAAACCAGATTTGCTACGGGTTTCTTTTCTTCCTTTGAGATAGAAACCAAATAGTACCAGCTTCAGTTAAAAACAAACAAATAAATAAACTCCCAAACCCACCCAAACAAACAAGCCAAGCAAAACAAGACAGGGTTTTACATCTCCCTGGCAGACAGAAACTAAATAAGTAATAAGAACATGAATCTGAAAATGGCATATCAACATTATTACAGAAACAGGACAAAAAAGAGAAAGGTAAAGGTGTGCATAAAAAACATGTACCCACTGCAGACAGATGTCAATTTTTTTTTTAAAGCAACCTCTCAATGCCTTAGTTGGAAGGCTAATTAACCTAACAGCAGGATCCAGGCTGAAATCAGCTCTTTACCCACTGTAATCATTAGGATCACAGTTTTCTCAGGGCCTATGGAAAGCAGCCCATGCAACTTAATTCAGCTTCCCCGTGCTTATGCATAATGACAGCATCTTTAATTATATTTTTGRACAGTATTTTTCTGACCGGAACCCGGGTAGACAAGCAGCTTTTGGACAAGGTTTGGAAGTAATTCTTGGCAGCAGAGCCTCTACCGTGCTGGCTGCAATAGGGAAGACACAATAAATGCAGCAGGGAACTTCAGGAGAAGCTGATTTTCTGAATGGGGAGTGGGATTTTCTCTTTCTTGCTGCTCGTGTGGTAGCAGCAACTGCCTTCAGCCAGTCTGTCCCTAGGTGACTGTAATTTTCCTCTGCACCTTCTCAGGTGTCCACCTAAAACTGTTACTTCTCCTGGGGGATTTTTTTTGGCTCAAACCATAAAATTAGTGTGCATTTCTTTCATCCAGCTACTGAATTAAAAAATACAGTATGTGAAGAGCCACGAGTTACCTCTGGGCAGTAACTGAGTATTCACACCTTGATGTGTGCCTGGGATATCTACAGTCGTGTTCTGAGAAATTCGTGGATTTGCACATAGAGSTCAAATCAGAATTTGCAACTAAAAATGGTATGGTGAACATTTTTTTAAAATATGCTTTACTGTGGTGAGGATTTGAAAGAGATTACYACTTTTCCATGATAATTAGCATTGCAATAAATATCAAAGACTGGSTGTTAAATTTTGTGTTGCTGAAACTGATGCAATCAAGAGTAGTAAATGAATTCGTAGTGATATCAAGAGTGAAGAGACCCAATCCCAATGTGTGATGTTATATATGATATATAAAATATAATATATTGCAGTTAGACATCATGCTACCATAGCTTGCCCTCAGATGTCACACTGTTGTTGTATCAGAGCTGTGTAATTTAGAGAAGCATTTTTTTTGCTTAGAAGAATCTGATCTTGCTGTGGAGACTAAGGATTACTGGGTAATGAGTTATCAAAAGACATTGCAAGGAGGCAGATGAATTTCCAGGCAAAACTCACTTCAGCTAACTTTAGCCACTTAAAAATTAGGTCTTTGTAGTAGGAGCCAAGGCAAGTAGGCAACAGTGGGAGAACTGTACTTCCAAAGAGTGATGAATTTCCACTGTTTCAGACACTCCTCTTGAGAGGGGATGAATTGTGCCCTGTAAATGCACTTCTTCATGCCCTGACTATAGCTGGGCCTGGATGACAAGATCGCATTACTCACCTATGTTATCATAGCTGAATTTAGATTAAATGATGCATAAGTGTATTCTCAATGTASTCTCATGCTCAGGCACTGCAGAGCCTCTAAGAGACTGTCATCTTCAAAAGGACAAGACCTATTTATTTTCCAAAATAGTTAGAACCCAGTGCCCCCAAAAAATATAAAGCAAAAACAACACAAACAGTAAAAAATCCACAAGTAATTTTCTATCCTATGTTTTGTGATCAGAAATTTTTTCTACAGGTCTGCTTGCAAAGGAATGGTGTTGTCTTTCACCATTAGAAACATTGGAAAGAACATAATTTTGATTAAAAAAAAAAGAGAAAAACTAAAAGAAACAGCAAATAGGTCATGGGTCTATGTAACTAAATATTTCTACCAATGATTTCTGAGAAATTATTGCTTTCAATTGAAAAGGAGACGGCATGAGAAATTGAGCAATCATGAAGAAAGCCCAGGTTTTTTAAAAAACAAAAATCTCGCACATGGAAAAAATATTTCAACATGCCATGTAAAATTCACTGCTATTTCTAATTTCAAAATGTCTCAAGCTTATAACAGGAGGCTATTGAGATACGTTTTTTTCCATTAATTGGTAAGAAATAAAGCAAAACCAAAAAGTCCAAGTTGTTTTACTGACGCTTTTACCATGAGGAAAGCTTTCTTATTCACAGAAACAAGAAAAATAGCCCATAAAGCATAGAAATGAAAATCCTCCAAGGCAATGCTTTACCTCTGGGAAACAATCTTAAAACTAATGAACAAACAAAGCCCCCAGCTACTTTTACATTTGTATCCTGGTTAGCAAAGAGTGTCTCACAAGCATCCACAGCTGCTCTGTTTCTGCACATATCAACAGACAAATGAAAAGGCACTTTAGCAGCAAATAGGACTTGGTGTATCTCCACTGAGGTCAGTGCTGTTTCTTAAATTGACCAGCTGAAAAATTGGCTGAGAGGTAACATCTTTTCTAGCCTGCATGCAAAAGCTTTCCTGCAATATTTTGAATGCTTCTGATAACCCACTGACATATGCCTATTATGCTCTGCAGTGGCATTAACCTCTGAGAGATGCTAAAATGTGACCCACAATTAGAATTTGACATATAAAGTGAACAGTAATAGGGCTGCTGAAGTACAGTTCCCTGGCATCCGAATTCKAAAACTTTCAAGAGGACAATCAAGTGCCAAGTTGACTTGGTTCTTCTCAAGCGACTGAAACCCACGGAGGGTGTTGTTTGCTGACGGTAAAACTCCCTTTTGTGCAGCCAAGTACAAGGGCTGCATATTGCAGAAATGCTGTTTGCCAGATTTTGAAGTTGGAAAGGAGTTTAATGTGGCACATGGGCTTATGCTCACCCCTTGCTCTGAAACAGGCTGCCTGGGTAGGCTCTGACGTATGATTCTCACAGTTTTGCTTCTTTGCCACTTGCTGAGTGTTTGGCAGTCAAAGCTGAAACATATCAAAGAACAAAGATTGCTTTTGTGTTCTGATATTAATTGTAAGTTACAATGGTGCTCCACTTTTATACAGAAACCATTCATGTTGGTTTGAAATATACAAAACTGAGTTAAAAAAGGAAAAACCTATGTTTCAGATAATTTCTTCAGCTGACCTACCAATTAAGACAGTCATCTGGCAAACCTTAGTTTATCCTCTCATCACATGACTGAAAAACTCATAGATTGTCACCTTCATTTCACACAGAGAGCCTGATCTGCTGGGTTAAAGGCTCAGTTCAGCTGCTCAAATGTGGCCATTAATTCCATCTGAGGTGCTGCCTGACCTCCAGGTGAGTGTGTACCCCTCATAGCTGATGTTATGTCAAACCATCCTCACATAGACATTCTTGTACAGCGCCAATGGAACAGCTGAACCAAACTGTAAGGGACTTTATAGCTGATCTCTGTAACAGAATGGGAAATGAACTGCCTTTCAACAAAGACTCCCTTGTTCCATGCCATTACCTGCATCACATTGTTCTTAACACACTCCAAAAAATCTCCTGAAGAACAACTTTTAGCCCTCTTGCCCTTTCTTCTACCCTGCAGAACCCTGTAGTCATTCACGAGGTGTTAAAGCTTTTTTCCTTCACAAATGCCATTGATGATGAGGCTTCATGGGCTGAACAAGCCCTTGGCAACTCCTCCATGACATCCTGGCACCTTGAGTTTTGATTATGAGCAAAGAAACAAATAAATAAATACATATTGCTGCTGTTTTCCACGGAATACTCCAAGGGGCTGACAGGGACATGGAGACGCTTGTCAACAGGAAGACTTTCTGCTCTGTTGGGTCTTGGTGTTTTTGTTGTTGTTCCTTTATTCCCTGAATAGCAACCAGTGAGYCTCAGAAGTGAAAGAYAGGCATATTTATGCCATTTCAGTTTTAGCAGAATAAATAACTCCTTGTGACTGCTCCCTGTTTGTGCCACACTAACGTGTAAATCATCCTATACCTGAGCTCAGAATTGTCCTCGGGCCCTCACTCTGGGAGTGGGAAGAGATAAAATGAACATTCATTAGAAAGAAAGAAAAAAAAGTCAACCTGTCATAGCCCATCAGTTTTTCTCCTGTCAATCAGTGCTGCACTACTTTAGTATACCTGCCYCTGAAGAGGAAGAAGAATCTTTGGGAAAGGTTGTATGATGACAACTTCATATTTTTGGTACTTCCATGCAAGGGTGTAAAAAACAAGAGAGACTTTGTGCATGTCTCCTTTCCAGGCTGAGATGGGAGGCAGCCRTGTCGTTTCTTCAGCATAACAATGAAATCAAGAGAGCCTGATTGCTGTCATCCAAATATTAACAGGATGTAAGGGGGGGAAGGTTTGTAGGGAGAGGAAATATCTACTCCCTGAGATTCTCAGCCAACACTTAGTAATGAATAACTCATGTGAATATTTTTGCCACTTTTTTTCTCTCTGAATCAACCCTAAATGGGTTGAAATTTTCTGCAGTGTATTAGTTAACTAAGAATACTACTCTTAGCATTGTTTCTTTGTAATTCCTCTGCTCTACCTGATTCACAATCAGTTGATTATGACTGTTATTCTGCATTTTAATTACTCAGGTAATTTTGCATTCCTAGAATATTCCATTGGGTCCATGAGGGTCCATTGGTGCTCATTACAATTTTAATCTCTAATTTCTATAAATATTCTTCAATATTTGTGTAGAACTACATCATTGAATAATTTTACGAGGAAATTTGGTAAATAATAATTGAAAAACACACAGAAGACATACTTTCACTATGAATTCTGGCTGTAGTCTTAGCTGTATGCAGAACAGTATTGTAAAGGATGATACAAGTAACAGGGCTTTAAAAGTTTGGAAATGCCAGATTAGTGACAATCTGAGAATTATACTTCTAGTCTTCTACTGTGTCTTTCCTTCAGCCCTTTTTTCTTAATTTTTAAGGTTTGGTAGGCTTTTGAAATTATTATTGTTGTTGTAGTTATTATTATCTTCTGCATTTTCCTTATTTTTGTTTTGCTTGTGCAACCAATATTTATTACATTTGAAAACAATTAGAAAATTCACGAGGTCACATTCTTCAATTTTGCTCATTTTTGACTAATGGCTAAAAAAACCTTGCAACCATTGGGGGAAAAAATATTAATGAACAATTACTAGTCCTTCAAATATTGTGATGCAGATATAATTAACAATAAAGCTTTTAGCTGAAATTAATAAATTAATACATGAAGGAAAAATGTGTCATTTTGTATATGATACATCACTACCGATGTATAGACTCATTTTCACTAGAAATATTATTAAAACCTGACAATGAAGAAGAAAGAATTGTGTACAAATATTAAATTTCAACAAAAAAAGTTTCAAAATGCATGGAACTTATGGCAATTCAGCTGCAACAATTCCTGTACAGAAATTTTCCGAGAATATTACATACGGAAAGTTTTTCACCAAATTGTCCAGCTATATGTGCATTTCCAAGTGTGAACCGGATTTGCAGAACAAGTTTTACCTCATAGCAAGTTGCAACTTCATGTATCTATCTGYGCATTGTACATGAAACTTCCTCCTTTTTTTGGTGTACTATCCAAAAATATTCATTTTAGATGTCACTGGGAAAACTCCTTCCTGGGTGTGTTTTGGAAGGGATCAAATTATAGCTTAGTTAACTCCATAATTTTTGCAACCATCTACATGCACAAAGATACGAGAGGATAACTTTACATGCCCATGCTTCTAAAAAAGGCAGTCAGCTTCTGCCGTCAAAAAAGCAAGCAAAAATCATAGGAATACAAGAGCAGCAAATGTGTTATGTTGTCATGACAACTCCTGTTCCTAGTCTGGAGATATGAGAGAGAAAACATCCACACACAGAGGAAGAGGAGAGAAAACTTTGTGCTGAACCAAACTGTCTCAAATATTTCCAAGGAAAGATGAAAAGAATTTGTAGTAGTCACTGATCCTGAGAAATCCTAAGGAAGATGAGGGTACAAATTAAAAATCACTGTCCTGAAATATTTATGGGGTGTTTGAAAGGAAAGCCAAGACTGTTGTTAAGAAGGAAACCTGAATCCAAGTTCCCATCATTCCAGTTTACTTGAAAGCAAAAGAATTTCTATGTTCTTTAAGCTTAATTAAGCCAGTGATGACATCTTCATGTAACAAGTTGTTTTTTAGGATAAATTCCCTTCTTGTGTTTCCTCAACTTGATTGTGTTATGAGCATCRTAAAAGGGATTGATTGAACATCCAGGGAAGAAGCAGCTTCCACGTCTGGGGGTTGTCAGTTGACTAATTTCCCTGAAGTACATTAATGTGGAGTTAAAACCTTTGGCCCCATAGTCCTCAAAGTCAAAAAACTGAACCAGGTGAAACAACATCTTATTGATCACTTCTCATGCCATGAAAGAAACTTAAGTTTCTTAATGTTCTTAAGTCAGGATAATGTCTGAAATATAAGGACTTTTTCCCCCCTCAATCACCAAATTTRTTAAAATCATTCATACTTGGTAAGCTGAGATTGTAAAGCAAAAGAAGCAGAGACAAAATTCAAATGTTGGGTTTATGTCAGTCAAGCTGCACGGGACCATATATGCCACAATAAACATCGTAGCTCCATGGTTCAGTGACAGTTATTCCTGTAAACAGGGAAAAGTAACAAGAAATTACAAATAAAAATTACCCAGAATAAGACAACATACTTGAAAATAATCTAAAAGTGACTTGTGGTGTGTTGCCTTACTGTTGAGCCAGATCACCTTACAAAGGGCAGTAAACTGATTGCACAATCTATATCCCAAAGATTGTGTTAGGAAGATCTTTCTTCTGCTTGTGCAATTCATACATTTTACGTGAAATTCCATATACTACTTCAATTTGTGCTTCCAACAAACCATTTCCTTCTCGTGAAGCCAGTYTGACTCGATGAGGAAAGGAGAAAGCTAAGGGTATTAATAATTAAGCACAGGACCTCTGGAAGCAGGAGAGAGCCAGGAAATCACTGAAACTTRGTTTAGGATCCAGAAGACAATTAGAACTTTGATAACAATAAAAGATTCATAAGCAGCAAGGTCTATAAGAGGCTTTGCAGATACTTCCAAAATGAAAAGAAGAAAAAATAAAAACAGATTCCTTACTTAATAGCACAGGAAACTAAGCAAGGAGTGATGCAAGCTCATGTTCTCAGTGAACTCCCTGATTCAATTTTTACACAAAGACACTCTGATGCAACCAGATGCTTAATGCAATTATATTAACAGTGCACAGGTGTGCAGAGCAGAGGAGCAGAAAAGAAGAGAYAATTTCAGTGTATTACTGAATTTATGGCAGGGAGTCATAGCATTCAGGGCCTGATGAAAATCATGGAGAGGGCTTGTTAAAATAAATTCTTATCTTAGCATTTTACTGTTTTTATTGAAAGAGAAGGAGGCACCAGGGGACTGGAAAAATGTGGGAGCTTTTAGTAAAAAAATAATATAGAGAGTGAGATACAGTCTGAGAATGAAGATTCAGGTTAACTTCGTTAATAGGAAATAGACTTCGATGYTTAAAAGACAATAATATATAAGCATGTAGGAGAGAGAAAGGAGTAATTGAAAGAACAAATATTTTGTTTGAGAAGCAACTTCTCCAAGCAAATGATTATTCATTTTAGCACAGTACAGACATAAACATAGATGCAGTATTGTCTTAACTTTTGTAAGGCTTCTGATACCAACTCATACAAATAGAAAATATAGGTTGGATAAGGAAAGATATTTCAGAGAAAATAGCCATGAAACAGGCACATAATTTACTGAAAAAAGCTACTTAGATCTGACTGTAAGGGTTTCTGTTGAAAAGAAAGGCAAATAAAACAGGTAATAGTCTTTTCTATGCCCAAATTTGTGCCATTATTTCCATTAATGATTCAGATAATGAAAAGGATAATAGACTTATAAAATACACAGATGACTCTCAAGAACAGACCAAAACCTTTTCAGAAGACAGGAACAGATTTCAAAATAATCTCAGTAAGTTGGGGAAATAGTCTAAAATCAAGGAGGGAAAATTAGATAAAGTCGAGGTTAAAGTCCGTAAGAAGAACAAAAAAAAAAAAGCGTAATTGAAAAAGAGAGAACTCAAGGCTCATCGGAAGTATTGCGGGAAAAGTATGGTGAATTAGAACGAATTGGAAAACCAGCACRAAACAGTTACAAAAACTTCCAAGTCTCACCCTGGGATATCTTACAGAAAGCACAGTTACCAGGCTTTTTCCTTAAACTCGGGCGAGGCTTTGCCTAGAATAACGTCCAGTTTGGAAACATGGCTTTGGGGATCACTTGGGAAAAATCAAAATGTCAAAAAGAAGAATCAGTGGGTTAGAAACAAAGTTCAAAGGAGTAATATTTTAAAGATCTGGTTTAAGTCCAGAAAAAGGAAGATGAAGTGCCATGTCTGTGTGTAACYCATTTTCCTCTGTGGCTACTCAGCAAAGTGAAGAACACACTGACTCAATTTTCAGAAACATTTTAAATCAGGGAATAAAAAATGTATTTGTCTGTCAGCACAATTATGTTTTGGAAAAAGGGAGTTTGGGAGGGAGGCTCTGGACTCACCTTTAAAAAACTAATAATAACAATAATGATAAACTACCAATCAAGACAAGCATATTGCCGTGAGTCTGCCATACACATAGGAGCTGAGAAAAAATGTCAGAGGTAGGAAATCTCTGACTCCAGGTTAGCCAAGCCCCTGCTCTGTTTTTCCCAGTAGTTAAGAGGAATATCCAATTCTCAAATGCGTGACCAGGGGCTTCCCACCAAAGGGCAGGGAGTGATAGTTCTCCATGGCATTGTGGTGGCACTGGGCACAGAATGTCACTTGCTCATTAATRTAGATATTTCTATAATTGAGACCACCAAAACAGGCACAACAAATATGAGTTAGGGGTTTAGACTTGCTGATTTATTGGAAAGCATTACACCTGTGATTCATGAAGCTACTTAAAGAAGCRTGTGACTTGTGCATTTGAGTCATCTCTCAAATTGAGTGTGTTTTATTACAATTACATGTGTAGAATGCAGTTACTTCCATTAGGGTCTGGTACACTCCAAAATTCATGGCAGAACTCTCTCGCCCTTTGGTACACAAAATTGGAAGAGTCATAACTTTAGAAAACAAATTTCAGGAAATAATCATTGTCAGGGAGCTGGACTAGATTGCCAGAAGTATCTCTATCCACATCTCAGGCTTTGCCTAGGCCTGTGTGCTGCATACACTCTAATCTGATAGCCCATGTCAATCACTGCAATGAGACCATTATCCTGCTGCATCTTTCCCTGTTCGTGTTTGTATGGGAACACATCCGTAATTAGCGACTCCACTTTCCCACACACCAATTCTATACACACACACCTTTTCCTTCCTAAAATTAAAAAAAATCTCTCCTGACTCTATGGTAACAAAACCTCCAATGATTCGTTTGTGCAACATAATGACAAATATTTTAAAAACTCTGGGAAAAAACCAACTTGTTTTAACATATTCCAAGTTAAACAAACACTTTCACTTCTCCCAGGTACTGAGTTTTKTTTCTCACTGGTTTAGTTCTTGCTTAATTATTTTCCCCTTTTGATTTGGTAGGGTTTGACACCTGCTTTGAACCAGTGTAAAGACAAGAGCCATTGAGAATATATTTATTCTTTTAGACAGGAGGCCTTAAAAATAACATGGGTTTATGACACTGAATGCGGTGCAAGGAACCCAAGCACAAATCCGCTTAAAGAATCAGAAAGTTTTATTTATATTTTTGAGCACAAAATGAAATTCTAACTTCAAGTTACATCCTGTGAGATCAATGATAATTGCATTTGCTTTGCAAGGATGAACACCTCATCCCATTGAACATGCCTTCCCTTTCATCTTTGCTGCATGGAAGAGATTGAGTATCCCTGTGGATGGCTTTGGGATGTACCTGACAGCGAATAAAAGAGTCAATGAGAACACATCAGGCTCACTGATGATTATATGTCATAAAATTCAACCCGTTTCCGAAATGCATGATATAATTAGGTTTTTAAATAAAAAAACATGATTCATGGGTCATGACGTGGAAGAATAAGAAAGGAAAACAGTTCTCTGATTCACTCGGAATGCACATACCTGTTAGATAATCCTGACAAATGTAAAAAGCAGCCATGGCATTTTCACTCTGCTACAAAAATAGAATAAATTGAAGATTTCTACAGGGTGATATGAAGGAATAAATTATTCAGATTTATGGCTCATAAGGACGTTGACACAAACCATCCTTAAAAACAAGTCTTTTAAGAAAGAGAAATAYGTGAGCATTCAGAAATATGTGACACAGAGACGTCATATGAACGGAAGGATTGACTGTACTTTTCCCTGGAGTGATGAATTCCTGATAATTAGAGAGGACACAAGAATTAGACAGTGACTTGACAGGTTTCTCATTAGATTTTAGGATGTAAATAGCATGATGCACTATTTGAGTTGTGTCATTACCAAAATATGAATAAAGAAATGTGAAAACTTACTGTATTCAGGCCAAAATCAGAAGGCCCAGAAATGTAAAATGAGGAGCTATTGTTATAAACATTCATTTTCAGAGATTCATCASCCACAACCCATATAGATTTATTGGGCTCAACAAACAGCTTTTATCAGAATAATTTTGCTTTTAACACTGTTYATTAAATATATGGAGAAGGCCCAGAAGAAAAATTAACAGTCACAGACTGAAAGCAATTACATCAGAGTTCTATAAATTCTCAGCATGAATGTTCTGTAGGCAGAAAGTATATTTATAACTCGGAGTAGAACAACATCTATTTGGTGCTGTGAAACGTGCTTTTATTTGCTTTGTTTTTTATTTATTGCAGCAACCTCGTGTGGAAAATAGGTACCTCAAAAATGCATGTTTTTAACTGTATTATGCAGCTAATACGGTATGTGGTTTCTTGTAGGATTATTTTTGATGATGAATAAGTCCATAATATGTTCTAGTGATGTCATGTAATGAAAAAAACCCCTTGAAGAGACTTTTTGTAATAGATACTTTGCTATATTGCCTTTTATTTAAGATTAGAAAAATTAGGTRCAACTTAATGTTTGGATGAAAATATTATTACAGGAACACTGTATCTCCAAACTAGAATTCATCTTGATCATTRCAAATTAAAATTGGTTTTACATGGAGAGTTTTAGTAAATAAAAGGTTGTGTTGTTTTTTTAGGTATCRGATGGTTCTGGAAACAAAATTCAAAGCTGTTCTCACTGTTCGTATAATTACCTTCATAAATTTGCACGATTTTTAAAGCCCAGTCTAAAAATTCATTCACTTAGGRAACTTTGGATCAACATTCATCAACACCATAGTAACTGATGATCTAGTCAAAGAAGAACTGAAAATATATTTTAATACACAGCGATCAAACACAAGAGGATCTGTTAAAGCAGTTCACTATCTGAATTGTCTAAATGATTAAAAAAACCCCAACTCTGCATAAGCTTTTCTCACTTCTCAGAGCTTAATGCAGCTGCATTTCAATATCAGAAGTCTTTACTCCCTAGCACTAATACACACACCTACAAAYTTTTGAAAGAGAAAATTTTGCACTCTATCCTCTGTTGCATGAGYGGTATAAGAAGAATTCCTCCAATACATATTGCATGACAGTGAATTCTCATTTAGTTCTTCCCCAGAGCCAGAAATCTCTTGAAGTCCTTGGATTTATGTCAGTTTATTTTGGTTTAGATTCAGGCTTTTAATGCAGAGACATCRGACTGCAAGAATGCATAGTGATCCTGAATTTATTAGCATATGCTGAGTTCTTARGTGTGTTTTTGAGGCAATGAGGGTTAGACATCCAAAAGTTGGGGAAGAAAGAGGCAATTTAAACATGAACTGAATGGTAGTCTGTCCAACAAAAGTTTTGTTTTGAGGGACATTCAGCTTGTTTCTTGAAAAGAAAGGAGAAGAGGCTGCAGGAGAAATCTAACAGAATTTAAATAAACTGCCTTACCATGRAGTACTTCAGTGGTAGCTTCTTGTCCGAAACAACAGAGCAGTGTGAAATGGAAAGCTCTGTTTTTTCATGTAAGGAAATGTTGYATGGTTTGTTTCCAATTGTTCCAATTCAGCCAGTCTTTATTAGACAGCAGCCCCACTGATATCTGAGGGAAATAAYATAATAGCTCCTTTGTGTGCCTCCTCTTAAATGTTATAAGTAATTATSGTGTCCCTTCACAAAGCTTTCTACTGCTGTTCAGAAAAAATCTGAAGGAGTCATGGCCTTATCATAGAATGAACTATGCTTTGTGAGCAGTGTACYTATTATCTGTGAGGAAAAAGGTATAATTTGTCCTTTTCTCTGGCTTGCTGGCATACATTGCACAGCACAGTCTCTGAGGGAGTTACTTCAGTGGTACCACCCCATTTTGCTTCTGAAAAAGAGAAAGATACAGAAAGAGATGGGATAAACTCCATGCAACCTGTAGCCACTCTCCCATTCAGGCACAGAAAGCTTCCAAACCCCTCCTAAGTATGACATCTTTATTCGAGTCAAAAAGTTTTCTCGTTATTAATATTTATATTCAGCTTCAGTACAATTTCCTCTGTTGAGCTGACTGTTGTACCTCTGAATGGAGCCTGTATCTCGTGTGACACATTAAAGTGAGATGAATTAAAGAGAAGGCACCACCCCTATGCCTCTACTGCGAYAGCATCATCATTCAGAGCACTTTAGTTAAAGGCTTGAAACAGAGGTTTGAAATGAATTCTCACGCTGGATCTTAGGTTTTCTCAACCTCTTTCTCTTACTCTTGCCACAGAATAGACCTAAAATATGTTGTTGTAAAGAAGATCAGCAAGTTTTTACAATCTAATGCATAGAACAGCTTCTTGTCCCAAAGAACAAGACATCAAATTGTGATGGGGAGGCTTGTAGTGACACCTCTGTTGGCACTTCCTCCCTTGCCAGCACAGTGATATATTTGACTCCTTTCAATGACAGCTAAGCATAACTGATTAAAAATGCCCTGAGTTTTCTCACACCTATGAAAACAGGTTAAGGAAAGACAGGACAAGTCAGTCCTATAAAAATATGTGTTTCACAGAACACAATTCGTTGTTTTTCATTGCCAGACTGCTTATCAGACACACAAGGAAATCATCAGGAAGAGAGAAGAAAGACAAGCTGAASTGAAAACAAGGGTGAAGAACCACTCTTCTGTTGCAGGATTTCTAGCAGATTTAGAGTTGTGGTACAGCCAAGCCAGTGAAGAAAATGGATTTCCACTCGAGACATGAGAAATATTTCTATCTTACTGAAACTCTGGTGACTAAATAATAATGTTCTGAATTTTGTTTTATTTTTTTAAAGGAAAGACGTTGATACTCAAGCTGTGACCAACACATTTCATGTTTGTCTGGTTTACTGGAACCACTGATTCTGAAATTCAGTTTCCTTCTGTCTCTGCAGTATCTGGCCGGTTTGAAATGAAAACTGACCCCCTTGCTTGGCTCAGAGATGTGCAATTCCTGACAAAGGTCTTTGTGTTTGTCTCTCCTCRTTCTAATAAGTGGTGTGCAATGGAAGGTGGTGTTAGCAACGGTTTTCCTTTTTCCAAAGGATATAAACTAATGAAGGTTTTCAGAAACCCTTTTAACTGTTTATGAATTGGCTGAAGGAAGTAGATTTTCTTTATTTTGTTTTTACAGACTTCTTAATAATGAAGATTTTTTTTTTTCCATGTGAAACCAAAGTGTATAGTGGTCCCGATATATTTAATTTGAGTGACTGAACTTCCTGAGCAGATAAAAATTTGCTGTCTTCAACRCTTTAAACAGGAGATACACCATCAGCTAACAAATAAATTAACTGCAGGAATTCTAGCATCTTSCAGTGAACAAAACATTCAGCTTTGAGAAACCATTTTAGTCGTGATTAACAGCTCGCTGGTGCCAGTTAAAGGTTACAAGGCTAATTCTTTCAGTAGTTAAAAGGCACTATTCATATTGCTTGCCTTTAGCCATCTGAGTTAGGTACCTGGATGTGGTGTCTGATCTCCACAASATGCCCTTGGGCAAGGTGAGTGGATGTAATTTAAAAGCCCCTGGAGGGTAATTCAGAGGGCATGAAGCTGAGGCATTCCACACTTGGGTGGAATTAAGCAGACTGGATGTACCATCCTTGTGACTTGCTGGGGAGCAGCCTTTCCCTATAATGAGTGYAGCAAGATCTATGGAGCCCTCCACCCTTTATTGCGGATTATTTGTGCCAGGTCGAATTAAATGCCTGGGAGGAGATAAAGAAATAAGACAGAAAATTACAAGTTCAGTAAAGAATCTAAAAATCTAGTTTAATTAGAAAAAAAACATGAGAAAAATTTTAAAAAGCAAGCTAAAAAAAGTGCTTCAGGGATATGCAGTCGTAAATCAGCATTATCCTGAAAGTGTAAGCTTTTAATATTGCATGAATTATAAATTAGGAAATGTAGCACTTAAAAGATTCCAGACGTTTCCCTGCTGGTATATAATCTTCTATCACTCATTGTCACCTTGTGCTTGTATCRTCTTCTGCAGCACAGAATTGGCTTCAGCCTGTAACAGTGCATTCAGTGCTGCTTTTTTTTGCCTCAAGATTCAGCAGTGTTGYAATCAAAATGTAACAAAAAAATTGTGGTGTAAGAAAGTGAAACATATTTTAGCTAGAGTTGATAGCAACACAGCTTTAAAATTTTCCACACTTTATAAAAATATAATATAATAAACACCAGCAAGAAAGTCTAAACTTTCATGGTGATCAGCAAATTTACACCACTTTCAAAATAACTTGCCTAACAGAGTAAAAGATTAGCATGCACAAAGTTCTGAATTTTCTATTTCAGGTCACAGCTGGTGTTACCTGAAGTCAATTTCTTAGCATTGTGACAGTTTATATCATTGAGGGCTCTCCTTATGCTTCTTTGGGGTCTTCTCCTTCTGTTTCTTTTACTCCAACAGTTTTCACCATAATTTTTCATCCTTAGGAGAACAGTCTAACAAACCTTTGTTTGCTCACCTAATGTAAATTCAATTGCTGTTGTGATCTGTCCTACTAGCCTATGCCAGAAATGTACAGTGATGACTTTAAGTCCGGAATTTCCTGTCTGCTTCGGACGACAAATACCAAAATGTTGAAGCCATTTAGATCAAACAATCCAAACAGTCTTTTAATAACCACCCACTCACTTGCAGACAATTGAGTTCCATTTTCTTCTGTTCCCCTCTCCAGCTACTTCAAAGTACAATAAAGTGGTAGTGCTATTATTTTCTGGGTTTGCCTTTCTTTAATGCATCCTATCTTTATTGATCCTTCTGAAAGCTGGGTATCCTCTAGCCAGGGTGCCAGCTTGTTTCATGGACAGCCATATGGTCTCATGACTAATGGGAATTCACTAGAGGGACACAGGCAATTTAAAAATCATAGTTTTGTGACTCCAAACTTCAGCTTAACAATTTCATGACTATTCTTTTGCTGGTTCGGTGACTGTCACGCTGAAAGCAGGGAGAAAATAAATGAATTCTGCTTCTGTTCACTCTCAGCACCTCCAACTCCTCAGTCAGTTCTTTGCCCTCCTAACTGGGAACAGCCTCTGGCAGGTGCCATATGGTTTGACCCTCAGCTGGAAAACCTTCCTTGTGTTATACAGCTGCTCCTACACCTGTAACTGCTGTCACTCAGCATTTTTCTTGCTAATTGCTTCACAGAACAGCTCATAGATGAAAGAAATTTGAAGGAAAAGTCTTCTAAATGCCTAAGTTCTCTCAGTTGGGTTGCCATGTGTGGTTTAGGCACCAAACCTCTCAGCATTTGCACTGAGGTGAGAGGTATAGGATGGTCCCTCAGTGTGGCAGCTGTGCCTAAAATGATGTTTTCAAGAGAGAAACACCACTGTACTACAACAATAACCAAACATTGCATCTGTACCCATGTTTCAAAACAGGTGCTATTTGTTCAGCTTATTAAACCTGCTTCTATTCTTCTGCAAATTCCCAAAGAGAAAATGTACTTGTCTGAGAAGAGATAAAAGTCTTTTAAACAATACGAACATGTAATCCAACAAAATTGACTCACTGAGTGACAGAGTAATATTCTGGAGATTTTGTTTGATCAATAAGGTTCTGCTTCTTGTAACACAACTTAGGTGAAGAGAAGAGGACATTTTTTTGTTCTTGTAGGCTCTTAGTCTTTATCTGTTGCTGGATAAGATGATGAAGCATGACCTTTTTGCTCTATTTAAGGTAAAGTTAACTCTTTATCCTTTTGATCCCCTATAAGATTTCACACTATTGTGTCACTAAGATGAGGAACAGAAGTGGCAGGTCTGGTGTGATGGTGCTGTCTGGTCTTAAACAATTCTGTTTGCTGAAAACGTGACAGTAGCACACTCCAAGTTACTGTGCCCAGACATGACATCCACACCAGACTGCTGGAGTGCAGATTTTGGGAAAGAGGAGCTGCTTTCCAGCTGGTTTCATTCACTCAGTGCCAAAGGCCCTCCACAGCCTGTACAGAGAAAGTCAGAAGTTCATTGCCAGTTCTCTCCTTCTGGCATCCACACCCTGCACAGCTTATTGTTTAGCTCCTAGGTTTACAAACAGTGAAAAATGCCATTAACTTGGCTTAACATGACCTCTAGCAGGGTGTGTTGCTTGGGAGCACCTCTTTGTGTTATAGAACATTCATGTTTCTTCCTCTGGTTCAGCATTCTGACAGACATCGGTGAATTTTACAACTGTTTAGGTGTSTGCAAGTTCCTGTTGGTGCCCGTAAGGATCAGCATCCCCTTTTGCAGAGCTGCTTTGATTTAAGACACTGCTTTTTTTACAGGCGCTGCCCATAGCTGCCTTCCAGCATCTGTTCTGCTGCAATTCCTTCAGAAAGAGCAGAAATCACAGTTCTTGCTTTCTGGAGCTACAACTGAGAATCTGCATGACAAGATTTAATGCCTAAACACTAAGGAGCGTTTCATGATGCTTTCTGAGCATCCCAGCCTCTTTAGACAGCTCCACTTTGTTAATCTAGACTTTATATGGTGTTTATTTCTTCCTCATATGGATGAAAAATTTTAAAATCAGTCACCTATTGCAATAATTTTAGGGTCTCAAACTGTTCAGCTGTCAGAGGGACTTTTACCTACCTGCTTTTATATCTGGTTCAGTCAGACCACATAGAGACATTCAGAAGAAAACAGAAGTATTTTGTTGGATTTAGTCACACAATTACGTCTTAAAAAGAAAGCTAAGAGTCCTTCCTGGTCTGTGCAGCTCCACTACATGCGAGACAAACATGCTTTGTTAAAGAGCAGGTCAAAGAAAAGGACATCTCTAATTTCATATCCTGCTTTTGGGAAAGTTCTCTTGGTGAGTGGAAAGATGAAGCATAAAGGTTTTGTAAATCAGAAAGTAGTATTGTCTGACCCAGTCTAGTGAGTTTTGAACTTTGAAGTGCAGATTTTTTTTTTACTCAACTGCAGTGAAATTAAAATTGTAGTGACTTTGAAATTCCTTGGGAAAGTGAGATAAAATGTAAAATTCTGGGCAATTACTAATGTGCATAATTAAATATAAAATGTGTAAAGAGTAATGAAGTAGAGAATAAATGTTGTTTCTTTCTCCTTTTTCCTTCCATTTGTTGGTTTGCTCGTTTGTGCTTTTTTTAACATGTCCTTTGTTCAGGAAAAAGAGAAAGAAAGGAAGAATCAACAGCCTATGATAAAATGGACTATCTGATCTGCACTGTCATCTCTGGGGAGCACTTTACACAGAGGAAATGATCCAAAAGATGTCAAATCATCTGAATTTTTTCACAACTCTCAGTGATCCTTAGATAAGGACCCAAGGTTATGCCAAGTGCCTTCCCTGATTTCATAAGGATTTTGAGTAGTAAGAYTCGAGGTAGAAAGCCCTTTGAAATTGCCAGCAATACTATCATTTAATTCTGGGGAAAAAAACTCTGAGACTTGAAATGAGGATGACATGCAATAAAAATGGATCATTTCCGTGTACTCTTGTGATGTGCCTATGCTCTTCTTTCCGCAGCAACATTCAGGTTTTATCTTCAACCACCACCTTTATGCCTCGTCTTTAAGAATACATTTCTGTCATTTCTGCCTAACTAATTTCAGTTGTCACCGACGCCGAGAGAGCACAGTTGATAAACAGCAGAGAGATAATAACAGGCTTTCCAGGCACTCCTCAGGAGGTCTGGTTCGACTGCTTTCAAACATCTGGGTGAGCAATTAAACAGGAAGCTGTCTTAAACCGAGCAAGGGTATGTCCTTGTCTGGTTTCTTGTTTTACTGAGAAAACCTAAGAAAATCAAGTGTTTGGAGGTGCTAGGGAGCAGCGTGTGGGGAGGGGTTGGATCAAAGGTGACCTCCCACAGGCTGGGCTTTCCCTGAGGGAGAATCCAGGACCAGGGGGCACCCAGGAGATGGGGATGAAGAYGGGGATGAAGACCACTACTCCATGGCAGAGCTCAGGGAGGAGTGAGACAGCCCCCAAAGAGGGGACAGGTCTAGGTGAGCCTGCAGTTATGGCTTTTTGGTACCCTGWTGGTCTTGATGAGGGGCTAGGAAAGCCATTCCATAGGACATGTGCCTCACACTAAATTAAAATGTAGAGAATAAAGTGGGTGTTAATGTGACTTATGAGACTTTGCCTCACATCCTTACAAAGAATCCCTACCTAAACACAGGATAGGACTGTAGGGAGCTTTCGTGTCCATAGCAACTTCTGGGGAAACAGACTTATTTACCTTCAAAACAGCACTTCATCATGCTGACATGACTTCCCTGAAAACCGTGACACTACTGATTAAAAAAAAATCAGGTGTACACAGAGACAATGCAAAAATCTGGGATGTTGAAGGACATCAAGTCGTGAAGCTGTGGCYGTTCTCGTGTGAATGCTGAGTGCAGGACCAAGAGGACAGCACTTGTCCTCAGGCTGTGGTGTTTTTCATCCTTGTTGGCCTTGAGTAGGACTTTTGGCTGTGTCCCAAAAACCAGATGTGACTTATATCCTGACAGATGAAGACAGAGCAGGTTATGGATTTCAGGGGAAGGGATAACAATGCTGCTTTCCAGCTYTATTAAGGAAAATATCTTTAAAACAAAGCCAAAACCAAAACCAACCAAGCAACCAACCAAACAAACCCAAACAAACAGAAAAAAAAMCCCAAACAAACACCAAAAAAAACCCCACCAAAAAAAAATAACCAAAGGAAAATGAGTCCACTGGGAAGGCAGAAAGATGCGCAGGACACCAGAGGCACTGGCAGACACACATCCTAATTATGACTTCACTTAATCCCCAGGGGTAGCAGATGCCAGGCACCTGTCTATACGTCTGATACAAGGGAATGAACATCCCAGCAGGACAACCTGGCATTTTCTTTTGAATAAAAGGAAGCAGGTTCAGGAGGGAGGCGTAGCTCCGTGCGTCATCCTCTGAAAGACATGAGATGAAAGCTGTGTTTAAAAAATGCCTTCCTAGGCCAGGTGTGGAAAAACAGGAGATAGCAGTCAAATCATTAYGGAAAACGAGGATTTTTATGGATTTTTACAGTTTGGATTATGTCATGCATTTTGAAGAGTATAACATTTATTAGAATCTTTTTAGATTCTTTTGGGAAAAAYAGCTTCATCCCTCTAATAGAACCAGCTGACATTTTCACATTAAATGTATACTTATGAGTGTATGTATAYATATATTTTCACACATATTCTGAAAGGTTGCCTAGGGACATCAAAAGGGACAGTCATTCATTTACTGGACTGAAGACAGGTTTGTGAACCAAGGGGCCATTTCAATTTGAAAAAAATTCTTTCTTTTGGGAGAAAACAAATTAACCTAAAATTACTTTGTTGTTTTAAAATTATTCACTYCATAGAAATGACTATGACTTGCAGTTTTCTTTCCTTCAAGTCTATTCTAAAATAGACAATAACTTTCAAGGACACTAGGATCCAAAACAGCACACGTTCCCTGTCCTTATATTATTTTTCTCATCCTGTCTATCAACAAAATAATTAAACTGTTTTTAATTTCCCTGCCTCAAGGATATCCTTCAGGATTGACAGCAACCAAACATATTAACCATTGTTAGAACTTAAACCTAGGTGGTGAATGACGTTTTCATCCTACCTCCCTAACAGTTGTTTTGAAGTTTCTGTTGTTGCATTTTACAAGCATTTTAAAGACAGAAAATTTGATACAATTTATATCAATCATGCCAATGTGATAGTAAACACAAGGGGAAAAATATCACAAATACTTCTAAGAAGCAAAGTATTAAACCCAAAAAAATTATTTAAATTTTTTTAAATAATCTTACTTAAAAGGATCTTAATTTAGGCAAATGATGGTCCTCTTTCAAGAGTTTACCAAGAGCTTTCATTTACAGTTATTAATCTCTCCTGTACTTAAAGACCTTTAGGTCCTTTGCTGTTTAAGGTATGATTCCTCACAAAATTTCATAATTAATTCCTGCACACATTATTATTTTTCATTTATCATATTTGGAGATAATTAATTTATGTGTTTGGTAAGGGCCATAGAAGAAGAAGTTATGTGAAAGAATTGGGAGTTTTTATCGGTGAATCAGATGAGACAAAATGATAATTTAATGAATGTTCTGCTTCAGGTTTTTATTTCAATTACTTCATGGTGAGTAGCAGTATTGAATAACTGAGTGTAAAATTAAAAGCACAACTTGGTCTTCAACAGCAGCAACTTATTATTTTAAGCAGGACCTTCTAGGACTATGCATAGAAGAAAGAAATGAAAGGGAAAAAAGTTGGGTCAATCCAGAACAGTTTCTTCTAACTGAAATGTTTTGATTTATTAAATAAGTGGGTTTTTTACATGAAAATGGTAGTTTCAAGAAGAAAAGTCAGCCTTTCATACATTAGACGAACTTTTCCAAAGCAAAAATGATATTTTTAAAATATTGAAAATTAGTATTTCAATTGATATTACAAGAAAATACTTTGATAATTATTAAACAGAAGAACTCTTCCTTTTTGTGTCRCTTTGTTGAAATTCAGAGGAGTTTATTTATTATATTCATATATATATATATTTATTTCTAATTCCTTTGAATGTTTTGTTGGTAAATTCAACTGGTRAAAAGCCCTTTAATTTTCATTTTCACCATCAGAGTAAAGTTTTTTTCCTAAAATTTGGTTTAAAAGTGAACCTGAGGTTTTTGCGCAAAACAAACAGCCTTTGTTGTTTTAAAATTTCCTTTTACCTACCCTGGCTACAGAGAGAAGGTTGAATACATGAATTATAAAACATCCACAAGCAGAATAGAAAGAGAAAAGACAACGACTGTACTGCCTTTTCATTGTTCTATCTAGAAATCACTGCATGAAGCTTTGGATGTTTGACTCCTGGTCCAGCTCCCAGGTTTGCTGTTGACCCTGAGCGGCAGCAAAGTGGAGAGCAGCAATGAGCAGCAGCAGATGTACCCTGGCGCTCTGCAAGGACAAGTCTCATCTTCCTCCAAAAGCTCGGGGGAAAGATTTCTGCTGAGAAGAACTCCTCTCCATTTTTATTTAAAAYACAATGCCTCTCTGACAGCATCTTTTCACTTTTCATCCGAGTTTCTAGGTCAGACTAACCGACAGAAGAGAGGTTTCGGACAATTTCCTCTCGCTGCAGATGCGGATCAGCGTGTCTGAGTGCCTGCTGTTTGCCCGTGTGAACCATTTCAAGCGCTTGCTACACCAGTTAGAAACCCGCGTCAATCCTCCAGGCTGATGGACCGAGCGAGGCTCTCAGCTGCATCCCGGCCCTATCTGCGTGCTAAAGCAGCACATAGACACTTCCAGAATCCATTATTTATTCAGGACTGCCACCTCTGCAGCACTGGCAGCGCGGGAGATCACAGGAGGGCCTCTCCGGCTCTGCTCCGGGGTTGTGCCAGAGTTGGAAGTGTCCCGTGGGGCACAGCCCCAGCTCGGGACTTTGACACCACTTCAAAAGCGCCGTGGTGAGACCATGGATGCAGCAGCAATGTCAGACAGGTCTGAGGGGCTGGATAAAGGCGAAAGGAAGTCATGGAAACTCCAGCTGCCAGAGCAACCCTGAAGTGGCAGTGCACAGAAGTGGCTGGGAATCATCTTCACGGCTCCACCTCAGTGCTTGGTGCTTTGAGAGATATGTCTCAGAATCACTTTCATTCTGATGAGGTATGAACCAGAGATTTTTTTCTTCCCTAGAGGACATGARCTTTGCTATATGTGCAGCTGCTGAAGAGAATACAAGTCTAGAACAGCAGCAGAAYAGCCTAGGGGTTTTTTTTCTCTGGTGGGGGGTTCTCTGACTCTTCTTAGTCTCTGAAGTCTTCTTAAAGAAGAGAGAAGAGACTCTGAAGACTCTCTGAAGTCTTATTAAACCCCATGGTACCACTAAAAAAATTATCGATTGTATTTAAAAACCTGAACACAAACAAATTGAAAAAGATAACAACAATGTGTAATGTCGTCTTTCTATCATACAGCTGTATTCCAATTCCACAGGTCCCTCAAGGAATCAATTTACTGTACATTATATACAGTGATTTGAGTTCTCTTTGAAATTTGTCAGTGGCATAAATGCTTAATTAACTTCTGTCCTAATTCATAGTAACTCCTTACAGTGCAAGCTGGGTTCATTAATGAACTAGCACTTCTTGTGCAAAAGTCATCCATACAATTTCTGCCCTTCTTCCAAGAACTGATTACACGGGTATATGTAAGTCTTTCTTAGAAAACACAGGGTTTAAAGGAATATCCTGATCTTTTCAGGAAAAAAAAAAGGTACATGAGTTATAATTGCTTCATCCTGAATTGTTCAGTCAGTTTAAAATGCAGCTTAAAATATTAAAGGCAAACCTTTCTGTTAATTAATTATGATTAGGTACTTTCTGCTTAGTCTCTCATTTAATCAGATATAAATAGACAGCACCTCCTGCATAAATATTATACTTCTCTTTTTAATGTCATTTTACCTTTGTTAGCACAGMCTCTCTAGACAAAGAAGAAATCATTATCTTCACAACCATCCTAAGAGAAGCCCATTTCTCGTGGGAATTCACCATCAGAGGCCTCCAGCTCTGAGCAAGGCAAKCACCACCCAGCAAAGAAGAGTTCCACAGGCACTCGAGGTGTGAATATTGTTTGACCACGCAGAGCTGCCCCTCCGAAATCACTCGAGTCACAGCAGCAGTGCAGGTGCCCTGAAGACATTAAACACTYTGGGGAGACATTGAGGGAGCACAAATCCCCCTCGGGCAGCATCCAGGGCAGCCTGGGGAGCTGGACTTTCAGAGGCAGTGAGCTGCTTCCCCCACTGAGCTGTGGAGACTTCCCCAGCTTCCAGGGCAGCTGCCCAGCAGCTCTGCCGGGCAGTGACAGAGGGAGGGGATGGGTGCACGAGTGCAGGCGCTGAGAAACATCATCTGAAGTGAAACCCTGGTGATAAGAGTCATAAAGTTTGGTACTCTGTGGCTAATTTTATTATTTTGCTATGAGACTCGTAAAAACCCCATCATTCAGAAGTGACTTTTATGTGAAGTTTTATGYGAAAACAGAGATTAATTTTGAAGTTAATATTGTGATGCTAACTCTGTGACTTTGRAGTGAAAATAAGAATTCAAGTTCTTCTATAGTGACTCTTACAAAATGGTGCAGGCTTTCTGGAAGCATGACACCATCCTTAGGAAGACATGAAGTTGTCTGAGGCTTATTGGTGCTGCATCAGTTGCTTTTGGRATTCATTTAATATTCTTGAGGGGACACGGGATTAGAGGAAAAGGGTTGAGCTTGTAGCACTCAATAAAGGTTCAAAAGGGTTTTCTTAAGCTTTTCACCACAACCTGGTGGACGAGAAATCCATTTCACCTTTTCAAAGAAGAGTTTGTTCTAGCACAGGCCTTTGAGTTGGGCACTGTGGCTTTATGGAAAACATTAAATGTTTAGGAATTGTTTTAAAATCTGATTCAACGAGAGTGGCATTACCATGAGATTAGGAAATTGTTTAGCTGTGTTTTCTAAGTCTTTGCAACATTACCAGTGGCACAAATGTTCATGCACTCTTACTGACTCCTTCTGAAGGAGAACAGTGAAAGAGACGTGAATAAAATACAGTGACAGAAACAGCAACACTCAGATCCATCAGGGGTTTGTGACCCACTGGGCACACTGTTTATTACCAGTGATTTAGACTCCTCTCGCCAGCGACAAAGTTACTTACTGACCTCACAGTGATACTGTGAAAAACATTCCATGCTTTCTTGATTCAGAGAAGTTTCTGGAGCTCCATATGAATCCTGTMAAGCTGTATCTAAATAATTTACTGATGATGACGTTTCATTGAAGGGGGAAAGCAAACAAGACCTCTTACAGCAGGAATAAGGCAACACCAAGAACCTCGGGGTCTGACCTAGCTTTGGCTTTATGTAACGGCAGTGGATTATTACTTGAAGGAAGAAGCTGATGTTTTCTACTTTGGTTTTAGAATCCCCAGCCCTATGAACCCTTAGACTGGCTATATTTCGATTTGGATAGAAGAGGCTACTATGGTAACCCTCTTTGTGTTGCTAGGGCAACCATTTAATAACAAWTAATTCCTTTAAAACTAATCCACCTTTAATAGAGCATTAAAGATTAGACACAACTCGTCCAAAAGGTGTGGACTTCCTGTGGGAAGGAGTCACACTACCATTCATAACAATTAATAAAATGACCTTGTTTTCCTTTGTTTTTTTTTAGACAAGGAAGCACAATTTCTCCTCTTGCACAGAGAATGRGAAATGCCACTCTACATATATTAGTTAAATGACAATCCAACAGTTGTGAAATTTGAGTCTGAATCCATACTCGCTCCCTAATTTATCCACCAGGAGCAGAGCTTTCATAGACTATATTCTCTACTCACCTCACTGCTCAGCAGGGTTGGAAGTTAAGGGTGAGAAAACCCTCCCACTGATGACATTTTACTGTTGGCCACCTCAGTTTAGTGGCTAATATTCAACAACACATTAACAACCCTGAACTGTCTCCTTGCTGTTCTGGAGCATCAATATTTCCCTTTAAAAAAACTTCCCTGGGCTGCCACGGACAGCCTCTCCCCATAAGCAGAGTAATTCAAAACTGTAGAGCAGTTCTGCACTGCCCTTCCCTCAGCACGCAGAAGATTTTGTGTGCAAGGTGGTTAACATCACTTCTTTTCAGGAGTGAAACTCAACCCCCACACTGGGGCTTCGGTACCTGCAGAGACTCACAGATTTCACGGTGGCCTGGCATTTCGTTCCAGATAATCCCGAGTCCCGCGGAGAATTTCGGATTAAAATCTCACCTGCTTTGTGATTTGAGGTTCTGTTTGTCTGGTGTGACCTCAAACGATGCTCTGGGCTGCATGAGAGTGCTCAGAAGCAACATTTCTCCCTCCTCTCCCCTACTCATCCACGCTCAGCCCACAGCCAAGGAGATGAGCCTGTTTATCTGTYGCTCCTGCGTGCAGCCACCTGAGGAGGGAGATGATGAGAAACGGGAAACCCTCTGAAGCCACTGTCCCTGTGGCTCAGATTAGCTGGGGGAGTGCAGAGAAATGAAATTACAACAGTGTAAAGGAAATGGGGCTGAAAGGAGAAGCACAGCTGAGTCACAACTATCTCTCTGATGTGTTCAAACACTCTGCTGAGCCCTTCCCACCAAAAAGGTAAACAGACTTCCAGTCCCCACAAGCTGAAATGGATAAAAAATGCATAACTCTGTCCTTGTTGTTACATGGGGCTGACACAATTAGCCTGACAGTCTGTTTTTTGATGTCTGTGCTATTATGGAAGACATTCTTTTGAAATGTAACCAAAAGAAAAGTGAAAATGCAACAATTTTCTAATCACCACAAATTTCTCTGGCCTTTCATCTATCATAAAATTTTGGGTAACATCTGGCAAAAAAAACCCTTTTACCCTCCCCTTTGGCACGTATTTTAAAGTGGCACTGATGAATCTGTGTTGACTGGGGGCTGTAAAAGGAAAGCAGATGGCACACTTATCACCCAGAAACCGATCCCACAAACTTGTCCTTTACAAGCATYTCTGGTGAGGAAGCAACTTGCTAATGATAGCAATTAGCATCCTGGAAATACCAGAAAGGCCAGAACCTTGCAGACAGCATTTCTGATAAACGCTGGGATTGATGCTTTTGATGCCAACCAGACAGTTAAAACCCATTAGTGTCTAATGTTAATTCATCACAGCTTATCAGGCCCTATGGGGCTTTACTTTGGTGCAACAGTAGCTTGCTAGTAAATGTTAAAGCAAGGAGAAAAAAATAGAGATCTTTGGGTTTTGTTGCAGTACGGGAGTCTCACATTTCTGTTTATTACTCTTATTCTATAGGGACATTCTACATCAAGCTGTCCTGTGTTAGGTGAAAGTCACTTTTTCTCCTTTAAAGTAACTTYTTCCCACCAGAGGAGGGGAGAAACAGTTCACAACAGTTTGTCTGGATGAACCTTGTGCACAGCAACTAATTTCAATAATGCTWTAGCCTGTAATTTTATTCTGTAATTGGCCTCCTTGAGAAGGATACAATGATAGGAACAAAGGTGGCTAATAAAAGCAGGACAGGGCTTTCAGGGAACAGCAGACTAATTTGTTTAGGTCCTTGCTGCAACCTACATAAACTGAACACTTTTCCTCAACTTGATGTATAAAGGTTACTGATACAGAAAATAAATTTAGAAGATGCAACATGTTCAACTAAACTTAATTATAAACACAATTTTGGCTTTGTACAACTCACAAAGATGTTTTGGTCACAACACTGATAAACTGAATTTTTTTTCTTTTTTAGGTTGGGAAAGGAACTCAAGCAGTTCCCTTGCAAAACACCTCTTTTTCAGTGCATTTCTCAGCCTAAATGACATTCTCCTTTGTAGGCAAGGTGGAAAGTAGCAAGATTAAATCTTGTTTTGACAAACGACCCTGGGTTTTGCTCTAGTATTTCTCAGCAGGGTAAGTCTAGAAAATCATAATTATTAAGACTGTCTCAAATTCTTAGCAGTTTGAATGGTGCAGGGTCTTAACAAGCTTCAAGAATACCAGCTTGTTGCTGAGAACTCATYTTCCATTTCAAAAATTAATAAAAGTTCATGTCTATGTGGCTCCACGACACAGATAAAACACAAATTACTCAACACTCACYAGAAAAAAATATTTGTCCAATAAAATCAAAACAAATCAGGGAAATCTGTTGTGAATTCAACCGTGTTTGCCCTCCAAATGTTCATGTTAGAATTTTCATSATTTTGGTGGTAAATTAGAGGCTTCACAGACTCGTTTTAACCTGAAAATGTGGCACTTTTTTTATTAAGGTAGGTATTTTATAGTTTCATCGTTCCTCGCTTTTAAAAGTGAGGCTAAGGGAAGATGAATGCCCGGACACAGAGTAATGAGCAGATATATGTACACACGCAAATATAACCACAGATATATATTTCCCATCCCTCTTGAGTGGTCCAGGCTTCGGTGCAGATCAGCAAGGTGTGGTGAAATGAAAGCAGTGTCTCCTTTGTGCTCCCGCCAGCCATCGATCGGCACCCACAGTGGCTCCGGCACAACCCAGAGCCTGCGCGGATAAACCGGGAACTGCAGCGGAATTTCTGTCCGATCCCTCCAGCTGCTCCCTCTGGCCACAAAGGTGGTGCATTAGAGACAACACAGGCATCTCCCACAGTCAGATTTGTTCAGAAGATCAATAGAAGACCTCTGTTCGCAGGGCAGCCAATCTGCTCCCTTTTATAAGCAATAAAGTCCCTTAGCAAAGCATGAAGAGCAGGAATACAATAGAAACTCATTTGCTTTGATCACAGCCAGATCTTGACATTTAGTTTCTGTTGTGAGGACAATAATTCCRAATGGTTTGATGTTTTTTCCCCTCCTGAGCTATAATATTAAAAAGGCAGTGTAAGTATGTGAACAGAAATCATTCTAACCTGAAAAATAGGAAAGTCTAGCCATGTGTCCAGACTTCTTCCTAAGCCATGCTGGATCCAGCTTTGGTCTTGTTCATTGTTTGGTTGRATGATCTCTTTAAAATGGTGGTTTTCTACCAACAATCTGGTTAATAAACTATGCACCTTTCTAAATAGTTCCATAGACTATAACTTTTAAGTAAATCTTCTTAAAGTTCTCATGTTGTTGTTTAAACTCAGTCAGTAATAAAAAATAACTCGCAAATAAATACTTGCAGTTATGAACAGTGGGACCTATTTCATTCTGGTAAAACAATAAAAAGCTCAAAGTGACATGAGAAGAGAGAGTACAAGGCAAAAAATAATAATTCTGAATGCTTGCCTTTAACCTCTTCCTCCTGGGAGACCACCTCAATTTAAATACCATTCTACTGATTCCTGAGGGGGCATTACCATTTAATTTTGACATGGTTGGAACAAAGCCATCATATCTCCATATCCTGGCCCACAAATATTTGCTTTCTTACTAAAGAGATGTCCCTTAGAGATCTAAGACAGTAAGTAACAGATACTGATTGTTTTCGTTTCTCTTGAGTATGATTCCAACATCTTAAATACAAAATATTCAGAATAACAATATTCYTTTCACAAATCTTATTTTTCAATAGGAATACTCCTTCAGAACATGATGCAACAGTTTCCTCATGCTCTGTGGAATGTTTTCCTAGCTCTTTCCTGTAAGAAGGACCTCATGAACAGCAAATAGTCTGAACATAATTTTAAAACCTTTCTTTTGTCTTGGGCTTTTATTTTACGAGAACTTGACATTTTGCAGCCTAATATTTCAGCTGTCAATTTGAGTGATACCAATAGGAACCTAACAAGTAAACATCACAAATGCCCAAGAACTGTGCCTGTGGTCTCACTTTGCTGGGTGAGAGGAATCTGCCCTTGGAGGTTTTGTGGTGCAGACTGTGGGCATCTCATAYAGCACAAGCATGAAGAGTAAAGCTCCCAAAACCTTACAGCAGCTTGTTCACAGCATGTATTGGTGATGAGTTTCAAAATCATGAAGTAAATAGTTTGTCTTTCATGTCCTGCTTGGCTGATTGGCCCACTGTTCTTCATCATGTGTTGTCAGACTATGGTTTTGAATAGATGTATTCACATATATATCAAATAAAAAATACATGCAAAAAATCCCAGACAGTGTTTGTYCCAGCTGTCTGCTGCAGTTTCAGCTCATCTTCCTGCTTTGATTCCAAGAACATCTGGCAGAAACTGATTGTCAGCAGCTTGTGAAGTAAATAACACCAAAACCATTGGAAACTATCAGAAGATAATATAGATGAAAATGACTGACTTAGTGACTACAGCAAAAAATGGATGGGGGAAAGAACTGTGAAACCATTGAACTGTAAAAATAAAGAAAACAAATATTAGGTTTGCAGGTGTTCAAGTCCAAGATGAATAAGCAGTTCTAACAGTTTCTTTTTCCATCTCTGTRCAATGCTGGTGCACCAGAGACAGCAGGTATTAAAAAACCCTAGTTTCCTGATTTGTTGAGCTGCCTCATTTCAAGATCCAGTCCTGAAGTCAGAACTGAATGAGACCAACTAAAGAAAACATCGGACATTGACAGAAAACATTTTGTCTTGTCCCCTGTAGTCCCAGTAAGAGATATATGGAATTATTACCCCAAGACTACTTCGCCTCTGTTTCCTGGTAAATCTTATTGCTCTGTTTAAGTGGAAAAAAAAAAGGAGCACCGAGTGAAATAAGTAGCAAAAAGAGATCAATGAGGAAAGGAAATTTTCCAGGCACAAGAAAATAAAGAGCTGGTAACAGAGCAATAGAATAAATTAAAAGAACATTTCATAAACATGGAAATAAATGGTTTTTATCTTGTGAAGGAGTAACACTGCACGTAATGAATTCCAAGCGGAATGCAAAACGCTTTAGAATGGGTGAGGACTAATTTTCTAAGTGACTTACTTGTCTCCAATGTTCTTTTTTTATTCAGTTTATTGTTACAGCAGCAGTTCTGTTGCTGCATTGAAGTACAGATCAGCTGTAGTACAAAACAGCAGTGTTTTCTATGGGAGTGGAAGCACTTCCTTTTATTTTTGTCTGCTTTTGGTTCTTCTGTTATGAAAAYGAGTTTTTCTGCTTTATGTATGTTGCAGTTCACTTACTGCATTGCTAAAATATTGTTGCTAGCTTGTTTTGCTTTTTTTTTTTTTCTTATCCCCCAACCTTCCCCTCCTCTGTTATTTCATGTAAAAATCAATGGCCAAATCCTATTATTCTCSTTAATCTGCACGTTCAATTTCCTGTTTGCACTGCCATTTCCGTGATACAAATTCATGGTATTGCTAAATGAAAAGAACAAGACATCYTTATCACATTGACCTGTCTAATGATAACAACAACAGTGCTTAGCAATCTTTTACTGCTTGCTCTCAGAGGGTTAGGGGCTGCAATATTGCTGTGGCCTCCTGCTCCACCAGATGGGAGGGTACATAAGCTTTCCCTTGACCCCTCTAACATAATAAAAAAATTTTAAAGATTTGACTTACTGCCATGGGTAATGGACATCATTTTGGTTTATCCACAGAAAGAGATTCCAAGTATGAAACTTATGCAAATGACATCACAGCATTCACCGATATCAACTGCCATGTGTCAGGACATTACTTCACCTGTCTGGCATGCTCTCCAGGTGTGTATATATATATATATATATGTGTGTATATATATATATATATACACACAGGCACTTTTACAGAAACCAGCTGCACTTCGGACACTATTTTAAACCATTGGAATTGAATACATAATCCCTGTGGAGTACAGTTTAGACATGGCAAAAAAAGTACTGATGCGGATCTACCCTTGAGAGGGAGAAACTGATTTTTCTGAAGTGAATCCCGACCTAATTCTCACGTGAGAAAAAAGAATGGGGTGTAAAATAGAGCAAAAAAACCCGAAAAATCTTACAAACAAATTGAATATTACTAAATTACTGCAGAAAGATTAAGTTCTCAAACAGTATAATGTAGTTTTACAATCTAGTAACAATAGCAATATTTAAACTCATCTTCTCAGTTTGTTGGTTCTTGTATGAGCCCTGCAGGTACATTATTTCTTCTTAGAACCAAGCTGAAGTCTATGATGAGGGACTTCATAAATACCTGAACTTAACAGATTTGTTTGTAACATGTGTGTAACACAGCCTTAGAGAAATCGGTGGATTTAAAGCTGTGTGCCCTACCTATGGACTAGATGTTATTAATTTGATTGATTTAAACCTAAATAAAAGGCTGATGGAGCAGAGTAGGCTTGGAGACACTCTAAAACTGTGTTTCAAAAGTGCCTTCTCCTGGTTCACCTCTTGTTCTTCACAACTCACATTATCTTCCCACGAATGGAGAATGTTCATTCTTGACTTTCCAAGAAAAAAGCAGTGAAAGAATTAATAAGATGTCAGCAAAGCATTTCTAAGTCTGAAAGCTTTGTATTAAGTGTTCTTTTGACTCTGAGGCTGAGGCACTTGCATTTCAACCTTCAGCTCAAAAAATTCATATTAGAGCAGTAACAGACACAAAAATAATTTCCTTCCTGAACTCTCTGCTGAGGACAACCTCTTGATAAAATTTCCTGGAAGATTTTATCKAGAGAAATTGTACTTCCGCACTTGGAATGCAGTTTTACAGATTTATTCACAGGAGTTGACAATGGGTGTCTGTGGCCCTTTTTTCAAAGGCTCTCATAGCCTGTCTGAGAGGRTGAGTAGAGCAGTCCTCTTTTTTGGCTCGTAGAAACATAGGTAACTATTATTCCTGTACATTTGGAATTAATAACTTTGTTAATATATCTCCAATATATCTGCTGGCTTTCATAATACCCTCTGAAAAACACTGTGTTACTGGGTCTTTCTTACTGTGTAAACACATTACAGTGTGTCAACAATTTCAGTCATAAAGATTTCAAAGTTGAAAAGAAAAGTTGACCTGTAGCTGGACTCCACTTCTCCCCCCACCCCCTTCCTTTGCTTTATCTTCTGGTATCACTAAAAGGTTCCTGTGAAAAGAAAGGCCTTGATCTGAACTCAAAATATACCTGGGGTTTTGATTCATCATGATRCCTCTGGCAAGGGCAGTACCACAGCCAGGGAGCTTCAGACAATTTCAGAAGGAGTAAAATACTCCTTGCTGTTGTGTAGCATCTCAGGAGGAAAAAAAAAAAAGGTCAACAATTATTTTAATAAACTTTATGCCCTTGGTAATAAAGGTGAGGAACCATCCGTGGAGGGTGAGGTCAAGCTGCCACATAGCTCAGCATCACTGCTTACCCTAGTGCTGGCTTAATTTCCCCTGACTGCTTACTTGACATGGCTAGCAGAAAAAAAACCAACTGCAGAATCACATGTAAAGCACTGAAAACRTCCTGGCACAAGCCAGTGCTTCCCACACTCACCCAGACTTGTTGCATGTGATCTTTTAAAGCCGGGTTTAAGATCGATGGGACTCTGCAGTTTTGAGGGTTTAAAGCTGCTGCCCAATAGATTGCTCCTGGAGCTGTTTCATAAGTAAATAATTTCATGGTGACTGCACACTGCTGGTGGTGTGTGATCAGCTGCACCCACAGTCAGCTTTTCTTAGCYGACTAACAATACATCCCATATATCTTGATGATACTGGTTGTATTAAAGCCATCTACCTGGAGAACCACAGCCTAATATGACAGGGCTGTGGAAAAAAAATCAGAGGTCGTGCTAGATAAAGGGTGCATGCAAGTATTGAGGATTATTCCAGCAAAAATCATTGCCAAACAAGCAACCAGTTCTAGTGCTGAAAAGGTCACTGGCAAATGAAATGTTCTTTAAAGGATTATGCAATTCCTCATATGGGTTTTAATACCAATTTACTGAGAACTGCCCGCAGGTTCACGGAGCTTTAGATCAGATTTTCGAGTTAGTAATGGATAGAGATCTATGTCACTTCTGCAGCCAGAAACCGCTTGAAGTCGAAAGGGGGAAAGCAACATGAAATGAATACAGTGGGCATTTATCTTCACAGAAYCAATGCTTTCAGCACAGCACATCAGAAAGCATTACATTCAGATCGTCCCCAGCATACAACATCATCAATACAGACCTGACCTTTTGCGTTCCCTGGAAGTTGTGGTGTTCTGAGGGATGGAGATAAATAAACAGATGCTCTCAAAAGATGGTAAATGGCTGCCCTCTGTCTATTTTGAAGGTAAAAAAGAACTTTCCCATTAACATTTCATCTCCTATTGCTTTGTAAAGGGTAGAGAAGCAAAGGTAGCACATCTGACTTAATTAAGASTCCAGTCGACCAGCCAAATAGCTTGCTCAATCCAGAAGTACAGAATTCAACCTTTGGTTTAAGTTCCATGTAATACATAGAAAACTATACYGTATCTCAAATTGGAAGAGCTGGTTGCACTTTGAAACAATTTCTACGCTAAAGAGAAAAAAAAATRTTGTCGGGTTTTAATTAAAAATATTTAAAAGGTCATTTACAGAACTTCTTGCAGAGGCTATAAATGAAACCTTAGAATTTAAATGAGAAGATTTTTATTCSCTGCTGTAAGTAAGAATATCCTTACTGGCTATAAACTTTCTGTTTCAAGGTATGGTTTGAGCCTCAAGCTCTTTATCTATGTAGGTCAATCATATGTTAGATTCTTGGAAAGAYCTTTATTTAATTAAAAATTAGATTAGTGCTGATCCTCAAAACCCCCTCCTGTTTACAATCTTTCTCTTAAAACATTTTATTATTGCTCAAACTGACTCTCCTGTGTACTAAACATCAGTTTTGCATACATAATCCATASTTTTCACTCCCTACTGTGTTTTCTCCACTCTCACCCAGGTGACTTTTCCCTGGATAATGTCATGGATTTGTGTTCTCTAGTCTCGAATTTCAGAGGATTTCTTTTTATTATGCCCAATATTTTCACATCTTCTCTGGTACTTCCTATTAGTTCTGTGTTCCAAGATGTTTGAATTCACTTGATTTTCATTTTTTCTTAAAAGAATAAAAAATCTGTCTCTCATTCTTTCCTTAGCAATCCAAGTCTAGACATTTAACACTTTGCAATGTCTCCCTCAGTCGATAAATTCCCTCTGACACCTGGCAGAGGCTTTATACTCTTTCTSCTCGACCTATTGTTACTTATGTGCTTGAAAAATATCTAATTAGGTATTTAAGATGTRTTAATATCTTCTTTTTGTCCTTCCTCCTAACCTCTCTCTGTAGTTATTCCCTGGTTTGGCACAGTGGCTCTATAGAGGAGTCACCACAGGCTGAAATATGAATATTTCTTCGGCGCCGAGCATTTTCCCTGTCTGTGTTGCTGCTGGTCATGCATTGGAGGCTGCAGCTTTAGTTTTGGCTTTGAARACTGTATTTCAGCACCAACCTGATCTACAAAATTTCTGAATGCCCACCCTTACCATGGACTTCAAAGCCACTCCCGGCACTGCTGAGAACTTTGCCCTGGGGCCGGGGATGGGGATGCCCAAACGTGCAAATGTTGCTTGTGTTATTTTGCATGTTCGTTTGATTAAGAGGGGAAACGTTACTGATGAGAGCAGTAAGGAATGATCATACAATGGTTCTAATGCTGCCTTAAAAGTCCCTTCAAACACAAAACTGAGCCTTGATTCCCTTCTTATCAGTCTCCACTAAACAGTGAATTGAGAGGAGTTTTCATACTATTTGTTTGTAAAGCAAAACTTGAATTAAAGTTCACAGGCTTGGAGGACGCTCCTTTTACCATAAACTAGTTTTTAYCATAAGCTAATTATTTATTCATCAATATTGAATTTTTTTTTTCTGGGTTAGTGCTGGAAGAAGTCCAAATTTCTCGTGTCTACTTCTCACATYTTTTGCACAGCTGGTTGCACTGAAAATATTCCAATACCTACCAAAAAAAGTTTGCTTTTGTGTAGTCCTTACAAGTTTAGAATACAAGTGACTACTAAACACTTATTAATTTCTTTGCATGGTAATTCTGAAGGCTGTGAACTATTACTTTATGTGCTTTCAYGATAAGAAATTAGAGACCAAATTAATTCCTACAGAACTAGGCAGATGAACCAAACAGAAGTTATTTTGTGAGGACGTTTGTGTTTACACAGTCATTGCAGATCAACCTCTGTGTATCTTTTGTCCAATTTTGAGAAGACTGTAACAATAAAATTTTTTTTTTTCATTTTAAAAATTATTTGTTTAATCAGGATAACTCTAGAATGTAGTTAGTAGTAATTTCATGCTTTCATAAAGTGTTTGCGATTACTACAATGAAAAATAAACCCCAAACCTATCTCTGCTCCTTTTGTGGCATTTTGCTCTCATTGTGCTACTCATGTTGTCTGCAGATTACAGAAGTCCTGGAGTCAAACTTCTGGTATCCTCTTATCAAGCTAAATATGCAAAAGTAGCTTAATGCTCTGGAAGACCCTGGGTACAATTTCTGTGCCAATGGTAGGGGGTGGAATGTCTCCTTCTATTTCTAAAAACTGCAGAAGGACTCCAGMACACAAGCTTGAAGAGTGAACATTTAACTGTGCATGGCTAAAATCGGGGAAGACAGAACCTTCCTGGGTGACAGACTCTGAAGTGTGGCTCCAGGACAGATACTGGTACTGAGAATGAGGTTTTCCCAGTGCTGTAAAATTAGCTTAGATGACATTGGAATTGTAGGCAACAGGCTGAAAAAATATCTCAGAAATAAGCATAAGTCTCTCCTGCTCTTTGGATATGCCAAGAAATTGGTATTTCAGACATTATGGCTGCTGTCTAAAGGATCTTGCAATAAAATGTCTGTTTGTGAAGTATTTTCAGTTAAACTGAGATCTTTTTACCCTATTTTCATATCTTCTTTCCTCTCACCAATATTTACGAGCTTGGCACAAATTCCATACGATGCTCCAAGGAAATGACATGAAATATGTCACACAGGACTAGAGAGGAGGAAGGGACAGCGGACAGTAATGGAAAGTGACTCTGAAAGCAGGCAAGTACCAATGGGAAATACATGGGAATAATTTGAAATAACCTTGGACATTTATTGGTTCTGAAAATATCCAGGCAGTGAAGGACAGTGGCCAGACTTGGGGCAGGGAGGGTTGACAAGAAATACAGCTCGCTTCTGAAAACACAGATTGTCGCCTCATTCCGCATACAACAGGTGAGAGCCTGTCATTCTGCACGGGGAAACACATTCCCACCTCGAGGAACTTGAGAAGCACTGCTTTCCTTCCCTGTCTCCTCCCTTTTGAGTCACTCTTGTACCCACCTCAGATGCCATTAAATTATTGTGAGTCACATTTTGTTCCAAATACAGACTCTTGAGCAATGGATGTGAGATCCAGAAATACTAAGATGACAAACACTTGCTAATGCAGCCTAGATTAGATATTTAATCTTAAAACATTGCTTTCCTCTGTGTTACATGTGAACTGCAGTAGCACAGGACAGAGCTGTGTTTTTACAATATATCCTTTTATTCCATCCCCCAGTGTTTTCTTCTTAATGYCGGCTTCCTGATGGATTTTTCAATGTTTTTCTAAACTTCACTTCTGACCTTTGCAGCAGTTCTGGACTCAYGGCTTTCTTATCGTACTGAGTCCCTCTCTTGTCCTGCAGGCAAAAATGTACTCTGTAATATTTGCCTACTGCCCTGTCAGAAAGAGTCTTGGTCATGGGGACTCTCAAAGGTGTTGGTCTCCTGTTCAGTGACCTCTTGACATTTGCTATTGGCAGTCAGCAGGGTATATTTCTTTTTAAGTACTTTTTAATAAAGATCTTCAGCAAGTAGCTCATCTAAGGTCCTGGAGGTGACCAGGACTTTCCTTCCACTCTTTACAGTTTAGTTTTCTATAGGGTCACTCTTCTTCCCCATTTCCCTTTTATTCTCCCTCCTCTGTTAATATAATGAGTTGCCAAGATTTTTCTTTCTCTCATACATAAATATTTTCTCTTCTCCTCCATTTTAGCTTGTGCTGGAATCAAAAACCCTGGTTTGCCTGCATTGCTTTTTCCCTTAGACCTTCTTTCTGGACTTAAGGCATTTGTGGAATAAATGCCACAAAACATTTGCTACATCTTTTCTACCTTTCTTCTCCAGTTAACAACTCTCCTCGCATTTAGCAGATTCTCTCACCCCAGCCATCCATCACTCTGTCACTGTCTTTGATACTCTCCCCACTACAGCCAGCATTTTACTTATTCCACGAATAGTCCACTCAGCCTCCCAAGAGGAACCTGATCAAAGGGAGTGCCTTTGCATGGCTTTTGCCTTCCCATTCTAAAACTATTACATTTACCTGTTGAGAGCAGATGTTTCTTGACTTGCCTTTTGCTCAAGTCCTTTAATTGTTCAAATGACCCCACCGTGTAGCTCACCTTCCTTGCACTCTTTTTATCTTCCCTTTTTACTGCTTTCACTCCAGAGAAGTGCTTCCTGGCATGTTTTTCCTCACAGATGCATCTTTGTCTTTTACCTCTGAGACATTCCTTTTCTGCATCATTACAGAGGTGAGTGATCTATCTCTTGGGTTTGTAATCTAGGTTTAATCTTTAATTTAGAGTGCTTTTTAACATTGACATGTAAGACCTATTCTTAAATGTGACAGATTCTTCTCCAGTGGTGGTGGTGAGAGCTTGAAGAGCACTTCAAAGATAGTTTCATTGTCCCTTTAAATTCTTAAAGCTTTGCTATCTTACAAATCAGTTGCTGTGGCATCATATTGTCTGTTCCTGTCAGAGGCAGTTTTGTGCATGCAGAAGGCTGTGCTGAGGTCATTTTCCTAGTCCATCACTTTGACTTTCACACCCTGCAATGGCTCTCACCTTCTGTGTTATATAAAAGAAAGTACTTTTTTTAATTTTCCAAACTCTTCGGGTCTTGTTGCGGCATCAAGTTGTCATTTCCCTCCTGCAAGTGGTCTGTGAGGCCAATTTTCCTCACACCCATGTTAAATTCTGAGCTGCATACATTCAGGCATCAGGTGACACCTCCACCTATCTTTTATTCCTTACAGCCTTCCTGTAAGAGCACAGAACACAGAACTCTGTGCTATTCCCTTTAAAACCACTGCTTAAACCACAATTCCTCCTCGATGAGGTGCTCGCAAAAGTGGGGACTGCTGGGATTTGGGTGTATTCTGAGATCAGAAGCCAAGAAYACCCACAAATGTTGCCTCATTATTTTCCTTTACTCCTCTCAGCTGTTCTGTCCATCTGTTTTGTCATGAAGTTTAATTCTAGTCTCTCTGAACAGAAAACAGATTTATATGTTCACAGCACCAAACCTACAGCATTTCACACGCTGGGATCATGGACTGTGACTAAAATTCAAAGATGAAGGCTGTAGAATAATGTAAACAAACAAAAGAAAAGAAGATGTAATTAGAAGAATTTTACCAATATTTTACTGATGATGCCAGTGTTCATGATTTTTCTCTTTAAATTATGCTTGTCATTTTCATACTAGTTTAGAAATGTTAGTGTTGGGGTTTTTATCAAAACAAACTAATCAACATTAATTTCTGTGTGTGAATCCTGGCACAATTTTGCCTTCAACTGTTCGTGAACACTTTCTCTAAAACAGTCTGCAATGTTGTGACACAACAAGTGTTAAAAGGACACATTAACATTCCTGCCAATAATGACAAGAGGGAGTTAATCCATATGTTGATATTCTGTCAGTCTAAAGCAAACTAAAAAATAAATCTGTATTTAGGCAAAAAATAAAAGGAACATAGCTTGATTTTTTGTTGTTGTTTGGTTTGTTTGTTTGGCTGCTGTCCTCCCCCAATGACTTTCTGTGCCTGGTTTGCATAAAAATAAATACCATAGATCAGGGTAGATATGCTGTGGTCTACAGGTTAGGAAAGTAAATTCAATTTGTTTCTCTTTTTCTGAAAGCAGTTTTTCTCATTGTATAGTCTAATATTAGGAAACAGAAAGAACAACAGTTAACTTGGTGGTTTTCTGCCATTTTCTCAAAACTTTTAGGAGAGATCTGTATGCCTACTGTAGCATTTCTATACATAGTTGCTTTCCCAGCTCAAACAGAGATGTCTGGGGGGCTGACTACAATGTAAAACCAGCAGAGCAGCACTTTTAAGAACCAAACTGTCCTACTGGCTATATAAAACATACTAGGTTTGTTGAGTTGTTTTTTAAAATTTTTTTTTCTATTTTATTTTCATTTGTAATGTCAGGATTTCTTTGAATTTCTAGTTACTCTGAAATGTCTCTCTCTTTAGATGGCTGCTGTGTTCTCCTAAAATTTCCTGAATTCCAAGGGACACAATCATGTCTTTAATTCAGCTTTTGCTGAATGGAGAGCACAGCATTATTCATGATGGGTTATGATAATCTTTCCTGGGTGTGCCCTGCTTGACAAGGTATTTCGATAGAATTTTCTCACCATGTACAACGTCAGAGCCCCTAACGTCCCTAACCTCTGAGACGGTTTCTAGCACAGATGATGAAAGTCAATGTCTGTATGTCATTTGTGTCTTTGGAAATGTCCCCTGAAGCCCAGTGATACAAAGAAGTGCTGTTTTGATACCGAGTGCTCAGAAGAACAGTCAATTAATGGTTTGACATTTTCTAATCTGGACGCATSAGATAAGTCATTAAAGAGAACCCAGTGAGCTCACTATAATAGCAAATATCAAATAATTTTGTCTTTTGCTACAACCAGGTGTTGTACAGAGTTGAATTTGGCACTGCATTACTCAGGTAACTTTGGAAACTGTTTCACCTTAATTTGTACATGTGTATATCAAGGTTCTAACTAATGAACATCTCTCCTCACTCCACAGTGCAAAAAGTTTCCCTCTATCAGACAGTGCTAGCTCAACCACAATCTTTAAGCATTTGTACTTCCTAATGATCCAAAAATAGAGTACAGCCACTGCCATAAAAAAAACCATGATGAAATTAGCCAGAGCATTTCTGGTTTGCATTAAAAAATATATATTCAAATTTATAAAAATCATATCTATCTTTCTGTATAAATTCTTTGCAGGCCTCCTGGGACCTAAAGAAAAAGTATGATTTGCTCTTGTAGAAAGTGGGAACTGTTGATATTCCACTTCCCCATTCTCCCCATTCAAACTGTGACTGTATCTGGCACTGATGGTCAGTACTTCAAATGTAACAGAGGAAAATCCTGTGGTAAATCCTAAACTGGGAAGTCACAGACAGATGCGATTACATACAAAGTTTCATATTAGTCCCCTCAGTCAGTGGTAGAAGTTCTCCTTGTTGGCTTTTAGTGCTTTAGGATAGAAGCAAGAGAAATCCTAAACCTAATTCAGTAGCAAATTTCCCCCTGACTTTTGTGAGGACAGATTTTCCCTCTGGGAGCTCCCTCAGATAAAAGTTTGCTCTGTCCATTTCCCTTTGAGAAAAGAGGCCAATCATCTCTTTAGTGATCAGCAGTAGCAGAAATGACCTCTAAGGTTAACCATGGAATTTTATGGAACACTTCCTGCTTTACCTCTTTCTATGGGACTCCTGATATGATGGCAAACAAGATCCATGCCACTTGTTGGGTCGAAGGCAAGGACTTGTTTGTAGCTGTTATTACAGGTAGTTTTTGACAGATAGAAACAAGTATGCAATAGACAACAGATTAAAAAGTAACAAACAATACAGCCCTCTAATGGTAAAAGTGAATGTTAACGTTTCAGAGAATAATAATTGCCTGAGAGAAATATTTTCATAAATCATGTAAAATGTACTGCCCATAATCCTTTCTCTGGTACTATGGACATCAACTGGACTAGAGCAAAGAAGAGGCTAAATCCAAACAGTGGATGATGATGAATCCCTGTCCTTGAAAGCCAGCAGAATGGAAAGAGGCAGGAGAAACAGGAAGGATGCTCTGTGACTGCTCTCCATAAATGCCTGGTTTCAAAAAAACAGTCACCCCACTGGGGACATTCATCTTTCCTAAGCTAAACTGGGATCTGACTTTGACCTGAATCCTACTTTTGAGTGCTGATGAATGAGCCTAAAGCTGCYTTTGTTGCTGACTGTCCCTGTGGTAATGCCCTACAGTTTCCAAGGCAGGGATCCTGTGGTGCAATTAAAGCAGCAACTGAAACTAATGGATTTTATTCTCTTCATGAACGTAAGAAAACACAGTTGAGTTTGATTAATTAAAATAGGAGATAGTTGGTTGCAGGAACTACACTGGGAGAGGTTCCTGGCTCTGTTCTTCATCCAGATCCCTGAGCTGTTTGCTTCTCACGCATGTTCAATTTTTCCCACGTGGAATAGTCCAAGGGTGAGCAGAAGCTGTGCGAAGAACTGGCTAAAGATATTTGCTAATAAAGTTGCTTATGTTGAATTATTTCTGTTGCTATCTGGGATAAAACCTCAGGTTTAGGGACATACTTCTCCCTTGTTTTCTATTTCATGCCCTTTGCATGGGACTATCCCTAAATGAAGGAGTACAATCAGTAATGAAGTCCTGGCTTCCTAACAATCAAACCTGAGAGCCTCACCACTAGCCCAAATAATTGTGTTCTGTTCTCATGCCCCTATAGCCCCTATAGCCCCTATAGGAGTCTCAACAAGTCTGATGGGATGACAGGGAAACACAGACTATTCATTCATTTTAATGAATGAGGAGTTTAATATAATTTCTGTTTAAATCCAGACCTTCTACTGGAAAGCTGTGTTGCAGCTGGCCGACAGACAGCCGGTGTATCACGTAAAGATAATATGTGAATTACATAAACCCCCCTTTTTCTCTCTTCCTAGCTGCTATGGCTTTCACCTCTTACATGATACAAATAAGGCCTTCCTCTCCCTTGCCTTTGTAGAACAGAGCACTGACCCTTCACTGATATAACTGGGGGCTACTACTGTTCAGCTGAGTACATGAATGAAGGGCTCTTACAGCAATCAGTAAATGGAGCTGTTTCCAATTTGGACACTGTTTGAATACATTCATACTTTCAACTGAAGGTATAGTTTACCTTCTATATGATATAAACTGTTTCAGGGCTGATGTAGCTTCCAGAATATTTGTTTAGGCTACTCTTTGAATCGAGACATTTGTGTGAAACCTGATTATTCTGGGTGCTGTTACAATTAGAACTGCACATGGAMTCTTATAAGCATTACAGAAGCTCTGTTTTTAGACCATTAGTTGATAAGACATACAGGTTTCCATTTACCAGACAATAGTTTTTGACTGGTTTGCACCTTTTCTAGAATGGGAAGAGGCAGCAAATACTATTATCAGTTTAATTAGAAATAACTCCAGAAATAACTCCATTAGAATTGCATCAATGGCAATTCAGTGCGTTTTTAAGCTACTCTGAGTTTGAAATAGAAGGCAGTCAGGCTTCTTCTTCTTCTTACTATGAATATTTTTCTTTCACTTTATAACCCAAAAGAAATTCAGGCCAAATATATCATATTTACATGAGAGTGATATTAACAGTGACACTGAAGACACAGAATTTGTCAATTTTGCCACAGCATGTCCCATACCRTACACACATGCAGTGACAGGGCAAGGGGGAATGGCTTCAAACTGACAGAGAGTAGGTTTAGATGGGATGGGCAAGAAATTCTGTACTGTGAGGGTGGTGAGACRCTAGATCAGGTTGCCCAGAGAAGGTGTGGATGTTCCATCCCTGGCAGTGTTTAAGGCCAAGTTGAATGAGGCACTGAGCAACCTGGTCTAGTGGAAGGTGTCCCTGTCCATGGCAGGGGGTCAGAACTGGATGGTCTTTGATGTTCCTTCCAACCAAAACAATTCTATGGTTCTATGATTCCATATATTACACYGTTGCTGTTTCTTTTGCTGCAGAGGGAGATTTTAGAAAGTAGGAGGGTTTGCCTGAAATGAAAATAATTTTTGGTTCCCTAACTGAATGGCTGTTTATCCTGTGAACTGCCAGATGGAGTGTGACAAAATAAAATATTTAAGGTACTCCTAAGGAAATAGGACCATTAAACCTTTTAGTAATAAGGTAAGAGATTTAAATTATATGTACTGGTCYTACCATTGACAGTATAAGTAAACTCCTTTCTGAGATTAGTAGGATAAAACTGATTAGTCCTAATTGAGTTTCCAGCAGACACAGTCTCCTTAATTGATCTCTCGTGTAACAAGATATTTCACTGAATGAAATTATTTCCTGTGTGTGCAAACATGTTTAATAGGAGCAACTGTGCTCACTGAAATGCTTAATGCTTTGAAATTCAGATGGTGCCATGGAATTCATTTTGTATATAGACACCAACRGAACTTGGAGCCAGTCCTTTTATAAGTGTGTGAGGACAGGTGGATACGACTGGGTCTGAACCAAAGATTTCTCACATCCATCAAAATAATGGATGTGACAAGGRAAGAAAATCCCCCGTCCAAGGAAGACAGCTGAGACCCTAAAATATTACCTGCAAAAGAGTTCACTGGGATTAATACACACAAGCAGAGGCCAAATCCCAAACCAGCCCTCTGCTATTTATCACTTTAGCCTTCTCTCTCATCAGGATGTCACAGAGTCACCGCTATGGACACAGGTCCATGTGAATGAACATTTTTCTCACCTTAAGTTCAGGTCTGTTGAATTAAGAGGGAGTTCTGATTCAAATCTGAGACGGTGGAAAAGAAAAGTAAAGGTGTTTAATTGAGTCTGAGACATCCATCCTCACTCTGAGAGAGGAAAACCTCCAAGAGGGAAAGCCACAAGGAGAACCTGGGGAATTACAGACTGGTGAATCTAACCTCAGTTTTTGGTAAGACATTGGAGTAAATTCTTGTGTAAACCATTTGCAGGCACATGAAGGACAAGAAGTGATTGGGAGCAGCCAGGATGGATTTAAAAGTAGAAAGCACAACTGATGAAGTTGATTTGTTTTCTATGAGAAGASTCGATCTAGACAGAGCAACAGATGTTGTTTACCCTGACTCCAGGAAGAGTCTCAGYGTGGTATTCCACGATGCTAAGCTGAAGAACTATATTTTGGATAGATGGAGTATAAAGTGAATGGAAAACTGCTGGATTGTTGGCCTAAAGGGCTGATGGTCAGAGGCTTAAAGTCCAGCTGGCAGCTGGGTACCAGCGGCACCTCTTGGTGGTTGACACTGGCACTGATACTATTTAAAACCTTCATTGATTACTGGCTTCATCAAATACCCACCCAATGGGCTGGAAAATGTGCAAATTGGGGGAGTGGTTGGTATGCTGGATAGTAGAGCTGCCGTTCTGAGGGACCTTCAGAGGCTGGAGACATGGATCATCAGCAGGACTCTCAATAATTTCAGCAAGGACAAAAGACAGTCCTGCACCAGTCCTGTAATAATCCCATAGAATACAGTAAACTGGCACTGGATAGCTAAAAAGAAACCACAAAGGAAAGGGCTTGGGAGTTTTGGTGAACAGCAAGTTGAACATTAATCACCAGTGTGCTCCCGCGGTGCTGGAAACTGCAAACTGGATTTTAGTAACAGGATCAGAGACAGCAGGTGGAGGGAGAGATTATCCCCTCCTTGTTTCTGTACCACATTTTTTGCGCAACACTTTATGCTGGTTAAAAGCTGTGGGAGTATTAAAAAAAATGTGGCCTAGATGAATAAAGAAAGTGTTTTTCCAATTAATTACTCAATAGTAAAAGTACCTTTAATTTGAACACTTTTATTCCTCATATATGAGATCCCTTTATTTTGGCAGACTTATAGTTTGCAGGGGGGAGATTAGTTAGGAAAGACTCTTAACAAACAAGGAAAAAGAGGATTTTGTCACAGAACCTCTGAAAATAAGTCATAAGGCTTGTGTGTTTTGACGAGTGTCTGGGCAAGGAAACAGAAGCATCCTCTGACAGGAGAGCTTCTCAGCATGGACACGAAAGCTGTCAAAATAAAGTCCAATTCATGTACTTCATATCTTTCGGTTCTATAAGGAAATGGATCCTTTCAGAGTTTGAATGTCTCCAAGAAAAGCAGTTGATCCTTCACCTACAACATGAGCAGCTCCTGGATCTCTGGATTGCATCTCWTGTTTAGGAAAGTTGGTGGCAAGGTTCACCTGTACTCTTGCCATGGTCAGACTTCCTCTTACAGTGGGTACCAACTTTTCCAATACTATTYTCCCAGAACAGTGTCTCAATGACTGATTTTCAGATATATAGCCTGGGACAACACTAGATTCCTTCTTGCTGATCCTATTAGTATCTTTTATACTCCATCCTTTCATAAGATGTTGGTTGTATTCTCCTTTGTTAATTTATCCCTGAACACTAAGTGCACTAAATTAATGTTTGCAGGTACATCCCACTTTGCATTGACTATAGAGGAGGAATTTAAACTCATGTCTGATGAATTCCCATTTTACCATAAGAAATATGGGATAAAGTCAGGCATCTGAGAATTACGTTATTTTAAATCTATGTCCTTGGTATAAAATTTTATTTGAATAACTGCATAGCATTTATTTTTAAAATAGCTTACTGTACAAATACTACAAATGAATCTGTTTGTTGAGATGTGCAAACACTGGCACTCGGTGTGGGGAAAAAAAGAGGATTATGGTCTAAAGAGTGACCTTGAACTTATTGCTTGGTATTTTAAAGGCTCAAGCATTGCTGTCCTACAGCTCCTAAATGAAATTGAGCCATGTTAAGAATATCACTAGTGGTGTTATGGTAGAGAAGGAAGAGAAGGAAGAGAAGGAAGAGAAGAAAGGGAAGAAAGAGAAGGAAGAGAACAAAGAGAAGAAAGAGAAGAGATTGAATTCTAGCAGAATAGATGGGCTGAACAGAAATTTTATTTATTAAACCAGTAGCCTCCAGTTTCATGTATTATTCCTATTCCCAATGTGTTATTAAGACGATTTTTCTGAAATGAAAATCATTGAAATTGATATTAGAAAAACCAGCAGCTCATAATAATAACTAGCAGCTAAGCTACCAGGTTCTGAATGAGGATTTCTAAATCTCCATAAGCTCTTCTCAAATTCCTCTTAATATGGCCAAAGACATCAACAAATTGGAAAAGCTTCAGCCAACAGAATATGGCTTATGTGCTTAGGGTGAGAAAGAGACAGCACAGCTTCACAAAGGCCCCTTCAAGGTGCTCTCAGCAGAGTCTGAAGTGACCAAAGACTGGCTTCTCAGACACTGTTGCCTTTAATAGGTAAATCCAATATTAGTTCACCATCCTGCTCAGTGTTTGTGAACCCTCTGGCAGCTTGTATTGCTCAAAAAGCCCAGGGTTTTTGCTATAAGGTGGACTTCTTATGGAATCACATGTAAGAATAGCTGCAACATTTTGAATGAGAAAATTATTTTCTCACATACACAAATAAAAACCAGTGGTTTCTACAGAGCTCTGGGCTTGTGAGTGTGGTGGTTTAACAGAGGAGCACAGGTTAAGTTGCACTTTGGAGGTCTCTAAATGACCTTGTAGAGAGTAGTTGCAGTTTCACAGCTGTGCAGCTCTATTGCCAAGGGAACTGTTGTGCTGCTGTTGTTATACAATTGAATTTTTCCATCCAGATAAGGCATTATCTAGTAATGAACCCTGTTACACAGATATGGTCATTTATATTATAAATGGTGACARTAATTTCTGTCTGTGAGGCACTTGTACATCGTGCAAGGTATTGCACTCTCACAGGATTAAGCATGCTCTCTGTTCCAAATCGCTGGCCAACATAATTTATGGCATGGGGCTCTTTGTGCTCTATTCAACACCTTCAAACTCCTTCATCTGTTCAGAAGATACTGGCATGCTTTCTTCTGCATAGTGTTCTTCCCTCCTAGTTTTTCTAATTGTTGCTTTTAATTTGCATCAATTGTTTCAATATAATGAAAAAGAGATGAAGGAAACCAACTGGTGTGAAGCAAAGACATCTAGTGATTTTCACAGAACAGAGTAATTGTGGCTCAGTTTCTTTTTCTGTGGCAATGTTCTGTCATCAGATACCACCCCGAAGTGCTGCCTACTGCTTGGTGTGTTTGTGCTTTGTTTTAAAGCATTCATTGTGGAAAAACGTAATTTTTCACACAAGGCCTCCATCCTGCTGAGAGCTGTCCTGACAATGAGTTATCCAAAATTCCCTGTAGGGCGGGAAGCTAAACCCCTGTGCCAACAAAYGGAAGATGAGGAGAGTTATCATTTGAACTCCCACTGCTTAAATGGAAAACTCACGTGCTTCAAAGGTAAAGACAAAATTGAACCAGACTCCAGCAGGTTGGTAATTTTAGCCGTGTATGAACCAGTGTGGGATGTTCTTGCACCTACAGAGGCCTTGAAACAATAGCTCAGGGTGGGATTAACCACTGCACTGACCTCTGCTTCAAAGTACATAAACACACATAATACGAACAYATTTTGAGCTGTAACCCTCTCCCTGCATTCCTCTGACAAGGGATGCAGCTCTCTGTGGTCCAAGGCTTGGCTCCAACGCAGCCCAGCTACAAAATCCGGGGATAGATTTCTAACATGGAAGTACATACTCCACAGAGAAATAGGAGAAATATAAATGAAATGATACCCACCAAAGGTGTTCTTCCAACCAGCRGAGAGAAATATGTGAATTGATCAGTCTCTTGAAATTAATTTGTCTTTGAAAATTCTATGGAATTTAAAAGAGAATAAAATTATTTTCTGCACAATTTCTATCCTTATTTACTTTAAGGAATTGTGAGTTTAACAAAGCCAAATCTTATTTAGCCATTAGAAGCCTTTCAGAAAGATGGCAGCTAAGCTCTGAGGAACTTATTTAACACTCAGACTATTTCCGTTATAGAAGCATTTGTTTTGTTCATCTTTTTGCTTAGAAAGAAGAAATATGGCAGAGGTGGATAGAGGTGGGAGACAAGAAAAACATCTTGTTTTGGTGAACCTTTAGAAAGTTCTTGGGCTGAATTGTGGAAGACAATACAAAATGTTTCATCAAAAAATTAATAGTGCATAAAATGTAAAGCATATCATGTGTCCTTCAGTTTACTGTAGTAGAATATATGATGGAATGCATGTATTTTAGCATAAAATTGTACAGTCTGCTCTGAGAGCAGGCAATGTGAATGGAAATATTAAAATGTAATAATGCCTCTATTGAAAAATCAGATGAGAGAAAACCTGTCTGCAGCTATTTTGTTCTCAGGTCTTTAYGTGGTCTGACATTTCTAGCCAGACTAGCAGGAAGCAGCTGCACCACGTTGGGAGCTACACTAACAAAGATTGCTCTCCTGTAGAGCTGAGCCGTCAGGACAAGCTTCTTAACATTTCTGGCATGAAACAGAGACCTTTGCTAAGATCCCTCTACAGCCTAGACAGAGAAGAAAGAAGCTGACACCATGCAGGCTGCCTTTAAACAGTTTTGAAATGCTCTGTGCCCTCCTATGTTGGGCTTTCACACCGTAAACAATACACTTACATCTTTGATTTTAACACCTCTGATACTCCGGGCATAGTTGAAACATCCCCACTGCCGATAACAGGTTCCACACCTCACCCCAGCACCTCTTGTTCCCTCTTTCATGTCTCCTCCATGCCCAGGAGCCTTTCCAACTCTGCCTTAGAACTGTGATGTGTTGGAGCCGGGCAGAAGGGCAAAAGCATCTTTGTGAGCTCCGTGATAAAAAGATACCTGGCAGTTTAACTCTGCTGTGCTTTCATTCAGCTCCCGGCCCAAGGGATGCTATAGGGTGGATGTGGGGTCTGAAACAATCACTTTGAACAGGCAATGGATAAAATATAGACACAGAAACAGTCAGAGCCTTCACAGCAGAATCACCTCACCCCTCACATGGAGAGAGCACAGCAGCCCCCGGCTTTCACTGCCCCACCTGTATGCGTGTAGGGTCTGACAAGATTTAAAGGATTCTCTTTATATTTGGCTGATGCCCAGCAGTAATTTCAGCACATTAGTTGTGTTTGCAGTTAAGGTAACCCAGCCCCACAGACAGCATCCCAGGAACAGAAAACCTTTGCACCATCTTTGTGAATACCGTGTGACTTGGTACAATGTGCTTTTTAATGCCAAGAAAATAATTTGGTCCTACAAAGACTGCCCTTTTTGCATGACTCCACTGCTGTAGGGTTCATATACTTCAAACCAAACATTTCTGAATTAGGAGCCTTTTAGAAACGAGTGGAGAAGTGCATTTTAGTTGTATTCCTGGGTTCAGGTCTTTCTATTCCTCCAGAAAAATAACTGGTGAATTACATGAGCAGCCTGTTCCTCCATGCCAAGATAGTTCAGACTGTTTCACAGAGCTAAAGGTATCAACACAACAGCATTCTCATATTGCTTGCAAATGAAACACAATTATGTACTTTTGAGATTTAAAGTAAACCTGGAATAAGATAATAAGTTTACTTCCCCTAGAAATTATTTTAGGGATTTTGTGGCAATAACTGAATATGAAGTTATAGGGTTTTTTCACTGGTATAATATTCCGCATCACTCCTTATTGTCAGATGAATATTTTGTAGAAATTTCTCTATCCAGACAGTGTGATATCTTGAGACTATTTTAAGATGCTTTGTTGTCAGATTCTTAAATAGAGATGTACAGAGAAAACACTTATTGAAAACAATGCACTACAAATATAAAATCAATGTTTTCCTTGATTGCATGTCTACTCAGGAGAAAAGTTCTAGTTCATTTAGAGGCTATTAGACTCAAAACAGAAATGACTGGATGAAATTCAGTGAGTCAGATGAAGTGGTAAATCAGGATAGATAATGCTTATGGCTTAAAATCTATTCAATTGTTTAGAAGGAAAAAAACAACCTAGTAATCCAGATAGATGTGTAGCACACAGTTGTTTGCTTTGTTTTTCTAAAGGGAAAGTATGAAAGCTCAAATCTAGAGGTACACCCTTTCCTGAGAGATCTGTTTGGTTTATCAAACTAACACTACAATTCTACATATTTTCAAATGCCAAGAGCTGGAGCTGAAAATTTGGGCGCTGATTCATCAAGGTACTTAAGAATGAGCTCAGTCTTAAAATTGCTCTAATCAAAGGCAACGTTCCTGGTGCTACTGCCTGATTTTAGAAAGCAAATTTAGCACTAATGAAAAGATGCCAGAATGACGCACGTGAGAGCTGCCATCTCTCTCTGTGGAGACAGAAAATGACATGCGAAGAATCAAAGCAAGGTTTTTTTGGGTCTTTCCTGCCCACCTTATCCTCATTACCCTTACCCCCATATGATTAAACTTAATTTTATTCCTGATGTAGTGCTTGAAGTTCTTAGTAGCAATTTTAGTTCACACCAACAACGATAATGCTACAGTGAACCAATTCTAACTAATAATATAAAAAGCAGTTTGCCTCTCTAGCCAGTCCTTTTAACTCAGCCTGTTTCCCGAACAGTTCCGCATCCTTTTTTTCCTCTTCTTGTCACAAATTCGCTGCTTGAACTTGTTGGCCCAGGTTTCCACGTTAGCAACACCTCAGCACGGTGTCTGCTACATTTTTCCCTCACTCAGAACATGTCAGCACATTTGGCTGACTGACAGTTTTAATTATGAGTAGCTGGAGCATGATGGCATCAAGTACACAAAGGTGACAAAGAGAAATGAGATCTGGAGCAGATTATTGGAGGCCTTCAGCACCGTTATAAGCCTCCAAAGGTGTTAGGCAGTGAAACAAAGGGATTCTTTGGCAGAAAATTTTCAGAAGTGTCACGGTTTCTTAACCAGGGAACTATTTGATAAATAATAATCAATAGTTTAACTGAGATATTAACTTTTTTTCCCCCACAATTCCCTGTCCTTTACACTGATAAACTTCTCATCAGTACCGAGTATCACTGTGTCTCTAATGCAACACTGGAAAAAAAAATTTCTTCTTTGTGTTGTGATATGGGAAAGAACTTTGGTGGGGATTGGTTTGGAGTGGTTTTCTTCAGGGTCTGTATTCTGCAGTGTCCTGCTGTGTTGAGGAAGAATTCTGCAGCTTCCAGAAAGATCTTACCCGAGTTTGACTAAGACATGCACCTTCATGCCTTGTCATGCACCCACAGGACAGGACTGGGAATCATCCCCCCTTACTTCCCCTCAGGAACCAGTTCCCACGAGAAGGATTCAGGGACAGGTGGAGATAGAAATGAGAGCCAGACCCAACTCTTCTCTCCCATCTTTCTGCCTCTGACTGTGCCTGGAAGATGAATAGGGAAAAACACGGCATAAAAGCAAGGAGTGAGTAGTTCTTCAGGAATATTTGTCTTGTTTGGGGAAATGAGTAGTTACAGGATTTAGATGAATTTGTCTAACTTTTGAATGGGCTAATAATTTCTATACCCATGATATTCTAGAGAAAAAGTCCAAAAAATGCCAGTTCACCGTTGAAAAACAACTTCCTTGTGAATAAGTTTTGAGATTTAATTTTTTCTATGATGACTAATTTTGTGTCAGCAAGAAATTTTGTCACCTCCCTAATTTCCCCTTCTTTCAGATAATTTATGAATACGAGGAATAGCACAAACTCTACAAAGACTCTTGAGGGGAAATATCAATGGCAAGCCATTTATTTACATTTGCAATAGCTTTTCAAAAACTCAATAATTGAATTGAAATTCAATAATGCTGTATTAACCAAAGCCCTTTTGTTGCTTGCTTGTTTGCTGTTGCAAAGGATCTAACAGATCTGTGGTGCATGACAAAAATGTTGATTTTACCCCAATGCTTTGTACTTATACATAGGAAACTATTCCTCTTTCATTATAGTGTCTGTCAGTTTTCCTACTGCAGAAATCAGATTTATTTTGTATTTTTGTGAAATCACTCTTAAAAACTGGCTTAACTTTCTCTGGTTTTTGATCAAGCCTTACTTAAATGTTAGATACATGCCCTAGTAAACAATTTCAACAGTTAATATCAATTGTATAAGTATGTTCTAAATATCTTTTCTGTTGATCTTTCCTCTTTGTGAAAGGTTCTCAGACTTGTACCTGAATGCAGGACTCTTTTTTAAACCTCTCCACATTGAAAATTGGGGCATAATATCAAAATTTAATTTTTTCACTTTTTTTCCCTCTCCCTCTTTTACATCTGGATAATGTTCTATCCTGACTGACTCTCTGTTTGGATGCATTTTGGAAAATTCCTATTAAGTTTTTCTGCCTTTAGCAAGTTTCTTATTAAGGACATTGCTGATCTCCCTCATTGCCATTCTGTGTGTCACATGCTGCTTTCTGTTCTTTCTTTGCATCTCTTATTTGGACAACAGAGGGAACACAAATACTTTTTCCTCTGAATCAACCATTTCTAGCCAGTATGATGGAGCACGCTACACTGGACTCTTGGAAGCATTCTCTTCATAGGAAAAGTGGGGAAATTTAGGAGACAGTTCTATGAAAAAAAAGTAGCTTCCTTGGGGACAACTACCCTGAAACGGTACGACTCCATTCTTCAACACATTGGGAAATTTAATTTGTTTTAAACAGTAGGTATAACCTTTGAGTGGAGATATTAAATACCGCATGAAATATGAGCTGCTGAGTGACATTTGCCTAAAATGTCACCTTATAAACTCCTGAATTAGAACTGAATCCTTAAAGAAAGCACACAAAACTCTCTGTTAAAATGACGGTCGGATTTGTTACTAAATTTCCTAGCTTCTTCCATTAAAGGTGGTTTTTGTGGCTGAGGACTTTTGGGGAAAGTATGAATTAGGCAAGCAGTGGTAGTCACTGAAACAACTTCATCTGGGCAGAGCAGCAGTGGAAGGAACAGCCCTGAAAGCAGGAAGGAAAGGTTCCTCCTGACTCTTCAGACTTATCACAGCAGACACTACAGGGCCCCTGTCCAATGTGGTCATGGTCTTTTCGGTTTACTTTGCATTGCTGAATCTTCCCCTTTTCAGTTTATTTTCTTTTACTTTTTGTGTTTTTATTCACCCACAAATACCAAGACCAGAGACCAAGGCAAGAATCAAACCCTATCATCCACCTCCGGGATTCAGTGAAATTTCACTCTTTTTTCAGCTTTCAACGTCATGTAGTCTGTATCTAATAAAACGCCAGCATAACACTTCACATTTCTAAACCATTTTTGAGCACTTTATTCGATTTAAAAAAATATATTTAAACTTAGCTGTATGTGGAATTGACAGAAATTGAAGCACTTGACATTTTAGATCACTTGGTGCCAGTTATTTTATTGCTCTGGGGTTTTCTCCATTTCAAAACCAGAAAATAATTGCATGAACTTTTTTCGCCCAACTATACAAAACTCCTCAAATGTGTGTTTTCAGAAATTCACAGGTCATATTCTCTTTTTCRACGGGACTTGCAGAGCAGGTGCATCCAAACAACCTGTGCAACACAGGCCTTAATTCCCTTCCCCACACACTCGTTGTCTCAGGTTGAYGCAAATCACAGAGTGTGGGGTCATGGCCACCTTTCCAAGGCTGATGGATCACCTCCTGAGTGGAACACTCAATACAAAGCTGCCTGCTTCCATGGTACGAGCCATCCAGGATGAGCCCTGGAAATGCCATCTGCRGAGACTGATGGCTGTTCTGTAATCGCTGCAAAACACAGGTCGTGCTGTGAACATGGCCAAATATCCTAGCAGCTGATGAACTGCTGTCCAGGATATGTCCTGGGAAAAAGGCAGGGGGAGGTGTCATTTATAAAACTGCTCCTTCRGCTTAGAAACCAATTAAAACAGCGAAGGCATCCTGTGGTAATTTAACCCCGGCACCACACTGCCACTCACTCATGCCCCGCACGCAGGCGGATGAGACACAAGAGGAAGAGCAAAAATGAGAAAAGTCATGGGGCATTACAYGAGCTGCTATAAGAAAAATTAACCCTATCCCAGCACAAAACTAGTGCAATCCCCACCCCTTATTCTATGGCATTGGACAGTGCGGGACCTGAGCATGATGTTAAGTGATCAAGAAGGTGTAGTCGGGATGACAGGGAATTCAGAAAGATCACCAGCTGTTCTTCTGATAACACTGCTGTGCTCYGACTCTTTCTACAATATCTGACAAATCCATTTTCAAACAATAACTCCCACATTTAGGGAAACATCYGAAAAAGTTTTGCAAACTGATCTGCAGGTGACCAGACCTGCTGAGAGATTCAGACCCTTTGAAGGACACCTGTTGGAATCAGATTCCCCTCTGGTGTATTTTCATTTTGCAGCCAAAGAAGGTTCTTCCTGTAGTTGTGCCTGTATAGGATGCAGTAAAATAGTTTTCCTTTTCTACATAGGTAAAATAATTTCATTTCATCAAGAAGATTGYACCCAGCAGGATCCTACCTGATGAAGCTGCAAGGTCTGTTACCAGTCTGAAGCATTGTGGTTTCATCTCTTTTCTATGTTTACTGATTTTTGTCTAATATTGGCTCTTTTGTTAATATATTCATGTAAACCAAGTTCTTGAATCTTCATCCAAACTCACAGTTGTTGGCTGCCTTAAATCCAAAACAAGTAATAGGGTTCTGAATATTTAAAACTGCTGCTTTGGTACTGGCGGTGCAATGAGATCATACACAGGTTAATCACTTTTGGCCCTTAAGGAGGAAAAATACAAAAAAAAGAAATTTACATAAGAACTCACGCATGGGATAACTCCTCTTTKTAAATTTTTTTTTTAATTATTACACATATCCAGTGTATTCATTTAATTTGAAAACTAGGTTTAGACTCTTTGTACTGGGAAGATCTAAAGAGACGGCCTGAATTTTACAAACCATTTAAGTTTGAATTAAATACAAATTTTTTACTTTTGAATAACAAAAATTTTCATAAGAGTCTTGCATTTCCTCTTCAGAGTGCTTTCAATATATTGGGACGTGTTTCATTTTCTCTAGAGGACCTAATTCCTCAGCTGCAAAGCAAAAACAAATTATAACTATTCRGCTTCTCTATTACTCATATAAACATTAGCTGAATCTCTCTCCAATTAATTTTTTTTAAATAAATCTTACCAGAAAGGGCAAGAAACTCTTGTTGCAAGATGCAGGTGCAGAGCTTTAAAACTGTGAGATGCAAGTACTGACAGAAGAAGAAACTGGTTAAAACTGAGTTTATTACTCGTCTCCTACAACACAGCATAAGTCAAACTTTCCAGAAAACAAGCAGAAAAAAATATCTTGAGAAAGAAAACTGTGTTTACAAAACGAAATATGGGCTCTTGGCTTTTCCCCAAAGTGTTGCTAACACTTGCTGCTCTCGTTTTTGCCACGCACAAATCCGCACACAACCTTCCACTATCCGTCTGTACCCCGGTGGCCTTCCTGGCAGCCAGCTCCCCAACAACCCACTCATCCATATTGCTACCCTTCTGTCAGCCTTATGCTTCCCAGCACTCCTGGCAGTGGCCAACACCACAGCAGCTGAGCCATCAAACGCGGATTTACGCGGCACCGCATGAGTTTGGGCTCCCTGGACCCGTCCGTGGCAACTGCTCTGGCATYTGCTCGCCTGAGTTGTCTGGGAAAGTTGTCTGCATCTATCACTGGCTATCCAAATGTTTAGTTGCTCCTTTTATTCACCCCAAAAGGAGAGTGTTGTGTTTATCCATTGGCTTTTCTTAGGTCAGTGATTAGCAGCAATGATGAATATACTCCAGTATAATATAATCGCAGTTAAGTATCATGGAAAAGTTTTAAAATATCATCTCTCTTTTCACAGAAAATTAATCTGGATACACTGTCAAAATGTTTGCTTTACATCCAAGACTCCTGATATTAACATCTGGGAACAAACTAAGGAATATCTCAGCAATACATTCAAGAGGAAAAACAGATTCACCACTGCTAATTTGGTTGATATGGCATTTACTTGCTGCTCACTGCATAGCTTGAAGAATCAGCCAAGGGAGTTTTCAGGTTTTCCCTTTCCCTTTATCTTATCTTATCTTATCTTATCTTTATCCTTATCTTAATTTATCCATATTTATATATTTATCTTCCTTGACCTATTTTTGTGCTACTGTAAATTAGGACTATTAGTGTTTCATAGACCAAATGTGGAGATTTAGGCACTTTGAAACAGCCTGCAGAGTTAATTGCACATCACCTAAGCATGAAACACTCTAGTAATCCTACAATACTAATTATACTTTGACATCTCTCTAGTGACTGGTCCTGGTCTGGTATCTTATAAATAACAAGGCTTGAAAAACCCTTCTGAGGTAGATTTCATTACCTCTTTTAAATAGTGATATAAAGTGGACTGCGAAGAGATCGAGTTCCTTGCTCAGTGCTGCGCTGTGAATCAATGACAGACCTTGCAATGTACCCAAAATTACCGTCAGCAGGTTCCTTTCCATTAACTGACAGACTGTATTTTCTCAGATATCGAATTATGAGATGCACAGGTCTTTTCTTTTCCACTATGGAATACAAACGATCAGTAACTGGAGTTAGGCAGGCATTTATTTCTTTTATGAAGCTGTATAATGTTTCACAATTAGGAAACTTCTGGTTCTTTCTGGTTCTTATGGTTTTGCAATGTTTAGAGCATCATGGAGCATGGGCCTATTCTGTTGTTTTAGCTCTTATTTTTGTGGGGAAAAAACCCAAACAAGCAAACAAACCAAAAAAAAAAAGCAATCCAAAAGAAGTAGACATGTTTTGAGATTGGGCTCATTTGTTCAGCCTCCTAAAGGTCTGGACTGGAAGTTGAAAATTGAACTCTTCAAACACGTTCTTTTTCAAAGGTAGCAATTATGAACAAAYTGGTTTGAGAAAGGAAGAGAGAATAGCCATTCATTATAAGGATTTCAGAAGGAGAAACTGCTGCCCAGAAAAAGATGTAGGCAATTGTTTATTTCTTTCAGTCATTGTTAATAAAATGGAAGTACTGTTTTACAAAACTGTGGGAGAAGTACTGTCAGAAATCTCTCTTTAGTTGAGATGTCAATATAATGTACTCAATTTTTCATTCAGGTCTCATTCTTTTCTTCCATTAGCATCAGCGCTGTTTTTAGACCCAGACTGCCATGGTGTGGTGTTTTTGTCTGGGACAGAGTTAATTTTCTTCGCAGTAGCTAGCACTGGCTATGTTTTGGATTTGTGCTGGAAACACTGTTTATACCACCAAAGTATGGAAAGCTACTGCTGAGCAGGGCTTACCCAGAGTCAAAGCCTTTTCTGCCTCTCACCCCACAGCGAGTGGGTTGGGATGCACAAGAAGCTGGGGGAAGGCACAGCCACGACAGCTGATCCCACCATGCCAAGCTGGGGAAGAAGGAGGAAGTGGAGGGATGGAGTTTGGCTTCCCAAGTCCCTATTATGCATGTCAGAGCCCTGTTGTCCTGGGGATGGCTGAACACCTGCCTGACCATGGGAAGTGGTGAATGAATTCCTGGTTTTGCTTTGCTTGTGCGTGTGGCTTTTGCTTTACCTGTTAAAGTAAACCTCTATCCCAGCCCAAAAGTTCTCCACTTTCACTCTTCTGATTCTCCCCTCATCCCACCAGAGAAAGTGAGTGAGCAGCTGGGTGGGGCTGAATTGCCTCGCAGCTCCAATGACCGTGAGCTGGAATTCAATGCCCCTCCTGTGCCTGCCATCTGGTATCTCCTGGTGTTTCCTGGCTGACTGACAGCTTTTTCAGACCACCAACGCACTGGTGACTTCCAATCACTGCGAGAAGCATGTTCAGCACCTCTGGAAACAGCATTAGGATGATTCCCAGGTACATTCTCACTGTGGGATGTCCTTCCTTGACTACAAGTGTTGTCTGTTGGTGCTTATTAGCCCTCCACTGGGCAAGAAGGGGGTTGGATCAATTAATGAGTGCTCAGCATCCTCTCTTAGTATCTTACTACTTTATTATTCACAAACAGTGAACCTCAGTGAGCAAGTTCAGTCTTTTCCATGCAATGCAGGATGCGTTTTGGTATGACATGGAATCCTACATATTTCCCCCATATACTCACTCAGTGTGAAAGACTCTTTAAGGGAAACTTGTATTGGTATTAAGGCAGTTTAATACACTAAAAAAAAAACCCCAAATCAAAAAAACCCCACCTGACTTTCAACTGAGAGTTTTAGAAGGAAAAACAGGCTTCTGAGAATTAAATAATCGTTTTTCAAAAGGCTTTAGACTCTTAGGAGTCCAAATCTCCCTGATTCGCCATGAATATTAGGCTTTCACAGGTTGTAATATGATTTTAAAAATTAAGATAAGTGTCCCAAATTACTAGGCCACTTTCATAAAGTTTCCACTAAATCCCTGTGCTAAATGCTGCTCACAAATCAGATCAGGATTATGTTTTACCTGCTTGCTTCTCTTTGCAAAGAAAAAGACTTTACCTTTCTTTTCACTGCAATAAAAGTAATGTGTTAGTATAACTTAGAGGGTACAGGCTTTTATTTTCATAATCAGCCTGTGGTTTAAGTGAATTATAAAGCAGAAAAGTGCTGTCAACAATTAGTTCACAGAACCATTATAGTTATCCTGTGTGACATTTTAAAGCTAATATTAAAGCAAATAGTCTAGCCTTAATAAAAGAAAGATTCCGGATGATGTAGCCCATGAATTATTGAGAAAAACTATTCCAGCCAAGATAAAACTGAGAGTACTGGAAATCATCCTCTTATTCTTCTTCCATCTGTTAAGTCAGCTTAGATCAAATGAAGTGATTTTAGGCTTTGATCAAAGATTTGTTTCTTTTAAGATACAAATTTTGCTGAAATATTAACAAAAGCCTATCTAGTCTTTCAAGCTGGATAACACAGAGAGCATCGCAAACAGTGGGGATTTCACACATTACTCCTGTGTAGCTATTTCTGAGGCAAACAGGGCAGCCCTTCTACTGATCAACATCTAACAAAGCATTTAGACTTCTCAGTCCTGCTGGTACCCYAGACCGAAATCTCAGTGGGCTCTAACAGGAAACATCAGGTTTGTCAGAGGTGGTAAGGTGGCAAAGCAAAAATCCAACAAAAACAGATCCTCCTCGTCTCAAAATTAGCTTACTTATTTGGAGACAAATCCTTTCACTTTTGTGCATCTTTTCCATGTAATATATAAATTTCACAGTTTTCCTGGGAGACTCTCTGCCACCCAGTAAAAGTAGGAATGCCTGTACATGGCCAGTAACTGCTTGAACCTTAGTTAACCTGTCTGGAAATTTCATATTAGCAACATCTACTTTCCAGGTCTGATTTAATTAAAGATTTTATAATACAGATCTTGAGGTGCAGACATTCAAATAAACAGAAGATATTATTATGCATTCCCACTTCTGCCATTTAGTTAGGTTTTCTGATAGCTGATTACCAATAAGGGCAAGTAGGCAGAGCAAAACAAGATCATGCAAAAAAAAGGCAGGTCTGAAATAATAAATCTCTAATATACCTAAGGAAAAGACTCAGGAATGGAGCTGCTTCTTTTCAATCAGAAGTTTCCAAGCTCAGATTTTTCCCTGCACTGCAACCCCAAAAGTACAGTCCTGCCTGGTCCGCACTGTTCCAACCCTGTGCCCCTGTGGCCACACCGCTTGCAGTGGTACAGGCAACACCAGCACCTGCCTCAGTGGGTATCTCAGCTCTGCTAACTAAGTTCAAGTGACCTCTGGGTTTTGTCCTCTCAGATAAACACCAGTGTGAGGCCTTGCTGGAAGCTGCATCACAGGGAAATGTTCTTGCCAGACCGCAAAGGGCGGTTTGGTTCTTGTTTGYGATTTTCCGTTAGTATTTACACATTTTTGCCTTTCACCTGAATGCCGTGCTTTGACACAGCCAGATAAACACCRGCAGCCTGTGCCCTGCCTCGTCCCCACACCCAGCAAGGCGATGCTCTCGAGTGCAAGGCATAAAGTTGCTGCCAGCTTAAGGACGCAGATCTCTGTCTGACTGAAATGTCAGATACTATATTAAAAAGGTAGCAGATTGTGATGATAATGAAGTGCTGSAGCCTGTCGCTATGTTACCGACTGCTCTGAACTGACATGTCACAAGGAACAGCAAGGAAAATGCCCAGAATTCCTGTTTGGATCCCCTTCCCACCTCTACCACCAACTGAAGTATTTTCAGTATTTACAGATATAGCCAGCATGTTTCTTTATAGACAAAGCCTAAAMTGATAAATAGATAAATATATTACCCCAGCGAGCCTGCTGTCTAAAATCATCCTTCTGCCTCTCCAGTTTGCCTGAGATTGCATCCTTCACCCTCTGACAGAGAAGCATTCATTAGGGAATGGGCACTTCTCTGCCCATTCTCTGCCCCTTAAAGAGGCCAAACTCCTGCTGACCAACGCATCGTGTTTAAAAGCAGGTTGAAACAGGAAGGGAGATGTTTTCCTGCAAACTGAGGACGAAGTGAGAGCTGTGGGTGCTCTTTAAAGGGAGGGGGATGTTCTCCATCCCTCAGCCTGCAGATTATACCTATCACTGCCTTATTTATACAGTGTTAGCATCACCGTCCTGGGCAATGAGCCTCGCTGGATAATAAAACTGGCTGCAGCTGGCCTGTGAGAGGTGGGGGCAGGAGGGTGATGTACAAGGGCACGGCCAAACCCCTTGTTTCATCCCGTACAGAGCAGCGCAGAGCTCACTGCAAGCTTCATCCCTTCCCCTTGCCCAGCAAACCCACCCACTGTGCAAAGCAGGAAACACTCACAACCAAACTGCTTCTGCTCCCGTGGAAATCTTGCRCAAACAAAGAGAACAAAGCAGAGTCCTTATCACGATGCTAGGGATGCATTGTGACTTTCCTGGCCKTTTTGATATGAGATGGGTCTTCATCAAGGGCCATGTTTGCTGAGGAGGGATTATGTTTGGAAGGGCKCCACATCGGGATGTGATTCTGTGCTCATAGGCGCCAACGTAATTTTGAAAACTTGTCTCCTCTGTCAAGCAAACAAACTGCTTGGAGTCGCTTGTTTTCTCCTGCCCACTATGCAGAAATGGAATTCTTAATTATTTTACCGGTTGTGGCTGAACTTTCAGTTCCATAAAATGGTAGGTTTTCCCACCATTATGTAAAGAGATCTCTTCTCTTAAAAGCCTACAGCGTTTTAATCAGACATAGGTTCATTTTCTGCTGAAAGATCTAACATATCATTATCCTAATTCAGCAGTAAAATATTTTAAACTGTTTTGGGGCAGAAGTAAATTTGTGCYAAAAATACACGGCGGATACATTTTCAAGAGTCAAGAACACAATTATGGAAGCACTTTCATTGTTTGTGAAAATCATACTCGAATAGCAGAGGCTGCTAGGCATTAAACTTCAATAAAGAATATTTTTCTAGATGATATGAAGTTAAGCATCGCAGGAGAGTGTCTGGATCTGTGCAGCACACAGAGCCTCCAAGCTGCAGGCACCAGAAGAAATGAAGGAAAAAACRTTTTATGAAGTATGTGCTGCCACTTGATACAGTATTCCATAGGTAATGGAAAACAATAAAAGAAAAAAAAAAAGGCAAACCAAAACCACCTAAACCCCACAATTCCAGGTATTTCTGATTGTGTTTGAAAACAAATTGCTCAGGACATCACCGAGGCTGTGCACACCTAGGAGGTGTTTGTCTAGGACTACTGTCCCTGTCCTCCTGGTGCTACGGGCACATGGTGGCAACTGCTGTACTAAAAAGGAGGGGAAAACAGGCATTTCACCAAATTCCTGATTAGCAGCGCATGGAAGCTTCACAGCCTATCACATTTGATCAACTATATTTACCCTGGTGACATTTGCCGTCACTTCTCGTTACTCCCGCCATGCAGCTCAGAGGAAAATTGGCAGAATCAGAGGAAAATTGGCAGAATTTATGAATCCAGTGCCAGGCCACACTGATATCTTACAGGTGTTGTACTTGCTCGTCGCTCAGCTTCATTTTCTGTTCTTCCTTTTTGCACCTACACTCGTGAATGGGCAGAATCTGGAACTACCTGAGACAATTATCTGAGAAAACCTCTTATTCTTTAAGCTCTGCTTAACAGCTGTCATCAGACCTATTTGACTAGGGTAATATTGTATATAAAGGAAAGAGAGAGACTGTCAGGACTAACTCCRGTGCTCTACAGTAGCTTCCAGTGGCACTGTAGAAGGCTGAGTTTTGGCAGAACAGGACAGGGCTTCAGGGGAATGTGTGTGCTTTCTCACAAGGGACTAGTACTAAGGATAGGGAATTGCTAGTCCAAAAATGCTGTGGGATGTCCACTGCTTGAGGTTTTCCAGATGTCTGCCAGGTATATTTCAGGCACGAGGTGCCAATATGAGCCTGATGATTAAATGAGGTCACTTCCAGCTCTATTTTCTATGACTGTATAATTCTGACATATATTTTAGTATGTTTCCCACTTTCTATGAAAGAGGAAGTGCTGCTGTGCAGTTTCTTTAACAGTATTTGTTGGATTATTTTTATTGACAGCAGGGTCCATGGAGTGCAAGATGTCAGGTGCACTCACCCCAATATAAATAATTCAATATTTTTTTTCCTCCTCTATTAATTCCATTTTAGCCCTTTATTCCCTTCCTGCAGACAGATTCCTGATTAACATAATTGGAGTGGATAGTTTTGTTTTCCCCTTTTCAGTAGAAAGTTCTGTTGGTTTTTTCCCCGTATGGGAATTCAGTGCATGAGCTTGACAACATCAGGCTGGTAGATTGAAATGTGCCTTTTAACTTTGTCTTAAGAGAAAACCTAGATGAAAAACGTGAAAGGAAAACAGCTCGAAATGAAAAGTGAGAGATAACTACTACTACATGGATCCTGAATATAGTTAAGGTCTGTCTGCACCAGCAAGACTTGTAATGAAAGAAATTGTCGGGGCCTTCAGACAGYTTGTTGTAATGAGGAGAAGTCTTCTGTGGTCAAGGCTCTTGGCTCTCATTGTTTTTGTCCATTTACTGGCAGGCTGTGTTTTCTAGATGAACCATTATTGGCAGGTGGTAGGCAAGCACRTGTGCAGTCAGTTGGACACCGCGGAGCCTCAGTAAATACTCAGATATCCACAAAAACAAATGAAGCATTGTCTAGGCAAATTTTGGCCATAGGAAAATCTGGTAAAACATCAGTGTCTCACATCTCACATCCAAAGGCTTGACAAAAACTGTGCATAGGAGGTGATACCTTTATGTTCTCTGTTTTTCTGAGCCTGAGATGTCCTCTGTATTTTTGCAATTCCTGGGGGCATTCTGAGTTACCAGCAAATGAGAAGAAGTTCCGTGGATGTATCCACATTTCCACATTTCTCTTCATGCTGGGAGAGTTACAGAATTCATTTGCTAGCTCATAACCAATAACTGCAACACTATAGTGGGAGAAAAAGCATTTAAATGTTTTTATAAATACAATTTCATAAATGCAATGTCTTTTAGACATGAGCTTATACTTTGTACTTTAATTTTGCAAACTCAGTGCTGTAGGATGGAGGCACCTGTGAACCTTTCCTACTGTGCCCAGGCTCCGCACAGAGACTTTGTTCTTTTCCAGCTCTCAGAAGTGCAGCTCTTACTCTGTGCCTGAAAGACATTTCTGTTCCTTGGTGTCTTCAGCTTCTCAAGTGCTTCCATGACTGGCTTGCTGCTCTCATGGTAAGAGATAAATTTCACTTATATGGTTAAAAGATTTTCCATCTCTTCCCTCTGCTTTTGAAGCATCCAAAACATATGCCAGGGAGGAACAAAGTGTTACAAAGAGATAAAATGGAGAGGCGATCAAACAGATCCAAAGATGGCTTGGATGGGTGCGGAAAATCTGGCCCATTTAAGTTGCTGGTAATACACTCATCTCTCTCTCTCTGGATCTAGGGCTTTTCTCCTGGGTTTTCCAAGTTGAAAACATGACACTCAGATCCAAACTAGATGATAGTGAGCCCATTGAGATGGATTGCAGACAGACAGGGAGTGTGCAAAAGTTATTGGTTCAGAATGGAAATGGAGAGGTTGTTTTTGTCCTGAGAGTACAGATGGGCAAACTGCAATGAATTGAGTTGGAATTCAGCAGATCCCTAAAGAAAACAGCCTGCCAAGGACGGCAAACTGAGTGGCTTCGAGTAGGCTCAGCCTCTTACTGCCAGGCTTGCATCCATATCCTGCTCCAGACTCACTCAGCCACCTGCTGCCAAAGGAAGAGTGCCACCCCCACCACCAGGAACCCACAGACTTTACGTGGTTGAAGATTCTCAGTCTTCCTCTGGCAGCCCAATGGTGGCTTTAGAAATGGGGGGTTCTGGTGACCTAATTTAGTAGTATCCCCATAAGATATTAGGCTCAAATTTACCCTCTGAGCTTTTCATTTCAGTGCACTGGCACAGGTTGCCCAGAGAGGCTGTGGATGCCCCATCCCTGGAAGTGTTCAAGGCCGGGTTGGATGGAGCTCTAAGCTGGTCTAGTGGGACATGTCCCTGCCCATGGCAGAGGGGTTGGAACGAGATGACCTTTAAGGTCTCTTCCAACCCAAACCATTCTATGATTTTATGATCTTTCTGTAACATTTCATCTAGAAAAGTCTCTTAGAGATTAACAGCAATCTCTTCAAGAAAATAAGTTTCTGAGAAGATACACTAACACCCACAATAATATGGAACCATCGTACTACCATTCCTTATGAAAACATAAACAAATATCCAAAGAAAGTGGATAAAAAAGTGATTTCAAGTGGAAGTACTGCTAGCAAATTTCTAATCAGACCTGCCTCCTAAAATAACAGGGGATCAGAACAGCATCACAACAAATTAAGTACATGACAAATATAACAGGGAAAATAAAACAATCTGATTTGTTTCTCTTGGTGGCTTGCATTCTGTACTTCCTAAGTTATTCTTTTTCTATAATAGCCAATACGACTTTAATTTTCAGGGTCTGTGATAATGTTAATGTAGCTTTTAAAAAATAAAAAATAGATCCCATTGTTCCCTTGAGAAGATTTCAGGCAGAATAACTTCAGCTTGTTTAAATGGGTTCACTGAAAGGATAAATTGCAGCATTTACAAAAGTAGCCATTGTACCCAAAGGCTGGTGCTGTCCTCTATTATATTGAAGTATTTTTTTAAGAACATGATGAACAGTAATCAAATATGATTAGAAAAACTACACAAGTTGCATGTTTGTTTATTAAAAAGAGTCTGTTTCAGATTCTACCAGAATCCTGGCAGAAACACCGCTAGAGCCGTTTAGGAGCATATAAACAAATTAGTAATTTGGAAGACAAGCTGAGATCAATAAATGTTAGATCAGTAGTGTCTCTTTAAAAAAAAAAATTAGATGGAAGGCACAACAGAGATGTGCCTCTTAATGGATTGCAAAGGTGAAAGTGATTAGAGGTAAGATTATTCTGAGCTCTGATAAGATGTGCTCACTGCTTTCCTGACAAGGTGATTACTAGTATGGGTTAGTACAGAATTATGCTTCCAGATATTTCCAGAATATCTGCAAGTATAAGAGTTCGTATATAGCTGTGTGAGCATCTACAGGCCAAATACGATCCCCCCCCACACTTGTTAAATAAGATAATGTTGCAGAAAATGTTGGATTCAGTCTGCAGATTCCTGGAATGTATTCACTGTGGTACCGTCAGGGAGATGGGTGACCTTGCAGCAAACTCTGTTACTTTTCTATGCCTCAATTTCCCCATTTGCAAAATTATGCCAATCACACCGACTTAGCCATGGACTGTATTGAAATCTGCCGCTGAAAAGTATTTCATGTTAATGGACTGAAAATCACTTACAGCTATTTCTCACTAGTGTGAGTTGGTTAAAATAATAGCCAGGATCTTGATTTCACTGTGTCTGTGTCAGTGTTTTTACCTCCTAGTCAGCATGATGCTTTTCACTGAGCTTATCTCTTCTTTCTTATGGCATTGTGTTACAATTTAGAAGTCTTATCAGGTCACAGCATTTGCACAGAGAACACAGAAAGGTTTCATTACCCCAAAGAACTCAGGGATATAATGGGAGTTTTCAGTGCATTTGTGTCAGCTGCATTTGTACCCTTTAGCATTGCTTTCTCCACAACATTTCCAATATTCCAAACTTTCAGGACATTAGTGTTTTTTCCCTGTGAGTCTCAGAAATACAAGGGGAAAGAAAAGAAAAGAGAAACTCTCCCTCTGGATCTAAGAGCCAGTTCATTGATTCCTTTTGTACCCTCCCAGCCTAGCAGGCCCTGAACAGCCTGTCTGACCTCATGATCTTCACACCCATCAAAAGCTTTATTGCAGGATGGTTATTTGGTACCTTTTTTAATGTTTCCATATACCTCTCTCAAAGCAAAAAAGAATCTGAATAACACCTGACAGCCAACATATGCACAGCCTGTAGACACAAAAACATTTTCAAATTCTGCTACTAACAACATAACAACAGCCAACAACTTTTCTTAGCTGCAAGTTATGGAATGGAAAAAGAGTGAGATGAGAACACATGCATGAAATGGACCTTCTTTCCAACACAATTTTTCCAAGGAATTAAGATTTTGCGGCTTTAGCGCTCCCTCTGTCATATTATTTTACCAGAGAATCAAAGAAACAGGACATAGATTGGTTTTCTGTCCAGGATGAGATGTGTGGGTTCCTCAGAATGTTTTTTCCTACTTCCACTCTAAGTGCAATGTTACAGAGGTTTGCTGGAAGAAAGAAATGAAGGGCCACAAAAAGAATTGTATTACAGCATTACYGTCATCTGTGCAAAGAAAGCATTGCAGAGACACCTTGCAATATTGTGTCTAGTTTATTGTCTTTCTTTGAAGAAACATATTCAAATACTAGGGGAGAAAATGCTTATTTTACCTTGTCTGCATCTTGGGTTTTGCAACAAAGGCTCTTCTCAGAGTTTTTGAGCTTTAGGCTTTAACCTGTGCCAAGGAGTAAAGGAGGTGGAAATAGAAGTAAAAATGCAATGGCAAAAGGTATGGGATCCTTGGGCAGAGGGCACAGAGATAATGATGGGGGGAAATGCTTAACTGGTCTTAAAATCAAAGATAATTTATGAACAGCAGCAAAATTGTTTCTCCAAATAATACTTCCTTGCATAATTCARTTCTTTTTCTTCTGTTTCTATGGGCCTTTTTATTTGAGGTGGAATGGGACTTTGCAAATCATTTAGCTTGTCCTCAGGCATTCACATCATAAATAATACACTGCATGCAAAATAATTATATATGACAAAAAAAAATAGGGAGTAGTAGGATTAAGGAGACCTTTCCAATTGTGCTTCTTCCCTTTGTTCAATTCTGCTCCTACAGAGTTCCTTAAGCTTTCATTTCATGCTTACCATGGTTTTTCTCAGCAGGCACCCTCCCCCCTATAAAGAAGTCTCAAGATGCTCTGGAGACTGTGTTTAAGCATTCCTGCCTGAGGTCCAGGCCATCAACTCAACAGACCATTCCAAATGAGCTTGTTTTATATGTTGCTGCACATCAAGAGCCTTAGCAGGGCTGTGTGGCTTCACACAGCTGTGCCTTTCCGACTGTTTTAGGCAGAAGGAAAACGAAACTTTTGAAACACCAAAATAAGATTTTGAAATGGAAAAAAAAAAAAAAAGATAGCCATCTGGTAAAATCTAAATAAGAGGATGGTGTCCACTGAGGCTTCATTGCCTCCAGGGTATACTGATGCAGAGGGCTCTGATTGCAGCAGATGCACTTCATACGGTGCACCCTGTGAGACATTGAAGTGTGTTTTTTTCTTCCTATAACTGCTTCTTACCAAGGTTTCTCTGCTAGCAAAGGTCTGTTGCTCAGGGATCACACCTCCCCCATATCCCTGAGCAATGCCAGCACAAATTTTTAATGTAGGAGCTCATCTGATACCAGGCCTTTTAGGGGCTAGTTCGAGAAGACATGAAGGGAGAGCAGTTTAATTCCCTTTCTCCTTTTATATCTTAAAGATATGATGGTGGATTGTGCAAAATTCCCAGAGTACAGAACCAGCTCCAACTGCAGCTTAACATTTTGGTTCTTTCTTTGTCTTTTTTTTTACTTCAAGCTTTGACTTAATTCTTTTCATGTCTCAGCAGATGTAACCATAATAATTAGAGCCAGCTATTGGAATGAGCTGCAAGGATAATTGCCTGGGYACCCTGTGTACAGAGACAGGACAGAGGTACCATTAAGTTATCTTGGGCTGTGCCTGCTGGAGGCCGTTGTGCCCCATGGTGTCTACCACAGCCTTGGGCTCCTGGTCTCCCAGACCTGGCCTGACCTCCTTTGGACTGCATGCTGTGATTTTCTTTCCTTTGAAATCCATCTGAGAACAATAAGAGGAGAGGTTGTTGCATAAACTGAAAAGTGTTCCTGGTTCCAGAGTCACCATACGAAAATATCAAAAAGGAGAAAGAGATCCATAAGTTACTTTCTCGCTGTGACACTAAAACTGTCTCTGCTTTTTGCCAGTAGTTACCTGCATTTTTCTGTTCTTCTACAGATAGGTGGTATCTGTTGAATGTTACATCAAAGAGAGATGCTAAAAAGTGGCAGAGGTATATATCTAGCCTTTTTTCTTCTTGATGATTAAGTGGATTCTATGTACGAGTAGATATTTTGTGAAATAAGGGACAAGAAGGGGAAAATAATATTATCTTCCTGGTTTTGCTAACCACTTTGCTAAACAGAATCAATAACCTCAAAACAATTTTTTTTTACCCGTGGGCTTCCCCAGAAACTCATCCTCAGATATACAGTGAATTTTTATGAGGCTTTTGACTCTTATGTGCAGGTTTCTTAGATAAATAGGATATGGGAAAGTGTCCTGTACTTAGGTTATGTAACAAGTGAACAGGGAATTGAGCCAAAGATTTGCTATAATGTCACAAATTAGCCACCGTTTCTTCCAGCAATTTTATTCAGGCTCAAGGAAATGTTTCCCTTTACTATAGTAGGGAAATATCTGAATAGTTGAGGGTTAAATCTACATTGCATAGTGGGTTAAGTTAAATTCTCAGTGGGGAACGAATGGTTACTAAGGCAACAGGAGCATGCATTTGATACCTGTTCTTCAAGTCTGTATCCTCTTCCGCATTACCTATCACATTGTTTTTTAATATTCACTCTGAAAAGGATGTTGCCAGAACTGCCTTACTTCACCCTAAGTAGTGAGACACGAACTAATGTGAAAAGAACTTGCAACCACAATCAGTATATTAAGATGCTTCTCGAGAAGTACAGATCTCTGTGTCTGAAGAACAACTTTTGCTTCCATGTAATAAAAAAACAACATAAAAAATCATTTGTAAACACAGTTCTGAAGGAGCTCTGACTGGAAAACAGCAGGACCTGTCACGATCTCCTGAAAAAAGCTGTGTGAAATTAGGAAAACAAAAAAGGGTTGAAATACCCAATACCCCTTAGTAGATACTGGGTAGTAGATAGGTAAGAGCTGCTGTGGAGGAGAAGATTAAGAGCATCTGACTGTATGTGTTGTTGAAGACCATGACCAATATGAAATTTTTTGGGTGAAATTGGAGCACTTGTGTCTCTTTGCTTTTTTTTCCTGTGATAAATGAGAATAATATGTTCATTATGAGAACATAATATGAGAATGAGGAATATATGCTAGTTTTGGCCTAAGACAGTTCACAGAGGTCAGGAATATCACGAGAAGGACTTGCAAGAACTAATACACATTGTACAACGCAATAGCACTTCACAAAGCTCTTAGGACAATTTGGGTAGCCTCCCACAAAATCACAGAATCAAATACACACAGCAATTCATCCCCAAGGTTACTCAAAACTCTCCCATTCGGAAATTAAATGTCAACAGCAATGGATGCTTCAACCTGAACTAAAAAAAAAACCTGTATTTTTAAAGTGCTTCCTTGAGAGTGAAAATTCTTCCCATTCATAATCATCAGAGCATGTTATTTCATTTAATTTAGATTTTTACACCACGTTTATATATATATGCAATATTATCCAAAGTGTACATGACACATATGAACATGTGTGTTCTTTTAATAGTGTATAAATTTGACAGTGTGATTAACAATGCCTGTTACTGGAAAGCACAAGCTTGCCTTGCTGTTTCTTGAAACACTGCCAGAAAGAAGTTAGGGTCAGCAGGATCATCTCAATTTGTTACTCCAGTAACCTTTCAGAAGGCAAGGTATTACATTAGTTCTTTTGCAGATTTGGCTCTAAATGCCCAAAGTTTTTCATAATTTGGAGTGAGGCCTCTAAGTCTATCCCATTTCCTCATCCATGCAGTTTAAAACCTATGCAGCCACAATGTTTCCAGGCATAACAGAGACATATCTATCAGTCCATCTTGAAGAATTGTGCTATTGAAGGATCTCATTCTTCACATCTAAATRAGTCTATGAAAGCAGGAGCACTCAGTTACTGAAACAAAAGGAAATTGCCTGTTCTGAATTACATAGTGCAGACAAGTATAGAGCAAAGATTTGATCTTACATTCATCAATCTGGTAAAAAAATAATAGATAAATTTTTCTTCAGTTAGAGTCTCACATCCTATAATATCCTTGACTTAGCTGTATGAAATCACAGTAATTTGTGTACTCCCTATTAGCCTCCCACATTAGCCTAAACAGAAGAATCATTCAAAGAATTAGAAAAATCATTGCAGAAAAAATTGCATACATAGTCTGAGTTCCAGACTTTTTCTTTCACTTTTATTAAGTTCTTGTAAATTTTCCATTCTGTGAGGGCAGCTGTCACATGAATCATGGGTTTTACTGCCATTTGGAACTCTAAATGCTCCTTGGGCTCCTTTAAATTACTTAGCCCAAAGCCTGAAGCCAAGAGAAGGCTTGAGATGCTTTGGGGCTGTAATTCCTCAATAGCAGGACTCTGAGGCTCCCAGGCACAGCAGACAGGGCCAGGGCTGCCAAGGAGCATTCAAGGAAGTTGTACCTTCCAGATTTATTTTAATGGGTTGTCTCATACAGTGATGGAAATTTGGGAAGTGACAGCACAAAATTTCTTGGTAACTTGGTACCTGGGAGCATTTGAACTCTGATTTCTTGCCAGTGAGTATGACAGTCATCAAAGAAGGGCAGAAAGGGAGTCAATATCAAATAATCAATTTTACGTGATGTGTGCAGGTTATTATTTGCACTGAAGACTAAATCGAAATATGAACAGGGCTCAGCAGAAAACATCAGTGTGGATTTTCTCATGTCAGAGATTAATTGCATATTTAGGGCCACAGTTCTGCAAAGGCAGGATTTCTGTGACTTATTCCATGAAGTCACCTGAACTTCCCAGTGCATACCTGGAAGTCTCTTCAAGACAAGAGTCATGGGGCATTTTTTAAAAAAAAAAACCTCTTCTTTTTGACATTACTACTTTAAGGAGAACAGGTGACTCTTCAGTTTATATCTACATTCATTCAGATTATTTTAATTAACTGAAGAAATGATATCTAAGAGAATAACACCAGGCAGTACAAGGTTTGGTTTGTTGTGTTGGGTTTTTTGGGCAGTGGGGGTTAGTTTGGTTTGGTTTTCATAAAAGCAGGACAAACACTGTCATGATAGAAAGAGGAGAGCTAATTAAAATCTGGATGGATAATCTTATTGTTTTTGAAGGGCTGCTTGTTAAAGTGAAACACCACAACTAGATTATTCCACCAAGTTTAATGAAGTAGGTTTGTTAAACCARTGTCTCTCTGTCTCCTATGAAATAAAGTGAAAACCTGAAGTGACTTTTGGAAGGAAAAAGTGTTTGAAACAATTTTTAATAAACACTACCTAATTCTGGAATAAAAAGATTGAAAGAGCATTTTTGATAATTTGAAAATATTTCTTATTCTTACTCTGGAGAAGAGCACCATCTACTGATCATTGCTCCAAAATTCCAGTGCGAGGTTTCACTTGAGTGCGTTTTACTTGAATGCAACATCATAAACTTAACTCCAGAGGCTTTGGATGACTCTTGAACACATGTGAAAGAAAGCTTGTGTGTCTTCAGCTACCAGCTGATACCATTGTGATGTTTTATTGTTTTAGTAGCCAGCAACACCCTAGCAGCAGGAAGCACTCTCAAGAGCTTCAGAACCTATGGTGGTATTGAATAAACCCACATTATCACTAAGAGGGTGGCACAGTGGCTTGTTGCAGATGCCTGCTTCTTGCTAGCACCTTTCAGTCACGTGAAGAACTAACCTAAGCAGGAGAAAGGGGTTTGGGTTTTTTTAAAGTAGGATCTGTTTTTCAGCTCCCACAAGTGGGAGAGGACAAGGATTGCCCTTTCCAATCCCAGCACAGATTTATGCCAAATTACGGCATTGTTTATCATAACCTTAAAAAACATGCAGCTCTTCTGCACTAAAGTTCTTGAGTTCACCTCCAAAGCTTTTTCTGAGCTTGCTTTTCTGCCATACTCCTCCAATGCCATGAACAGCCTTCCCACTCCCATTCAGATGACGTACCTACACTGCAATCTCAGGTCATTTCTTGGATGTCTTTCCAGYCACATTATATATTCTTTTAATTATATCACATAGGTCTTCTTTTTATAGCTGCTCTGAAGGCACTGACTTTTCTCCTACAAAGGTTCCTTTATTTTCATRCTCTTAGAGCAAGTGACCACACCCTGGCCAGTGGGAACAAAGCAGTGCTCCAGGAGCACAGTGGGAGGAGCTGCCCAGCAGGTGTGGGGAGGATGTTGGCCACTGAGGGTGGTGGTCCAGCAGGCCCTAGTGGGTCTGAGATTTGGGTGACCAGGCGGCCAGGCTGTGACAGTGACTGAGACAGAAGCAGCCTTGCTTTGCAAGGACAGGAGCACCCATGAAGCTTCAGACCCAAGGCACAGAGGCCCCAGTGAGGTTTCTCCCAGCTCTGTCTCAAAACCCAGKGGTGGTAGTCGARACTGTAGACCCTGCTGGTGCACTCAGGGCCCTAACTGCAGCAAGAAACCTTAGCTATAAATAGGTTTTCTTTGCTCATTTCCCTGCACACTTGATAGGATTTGAGTTCTTAAAAAGCTTTAGTGCTGTTCTGAAAAACAATTTCGGAAAATTGGTGTGCTGGCGATTGCTGTCATCCCATGAGTGATGGCACTATTTTCCCAATGTCTCACATCTGATGTGGTCGTGGTGATTGTCTCTAAACCAAAATGTGAAGAGCTGAAGCAGGAGCTCCCAGAGCTGCGTGCACAGCTGCTGCTTGAAACCGCCAGCTAAATGTCCATGACTGGCACTCACGCCCTCCGTGGGTCTGGCACAGAGTAGAATTCATTACACATTTATTACTTCTCATGCAATTATGCATCTTTGTGAAGCACAGGAGAATTAAGGAGCTCCTCATATATTGCCCTTGTCAGGCCACAGCCCAGCAGCTAGAGCTGAAAGGTATCATTACTCAATAATTTCTTGCTTGACTCAGCCTCCAATTCTTGAATTCCTTGTCCCAGGGACATATGATCATGGGAACATCTCAGCTGGATGGCGGAGGAGTTGTTTAGAGAATGTTTCCAGATCTTTTAGCTCTGGGGTAAAAACTTAAAATCATGACTCACTTGCATTCAAGATACTCCATTACCCTGCCTGTATATAAAATTATCAGTCTTTTGGGTTTGAGGGTTTTTTTCATTATACACTGGAACTTTTACTGGACAGATTTCTACTTCTTCTGGCAGGGTAGATGGTTATTTCCTTATTTCTGTATGCAAGGCTTGGTAAGACCGAAAAATCTCTTTCCTCCATCAAAAGGAAAAAGAAAAAATTAAAGATGGATATGGCACAGCCTCTCTTTCCAACCTGCACCATGGTCTGACTGACCTCATGAGGAAACAGTTGAAAGCTGAGTCCAAGTTAAATATAAGTTGCCTATACTTATAAATATACTGAAGGAATGGAGAGAAAAGGATAAAGTAGAGCCATTTACATGGGGGAAACCAGAGGCACTGAGGTGTGTGGTCWGATATTCAGCAAGTAAGTTACAGCCATCTCCAGGCTATGTTTATCACTGGGTAAGGTAATTTCAAGGCATATGATAAATTCCTAGCTAGAGCTTGCAGATGTTGTAAGCTGCTCTCACTGCCTCTGACAAATCGTTCACACAGAGCCGGGCAGACTCAAGTGTCTGAGAATTATCTTTGGCTCTCGGAGTGCTCTGTGCAAAAAATTGACTTTGAGAGGGTCAATATGAACCACCACGAACCAACCCTCTCTTCTGGTCATGACTACATTTGAAAATTGGGCCTTAAACTATTTGACTCACATGGTGAGTCAGTGTTTTTCTGTCAAAAATGTACTAGGCTATCGATCTGAGAACTCCAGAGGGCCTCAGTGATACAGCATCCAAGAGGAGACAGAAGGCAGTGGAAGTTATGGAAAAGAAGTTTTCAACAACTTCAATTAACAATAAACTGCACCTTCACCAGGAAAGATTTGAGATGAAAGGCTATCCATTTTTTTYTTCAGGTAGGCGATTAAACTTGGTATATTTAAAGGTGGTAAGTTGTACAAAGTTTTTGATAAGCTGACTGCCCTGCCATTCTGATTTCTTATTACATATTGTTCAATACACATTATGTGTATAATACATTCTGTTCCCGTTGTGTACTATAATAGTGCTTTTATCCRTGGCAAGACAAAGAAGTCCTGGATAATTACAACTTCTCAGAAACCTTGAAACCACATCACAGGTTATAGAAAAGATACTTYGCTAAAGCAAATCAAAGAAAATGGGCAGAACTAAAAAAAAAATATACAGATTAAACATAAAAAAACTTGAACAGAAATTTTAACACATGGTTTTCTGGCTCCATCTGGTGTTTATTYTACACGATTTCTAGCTCAAGGAAATCTGATTTTCACTTCTTTTTCAAGCTATACATTGGAAATGAGGAGTGGTATCAAAATGACACTTAAATTTGCATATTCTGAGGACTGACATTCAAAGTTGTATATTAGTTATTGTGAAGGTAAAAGAAGACTACTTTTTTAGTCAGTTTTTATATCCTGTGGCTTAAATAATTTTCAGATCTGAGAAAGGGCTTCTGTGGCAAACAAGAAGCCTTATTTCTCTTTAGGATATCTGTTAGAATGCTAAAATACTGTTCCTCCCTACTAATCTTGCTTTGCTTAGATCCTCATGATGCCTAAATCATACATACTACCGCTTTATTCAAATACTACTGCTTTATTCAAATTAACTCTCAAACATTTGCAACACAATTATCACAAATTTCACATCAAATATTTTATTGGTGCTGCTTTCAGGTCAGATACTAACATATTTACTATCTGTGCAGAAAAAGCACCCGATTCACTTGGTTTGTAACAGTTCCTAGGAGAACTTGTTCCATCACCGTCCCAGGGACTGAAGCAAGACTAATGTGTCTTTAGCTTTCTGGGCCCTCTTTTGGGCCYTTCTTGTAAATGTGTTTGACATCTGCCCTCTTCCAGTCATTAAAGATATCCTCTGATCTCCATAACTGTTCAAATATTATAGACAGTGGCTCTGCAGCAATGCCAGCCACTTCTCCCACACTTCTCGCACAGATTTCATCCAAGCCCATAGACATATGTGGATATCAGAATACAAGCTCTTCTTTGTTAGCGTTTCTCACAATATCATGACACAACACTCTTCTTTTTCTACTGGGCCTAACATGCAAAACTGCCTTGTCCTGGTATGTTCACAACCCAGCAAACTCATTGTAAAAACAGGGTAAATTAAATGTTATCCTTTAAAAAAGGGATTCTCACTTTCCATGGAGAGCAGTACATATATACCGCACATGCACAATACAAACAATATTAAATCACCATGAATGCATCTTCAAATATGATTTAGCAATTGAGAATAATGTGGAATAGCCAGTACTTCCTGACAAACAAACTTTCTGCATACCTCAGGGGCTTGACTATACTTGCAGAACACCAGAGTACAGCAGATAACATTAAGAAATTCTTCCCCAGCAGCAAAAAAAGGTTTGGTTTGGGTTTTTTTGGTTTGGCTTTCTCCCCCCACCCCCAGCTGTAAAAGCATAATAGCTGCATTTATAAATACCAGACTGAGCTCTTCCTTCCAATAACATATGCCATCCACAATACCCAGCCTCTGCAGTCTCTAACCCAAAATGATTCAGCATTTGATGCAAATGGAATAGTTTTACTTTAAAGAAAAAAAAATTTTTGGCTGTCCACTAAATGTCACAGAGGAAATTCATGGCATGTAGGAAAATAACTGTGTACAGTACTGTTGAGCCAAGACTGTCTAACACATTGTATTCATTATAGTCTAAGAATAATAACAACATTTTTAATGAGCCTTATCTTCCCATGATGATACTGTGGAGGTATTATAATTACTAAAAGCCTTGTCTGCTCCTGATTTCTGACATGTGCTCAAGCTGGAGTCTCTAATATTATCTCAGTGCTCTGATCCTGCACGTGTGTAGGCGTCGACATTAGGAAAAGAGTTATTAGCAGCTCATTTGTTCTTGTTTCCAGAACCAAGCTCATTTGTGTGATTTGTTGCTGTTTCCAGAACCAAGCTCATTTGTGAGATCCCTGGAAGAAGAGTCAGGCATGCCAGAGGAAAAGGAAACCCAGCCCTGGCTCTTGTGCCACATCCACTAGATCTGTGGCATTGCCAGGTGTCAGCTCTGGCCCAGGCAGGCAAGGACAATGCAGCAGCTTTGGGACAGCCAGGAATTCAGCAGAAAGCTGTGTCTAGTCCGGATCCTTAGCAGGATATCACCGGGGGGAAAAAAAAAAAGAAAAGGTGTTACTTAGTATCTTCCCGTGCTTCCTTTCCTGAAATAGTAGGAGATACTTCTTTACTTCACCAAGAAATGTAGGAAGCTACGTGTTTTCTATTAGATGGAGCATTTGAGCTTTCTGGGAACTGGGACATAATTTGAGGTAAGTTGCTTTCAAGGTAGAGTTCCCTAATAGTTCAAAAATAGACACATCTTGTGCTGCCTTTTTTAAATGAAGTTATGGGGAAAAAAAAGAAATTTGCAATAAATTGCGATGAAGTCTGTGATATCTTACTGACTTTCAGCGGGAGAAATCTTCCTAACTGATACTTACTGCCCAAATCTCAATTAATTAAGTGTAGCCATTAAAAGAAACTAAACCCGGAGTGTTTCATAAAGAACAACCACTCATGCAAGCTAAAAAAAAAGAAAAGAAAAGAAAAGAAAAGAAAAGAAAAGAAAAGAAAAGAAAAGAAAAGAAAAGAAAAGAAAAGAAAAGAAAAGAAAAGAAAAGAAAAGNAAGAAAAGAAAAGAAAAGAAAAGAAAAGAAAAGAAAAGAAAAGAAAAGAAAAGAAAAGAAAAGAAAAGAAAAGAAAAGAAAAGAAAAGAAAAGAACACCAGGTTTTTTAAAAGCTATTGTGGAGCACTGAATCGAAACCCTTCCTTCAGGTTATTCCGGCATGGGAGGCTGAGATTTCCCAAGCACCGAGGCGGGGGCCCTCAAACTGTGCAGGATTATCCAGCATTTCGCCGGGCCCTTGGGCACCCCATCTTGAGGGCACACGTAGGGTACAAACTCGGTCTCCCACAACGCTCGGGAGCGGCCGGGAACGGCGCGGTTCCCGATCCCCCTCAGCGCCGGGGAGCGGCGGGCGGGGCCGGGGCGGCGGGGCCGGGGCGGCGGGGCAGGCCCAGGGGTGGGAGCGGGCGGTGCCGAGCGCCGCCCTTCCCCCGGCCGTGGCGGCGAGGGCGGGCCCGGAAGGGGAGCCGCCGCCGCCCGCCTGACTTCCCCGTCTGGCGGGCGGGGCGGGAGCGCGGGCACGGGCGCCATGCTGCAGTTCCTGGTAAGGCTCCGCGGGCGCGGCGCCGCCGCCATGGCACGGCCGGGCGGGGCGGTGGGGCCGCGGCCCAGCCGGGGATGGAAGGGCGCGGGGTGCGGCCACAGCGCGGCCCCGTGTCCGAGCACACCGCGGCCCCCTGTCAGCCGGGCGCCTGCGCCCGGTTCTGGCTCCCCGGCAGCGCACCACCCTTGGGCGGCTGCCCGGCTGCCCTTCTCCCCGTCCTTCCACCCGCCCTGGCCCCGCTGTTCGATACCCGCCGGGCGTGTCCCCCTTGTTCCCGCAGAACGGTGCTTTAAAAGTGATCTGAAAATGGAGTTCCTGGCTTGTTTTCCCTCCAAGTCGTGCTCTTAATTTGCCTAGGAGAGTCAGCAGATTCTGCTTGCTCACGGTGATGCTCCCGTTGCTGCTCAAATTTCTTTGTGTGAGCAAAGGGGGAGCAAGGGCGTCAGCCCTTGCCATTTTGTGCACCCCTAAATATTTATGGCTGGAGGTGTGGATTTTTGTATACAGAAATTAAGGCAAGAGATCACGTTTCATTACTGTCATTTATTAAATCTCCATAAGAACAGCAGAAKTACTAGACTTTATCTTTCGTTGGGGGAAGATAATTCAGCTGGCTAATGAGTTTCATAGCAGGTGTTGATACAGAGCAAGAAGAGATGGCCTATTTTCGGTGGGGAGAGTCCTGCTTGTTTTTATATAATGAATAAATGAGGCCTATTTCTTCTACCAGCTTCATAATAACAAGAATGAAAGCCTCAGTCATTTCTGTAGCTGTTTATAATCCCTCTCCACGCCAATGAAAACGCTCAGTAAGGCTAAATATGGTTAGCCACTCAAAGTTTCTGTATTTATCAACTCCACTGCTTGCTACAAATGTGTTTTTTTGTTGCTAGATAAAAACATAATTATGACTTTTTATTAGGGCATGAAAGTTAGAAAAAAAAGATACGCTAATTCGGGGTTTCTTGCCTGCTTGGGTGTGGATTGGTGTGTTTGACTCTTGCTCTCCCTGGTGAGGGCTGTAGCAGAGAGATAAAGGAATAATCTCAAAACCCTTGTGTTTTTGCAATCCAGAGTTAAACATTAAAGAAGCATTCGTTTACAATGCATCTTGAAGTGCTGGCTAGAAATTGGAAGACCCTGAGCTCTCCATCAGCCCTGTTGTTTTTAGTTAAAGCTAAGCTCCTTTAAAAAAAAAWAAACAAGGAATAAGACCAAAAATCTGCTTAAGAAAATACTAAAATAACTTGCAGTCGTAGTTCATTTGGCAGTTCTCAGCCAATTTTAGTTTTATGTAGATAAATTTTCACCAGTGATGCTTATGSAGTCTGAATCACAGAAAAGATGAGCTGTGCTCTGTCCTGCTTTGGGCATGGAAAAAATGTCTGGTCAGTATGTGATGGCAAAGTGGTTTTGTGGAMAGTGGTTTTATTTTTCTTAAAATAGTCTTATTTTTACAGCGATGACCGTAAGCAATAATAATTTTCTTAAATAGAACTGGCCTTGGCTGTCGTASAGTGATTTGTGTACTGACAATTAATGAAAGCACAGTATCAGTAGTGTTCCCATTCAAAATAGTTAAATGAGCTTCCATAGTATAGGGCATACTTATTTTGAAGTGTTAACAATAAAAATAAAATATAGGATATTGGGGAATTGCTGAATGAAAGTCTCATCACCTGATTTTGAAGAAAGGAATTTCTTTCACTCCAGAGGTGTGAAAGAGGTGAGGTTCTTATGCTTGAGGATTTTCCTCAACTGGCAAACAGAGTCTGGGCCAGAAACTGTTCTTCTGTTTTGCTCTTATTCTACTTCCAGAGTGCATTTTTACRGACATCCTTCATCAACTACAAGTTTGCACAATTGTCAAAAGAGGTTTACTCACCTTCCAACCAACTGTACTTTCCTGCCTTAGAGAGGCCCCCAGATCTGAGTGGATTTGGCTGACAACTAATGTCTTGGGGTCAGAAGGGTCTGTCTGGAAGATGCACAGCTGTTGTTGCAGAAGAGAAGAAGCAGCTCTTCATACCAAGACATTTATGTCCCTTTCCAGCACTGAGCATTATTCCACTGGGGTGTTGCTTTAGGCTTTCCTGGCGTGGACCAAGAGCTCTGTGATATGTAGGTCCCTTTGCTGCCTTTCTGGGTGTGCAGAGAACCTTACAAAGATGAACATAGCTTGATCCAAATGGTCTTGGATATGTGTATTGGAAAACACAACTGTGTGGTATTTTGGAAATGATGGCATGGTGTTTCTGGTGAGGAACGTGGGTAAACTTGCATCTCTCTGGATGAAATATGAGAAATTAAATAGGAGTGGAGTTGAAACTCTTTAGTCTTTACATGACTTGAAATACTCCTTTTTCTTTATTTTAGCCAATACACTTTTGTTGGAAGGATGTTAACTCTTCTCCCTTTCTTCCTTTTTAGCTTGGTTTTACTCTTGGCAACGTGGTTGGGATGTATCTGGCTCAGAACTATGATGTGAGTATCCTACTGTTCTCAGAGTTAAACCTATTCTGAAAATACAAGGCTGTTTTCCCTCCATTGGAACTGAATTGRTATTTATTTTGATGGTTTCTTTTATTTAAACAGAATGCAGATCATACTGACTTTAGTTACAAATGAACTCACACTTTTTCAGGAAGAATTGCTTCACTGAAAGGGCTGTGCAGGGAAATGGTGGAGCCACCATCCCTGGAGGTGTTCAAGGAATGACTGGACACGCACTTAATGCTGTGGTCCAGTTGACAAGGTGGTGATCAGTCAAAGGTTGGGCTGTGATCTTAGAGGTCTTTTCCAACCTTATTAGCAAAAAAAGAAAAGAGAAGTGGTACCAAGACATCTTTCTCTCTGACATCCTCTCTGTGGTACTGTAATGCTCAAAGCCTTACCTGCTTTTGGTCCTAGAGCCCAGGCAGCTACAGCCAAAGACTGGAGAAATAGAAAAGGTTTATCAATTGCCCATGGATTTTACCAGCACTAAAATACTGGTTTCCTGACTCTGGTAGCCTGTCTTCTTACAGTGTTCTCCACTCAGTTCTCCACTCAGAACTGTTTGTTAGTAAAAATCCTCAGAGCATGTGAAATGCTTGTCTTTTGGACCAATAATAAAAGTAAGTTTTGCCAGCTTTTTTTGAAAATTCCACATCTGATCCTACTTCAAAGAGTGTATTGATCTTCAATCTTTCTTTCCTTCTTGTCTCATAGTGAGAAAAGGAAGGGAACTTTCTGTCCTGAGTTCTCAGTTAGCAGAGTTTTCAATGTGAGAGGGCAGAAGATTTCAAGCCGAGTCTTCAAAACATGCTTTTAATATCTGCAGAGTCATCAGAATCCTTTGTAAGAGCAGTGCCACTTAAATTTGTTATTAACTCCTCTAGACAGTGAACAACTAACATATCCTTCTTTTTTTAATTCTTATGTAATCTATATTAGCCTAATTTAAAGAAAAACAAAACCAAAGTTATTGCGGCTCTGATGACATTTATGTTTGGCTTTCCTCTTCRGTATTGAAGTTACCTTGCTTAAAAAAATATTCTTACATTTTGTTGTTTGTTTATGCACAAACTTCTGTGATGTTTCCTGCCAGTCACTCTGGTAATAGGAGTAACAAAAGGCTAGTGTTTCTATCCAATATATGTTTTACAGTGTTACAAAAATGTAGTCATAAGGATATATTTGGATGTATCAATATGTATCACAAGCATTGTATAGTGCTTTTCTGGCRGCACTAATAAAGTATTGCCACAAGAGGGGGACTCAGGCTTTTGATTTGCAGGAAATGGTTCCCTGGAAATGTAACACTGACTTGCAGGATGAACATGGAAATTTTATTGCTAGGATTGAAGATGATTGGGTTTAGATGACATTTAAGATAAATTTTTCATAGTGAGGTCCTAATTCTGCAGCTGTACACACAATGTGCTTAGTTATAAGTACGTGAAGGGTTCTGCTGACAGTGGTGGAGTTCTCTTGGTTTTGTTTAAATGTCAGGTGTGTTACAGGCTGGCTCTTAATTTTGTTTGCTCAAACAGAGCCTAACTCTGAAAAGGAAGGTAAGAGAAACTTACATTGCTGGTACTGTGAGCCTCAGACCATTCAACAAGAGAACTCCATTCTGTTTGGGTTAACTTCTGCTCTGTGGTCAGGTTACATAGGAAGTAAAAGCCCAAGTTTTTTTTCACAACTACCAGTGGAAACTTTGCTTTAATTTCRTTTTAATCAGTTAGCTTGTAAAATCATACATTGTCACTTGCCAGTTTTAGCTGGAAATAATTAGTCATAATCTTTTCTTTGCCCTTAAAAGTTGCAGATTTTTTTTTTCTTTCACATTATCAAAATTTACCGTTGGATTATTTTATCAAAATTCTTTTATTTGCAAGAGAAAGCTGAAGTTTTGAAGCTCACAAGCGATAAATTGAATTTTCATTTAAGTGTGAAACTGCAAAAGGTTGCCAATTTTGCAATGCAGTAGAATTCYCCAGTGAGGAATTTTGTTTCCGACAGGATGAACCAGGAGAAATATTCCTTAATAAATTTCTTGAGAATATGTTTGATGCTCTTGAACGTCTCCTTTCTCTTGAGTTGTGACCAGTTTAGTGCAATCTAATTTTCCCTTCAAARCGTGTGCATCAGTGTTTAAATCTGCTTATTCTTGGCAGTTCRTCTTCTTTCAGTGAGGAAGCCAGACTGGTCTTAATAAATTTCCTGTAAAGTGATCTTTTTTCTTTCCTCCTGTTCCCATCACTACTGGCTGACTTCTAGCCTTAACAATCTAAATACTTCCTGAAGCCTCATGTGAGGTACTTTCATCTGCTGTTTGGTTGGTGCTGCTTTAATTTKAACCTCTGTGCAAGGTAAAAGGAACTAGAAGTATCTTTTAAAAACTAGTTTAAACTTCAAAGARTTTTTTGCTGTGTGTATGGTATTGTCTTTCCTGGTGAGGATCACGTATCCCAGGATTTTTTGTTAATTTTTGTGGGTTTTGATTTAATCTGTTTTGTTTTGTCTTTGAAGATTCCTAACATTGCAAAGAAGCTTGAAGATTTTAAGAAGGATGTGGAAGCCAAGAAGAAACCTCCCAACGACAAGTCCTGAAAGAGCAATGTTCCCCAGGTCAACTCTGTGTGTGCAGCAAGGATGCAATTTACCTTTCAGGCAGCAAAGGTCAAGTAGAGGGTTGGCATGGGAGGTTCCTCCACTCTTAGTCTCCTAGAACTGGAATATCCTTCTTTTGAAAGAGCAGCCGTGAACTTTTCCTGGGACTGATTTTCAAGGGTTTCGGAATTTGGATTTGCAGCTGRTGTGCGACTGGATAAGCTTGTTTGTATTTTTCAGTATTTCTTTTCCTAATATTTTGTAACCCGTTTTTACCTGATCCAACTGGAGTCCTTTTGGTCCTGTTACTATGTTTACCTCACACTTGGTAATACCCTAGCTCTTAGAACATCACAAAAGAAATTAAATGCATCAAGAAGTAACTTCCAGAGTTTCTTGTCGTTTGTTGTGAGCAGTGGTACTTCGCTGTCCTTAAGATCCATGTTCCATTGTTGGAGATGGGAAAGTTCATTCATCAAAAGGCCATRTAAAGGAAACAAAACACACCTTGCAGATTGGTACCAGGCTCCAGCACTTTCCTGGTGCCAGTCTCTGTCCCAYGTGCTGTTGAGCTCTGGTCTGCATTAGACCCTGTGGTGATGGAAAGCCGCAGATCCTACAGATCCATGCTAGTCCCAGCAGCTGGAAAGGGYCWRCAACTCRGCCCCACACAGCCACTGAGTCACTGCCCCCAGTGGGATGAGAGAGGGAATCAGAAGGGTAAAAGTGAGAAAACCCATGGGTTAGGAGAAAGGATTCCATAGGTAAAGCAAAAGCCACACACACAAGCAAAGCAAAAAAAGCAGCCATTAAAAACCCTGCTGTGTGAGAGAACACACATCRTGTTGTAGCACTCTTACCTTCTGTTTGAAATCATGATTTTGCAAAAATTCTGAAAAAAAGTTGCAGTGATTTGAATAGATGTAAATTACATTAATTCAAGAATCTATCAAATAATTTTTTTTTCATGTAGAAGAGTTCTATCAACTCTGTAAGATGGCTTAAATCACCAAGTCCCCTTGACAGTCCTACAGGATGTGAAGGACAAAGAAATGTGCCAGGAAGATAATCTCCTGGCTTTTATTGGGAACGCCTGGTGATAGACTGCTATGGACAAGCACAGAAAATTGCCTCCGTTTGTTCAGGCTCTAGATTAAAGCATACCTAGAGTGCTTCTCCATTAATGTTTTAATTAGGATAACGATTGTGCCTTCAAAGTGGAATGTCCTTTTACCATGTTTTCATTCTCAGTGTGGGAAATCTGTAGAGCACGTGGTCTGTATTCCTCTCAGAAGAGACTAAATCAGAAGATGTGCTTTGATCTCTAATGGGTGTTTAGTCCATTAGACTGGTCTGGAGACACTCAGAAGGAAAAGAACCCAAGATCTGGGCACTAATTGTGAACTGTGCTTTGTCAGTGAACTGTGCTGTTTGATATAAACATAACATCAAAGCTTTAAAGTACAGAACTCTCTATGTACCCATTGTGATTTCCACCCTCTCCCCCAAAGCCTTTAATTTGGGTACATCTGAGTGGACTCCAGGATTTCTCACCCGTTTACAGAATACTGTACACCAGACTCTTGCGTCCTTAGCTAAAGTTTGGGGATAACAGAGTTCTTCCACAATGCATTCCTGAAATAGAGACAAGTGTTCCTCATGTAAAAATTCTTCTTCTTCAGGAATAGAAATATATATAAGGAATTTTTCACCTGTAATTTTAAAATAGTATACTGCTACTGGTTAATGTGGTTCTATTCTTTGGATGAAATCTTAAAGTCTGGGCTGAAAGCAGAACTTTTGTTTTTAGGGCTTGATGTAAATGCTGGAAATCACTTAATATGAAATCAGGCTTATCTGCCCTCTGGAGAAAATTCTTTTGCCTTGGTTGTTGGTAGAGACAAATCTGAAGTTGAATGACTACAAGCTATAAATTACTAATGAAAATTTCCCAATTCTTTGCCCACTTGCTATTTATTATAATTTTTTTAAAAAAGAAATTTAAAAAAAAAAGCAATGAAGGGCAGAATCTGGTGGTGGGGCATGCACTGAGTGATCTGACATGGAGAAAGGGCCAGGACAGCACACTGCCTTCCTGCAACTGCCTGGTAGGACGTGGCAGTGACAAGTGCCAGCAGCTGGGAACGTGGAAGTGTGCCAAGAGCACCAAAGCAGGAGAAACTGTCTGYTGGGGAAATTCCTTGTCTGTGTCCACTTCAAATGTCTTGGCACCAATCTCATGAGACACAAACTGTGCCAGAGCCTCATGGAAATGTTTCTGAAGAAATATTGTTTGAGACGTGCGACGCAGCACCAAGCAATTTCATTTACCTACTGCTATTGCTGTTCTTATTGAACACCCTGCTGGACACCCTGTTTGATTTGTGAGGAATCCCAGATCTCCCTAAAGCTGACTGGAATGCCAGCTGCTCATCTCTCAYAAATGAGAATATCCAGTGTTCGTGTCCCCTGGGAAAGGTCTGGGATAGCAAGGTGTGATGGGAGCTGAGCAGAGCTGAGAAATTAAYATTAGCAGGGTAGAGAGTGATTTGTTGCTGAGCAGCGAGGCAGTTGGAAGGTGCTGGTGGSTGAAGCATGAAGTGAGAAGGATTAGAAGATGAGTGCACAGTAAAAGATGCAGAACAGCTAAAGCCTTGGGAAGAGMGCAGGGCAGGAGTTTCTTGGCAGGGAAAGAATGGCTGAATGTAACTTTAGGCACTATGAACAAAGAGATGTTCTGCTTGCTGTGTGTAGGGACAAAACTGTTGGCAYTGCAGACACCCCCACCCACTGTAGTGCTTTTTCCTGGAGAAAGTTGCCCATGTTGGTGAACAGGCATKGCAGCCCCTTCCTCTCCTGCTCCTGTGGCTTCATGGTGGAGCTTGTGCCGGGGGGAGGCCAGAGTGCCTCAGCTTTGAGCACCATTTTGGGGTCTGTGTTCAGCAGCAGCCTCTTGCTGGGGAGCAGGAAAACACCCAGGGAGGGGAGCTGAAGTGGTGTGGAGGATCTGGATGGTGGAGGCTGGGGTCAGCTTTGTGTGCTGGGGTGCAGCAGAGCAGCAGGCTCAGGACAGGGGGAGCACAGGAACCGATGAGATGAGGAAAGGCTTGGAAAAGTGAGGCCGAGGTCTTGTTCTATGCATCAGGAGGGCAGGGGATGCACTGAGCCACTAATGCACAGGAACACTTTGCTATTCAAAATGAAATTTACAGAAACTACTAGGAATAGCAATTGTTTTGATGAAGGATGCTGCTTCCTGCCTTTGGTACAAGGGGTAACACATGCTTTTGTGGTTTTCCCATATTTCTCCCCCTCTGCCAGCCTGTGACCTTTTCTAGTATCTGTTTATTTCCAAGACAAGTCTGTGGGATCCCCGTTTTGACAGAAGCAGTAAACCAACACCTCCTGCTGTCTCAACACTGCTTCTGTAAGGGTTTGGTGGGTTATGAGTGAAATATATCCTGTTGGTATTCTCATGAAGCACCAGAATGTGCAGTAGTGAATAATTTATTTTATTGACATTTTATTTTTGCAGAATAGACATTCACACTATCAACTAGAGAGCCTAGATTATAAGTGGAAAGCATAAAAATTCATTAAAGTGTATGTCTGATGAATGTGATTAAATGAGATCCAATCATCCTAATATACAGCTTAAATGTATTGACATTACAGAAATTATTAAAAACAGGACATAATGCATGAGAAGATTTACTGAGTGTCACAGGGATCTAGTGAGGAAAGAAGGGCACTTAATTTGTTGATGAGAGATAATGGGATTGGCCTTTTGGTTTGGTAGTTATCTACTCTATGTCACAGTTTCCTACGTTTGGAGTGCCTGTTCTCTGGGCTGCTAGAGAGCAGGGGGTGTGATGTTCAAGTGAAGGCCCGTGATGGGGAGATACACCAGCACCACTCCACTTCAGCCCTCTCCCTTCTTACTCATGGAGCAGCACTGAGTGCCATCGTGGCTGAGACTGTATTTCTCTGTCAGGGGAATCATAACTTCAGCATTATCAGAATAGCAGCCAAAGAGACAGGAGAGCAATGGGGGGGTTGGTGTGGTAAGGTTTTGCTGGTCACAGCTTCCCCTGCTGAAAGAACTCCCACTGCACTAATGATAAAGAAGGTACTGAACAAAACTCTCGGTTTCTGGAACTCTTCCTTCCAAAGCAGAGGTTGCAAGTACTGCAATACTGGAAATTTATACTAGTGCTGTGGGGAAAAAAACCATTCTCCTTCCAAGGAGAATTCTCCCTCCTCGCTGGAGGTTTCTATTATCCCTTTGAAGTGCTGTAGCTGGTAGTTGGTAGCTGGATTTCTGTCCAGGTCGTATGGGTTAGGTGGAAAAGTGGTTTTTGCAACACAGTGATGAGTCATCTCAAAACAAGAATAATAATTTGCCTTCAGAAGAAGTAGGCTTATAAAACTCTTCTGGATTTGGGAATAAGACTGACCCTACATTCACTGTAGAAGTCAATGGTAGGACTGGATGTGCTACTGCTGAATACACCAGTGTACGTGTGCTTGTCTTCTGCCACCGGAGTCCTATACACAAGTCCTACATAATTGTTCTAAGGCATGAAAAAGCTCTAGGCAGATAATTTGGAGGAATGGGTTTTTTCTGAGTTACGGTATCCCAGAGAAAGCAACAACAGAGCAAAGCTAATCTCTCCTTTTAACCCACACTGATTTTCAGAACGGAAAAGCTTTTGCAGAAGACCTCCCTGTGGATTTTCTTCATGGTTTTGCAGTGGATCCTGGTTCTATGTATACACAAGTTTCCTTCTTTCTTTCCTATGTGAAATGTAGGTTCAGTATTTCGTCCCAACTGGCTTTGGTCTTGCACTTTTGCTTTTTTTCTTTTTTTCATCGCAGATTACGTTTGGCTTGTGACGTTGCTGACTGCTGCCCATTCTGGAAAGGTGTTCAGCTGGAAGAGTCGAATCCCCCAAGTGTTGATGGCCACCATGACAACAGCCAGGCCAATCAGATTTACACCCAGGCCAGCTTTCACCTGCAAAAGCAAAAAGCGTTAGAGCACAATGGCAACTTAATCAAAACCAGTTACATAGAAAAAAAAAAGCCTTAGGATCTATACTGACATATATAGTGTGATAATTTTTGTATAGTGATTTCTAGAGCCAAAAAATGCACAATTAATATTATGTGTCAGGGTATATGTTGTGAGAGTGTTCAGGAGTGATGTTTAGAGACTGATGCAGTTCATTGGAGAGCTGCTCAGTTTGTCACTTGAACTTCTCAGTCAGTTAATCAGAATGGGGAGTTAAGCCACACACAGCAGGGTGATACATGACTCACTGTGGAGCTATGTGTTAAATCTAATTTCTCACACTCTCTCGTGCTTGTCTTAGCAGGTGAGTGCAAAGGAATGTGTACTCCTAAGGCTCTTTAGACCATTACATTCATAAAAAAAAATAAAGATAAGAAATGTGTGTGTCTTGTAGCAGATTTGTGGATGTTCTTAACCTGACAGCTCTGCTGTATAACAGCAGTGCAGACATCATTACTTAATATTAGCACCAATATAATCATTATTATTATTGCTGGATGTGGGCACTAGGTGTTGAAGTTGCATGAAGCATGGGAGGATATACCCAGTCCCAAGACTCACCATATCTTTGATCTGGCAGTGCCCATAACTGAAGACAATGGCATTGGGAGGATTACCCACCGGCAGCATCACCGCAAACGAGATGCACATGGTGACAGGAATCAGGGTGTATAAAGGGTTGATGAGCAGGGTTTCTGACTGGAAGAAAAGAGAGAGAGAGGTGTTTTCAACAAAAGTCATTGCTGACAATTAGTATGAAAGGACCCTCTCAGTTTTCTGTGAATCTCATCTCCCTAATTTCTGAATTTAGGTGTGGAAGTATTTTCTGGTTGGTTGGGATTTTTTTTTAGAACGTGTTCTAGGGATCTCTCTTGAGACATTTCACACTGAGGGAAGGTGGAGTTTGCAGCTTTTAGGCCACCTTTGCTCTTTCTCCCATTTGTTCTCTGTGTCATCCCGTATTGTGTCTTATGGATCTTAAGTCACAACATGTTAACATGAAGAACTTGCTTCTTCCAGTTGTTGAATATACTGAGACCATTATGTAAAGTCCTCCTGAACAGTGGTTAAGAAAACCAGCTGTTCATGGCCCAAATTTTCATGGTGAGAAGGCAGTGATGATGGAATATTCTCTACAGTGGGCTAAAGAATGGTTCTCCTACCGTAGTTTTCAGTAGTGGTAAAATTTGGCATTTTCATTTACACTGCCTTGGCCTAGTTTTATGTCAGAGAGAAAGGGAAGGGTAAACAAGGCTACCATCATTTTTGGGAGGGAAGTGTCTCCACGTTACTTTTGCAATCAAAAAAGAAAGTCTCCCTTAAGATGGCAGTTCACACTACAAGTAGGTTACTGCTCTAAATATTTTTTAGGAGAGTCTCTTTCTGTATGGAGCAGAAGCAAATCTGAACTCCTAAGTCACAGAAACACAATTACTTATTTTCATCTGACCATATCATCATATTACCTCAGAGCTGTTCACATACTGTGCTTTGGGACAATCCCATAAAATTGTTATAATAGGGAAGGACAATAAATGACCTGCGTTCTTGTTAAGAAAAGCCTGACATTACATAAAAGAAAATAAATAAGACAATTTCCTGTACCTGCTATTCCAATATAAAATGAATTTAGTATCTCTTTCCCCTGCCTTTGTCAACAGCATCCTGATTTTTCTCTGTCTCTTACAAACATCTCTGCTTCCCATGTTGGAAGATAGTGTGCTTACCAAATCACGCCTTGAACACTTTTAAATCTGAAAAAAAATTCAGTACTCCAGTCTTTCCTTACAAATGGGAGCTAACTAATGAACAACACATTTAAAGTAACATTGATAAAAGTATCTCAAGTTTTATGTGAAATTCACCCATCTTGTTGATTGCATTGATTGATTGCATTGATTGCACCTTGTCTTATACTTGGACTATGAATCCCTCAGTGCACTTTGTCTGAGAGGTATTATAAATTCCCAAATGAATTGCTAAAAAGTTACTATAAATTCCTAAACAAATTGCTAAAATATGCTTTTGGCTGCCCAAGTTTATTATTTTTCCTAGTTCCAAGGCTATAGAACAGCAGCTTGGGAAATGAGGCTGGGTTTCATGTGAACAGAGGGCCRGTATCCTGACATCCTGAAAAATTCCCACCAGCCCGTCAGGAAACAATAGCCTAAAAATGTCACTGTTTTAACTCACCATGCTGCATAAAATAGGCAGAAAGATGGTTATGGTTGCTGGATTACTAACAAATTCTGTTACCATGGACACCAAAATGCAAGCCAGCAGAGTTACAGCCCAGTAGGGAAGGCTGCTCAGGGAGAGCATTTGACGTCCGATCCATGTGGAGAGGCCAGAGGTCTGGGGAAAGGACAGAAGCACAAGGGTTGCTAAATGCTTGGTATGTTTGTAAATCAGATTCTTCTCTCTGTGGCAGTCTACATCAGAGATTCCCACCAGCAAATAAACAAAGTTTAGGTCGATGCTTTCTGTCTTTCCTTTTGCTCAGTAAAGTAGATTTCACTGCAGTGCTCAATAAATAGCAAGAAAGAGATATATTGAGTGAAGGGAGTGGGTATTAGGTTATGTACAAACTTGGAAGTATCCACATCGTAAGTCCAAATTGGGATACAAAGGAATAAAAGACCAGGTTGATAATATTTTCAGGAAGGAGGATAAAAAACCAAAATCTGCATCAGTACCTTGCATCCAGCTGCCAAGGCATAACCTCCTCCCACCAACACTACGATCTCCCAGGGCATGGTCTTCTGGAAGTCCTTCCAGGTAATGATGGGATCCAGTGTGTTAATGTCTGTTGACTTTTCACCATCTCCTGTACCAAATAAAGCAAGTGTGTGACCAGTATTATTCTGCCCTTTTTGCAAGGTTCTTCTAACAGAAATGATTGAATGTGCTTGGGAGTTACCTTGAAAACTATCCAAGACAGAGGCAAAGAAGCAGCTCATAGCCTATTTCTCTGGAGAGCCTGGCCTCAGAAAATGCAGCATGTTAATTCCAAATGTCCTGACTTTCCCTCGGCTGCTCTGTTGATATGAAGAATTGTAAACCCCCGTGTTTTCATTTTATGGCTTTTTGAGGGACTGTGTGCCCTGTTGGGTATATGCATGTRCATATAACTGTACTCTACAAAGATGGTGTTACAATGGCATTATATTTTTAAAGAAGGGCCATTAAGTAGGCCATGAAGCTTGATAAAGTGCATTTAGGCCCCTAGATTTTATCTGAGGACAGTATTTTTTTAGATGTCTGAGTATTTTCTTGAAGGAGGAGTTAAGACAGTGTCATTTTTTCCTAAAACCTGCATAATGTATGACAGTATAAAAAATAAATATGTTTATATACATTCATAATCTCAACATAAGATCTATTCAGACAATTCTACTTTCATACAGCACTGCTGAAAGCCCAGCAAGCTGATCAATACCACTGGGTGCTACCCAAACATGAATGTGAAATAACAATCTTATTATCAAGAAGACTGAGAGAAGCATTGCACAAAATTGGAACATTATCTGGCATTTTCTGACTTCTTTTACGTTTATCTTATGACATTATCAGTGATTTCCACTGTATAAGTGATGACCAATTTTTTTACTAGGGTTTTTTTTCAGCTGATTTTGCATTGTAGTTCTTTAATATAGAACTCCATCTGAACCTTTCCTAAAGCTCGCTCCTAAATTTTAATAACTCTGCTAGCAGTGAAGAGGTGGCAGTCTCAGATTCCAGACCTGTTTTTCATCCTCTGAATGAGATAATATGAATTATAGCAAAGGAAAGGGAGGTCTGATGTAGGAAGGGCTGGAGAGGAGAAACTGAACCCTGAATTACCAATATAAAAGTCTCATCTTGGAACTTTTTACAAAAAAAAAAATCATTAGACACTGGAAAATGTATCAGCTCTCTTTCTGGCTGCACCTCCTCACCTTTTTTCCTTTTTCCAAAACATGGCTTTTTTGCTGGAATCAGGAAAAGCAGAAATCCAAGGAATACAGAGACAGTGGCATCAGTCCGGTAACCTTTCCTAGGAAACAGACAGCGAGGTTGTCACAAAAACACATTAACAGAAACATTTCCAAACCAGGTACATAGCTCCGGGCACATTTTTGCAGGTGCAGTTGTATTTCCACATCTGAAGTCGTATTAACAGCCCACTAGCAAAATATGCCTGCACATCAAGGATACAAATTGGATTTTTTTTTCCCCATTTATTAAACTGACTCTTGTAGCCAACAATCACTGCTCAATAGTTTTTAACATTCTGGTTGAAAAAAAACAATCCCTTTTGGTTTACAAATCTATTAAATTGGAAGTACAGAAGAATAGTGTGTTTATTAGAAGCAAGAAACAGTAAACACATTCTGGGTAAAAGCCAAACCCAAGTGATCCTTTAGAAATGAACTGTAGATTGATTTTAAATTAAATGTTTAAAACTCTTTCTGAAAAAGTATTTTGAGGATTGCCAGACTCCAGGGATCATCAGAAAATCCCAGTATTAGAAATTGTTTTTCTGTCAAAATTAGGATGAAAAATTAACGTTTATACAGGAGAAATGTAAAGAAAACATAAGTTCAAATCCCTTATTCTTCGATGTGCAATGTGTTTATGGTAAGTTTTAATGTAATTTGTTTCAATATTATTTAAAATAAAAGAAAAAATTTTTGCATCAGTCACCATTCTCAGTAATATTTAATTGAATTGAGTTTTTCTCGATAAAACACTTTTTGTCAAAAATTTTAATTTTAATTATAGTTGCCATATATTCCAGTGTCAACTTCTTTATGAATGCTTAAAACTAAAATGTTTTCAGCTCAAAATCTGACCCTTCTATTCTTTTACATTTGAAATGGTTTAATTTACTTTCTCTTCTTAATTCACTTTATTTACTGAGAAAGAATAGAATTTGTCACTATGTGAACAGACTCAGTTTAAAAAGAAAAATCCTAATTTTTTGAATAAAGACTTCATTATTCACCACCCTGTTAAAAGTGGCTGATAATGTCTTAAGGCCAAAAATTATTGTAGAAAGTCATAAGAAGTAAAGTCATATTCCTGTGCAGTTGTTTAGGGAATTGTACTTACTTCTCAAAAAAAGATGACCATCCTGGTACAAAGCCAGGCTCACGAGTGAACCAAAGCAAGGTCATCAGGATGAAGAAGAATCCAGTCACCATCTCGGGATAGCTAGAAATAAAAGAGAAAAAGAAAGCTAGGAATTAAATCCAAGGTCTGTCCGAAAACTCGGGACCAAGTTCCAGAAGAAGTAAGAAAGTAGAAATTGGCTTCAAAAAAACAAGGCTAAAAACCATGTGGAAAATAGTAAGGAAGATTAGTTTGAATTAAAGAATTCCAGATTTGGCTCCCAGCTGGGAACAATCTAAACCCAGTAAAAAATAGGCTAAAAATATCCGTCTATATTTGTAATTCAATCATTCATGGGCAAGACCTGAAGGAAAATATTTCTAAATGCTTTTTCGTATTTGCATTATTATCTGATTAAATGTGTTAACAAGGTGAAGCTCATATTAGCATTCCACTGTAAACACATTCTCTTGCATATTTTAAAAAGGGTAGAAAGCCTAAGAGCAAATGACAATGTAAATTAGCACAGATGGTGCACACAAGGTGACTTGAGGACACTTGAGGTGACTTGAGGAATTTTAATTTAGCAAAGATTTAAATTAAGAATGCTTTCATATTTAGATGCAGTCTAAATAAAAGTCTTGTTTCAGAGTTTATCCTATTCAGGCAGTTGATCTGTCAATATTTCAGTTGAACAGCACAAAAATATTTTGTGAAGAAGGGATTGTGCGACATATCATCCCTTTTGAAAATGAAAATCTCGCCAAATAATCTTTTCAAGAGACATTTCTTGCCATTGTGCATAAAGATTATGGGCAACTGGAAGGGCTGGGCAACTCATGGCATGAGAAAAAGCCTTTGCTGAACTTCTGTCCACTAAAATGAGTGGCCTGAGTTAGGAAGTGTGGTCCTTTATTGAATTAGTTCAAAGGCGGAGACAAACCTTGACTCAGATGACCTGTGAACCCTGGAATAAACCTGAATCTTTCCTTTAGTATCCTTTTTCCTCACAAATAAATAAATGAGTTACATGTTACATGCATGCCTGTAACAGTCTTTGATTTTAGTTCATTTTTTGCATTTAGTTCTACCCTGGAAGAGAGGAAAAAGAGCTCACAGTTTTAGAATAAGCTGCATGAGCCAAAGGCTGCGTGGAGGGCAATAGGAGGAGAGGATGGTTCTGCCTAGAGAGGCAAATTCCCATGGAAGGCAGGTCTGGTTTACCTAACATTTCCCAGTTTCTTATATTCTTCCTGGATTCTACTCTCTGACATTTCTTCCCGTTTCGTCTTCTTCTTCTTGCTCACAGAACAGGTCTCTTTAAAACTGAAGCAGATAGCACAGTAAAATTAGACAAGGGCATAAAGAGGGGGAAAAAAGTAATTAAAAAAAACCACAGCAATGAGGTAAACAGAAAATTCTGGTATCAGGGACTGCTGGGACAAGATGTGACTGGGACAAGGCCCGATGGCAATGGGAAGGGAAATTCCTGCATGTGATCTTTGACTAATCTGGTTTCAAGTTCTTCTAAAATTCAATTCTAGGCATAGTTGGAAGGTCCCCAGGGTGCTCTGACTAGTACTGATTGGTATCACTGAGCCATCTTGAGCCATGCCTGGCCTCCCTCTGCGTAGGATTCCTCAAAGTGCTGCCAGAAACCTCCAAAAGCTATGGCTAGTTTCTATCATCACATGGAAAGATTGTGACAGAGGTCAACTATCAATAGAAATTTTTAACGGGCTAACTATGCTTTCCGCTCGGATCAGGGTTATCCAACATTTTTGGGGCCTGCTCTGGCTTTTGAGGCCATATTTGACTGGAATATTCAGTATTCACAGTAAATAATGAAGGAAAGCTGTGCCTGGGATCCCATTAGCTGCCGGGACCTGTCTGCTTCTGCTAATACTGTTGTAATAATAGCTGTTTTCTAAACCAGGCACAGCCAAATCAGCACCACATTGCCTCTGCCACAGAGGCCAAGGCAGTCAGCCTGGTGTTTTGTCCGGGTAAAAAATGCCTGTACTTCTGCCAGGGTCATGAAAACACAAGCACATATCCTAGCTGGATGTATCGATCCTGCTATCCATTTGTATGAATGTTAAGTGAAGTCCTTAGTTTATTCAGTTTGCCTTCATTCCATAATAAAACGTGGACATTCTTAATTGAAATTAAGATGTTTGCAAGCTTGCTTTAACCCTTTCCTTTTCTTCTCTCCAGTAGTGTTACTTTGCTGTGCTTTGAGCCACAGATCTCTGCTTTTTCACTCCAGCTGTACCCTCTGTCACACAGAGTTGGGGGAGATCTAAGCCAGTCTAAAAGAGGCAACAGCAGTAACTGAAATACCATGGCAGCACAATTTTTATAGTTCTTTTAAGTGCTTAATAGGTGTTTTTATAATTCCTGCCATTTTAATATCTCATTTTGTACCTCACTGGCCAAACCACGGACTACAATCTCCCTCCATGTATCTGCTTAAGGCCAGACTCTCAAAGGAATTTGCATAGCTCAAGATCCAGACAGGCTCTTTCTGCTCAAACAGAAAGACTTAACTAGGCTTTTCATTTCACATAAGTGACACATTTTTTTAGCTCACTCGGCACTGCCCTTCATCTATAGACGTTTTTAAATTTCCTTGCAAACCTCGCTGTTAGACTCCAGTAAAATCCACCAGCAGAAATGCAGTGGCTGGAAGAGAAGAGCTGTGTGGTTTGCCAGGGCCAGTTCTGCAGTAACAATTCTACCCTTAGCTCTTCTCTGCTGGCAAAGATCCTTTGATGGGTCCATTCTCTTTCACCTTTGGCCTGATCTAGGGCCTTAAAGTCTGAAATGCTGTTCCAGCTAAACCAAGTAAGTGCAGATTGATGWCATGGGACTTCCTAGAAAAATAACTTTATGGGAATTCATTAAACATTTTTGCACGAGCATCAGGCAGCTGTTTCAACACGTTCCAAGTGTTTCCAGGCTCAGGAGGATGTGAAGGCAGAGTATTGAAGCCCAGCTCCTAACATAATGTGTTCTTTAATGAACTGCAGTGAATAGAAGTCAGAGATTAAGGAGGCTTGGAATCAACTAGTACTTCTCAAAAAGTCGATAATGCTTCAGTCTCTGGTATTATTTAGAACAACATTAACCAGCATGAAGTCTTGGATGCAACGTGGAATTTCAATTTTTTTTTTTTAAACAAAAGTAGTTGAGGGTCATGTTAGGGCCTGTTTCCTCTCCAGATTAAAAAAAAAAATGGCAGGGGGAATGTATATTAGCCTTTCAATTTGGAGCCACAAGACTCAGAGACTGACTGAGAGGGGCATGGAGCCATTCAGCTCTAAATCACTTCTTCAAATCTAGTCAAGGTCAGCAGCAAGCAGAACTCATTATCAATTTATTCATTGTCTTAGGTGAAACAGTGATGTCAGTTCAGTTTACTTGTAAGAGTAAAGTAAATCAAATTAAGGCCAATTTAATTCTGAGCAAGTGTGTCTGCATCACGATTTAATGCAGATCAACTCTAAATGCACACATTTAGGCAATTTTCATTAACTTTGCTGAATGCCTCTGTAAAGACAAAATGTGGTACAAATGAACTGGAAGACTGAGACTTTTTCTTATTTTGGGGCTTAGGGACATACTGGTATGAAACATTTTTGTCTTAGGCTGTGAGTCCTTTCCACTTTGAAGAGAAATATATATGGAGTCTATTTACCTTTAATTTTAACTGGTCTTACATTAATTTCATTGAGCTGGAGACAGATCTGAAAAGTTACTTGTTCACTTGCTGTTATTTTTCTATTCATCTTTTAAACTGTGCTTTTCCGAAAGGATTTATAAGAAGATTTTTGGTCCACAAGAGAATCCTCATTGTCACAAGGGGAAAGAAACCCCCAGCCAGATGAAAGCTTCATAAAGATTTCTATCAGCAATACCTAGGCACTTCAATCTCAAGCAGCAATACTCTATACTGCTGGGCAGTTATGCAGTAAGATTTCCTCTGGTAATTGTTCTGGCAAGAAGAAGGAAATTGTGGCTTAAATTCTGTTATTTGACAGACAAAACATCTTTATGAGACACATTCTAGAGGAGCCACAGATGCCCTGCTTTTGCAATCCATGGGTCTTGAACAACCCTCACTCACTTGCAACCCAAGAACAGCCAGTGCAGCCAGAACCAAGTCAGCACCAACATGATGAGGGAGATGGGGAAGCTGAACAGAAACCAGGTTCCAAAATTCACCACTTCAGCTTTTGGGTATTGGCTGTAAATTAAAAAAGAGGATGCATGAAAAGTTAGAACAGGAAAAGGACATGGACTTCCAATATGCATAATTGAACTCACGTATAATATGTATACATATAGAGAGAGATATATAGATATATAGATATATAGATRTATAGATGTATAGATGTATAGATATATAGATATATAGATATATAGATATATAGATATAAGTCATGGCATGATAGAAAAATTCAATCAGTATGTATTTTGCATTTGCAAAATGCATTTGCAACAAAAATGCCAATCCTTGACCTTGTCTGACCAACAGACGAGTCATACAGCACTCCAAAACTCTAATATCAGATGGTCTGGCTTGTCTAGCCAGCTTCAAAACCCCTTAGTGTCAACAGGAGTGAAATTCCCTCCATTCCTGTGGTTTATACTAAAGCTCCTGTTAGTGTTGGCAGACTTCAGAATGTTTTCACCCAGAATCTCTTTGTATGTCTCATCATGGACCACACAAATAATGACTACACCCTGCCGTGCTCTGACATATTTGATGTATCCATTTGATGCAACTGTCATAAAAGCAACATCTTTGAAAATGTTGTAAAATCTAAATCCTTGGATTAAGCATGACTTCTGAACTTGGTCTTCTTTGCTACCACCATTTCAGAGAGGGAAATGAAGGATATCACCATATATATCAGTATCAGGGTATCAGAAGTGRCAGCAGTAGATGATCAGAATCAGGTCTGAACTCAGATGCATATCTGTGCATGACGAGAAGTACCATCAGTCTTCCGACAGAAAAACATTCATGTTTCTGACATTGAAACATTCATGTTTTGAGAGCCCTGGGGATTTGTTAAAGGAAATACTTAGCTGATCAGAGAGCTGCTTCCCATTTTACCTGAAGCAAATGTGTAAGGCCACATTTCTAAGTTCGGGGGTTTTTTTGCACTACGTGTTGAGCAGCTGATTTTATGACATTTATTCTTTTGTGAGTATTCCTTTGTCTTCTTTGCTATATGTTCATGGCTTTAGTGTTTACTTCTCCAGAGTGCCCGCTGCTTCATGATAATCAGGATATCAAAACAAGAGAAGCTGCTGGAGAAAGTGAAATGCTACCACACACTTAGGAATTTTTATTTTGCGGGGGAGCAAGACATGGATATGTATTAAGTTTAAAACATTAAGCATCAGTAATAACATTAGAGTAGAGGAGGAAGCAAATTTTCCATCTGAGAGACTCCYTTATTAGGGTTCCTTGAGGTAGGAAATCACCCCCAGCGAAAGTCAGAGAGATTATAATGACTCACCCACCGTTCTCAGGAAGTCAGTACCACCTACTTGTTGAAGTGCTCCAGGAATATGAGGCTGGTGGAGGTGCCAATGATGGTTGTCAGCCCCCCAATGGTTGCTGCGTAGGAGATGCTCAGCGAGAGGCACTTGCAGACCATGTGGTCGTGTCTGGTCTGGTACCKGTACTTGGTGCTCAGGCCGAGGTCTGGGGGCTCGGGAGGCAGGACCAGGATCTGAGCCTGTGAGGGGAAACATTCACCAAAGAAAGCAGGTGAGCAGAACAGCAGCACAACTTGCTCTAACGYCAGAGGGATGCCCAGAGAAGCAACAGGTTTGTGTAAGAGAGGGCAGTTTTTTCTTCACAGGGGTTAAATGGGGTCAGTCCTGGAAACCCATCCAGGGGCCTGAAATTGCCTGGTCTGTGACAGAAATGTAGGACAAGAAGTAATCAGACTTCTGGCTGAGGTCTGGGCCAGCTTCAGGTCTGTCTGGAATATCAGTGGGATACCAAAAGCCTTTTGAGGGCTGCGGGGACGGGGATGCCAGCACTGCAGCAGTAGGAATCCATAATCCTTGGAGCTTATGAGCAGTCACCACACAAAGGCTTTGTGAACTTTTCACACTTAAACTGGCTCAGGGCTTCTAATTACAGATGGGGGTGCTAGGGCATGAAAAAGGCTGGGGAATGGGAATAAGGAAGAAAAAAATGCCAGGAAATTTTGCTCCAAAAGAAGTTTTCTTATYAGTGACAGGAAACTCTCTATGTTGGTGAATCAAGTTCTTGTACTGGGAAAAAAGGTACCATACCTCAGGGCACTTCACATGCAACCCGGGGCTGTAATTCAGGAATGAGGAAAGAGGCAGCAAGTGTTTCAGATAGGCTTGTTACATTTACTAATTTGTATTTTGGTTTATTAGTAAAATCAGTCATGGTGTAGGTTCATCATCATCATTAGGGTAAAAATTACTAAAATCCTGTAGGTTAGAAGTGAAGTGAGTATATTAGTTACAAAATAACCATTGAATGCTTATTAATRTGGATATGAGAGGAAATTAAGTATCAGCACCAGTGCATTTGGAAACATTCACTTAGGATCTTGTGAACTGTGAATGCAAATTTGTGTGTTGATTTTAGCCTATTTCATTGGACGTCAACTTGTGCCATCAAGATACTATGAAATGGCCATCCAAAGAGCAATCTCTTCTTGGATCCACCCAAGAGAAGTAGAAATACTGGAATGGACTGATTTAATGGAGAATTTTGAGGGTGGATATTTTGGAAGACAAAGGAAGTGGATACTAAGACTACCCAACAAAGTGGCTGAACAGATTAATGGTCCATGCCTGCTGCTTTTTTTGTTCTGAGCAGGATTTTGTGTGCCAGGGGTTGTTATTTTTGAGCTGGGCTATTTTCCAGGGAGGATTTGCAGAAACAAAGTGGCTATTACAGTCGAACAATAAGGGAAACTCGTGATCACATTACTGGATGTAAAGTTGAATGAATTGTCCCAGYCATTGGGGAAGGGTCTGCTGGACATACCTGGGCAGGGAGCATCTCAATGGGAGCAAGAATTAGCAAAGGGACAAGCCATGGCTGTGGTGAGATGATGGAGAATGATTCCTTGCAAGGAACAGCTATGAAACAGTGGGGAGCAGGTGATATCCACATCTGTCTTTTGCCTCACTCCCTGGGTCTGAAATTCCCTTACCTGAGGTAGGTGCTGCCCGTTGCTCGTAGAATTCATCCTTCCAATGGGGTTGGCTATCATGTGCACACCGTTCATACTCTGTAAGGACAGAAATGCCTTTGGATTAGCCTTTCTTATGTTCCTAGGGGCACTTAGAATAGAGTTTGTGATGCTCTGTAAGGGTCATGGTTAGTAGGCAGGAAAAACAAAAAAAAAAAAAATTCCAAAATTACAACAAGAAAATCCAACCCAGTGAAATTCAGCTGTTAATTTTACACTGGTAAATTAAAAAAAAAAAATAAAAAACACCCAGCTTTTTGTTTTAAAATGATCTTAAATTCAGATTATAATGAGATTAGGTCTTCTTCCTCTGACATGTAGGAGAATCCAACAGGTCCCTTAAGCCTGTGACTTTGTGATATGTGTAGGCTCTTATAGCAGCTGAGATGCCTCAGCTGGAGAAGCTGGCAATACCCAAACAATAAAAGATCGTTTCTGAATTTGCTAGAAACCATATGGAACTGTTGGTTTACTGACTGGATCTCAGCACCTCCAGCAAGAAGTACAACAAACTTACATTGTTTGGTACTCATGTTGTTGTTGTTATGGAGCTAATGCTCCCCAATTGATTTGTGCAAGCAGTCTGAGAGGTTAAATACAAAGCAGGACACTCTGCAATACATACTTTCTGCCAACAACCACCAAATAAAGGAAACAGCAGGTTTTTCAGAGCTGTGTGCATTTTGCTCTGCTGGTTCCTGCATTAGAAGACAGTTTAGCTCAGAAGATACTACCTCTGACAATACCTTTGAGTGCATCAAGGAGCTGAAGTCAGTAGTGGTAGCACTGAAAACAAAGAAAGGAAAACAGACTTTAAAAACACCTGTTCACCCAGCTCCTGCAAAAGGCACACATCAGGTAGGAGGGGCAACATCTGCAGGAGAGCTAGGGCCTACTGAAATGCTGAATACCATTTATTACAACCTCTTATGTGGCCTCTTGGCCAGATACATGAGAGCCATCATTATGTTTCACAGCTCTAGCTCTAGCTGTGTAGCAGTGGGGYTCCACTCCCATGCAAGAAAAAATTTGCCTCTTTGTAGTATATGCCCCATTCTAGGAAAGGACTCCATTCCCAGTGGAGTGAATCACCAGGCAATCCAGCACCACTGCTGCCTGTTCTGCTCAAGTTCTTYCTCTGCCAACTTTTCCAGTGCTTTTTCCGAGTACCTACCTGTACCACATTAAAGCCTTCCCTAAAACCTGTCCTGTGTGGCATGAGGATCATGCAAACAATCCACTGAAYTTATTTCCAGAAGATGTGCTACTTTTCCTGCCAAATTCCAAGCTCTTTTTCGAGTAATCCTATTTTAATAATAGTTCTGTATGACATATCCCACACATACTCTTCAATAGGGCTTAAAGGGATTAATGGCACAATRCYMAACTGAAAATTTGATTCTATATTKCACAGAAARTAYGKCTGGGATAAAAAGAGATAACARAGGGAATACTGGAGAAYCYATTAGTCTCTAGRCTAATGAGAWAAYYATTTAGATCYTTCAAGTTAACTTAAAGTCATCAAYCTGTGCTGTTTGAATGAYAATWTKTGCTTCAAARTAAATTAAAATTTAARGTAAAATCAACTTGTTTCTCTTTTATTTTGAACAGTTGTGAACTGTTAAGATACAAGGAGCTCAAAATGGGACTCTGAAATTTGTTCTCACGCTTTGTAAGAAGATGCACCTCAAAATTGGCCTATAATAAWTTTTTAGGACATTAGCTTTGTAAATTGTCTTGTATATCTTGAACTGATGGTTAATTAGATAATTCGACAAAGAAATTAGTCCTTTACTTGATTTACCCTTTTCACCTGACTAGATTCTATCCCAAATAGAGATCTGGTTGAAACTGTTGGCGTTGCAAACCAGTGTTGGGCGGAAGAGGGGTGGTTTTTTGTTGGTTTTCCTTCCCACTGTGTCCCTCTCTCCACTCTCTGCTCTCATCTCTGTCTTAAATGCAGGCAGTTCAGAATTTCTTCAGGAATGCTCTGTAAGTGATTTCCCTCTGGATATGTCCTGTGGGCGGTCCGTGCTGTACTTGGATCCTCTCCATCACTGTTCCTCCAGGGGAACAGAAATAAATGTCTGTGGAGAGCACTTTCTCACACAGCACAGACTTAAAAAAGAGCATTAAAACCCTGAGAAACATTTTTCTTCTCCCTAAAATGCCCATGGTGTTAAAAAATAAATGAATACTGTGACGTTTTAGTGAGATCCAGACCACTGCATTAATCCCATTTATCGTGTAAGCCTTCCTTGTCAGACACATGTGAAACATTCACTTGAAAGGTTCTGCTTGCCCTTCCTGGCTCTACTCCTGGGTTCATCTCATTGCAACCTGTGTAGGGCTCAAATGTCCAGTCCTGATGTACAGGGTTCATTCTTACTCCTCATTGATGAAGATAAGCTCCAGTGAGGGCTGGCCATGCTTTTCACCGAGACCTGCAACAAAGGAAGAGAAAGCAGCCCTTGGGGTAAGAACTGAGCTGAGCCCCTGGCTCACACCACTGGACCTGGAGAAGATGCTGCAAACAAATCTTGTCCAAACCACCTCAAGCAGTCTCTTTGTGCAGCATTTTATTATTTTGTATTGTACTGATCTTGTGCATTTGACTATCATATCTACATATAAAAGACAAAGTGGGATGAAATAGTTTCCGGCCTGGAAACTGTAAACTGAAAGAAAAGACAGATTCTTTTCTTCCTAAATCATTTCTTTCTGGGAAGGAGTGAACAAAATGAACCTTAGAGCTCTTATCAATTTTTTATTTTGGGATTGTCAAGAACACACTTCAGGGCCTCTTCCRAATTCCCTGGACTTTATTCCCGGAGGTTTCCTTCCAACCCTGTGAAATCCTATGATCTAAGAGTTTGTGACACACAACTCCAGTAGATGCCCTAATTCAGTACAGTTTCCTAACTCCAATTCTTCTATCACTTCTTGAAATTTTCTTCCATTTTTTTTGGCAGGAATATTGGAGTATAAAGGGTATAAAGAGTACAGATCAGTGGTTTTGGCAGTATAAGTCAGACAGATCTGACCTCAATAGAATTTGAATAATATGTATCAACAWTGCTGGCCACTGATAAACAAATTAAAAAAGAACAGCCAGTATTGACAAATACCTATTGGCTTGTTTTCCTCAGCAATGGTGCTGCCTGCAGAAGCGATGACCTCGCACTCCTCCTCAGCATTCACTAGCTCCTGGAGCACTGCCTCCACGATTGGCATCACCATGGCTGTGGTGGATGTGTTGGAAAGCCACATGGAGAGCACCGTGGTGCAGCACATAAAGCAAAGAAGCAACCTGGAGTGCAGCACAGGGAAATATAAGGAGTTGGAGGCGGCAGAAAAAGGAGGAGAAAATTCGTAAACTTTCAAACTCTGAAAGGAAAAACGAGTATGAAAAATGCCCCAAACCAAGGTAGGTTTTGCCCATGGATGGGGAAGATCGGAGTTGTTTCAAGCTGCTGCTGCCAGCCTCAGGCTGCCCCCAAGCCGAAGGTTCACTCACATGCCTGGCTTCGCTCCAGCCATCATCACCATGCGCAGGGCRATTCGCTTGTGGAGATTCCACTTTTCTACGGAAGCTGCCACACAAATCACACCCATGAGGAGCAAGGTGGTGTTCTTGAAATATTCAGCAGCCACCTGCATTAAGGGCCAGGAGGAAGCAGTCAGTTAAACAAGCAGTGACTACCCTACACGGAAAGCATGCTGAATGAGAAGAAATACGGTTTTGCATGTTTTTTCTCCCTGGAGTAAGAATGACAGGGAGCTGGAGGAAATGAAGAATTCATAAGTTGAAATATTCTCTTTAATCTCTTTCATGTTTTGTTTACAAATAAGGCTCTATGCCCTATTGTTTATAGGCTTCTCAGTTTTGAAGAGATCAAGAGAAATGTTATATTTCTGAGCAGGATATTCAGTGCCTGCAGTAAATCTGTCATGCTCAACTAGGCTCAGATGGAGACCATCACAGGCAAAAGTGCACTGAAGACAGCTTATTCATGTGCTTCACCCGCTTTTTCATTCTGGAGATATTGTTGTCTATCTTGTTTATATTTATTCTGTCTTGTTGAGCTTTTGGGCAAGATGTGGCATCCCTGGAACATACAGCTTCAGAAAAAGCCCTTTGGGATTGGCTCTTTGAATGCAATAAGAAAAGGTTGGTATACTGCTGCAGTGATCCACAAATCCTGTGCCGAAACTTTTTACGTTGGAAATCCGTTTCCGTTTTATCAGGGAAATAGAGAAAAGTTTCAAGAAAAAGAACTTTAATTTAAAGAGGATGAGCAAAACCCAGCAACTGGCTCAGGAAAATATTAAGAGACCACTTCCAGCAGCATTCTTGGATGTGGGGCTTGCTCAAATCTGTGAAGATATTCTGGGAAGTGACTGCAAAAATAACAAATTAAGCGAACCATAAAATTCACACACAAACACACACACGTACACACACTTCTGTGAAAGCAACCAAAATGGGAGAAAATAAAAGTTACAAACAGATGCTTGGCGTCTAGCTACATTTTTCGTTTCATTCCAATGCAATCCTTCCTAAGATGTTGCTGGAATATTTTTCAAAAAAAATAGGCTTCTTCAGTTTAAAACTACTCCTCTAACCGAATGTAGGTGCCAGAATTTTACAACAATTAAGGTCAGAGGAAGAAGTCGTTTTTCCATTGGCCTCAGTTATACTGATGCTCCTCCATAAAGTGCAAGAATGACTCTACTGTCATTTTGTGAAATCTCCAACAAGTTATATATTTAATGACATTTATTTAATAAAGTCCTAAGGTGACCTAAGTAGACTTGGTCATCATAGTTGTGTGCCAGAATTTTTAAATATCACCTTTTTGTCTTTCTTCCACTGGTTTCTTTCTCATTAACTTCTTTTATTTTCTTGCTACCTTTAAAAAAATTATCTTGAGGTGATTGAAGGACATCCATCAAGCCAGAAGCACAAAGAATCTGGGTATTTTCCTTTATTCCTTTTATAGTCATTTTGGAGAAATAAGTGAATGCTAGTAGTCTTGTTAATACCAACATTCACATGTGTATGACACACTGGTTCATGTTCTTAAGCCCCTGTGAGTTATTTGTAGCTTAAATAGTAGTAGTGTGCTAGGCAAGAGTCACTCCAGAACAGCAGACTGGAAATACTGCAGCATCATCAGAGTTGTTTGGTTTTGACTACAGGAGGTTATTTCTCTTCATAAAGCAAATAATACATTCTTTGCAGTAGTCTTACTGTCATTTTATTTGACATTACATTGAATTTCTCTCAGGCTGCCATTAAATTTTGCTTCTCCAGTGTGCTGCCAAATTTTTAATGAAAATGCCCAAGTACTTTACCTTTATGTTAGGAAAAAAAGATTGTGAAAATACTGAATTGTGTTTGTATGAAACTGTATCTGATTATATTACAAAACTCAGGGAAATAAGAGGTCATAAAACTCTTGGCTCATGCTTGTCTCTATCAATTTATGGGTATTCCCAGTGCTAGATTGTGATAGAAATCCAAAAATTTAATGTTTGTTACATATTCTTCTGCATTCTGCATTCTGTATGACTAGTCCTTAAATAAAATGTACCAAGTTACACAGTACAAGATGTRCTTTTCTTCCTCCCGTACCTCCAAGCCTTGCTACTGCACTAAGATTAGCCTCGTTCAAACAATTACCTGAGAGTAAGAATATTAAATGATAAAAATGCGCAACAGTCTGACCTCACTGGACTTCATGACTCCGAAGAGTGGGTACAGGAAAGCAGGAATCAAGGCTGCTGCACCAAGAGGCACTGCTTCAGAGACCCAGTACACGGCTGTCACCATCAGCACGTAGGCACACGAGGCTTCCTGCAGGGACAGAACACAGAGGATGTGTGTCACTTCCCCACCACATGAGCTTTCTGAACTCACCCACAGGATTCATGAGGCTGTGGGTGCCTGGATTTGAAAAAAAAACCAAAAAGGACTGTATTGGAATGTCCGAAGGTGCAGCTGTTTGGGTGTGGAATCTAGGCTGCCATCTGAAAGGATAGTTTCAGAAGACGATGCTAATGAAAGTTTTCAGATATAAGACAGGGCAAAGCAATGGGCTAAGACTATTTATCAGCAAAATTATGGCTTCAAGTGCATTTACAAATTTGTTTGATTTCCATAATCCAATATTTACCAAGCATTCCATCATGACTCCTCAGATTAGACCTGTGAACCTGTTATTTCTGCATGTTTTTCTCTCCAGTACTGGACAAAGACAGGAACCAGTAGTTTTCAGGAGAGCATTCCTGTTTGCCACAGCATGGATAAAACTGCCTTGTAAGTACTTTGGGAAATGCTCTGGAAAATTCCTTTTTTAAAAACAGTGTGCAAACATTTTTGTCAGCTGATTTTATTTGCTCAGGTAATTTTGACAACCCTTTGGAAGAAGACCACAGACCTGAGGGCTTGGGGGCACTGGGCTAAGGGAGTTAATCAAACAAATTTGCTGCTGTCCAAGGTTCTGGTAGAAAAAGTCGTGAGAGCATCGTGCTGAGCAGTCATGGAGAGCTGGGGTATGATGGGGAGAGGTGTTATCTGCTGAATATTTTTACAGAAAAACACAGCTAGTCCGTGGAAGTCTCTTGGTCCATCTCTTAGATAGATATGTCTTTATTTATGGCACTCATTGGAGTTCTGCTCAGGCTCAGTTTGCTATACTTAGCAATACTTTCCATACTTAGAAACCTGGGGATGTCTCCTGGTAATAATCACAGAAACTACCCTTAGGAAAAGGTTTTTACTTTTGTTTTCTCAAATTTGAAGCCAAGTCCCACTAGTTCAAATCTGCTGTTCTGTAGCAGATAGTAGGTCTGCACTGATTTACACCAGCTATAAATCTACCTGTTCTTCATTGTGCTCTGGATGTTCCATATGAACTTACTGAGTCATATGGATTCACAGCTCGGGTAAGGCTATTGTTTAGAAAATTCACTGTTCACAAATCCTGTTTGAGTGTCTCAAAATATAATTTCATTTCTTTTATTTCCTGACTGGGCGACTTCTGAATAAAGCAGCTTTCAAGAAGTCACACAAACAATTCTCACAGATCCCTGTGCAAATCAATGAGCGTATATAAAATTTCATTTTTTTTCCAATCAGTTCTGTGAACAAGGTGAGATTATACAGTGATGTGGGTTTGATGGAACGAACCAATTGCTTGTATTTAAATTCATGTTTATAGATGTCATTTTTACATTACCTCTAACAAAGAACCACCATCAGTTGTTCATCTTTTTTTTTAAGTACAGCTTATACTACCAACAGGCAGAATGCAGCCCAGAGAAAAAGTTCAGAGAGATTGATATGTACTCTTTACTTGTGTAAGGATTGCAGCCAAGGTTAATCAGAATCTTGGATTTAAATTAGCTGCCATTAAAGAGCCGATCTTGCTCTGACTCCTATTTCAGCAAAGTGTAACATTAAACAGTTATAATTCAACAAGGCCGGAGTAGGTTTGTATTGGATATTAGGGGAAATTTCTTCACTGGTAGGGTGGTCAGGCATTGGAATAAATTGCCCAGAGAGGTGGTGGATCCACCACCCCCAGCAGCTTTCAAAGGACATGTGGATGTGGAGCTTGGGAATACGGTTTAGTGGTGAACACAACAGTCCTGGGTTAACAGTTGGACTTGATGATCTCAGAGATCTTTTCCAGCATTAATGATTCTACTATTCTATTTAGCAGGCCCACCAAAATAACTGAAATAAATTTATAAGGAAAATTAACTTCCTTGAAGCAGATAAACTCCAATTACTTGAGAGGTTATAAAGAGTATCTGAAAGGCTATTGGAAAAATTTAGCTCTGGACTAGCCAACTTGCTGGTCAGTCACCTTTAACTACATTATACTTCAATATTCCACAGAGAGCACAGCACAGACCCATTTTTGTGACCTAGTGACTATTTGACACATTTTTACTTTTTAACTCATTATTTTCTGTTAATAAACTACTGCGTTTTCATGGGCTCTGTCTGACATCCAGAAGTTGTCTGAGGAGAAAAATAACTTCTAATGAACAAGCGTTGATTTTTATTTTAAAGCAGTGCAGATGTAAGATCCAAGGGACACCTTTTGCCAAAATTAATAAAATTAATTTAGTGCTAACCTGAATCCAAGGCATTTTCTCGTTCCAAAGACATACTTCTGTTTAATTGCTTCGAGCAGTGATTGTTGTTATTTTCTGTTACCCCTCTGTGTGTGAGGTACAAAGTAGGCTGGTACTAAAAATGGAGTAGGACAAAGGGAAGTTGCATCTCCACCAAAACCTAACTGGGATGGGCACTGAGTTTTGGTGTTTCCTATACAGCAGGCTGTAATCATTATACAAAAAAAAATCAAAACCAAAATAAACCACATGTTTAAATGGTATAAAACCATAAGCAAGTACAAGAAAAGCCAACCTTGCTAATCTCCACTAAAAACTTAATCGGCTTGTCTAGCAACTTTATTTATTTTCTCAGCTTGTTTCCAAGAGAAATCGTGTTAATCTCTTCTATTTAATTGAACTGAGTTTATGTATTTAATTAATGGTTACCAGAGCTACTAAGCACTAGTCTGAAGCAGTGGCAGTATACCTTTAACTGTTTCACCCTTCTCACTTGTTTTTTTACAGCTGACAATGGCTGTTAAGCCCACCTCAGATCTTGAAGCAGGGAATAGGAAAACATGTGATAGCTGGACGGACTATCATCTTGTTATCTATCTTCAGTCAGTCCCTTAAGTGAAAAGAAAAGAGGAGAGGAAAGGAAACCATAGCTAAAAATCCCATTTTTCTAAGTCCATAGAACTTCTGTAACTAAAATATCCAAGGACCTCAGAGTGATTAAAAGGAAGAATAAACTGTGTTGGAGATTTGCCTGCTTAGAGGTGTGCATTGCATATCTTGCATGCAGACATGGTTAAGCTCTGCAAAGAGGTGGTCCAGCCTCTGGATTAACATCTTGGATTTTTCAGGATCATGCTAAAATTCCATCCTTCAGCTTGTGTAAATAAAACCCAAGGTGAATGAAATTATGTCGTCTGTGGTTCTTCAGAGCACGTTCGGTGCTTTAGGGCCCATTCTGCTGATTTGGCATATCAAGATGTCAACATCCCCTGATACTGCAGGTCTCAGCTTTCTGTCAATGGCTGACTTTTGGGGAGTCATCCAAATGTCCCTGGGTACAGTGTAGCCACAGTGGTCATAGAAAGCCTGTCCTCAGCTGACTGAATTCATGTGGTGTGCCTTATGGTATCTCTGGTGGGTTTATGACCGAAAATAAACCCCAAAGTGGATGAAGATTACAAAAAGAAGCAAAAATGCTCACTTATCACTGTGAACAGTGAAGAAAATAAGGGCAGAATGAAAGAAATCCACAGTTTGTAAAGCACACAATTTTTTGTTCTAAACATGTCATGACCCGAAAGGCATTTATGTATGTCCAAACCTGTGGTACGAGTTCAGTTATAACTCTGGAAGGGGAAAAAAATTCAAGCAAATTTTCTTGAATTTATTTTTTACCTAACCATCTCTAGTCACAAAATAATATAAAAGAAGCTGTGGATTTTATTCCCGTTGGTTGTATCTACAAACAGGTCTGAACCCTTGTGCTCCCTTTCATCACTCTTGCCACTACACATGTAATGCTCCTTTGATGTTTCCAGAGATGTGCTGATATCATCAAAGAAACTGCAAGCTGTTTCCTTGCAGAAATGCAGATATAAATGACCTGGTAATTCCAACCTCTATCAAAAACACAGAAAACTAATATAATTGTCTGATAAATAAAAATAAGTTAGCAAGTATCAAATTTAATCTTCACATTTAAAAAGTAACCATAGTCAATGGGTTGTAACGAAGTAAAATCTCCACAAAAGCACTTGAATAGTGCAGTGGCAGCTGAGTTTATTTGGTGTAGATGTGTTCTTAACAGCACTATAAACATTTGTCCAACTCGTGGTCAGATTCTCAGCTGTACTTTACCCTCCGTGGTCGTTCACACATAGACAAAGTGGATGCAAATCACCACCTGATGCATTTTCACATCGCTTTGCAGTAAAGCAGCACCACGAGGTGCAGAGTAATAGTGCAGAGGAGCTTGTAGTGTACAACAGCAATTCTTGCAGCAGCACTGTCAGTGAACTCCTGCTGCAGCACCCATATGGTGCTTTATAATTCCCGTGGTTGAGCATGTCAGGGAGCATCTCTTTTTTTGCCACCCTTCCAGTGGCATGGGGGGAGATTAAACCCTTTTGCAAAACAAGCCTCTGTGAAAGGGTGAGCCTTTCTGTTCCCTGAAGGGCACGGTTGTCTGTCATTCATTCCCTCTCTTGAGATAAAAAAGATGATAAAGTACCATAAGAGAACAGCCAAGATTCATTGAAGATCAGGGCAGGCAACCTCAAAGTGCAACATACAGTTCAGTAGTGCAGGAACATTTCCTTTCTATGAATCCTGGTTTTCTTTCTGATCAAAATATTACTGTTATTATATTATATACACTACAAATATACATACTACAATATACATATATACTACTAAGTATATACGACAAATGTTACTAATATTTGGCTTTGAAAACAGCTGTACAATTTCTAATCCTCTGCATTTCAATTTGATAAAGTAGTAGTATTCATAAATCCTCTGATACTATAAGGAAGAATTAATCTTTAGCAGGGTAGAGGATGGAATGGAAATTGCTGCACCTTTTGGCCAGATTTGTCTAGAACTATGTGGAAGGACAGGCTGCAGAATTTTTAAAGCATTGCAAATTTTGATAAGTTCAATATCACCATCTCTAAGAGGTAGGGAAACATTGCTATTTTATGAGTTACAACTGCAGAGATGTGTAAAGAGAGGAGTTTGCCGTGTGGTCAAGGTATTCAAAAGCTCCAAAGCAGGAACAGAGCTGTGCTCACTGCATTTTCTCAGTCTGTGTGTTAAGCACGGGAAAATTCCCTCCTTTGCATTGCTGTGTATGTCTCTGGGCCAGCATTTATGAGCCAATGTCAGAGCTGCAATGTTCCAGCAGAGGTACCTGCACCTGCTCTGGAGTAGTCAATGCCATCCTGTATTTTCACCAAGTCCTAGCTCCTGCCTCACCTGAACTTATAAGGACACCTGTGGGTCTTATAAACCCACACTGAACTGAAAGTCCCTCCATTCATACTTATTACTAAAAAACTAAAGATGCCATAAGTGTTCCTTTTAAAGACCTCTTCTTAAAGAAAATTTCATGGATATGTTTGTTCTGTTCCCCCTTCCACACAGACATTATTTTAGAAAAAAGAAGACATCCAACATTTCTGCTTTAAAGCAGTGCTTTACTAGCTTCACCTGGCTCTTCAGCTCTGCTTGTGACATGACTCAAGGTAGCTCTGGCTCTTACTGTGATGACTTCTCCGTGACCCTCACAATCCTTCAAATCTGAACCTCTGATTTTTCTAAGATCTGTGCTTCTTTAGGTCTTTGTCTGTCTTTTCACACACCGCAGACTTAACCAGCAGGACTACCTGCTTCACCCAGAGGCTTTGCTAAAAAGAAAATGAAAATGTACTTACACTGCTGGGGTAGATGAGTGGCAGAGGAAGCAGCAGAAGTGGAATGAGGACAACGAGCAAGAGGTTTCTGGATCGGAGAATCTCCTTCATCACTGCCATACTCTCACTTTCTGGTGGCTTTCTTCTCCTTCAGATTCTTCTTCAGTTCCTCAGATACTCCAACTTTCACACCACGTTTTCCTTCACCTGTGCCTGGATTTCCCCAAAATATCTCTCACCACCTCATTTCCCGTCCCCACACTGACACCTAAAATATCTTTCTTAATTTATTTATTCTTCAATCTGTTGTTTTGAAAAGGTTTTTCAATTACAAAGACATTCAGTTTATGTAGGGCTCACCAGCACATCCAAATTCTTATCACACCATAACATGCAGAGATTTGCAAGTTGGAGCATAGTGATCTTTTGATAAATTTTCTTTTTAATTCAGACTCACAGTTGTAGCTGTGTTGTATCCTTATTCCCATGTTTTATGAAGTTTTTTTCTTCCATCATCTAGCGGTGTGATTCCTGTTTTCATAAACCAGGCAAGTTATGTTTAGAGCTGCTGCTTTTCCTTCTGTTTGATAGTTTGAATGTCTCAAATACAGTTTCTTTTCTGCTGGAAAATTACTAAAACCAACAATTTATTGTTCAGTGCGTAGAAGTAAATTTTCAGGTACTTCTTTAAAAAATAAAAACAATCCCCCCTCCATTTGCAGCTCCTTCAGATTTTATTTCTTTGCTTCTATTTTGTATCTACCTTTACCCTACTTTTGCCCTGAGCTTGGAATTCACAGGGCAGTAATTCCAACACAGATTATACTTGATCTCAAGACAAAAATTTGTTAAAAAGCTACAGGCAACTCTAATTCACCAATGAGGACTGCAGAAGGTAGAAGTGGCTCCACCCATTGTCCAAAACCCAGTCAGAACATTTGAGAAAATCAACAGCCTTTTCCTACTGACATTCACACAAATGTATAAAAAGACCTTTATTAAGTTGCTGAACAGTTTGTCATTGTTTCAAGGTCCCAGTACCGATGATAGATAAATAATCATTGTTTTCTAAACAGTGTCTTTTGTCTTCATGTTTCTTCCATCCTGATCTTTGAATGTCACAGGCATGGGCTGATCTCCATACTGACTCGTGTGCCCTGAGCAATTGCAGGGTTCAAAATCAAATTGAAAATTTTTAGACTTTCTACTCTTGTCTTCGAGTGGAGGAACATTTCTCCAGCTCTTCTGTTATTAATGCCTTTTGTGAGGCAGAAAGTGCTGTAGATTTAGGACTGCACCCATTGGCTGGTTACATGCACGATGTGCAGACATCCATTTGCCCTCTATCTCATAGGAAGCCAGACATCTAGGATTTTCCATGCCCCAAAAACTTCTTGACTATCCTCTCCCCGCCCTCCTGCTAGTCAATGGCAAACTGAGCTCCCCAAAATGGACTGGGATGCCTCTGTTACCCTGAGTCCTGGAAAACCGGCAAAGGCAGGCTTGCAGAGGAGTTTGATGTGCAGGGTGAACTCATCCTGAAATTAGTAATTTTGTCTCAGACTTGTTGGATGCTTCTATACCTTGAAACTTCCATCAAGCAACAGAACCTTGAGATCCTTCAGGCAGATTTAGCAACTAGTTCTGGAAGCAAAAATATATTAATGTGAACATTTTGGATTGGCTAATACAGCTGTGGATCTGCCTTGTCAGTTGTTTCAGAAAAACTAAAAAAAAAAAAAAGTCTGAAAAAATTAAAAATTGTTTTAAATGAAAAAATATAATCTTATTTCGTATTTTTATGATCTGTAAAGTCAAAGGGTGAATAAAAGGTGCCATTTAGGGGCAATGGTTTTCTAACCTGTGAGAGAACTCCCTACAAGAAGACTCAGTCTGAAGTGATAAGATGTAAACTGAGATAGGGAGCAGGCAACCTACGCCTGCATCTTAAGCAATACTGAGGGAGGGAAATGCCCTAAGCCCAAAGAGCTTCCCCGAAGGCAGAGTGCACCTTCCCACCAGAACTGTGGAAAAAGGAGGCACTCTTGGTGCTATTTATTACTTCCTTCAGAGGGAAGGGCTCTTCCCTCTTCTCTCCTGTACCGTTGCTCCCATGAAGAGTCTCACAGTCTGAGGTAAGCACTTATTCAAGCTGAAGTTGTGAAGTAGTAAATCTGCTGCTGAAATCAATACAATGCAAAGGCAAGTACTTTTATGTAGAATATTTTTATTATTGCATTGAGAGTCTCTGTTAAATTAACCTGGGCAGTTCGAGCACATTCCCAAGGAATAAATCTTTTTCTCACTTTTACTTCTCACACGGTAAAGGGAGGAGGGAAAGAAACTCATAAAACCTTTGTTTTCTGTTGAAGAGATAAATGTTTCAGTTACCAATTTGTAAGGTACTGTAAGGTATGTATGCCATAGGGAATTATAAGATATTAAAAATTATCAGTAATTCTTTTCTATGGAATATTTTATGATGAGTAAACTCTGCCTGCTGGACAGTCCTGTTATGGGGTGAGAGCATGGCTGGAGGTATTTCTCTGGATGGTGACTGTTAGCAATTAATATTTGCTCTAGCTCTCTTTCTTGCTATTTTTGCAGACTTGGCTGTAAGGGATTTATGAACTGCCCTCGTTCCAGGCTCTTCCAGCAAGTGGTGCTTCAGGGAGCCAAGAAGCAGAGCCGGAAAGGCAGTGCCGCACTCTGTGGCATTTCCCCTCCACGTATTTACACAGCATGGTGGGGGAGGCAAACACAAACAGCTCTTCAGTGTTAGAGCCGAGGGCTTAAAGGGCATGTGGGCTGCAGAGCAAGGCTGCTTTGTGGGTGCTGAGCTGCGCGTGCGAGGAGGGGAGACAGAGATATTTGTGGCCCCCAGATTTGTGGCTGAGGTTTGCAGTTTCCTCTGCCGTGTGCCAGACAGGCTTTGAAGGCGGCCAATAAAATCCTCCAGGTATAAAAGTGCACCCACACATACACGTGTGTAAATGCGAACGTGCACACTCCTACATGCAAAWACAGAAAATCCTGGGAGAAACAAGACTGACTCTGTCTGTTATAAGCCCTTTGGCCAGCTGCTAATGCCACGGCCAGACTGCCCCTAAGGCTGCTGTKGTTCCACGTTCCCACAGGTGATTGCCAAACCCGGTGTGGCCTGACTGCTTGCACCGTGCTGTTTGCCGCRACAAGGCGGTTATGGGTGGATTTTTTCAGCCCCAGTCCTCGGAGTATCCCTGTTGAAGGACACAGAGGAATTGATTCCTTTTGCTCAAGTGATGCAAAAGCAGTTAAACACGATTCAGAACTTGGGCTGGAATCCTTAGGTCTCTTTTACACTCTCAGGGATTTGTGATTCGGGCCTGCATYCTGAAGATATCATGCAATAGAGAGATAGAGAATGATGGTATGAAAGGAYGAAATAAATGTTCAGCTGTTTTCTCACGGTCTGGAAGTAGAAGCACCTCTAATATCAGTAGAAAAACAGAGTTTGTATCTCTTGTGCACAAAAGTTAGGGGATTTGATTTAGAAGAGTTTGGATTTTTGATAGCTAGTCATCTGTCTGACAAGATGTATCTCCTTTTTCTGTCTATTATCTGTTCATGGGGAGTTTTTTTCAGTTTATTATAATCAGTTGCACTATTTCTACAGCTTTTCCTTTGCTGCTCCCAAATTCATAATTCACACCACTGAATTGGTAAATGGCCTTTTCTGCCAAGTGGTCAGATGCAATTGTTCACTGACTGAACAATTTAGATTCTTCTATGTACTCAGCACTTCTGTGCTCGCACATGCATGAACACACACACAAAGACACACACACACACACACTACTCAAATGAATATACAATTTACTAGAAAAAAAAAAAGAGCCACAGTGCTAAATTCAGCACCAGGTATGTTTTAATGCACCTTCCTCCCTTGCCTCAGGGGGATTCTGAAGCATGGGTTTGGATGACCTACGTTCAAGTGATAGAACCAGGAAAAATGTGTCATTATTAAATTAAATAGGGCCTTTGTCTTGCCTTGGGTTCCACCGAGGACAAATACAATTTCCTTTCGAAAAAAACAAGCAGCAGAAGCAAAGTCATGTGCAAATAATGTTTGGGAGAACAGCTCTAGGAAGCAGGGAATACGTTCACAGGCATTGTTTGCTGCTGGTGTTCACAATGCCCTTTGTCTTCTGCAAATGTTATTGCAATTAAAAACTGGCTCAGCCAAATGAAGTGAATCAGAGAGTGCTTATTTACGAGAACATTTGGAATGAATAATATGTGGCATAATTTCTGCAGGCTGACAGTTATGAAACCTCTTCCTTTCACAGACAGCCTTTGCATCTCTGTATAATATTCTCTTACTGACCAGCCAAAACATGAGTTTTTCTCCCCAGCAAGGAAAGCAGCACTCTCCAGCACTTACACATCAGCATGTGAGCATAAGAATAGCATACTTATGTATTTCTTATAGGAAACCCACGGGATGAATCAAGGGTTTGCCTGAAACAAGGGTCTGCCTGGGTGTACAACAGACTCCCTACTTCGCCTGCCACAGAATGTGCCTCCAAGCCAGCACAAAAATCGAATTCTCAGGACTGGAGACATTTCTCACCATTTAACATGGAGCTGGGAAGCAGATTCCACAAGAGGGAGCCAGAAAACAAATAATTTTTCGTGAAGCAGGGGATTGAACTCTTTACAGAATAAAGTGGTGGACGTGCTACGTGTGTCCATTGTCAACCAGAGGAGGTGGCTGAGCTGCTGCTCCTCTCCCACTATGACGGCTGTTTGTTGTGGGGGAACATCAAGTCGTTCCTCAGGGCTTTGTAGAGGTTGACAAAGGATTCAGCCCAAGTGTCCTTCTGGTGTCCCTGGGACTGAGCAGCTCTGTAGGCCGTGTAGACCATGGTCAGCACTGTCCTTTCAAAGTCTTCTTTCTTGAGGACCCTTGGGTAGGAGGACAGCCTGCTGCTCAGCCTGCGGATCTCTGTGATGCTCTTGGGGATAATCTCGTTGCAGATGGTGTCAAACTCGGCAGCCTTCCTCAGGGAAGCCAGCTCCTCATCCTTGATGGAGATCCTCTGGCCTTTGTCGATGTCGAGCTCAGCTAAAAGAAACTGGTACAAAATCAGAGCACAGAAAGCTATTTATTTTCTCCAAGAGACTTTAGGCAGAGTAAATGTGAATTAACAACATGTCCTTGGGTCTTCAATTTACATCAAATTGCAGTGGCTGGAGGTGGGGCAGACCAGAAAGTTTCTCTGTGAGCATTGGACTCCTGTGTTACCTACCTGGAAAAAACTAGAGATGGGCTTTAATAACTTGGGACTGAGACTTAGACCAAAGAGTTTAAATGCGTTGTATTGTTTATATGCAACTGTTCTGGGACAAACTTGCTTTCAGTGGAAATCCTTTTGCTCTGGTTTTCATTTTGCCTGACAGGGAGCTAGAACCCACGTTTGTCACATATATATATATATATATGTATCTCCATCTGTTCCCACCCTTCTGATGAACCATCACACAGCCATGGTTTTACTGGTGGGATGAACAAAAGTGACATGAAGACAGACAATGGACAACCCCAGTATGGACAGTAACCCCAGTCTTGGTTAAGGCTTAAGGTACCATACACCGAACCTCATAAAGCAGGACCACGTCTTCCAGCGAGTTCTGTAACACTGGGTTGAAGGAGGCAGCTGAGGACCTCTTGAATCGCTGAGCAGCTGGGAAAAGCATAGCTGGAAAAAAATAATGGGAAAAGAGAGGTTCCATAAGGTGCCAAACACTTGAAAAGAAGCAGCAGTTTTCAATAGTAGAGTTGAGTAAAAATCTGCCTGTTGCRAAGACTTACTGTACAGTATGGCCTCTCACTGTAAATGAAATGTGTGGCAGGGACTGCTTTGACTCTAATCTACCAGGCATGGAAATTAGCTCTTTGTCCTGTATCCATACACTGTCTAACATGGGGTGCTTTATTATCCAAGCCTGGAACTCTGAGTTGCAGCCTCAGAGGTGAAAGGAATAATGGTAACAGCAACATCAGCTTTGTCTGAAATACATGTCCTTTTCCTGGATCTGAAAGGAGAAATCAGTACGGACACTCAGCAAAGCCCACATTCTGCAGTCCATTCTTCTACTGTCATGCTTCTGAGAAGTCACATTTCTCCTGGTTTCAGTTGCCTAAAAGTTGATCTCTCTGTATTTATTAGAGACAGATCTACCAGAGAGTAATCACCTCATCTGTCCCGGGCATTTATACTTGGAAGGAGTGACGAGTGACTCACCCAGATGTCTGTGTCTATTCCTTGAGCCTGTTACCAGCTTAGACAAGACAGCTAGCTACATCCAGTGAGGTGAATCCCAGCTTATGGTGACTTTAATACTTTGCAGTGTTATAGCTGGAAACAACAGAGCCTGCTCTGACCAGGTGTTTATTCACCACTGCGAAGTGCACTGCAGGCATTGCCTGAGGGAAATGAGGCACAGAAAGCATGTGCACAGTCCCTGAACTCAGCACCCCAGCGAAGTAGAGCATTTGTGGAATCAATGACCTSGATAGTCCTGAGTATGGAAAACATCTGATGCTACTTTAGAGAAGACCTAAATGCTTTGAGTTACTAACCAGGTTAGCAACCAGGTACTGTTAAAAGGTCTAAGTTCCTTCCAGAGCAGAGGGGAAAAACTGTTTTGTTTAATATCTGTATATTATTTAGATGTTGATGTTTTGGTAATCGTAATTTGGATTAGTTGGATTTTTTTATAACATTCAGGAATGAAAAGATGTTTTTTTAATTTGTTGGCGTGTTTCCCATAAACTTCACTTCTTAACTTCAACTCAGTAGATAAATTTGGAAACCAATCTAAGAAGAAAAGGAAACAAAACCCCTATCTTTTGAAGGAAATTATGATTCCCCTGTCAAAAATAAAATTTTTTAGAATCATGACTAATATCTAATAGAACATGCAGCTTTCTTTGAATTTCTGAAAAGTTTCATCCCACCTTTCCTCTATCAGATTTTTTTTTCCACATGAAATATTTTTACTAAATCAACTTTGTCTTGTTTTGTCAAAGTTCTTCTGATAGATTTAGCATGCTGACTGTAAAACACCTGAACATCCTTTAAAACTCTCTTTTCTGGGCAAGAGAAAAAAAAAGCTGAAGCAACTGTAATTATTTCATGGAAAAGTTGTCCCTGCTCTCTGACTACATGATTCATCAGAAAATTTGCCTCTTTGGTAACCCAAGCAGATCACAAATATGCAGTTCCTTCTAGCATATTTCTAGGTTCTGTAGCATAAATGCAGTTCTGTTTCCTGCACCATTGCCAACTGTTGACTTTGTTACAGTTTGGCTTGTTAATGATATTTAAATTCTAGTAAAGCAAGAAGAAAGAAACCAGGCCCTCAGGGCCTTTACCATCTAGCATAAGGAAAATGAATCAGGATAATTCTAAGTGTGAAAAGATTCATACATGACACAACAAAGAGTATTTTGGCCTTGAATTAGCTAGGGAATAAGTAAAACATTTTGTTGAATTGCAATAAACATACTGTGGTTAGATACATCCTGCCAGGATGGGGTTCTGGCATTTCGATAAGATACCTACAGGGCTAGCTGCTTCTTACTCCATCCATGTGAGTTTAGACCAAAACTTGTTTAAAATAACTGAAAAGCACTTGCAGGGCATGTGACTGAAAGCCTGAAGGAATGAATGCACCAAGGGAAAGAACAGAGATGCTGTGAAGGACATGGTCTCTGCTTTAGCCTTTCCCCACCCAGCATGATGCCTTTACCACCCGAGCACCTTGTCTGGCCCAGCCAAGGAGGTGGTGGGTTTGGGAAAGGCCACGAGCTGCCTGCAGGGTCTGCTCTGGGGGAATGTTTGCCTGCCTGACCACTGGCAACTGGGTTTGCTGCTGCTGCTCCATCGCTGATGTTTACTTCTCTTTCTCAGAACTTTGCTGAGGCATGCTGGAGCTGTTCCATCTCTCGCTCTTGACAATTCAAGAATGCAATCGAGTGCGTGTGAAGCACTTGAAACTTCAAGCACTAATTGCTGGGTAATTAAAACTTTTATTACTGGGCAATTAAAACTCTAATTATTAAGCAGCTGGCAGAAATCCTGTCCATAATGATGACTATTCATTTTTATCTGGTTTAGATGCCCTTTTGGTGAAAACTGCCTCAGAGCACAGAGTACCTCTACATATGCAGATGGTTTACATCTCAAATATTCTCTGAGCCATGAAAAAATTGTCTGTGGCATCCTGCTTGAGTGCTGTCATGCTTATTTGCCATCACAGTGATCGCTTTTATCTTTCAATCCAAGCACAGATTCCCACCATGGAGCTGAGCTGGGAGTCACCAGATTCAGCCTACCACCACTCACCCAGAAGACACTCACACAAAAGTGATTGCCATGTTATCGATGTAGTACTCTCCCACTTGCTGAATCACAGGTAATGCCTCAAAAAGCAGCAGGGGTTTCCTACCCAGCTCTTCCCAGGATAACATGGCTTAGGTTAGGAGACTCAAAAGGACAAGAGCTTGAGCTGTTCTCTTGTGAGAGAGGACTTTGTAGCACTGACTCCCTCGTCTCATTATCTTGCTCCCAAAACATATTAAAGTTTGTTACAATTCCTAGAGACTCTACTCAGAAAGTCTTTCAGAGCTCATTTGTATTTGTCATGGTAATCTGATTTTCCTGATCTGTATTTTATTCCAGTCCTTCCCTTTCTCTCTCTTCCTGCTCAGTAGTCAAATCCTTCCACCATTACTGCCTCCAAAGAGTTCTCCATGAATTCATGAGTTCCTCCAGGACTGTATGAGCATTTAGAGCAAGCACTCTGATTTTCATTATACTGACTTAACACACATGTAAGTTAAGCACAAAAACCGAGATATAGAAAGACAGAAAGATTTTCAGTCAGTTTCTGCATTTAGTGATTGTAAATTCCAGTTGAAAGTTTCCTGCTGACTTTTACTTCTTCCTGCATTTACCTCCATCTCTGACATGAGCTGTCTGGGCAGCATCAAAGAGCAGCAGAAGAACGTTACTGTACTCATCAACTCTAGTAATTTCTTCCCCAAGGGAGTTCTCTGTAAAGCTATCCAGAAATTGAAGGTGCAGAGGGATGTGCATCACTTAATGTTGATGTTGCAGCCAATTCATTTTATTGGCAGTAGCCATGAACRTCTTAAGCAGCAGAGACCCCTAATTAGTATTGATAGAGAAAACCCAMCCCAGTGATCTCTGAAGTCAGCAGAGAGTCTCCTATTGATTTATTGTTTTTACTTCTCTTAAAAATGTGTGAAGACATCTCCAATATAGATGTGGGTGTTTCTGTCCTAAGGGCTGGTCAGTTACGTAACAAAAAGCTTATGATTCACAGAGACAAGTTGGGAAAAATAAGGTTTCGATTATCCTCACGGAAAGCATTTTCTATTATATATCTGTGTACTACCACACTCATCCTATTCCAAATCTCTTCTTCAGAGGGGCCTTGGGAGTTCTCCCTTGCTGCCCACTCAGGGCTGGAGGTGGATCAGACAGAGCAGCTGCCTGAGCGCAGCCACCCGCTCCAAGCCTCCCTGCCTGACCCTCATCCCATGCCCTGGAGTGCACCACTGCCTCTGCCTGAAGGTTGCAGGCAGCCCACACATCCTAAGGGTGGTTAAAAGTGCCCATCAAACTTGGAGCCAAAGTTCCTGCTCTCTGCACTGCTTGCTGCAGGAGCACATCTGGTCTCCTATGGCTCTGTTGTCTCAATTCCACTCTCCTTCAAGACCACTCAGGTTCTTAAACAAAAAGAAAGCCATGTTTGCCAACTCCTTGACCTGCTTCTAACTATTTAGCTCATGTATCTTTATGGTTTAAACATAACATCACATTTGAGGCTGATGACAGCCTCATTTTAAAGATGTTTTCCTCTTAAGAACGCCACCAGAATTTTCCGCACTTCATTAGCCGTGTGGTAAATATTTGTGATCCTCTCCCAGGTTTTCCCTGCAGTTTCATTGGTGTGGGTACGGATGTTTAGTTTTGCTTTCCAGCTCATGCATCTGCTCATGATTTCCCAGTTGCTTCCTGTGATGTGTTTGCTCAATAAGTACAGAGCATAGACGCAGGAGTTCTGTTATTTGTGCATCATCAATGCCCATTTCTTCCCCTATGGAAAGGTATGAAGCCTTTGAAAAGATATGAAGCATGAATCAGGCCCTGTGCACACCATTGCTCCAAAGCACATTCAGCTTCCCAGGGCTCTAGGTCRTGAACAGTTTAATTGGGATTATGATTCAGTAGGAATTATTCTGATTGTCAAAAGGGGCATGGAAAAGMGTTATCTCATTGCTTCACTGGGACCCCTTTCATGAAGGACAGGAGGATCAGAGGAATAAGAAGGACTCAATTCTTCAAGATGAATTCAAGTTTTTGCCAGACAAAACCAACTCAGCACTGTCCACAAAGTGATTGTATAGGCAAACACAGTAGCCATTATAATTAATGCCATGCAAAAATTGTGAGTGGTCCAGGCTGGCTGAATCTGTTTTGTTGCAGAGGCTGCTGGGCAGTTCCTGGAAGTCATTGCTGGTTTGGATTTTAGGACAAATGCCTGAAATGTGCACAAGGGGATTCTTTACTGTGTGGGTGACCAGGCACTGGAACAGATTGGCCAGAGAGGTTGTGGAGTCTCCCTCAGTGGAGACATTTAAGAGCCATCTGGACGCAATCCTCTGCCATGCGCTCTGGGATGACCCTGCTGGAGCAGGGAGGTGGGACCGGATGATCCACTGTGGAGCCTTCCCACCCGACCCTGTGGTTCTATGTGACTCTATAACTGTGTATAGGGAGCTTTGTTTTGAACTCTCCTTGACCAAGAAGTGCAGAAGAGAAGAGGACATGAGAGTCAAAGTTTGCATACACTTGAAAAAGGCTTTTGTTTCACATTCCTCTTCGATAACTTTGCTTCTGAGGGCTTACATAAGCGTATTTTATACATAAAGAGGTTTATTTCTGTCAGATGACACTTTGGTGGGTTCATGGTGAGTTGCTTCATTGCTGGAGTAACAATTCACTATCCCCTATTTGCTGCCTGAGGCTAACTGGGATATACCCACCCTTACCATTCCACAGTGGCGCCAGAAGCATCATTCCACAGGGTGGAGGGATGTTGACCTATGAGAAGCGTGTTGGGCAGTGAAACTGGTAAAGTAAATCACAAAAAGGGCAGTATTGTTAAAGGATTCATGTGTTTTATGCATTTTACTTCTTGTCCTGCACTTGGCCCATCCCCAGAAGGATGCATCTTCGCCCTCCACAGGGTGTTTATCCTGTTGTGGGCCTGCAGCTGTAGCAGGGCAGAACAGGAGCTCTGGCTGCACTTCCCAACTTCCTGCTTTTCTGTATCAAAACTGCTATACTAGGAATGACTGAAACTTTGTCCTAGCACAGGAGGAATTGAAAGAGTGGGGAACTGGAGGAAGCATAAGAGGGATGAACGATGGGAAACACACACAAAAGCCTGGAAGGATAAGAAAAAAATGCTGCAGTGCTATAGTCTAGCATCTGAAACTCGTATCTGGAATTGCAGTTACTCACATAAGCAGCTTCCATGACAACAAGTGCAATGCAAAGATTGTGCATTCCAACTCTAATACATTTAAATCTCCATTATTGGGAGATTAAATTCCAATGCCCCTTAGGAGAATGCAGCAGCGAGATGGAGAAAACATTTTAATTACAAAACCACATGAATTAACACATGTTTARAAACAGCTACCAAGAGAATTTGCCTCTTTTTGCTCTCAGTTCATATCCTTGCTATCTTAGCTCCTAAGGCTAAACTTAATTCCTGACTGTTGCCTAAAAGTGAGAATAGATATTAGTGTCATCTTTAGTTATTAAAAAAATGGTTAAAGGAAAAGAAAAGCTCTGTCTTGAAAAGTTTTGTCAACAAGGATGTAGGAAGTAGAACTCCCTACAAAAGCTGGCAACCRGCAATACTGTTCTTAGGAGAGAAAAAATCAGTTTTAAACACTTAAAATTAGCAGATTGTATCCAATTCCATAGTGCAAAACATAATCAGGTTTTTTCAAAGCAAGTTAGTTTTTACTAGCTTATCTCCTTTTTAAGAAACAAACRTATTCTGAAAAAGTGTCTCAGATGCATAAAACAGAACCTGCTCCAACATAAACTTCTGTACTTCATAAATGACCTGAGATGTGTGAGATTAGATGAATGTGAATCAGAGTTTGCATACAAAAAACTAGAGTGGTAATAGCCTGTCTAGCTACTCGGCACAAGTCAGAAATGTAAAGGTGTATTAGAAATACCAAAAAAACATTATGCTTGAAGAAATGGATATTGCTAGAAAAGAAAATGGTGCTTCTGAGCCTGTGTTTGTAAGAGGTGGAGGATATTTATATTTAAGACTGGTTTCAGAGATATCGCTAGAACCAACCAGCTAAAATGGTTTGAGAATTTATTCCCTCATATGGAATTTCCACTATGCAGCATTTTCTCCTGTTCCCAGCCTGGAACAATGTATACTGTGTTATTTATTCTTCCCTCCATGTGATAAGCAGGGGTTCTCACCTGGAATTATTTATGCTCATWAAAAAAATATTCCAGCCAACCAGGAGAGGCTTTTAATATGCTGGAGTAAAGTTGCCGCAGAAGGTGTGAAGAGAAAAAATGTACAGAGAGAAACTGGAGGAAAGAAGAAGTGAAATATATTGYTGTCTTATCCTCCAGTTTGCTGCCATATTACCACAAACTGGAGATAGACTATGGCAAAAACTGTAAAAGTGAAGGGCAGCAATAAAGAAAGGAAATATCAATCCTGTTCCACAGGATTAGCACAGAACCAATAAATTATTTTGGCAACAGTAAATTTCAGGCAGAGTTGGGAAATGGACCRGTGCTTTATATCCCTGACCTCACAGCAGAGCCTCCTCTCCTTCCTTATCTGTGTTGCTCACAACAGCCCTTATCCAAGGGAAAGACACAAAGTAGTCTTAATTAAACACATTTGAAATAGTTTCTTACAACTGAAAAAATGAAGGGATATAACGATGATCCAATCCACTTCTCCCAGGAAGCAGCAGAGAAGGGAAGGAGTGAGGGAAGGAACCACCCCAGCTGGGTGTTTGGGTTTTGGTGCTGAGCTGTGGGGAAGGACCCGAGGAGCAGAGTGAAACAGATGCCTCTACTGCTGAAAAACAGAGTGAGAGTAATGGAAATCAGAGCTCTCCTTCACGGGAAAAGACAGAGCTACAGCAGCTTCAAGAACTTTCTACATTGTGCTGTTGCTGCTCTGAAAGGAGAACCCTTCAAAACCAAATCACTCTCACCAGTTCTCTGTCCTTTTTATATCAGCATCGCAGAGCCTAAAGGGGTGGGCTCAAGCCTTGCAACACCTTCCAGGTGTGTATTTCCTCRGAGCTGAGACACTGGGCACGGAGAAAAGGTGTCCAGGAGTTAAGAATGGTTGGGTTTCCTCTGTTTCCTGGCAGGCAAAGGGAGGGGTTTRTTGAGTCTGACCTAATCAAACTGTAGGCAGTCCAGCATTCCTGCCCAGCATTCCCTCCTTCCCTTTGTGCCAACACTGCCATCATTTTGCGAGGACATACAGGGAGCTAAGCCAGGAACCTGTCTGCTGGCAAGTGAAGGGAAAAAGCAAACCAGAAAAACAGTGGCAGATTTTAGCTGTCTCACTTCACATCACATCTGCTACGCCAACAGCACTTCTGCATGTGAGAAACTCCCAGYGCAGCTGTGCCCTGTTCTCAGTCTATTTGGTGATGATTCCAGTCCTCAGATGACATGAGGATGGACATCAGTCCTGGGGAGGAAAAGCAGAAGCCCTTCCTCACACCTASACACCCTTCATGTAACCACGAGGCTCATAAGCTCCTTTCTGTGGATGGCCACCTCAAATAGGTGCCGTGGCTCCTGCTAGAGGTGAGGGTCAGCTGYAGGACCAGTAGCTGCCAAACGCTTCTTCCCCTTCTATGCTTACAGCCCCCTGAATTTTTAGCAGAGGAAATTCAACTGGCAGAAAGAATATGTAAAATTTTTTCTCAGACTGGATGCTGAGAAAGGAAACAAAGGTCCAGTTTGAACCACAAACCTAGCAGGGAGTAGTATGAAATTTTATTTTGTTATCACATGACAGCTCTGAAATTATGGGGACTCCAGAATTATTCACTTAATTCATCTGTGAATGGTTCCAACTGGCAAATAAATTCAAGTGTCTGACAGTGGGTCTAGGAACAGTCGCTGAACTGATAGCCAACTACTATTATTTTATTCATGTATGAACTGCTCATCCACCTATAGTAGCACACACATGAAACAAGCTATTCCTCATACTCACCAAGTATGAATATCACAGCTCAAATCTGAGGAGGAATAAACACTATATTGACCATTTCTTCGCCCTCCTGTTAGAAACAACCAGAAATGTCTTCCCTTTTCCTTCAGATCCCCGTCCAAATTGAAATAAATTGTTAGGAAGTGAATACAGTTTTCTTCTTGCTCTTCTCTGGGATTTCACTTGTTCTTCAAAAGCAAGGAAATCCCAGCTGCCTTTCCAGCTGTTCACTGACCTCCAAATGTCAGTGCACCTGCTGTGGTTTTCTTAATGACATGAATATGTACTGGATGAGAAAGAGTATAAATCAGCTTTGCCCAGCAGACAAAAAGAATGGGGATACTGGGTCCTTTTTGCAAAGAAATGTGTTGGTTTTGGAGGCAATGTCTTTTGAAAACACTGTATGATTTCTAGTAGTGCTGATAAAGACAAGAAGTGTGAGAAAGTGACTCAGACCTGAGGATGGATTCGGGTTTGTGTCTGAACCGGACTGGCACAGCTGCTTTGCCACCTGAGCAGAACACGAAGGATGGAAAGCTGGGCTGTATCCCTGGATAAGWGTCAGGGGAAACACGTTTCTCCTGGAGAGGTGAGTGAGGATCAGCACGAGAAGGCATCTGTTCTGTCAAGTACACCCCTGCCTGAATGTCTGGGCCCCGTTTTGTCAATGTCTGCATCTGTGTGGAAATAATACTGAAATATTAATGGAACTCAAATATAAGCATCCACTAAATGTAATTGGTGGATTTCAATGTGTGCAGATGCAMTGTTGGGACAGGACAGTCTTTGTGATATTGCCTTAAACACAGCAAAGAAATATAAAGCATGAATGTAAAATGGATTGTGTTTATAGCTGCATTCCCCATTTCACAAACATGCACATGGGACTTCCATTTTACAAAGCTGACATTTTTCCAATCTTCATGGTTATTTCAAACTCTCCTACAACCTGACTATTTCTACATCTACATCTACTGTTTCACAATCTGCTGAAATAAAGCTGAGGCTGATGTACAACTGGATTCACTATTAAATACAGAAAGCCTTGCCAACACTTGGAATGTTGCAAATTGTTTAAGGCTGCTGGACACTGTGGATGAGGTCCTCAGATGACCTGAGCTGGCACYACCAGCCCCACGATGCTGCTCTGCAGGCAGCCAGTTCACAGAGAACCCTGTGCTGTGAAAGACGTGCTTGGGATCACGGGAAGACAAGAAAGTTAGACAAAATAACCCAAATATCCTGCTTTCTAAGGAGTGGGACCTGAAAGGCACAAATTGCTGACAGCTGCTCCTGAAGCTGATGGAAATTCAGAACTCAGCCTCTTTCACTGCTGCAGTTCCTGTCCATCAGGTGCCATCTCTCAGTGGCTCCCAGACCAAGAGGACCCTGCCAGCTTGTCCCATGTATTTGGTTCCATGCTCTTCTTCCTTAACATACATTCCCTTCTGGAACCATTTGAGCTGAGCCTGTAAAACAGATTTTTGGCTTATGGGAAAATAATGTGAGTAAATATTTAAGGAAAAAATCTTGATGACCTCATGCTCTAAATTTAGGACAAATAAATGTCAAGAAAGGGAGGAAGGCTTGACTTCCAGTGAAACCCTCTAGCATGCTGCTGACTGAAACCAGCTGGGACTTGGTTCTTTGTTTTGACTCCTCCGTGTGTGAGGACTCTGTGAGAAGACATTATTACGGTGGAGAAGCACTTTAGATAACATTCTGTGACATTCATTGTAAATCTCATCCTGTTGTTTCCTAGATTTGGGCTTTCTTCTTACTAGTTCAGAGACTCTGAGGCTTGCCTAAGGTTTTGCTGGCATATGGGTTGTCATCATAGCCTGCTAGAGAAAAACCTCTTGGTCAGTCTGATGGCTGTTGCCTTGTGCCTACAGAATCACTCCTTGCAAAAACTGGACTCCAGCACGTGATAATTCTGCATGACAGATCTTCCTCATCAGTGATGATGATCTCCCAGGTGAGCTTATAGATATCATCTGGTTATGAATATGTGATTGATATTCATCTTACACCATCTTCATATGGCTTCCTTTTGTCATGTTGGGGTAACCATTGTCAGAGGTACTGGAACACACTAATACAAGGAACTAATCATTTGTAGGGGTAGATTGACATTTAGCATGGCCACAAAATAAGGCAGGGACTACTTGTCTCCCTGCTTATAATTCTATAATTCTAATCTTTAAGTTCTGTTTTGACCTCTGAGTGCTGAGGATTAAGGATGGACGAAGCAGAATGAAAACTAACTTGTCATGGCTGAGCTCCTTGGGTTAGTAGCTGTTAACCACTGCAATGGGTTACAGAGACAGGCTGCCAGGAGTGAAAGGAACACTCAGAGGGTGATTTATAACATTTGCTCCTCTGACAGTTTACATCTTGTTTGGTAGCATGAATTCAACCAGGAGGGAAGAGCTCCTGGGGGATCATCATAGATGGGTGTGAAAAGCCAGCTGGACGTGATACACAGTTCCATCTTTGAGCACAAAAATAGAAAGGGAGGGGTACAGAGTATTTACGACATGTGACGAGTTGGTCACGCTGCCAAATTTGTGCAAGTAGAAACTGAGGTTTTTGCCTTGATGGTGATATTTTACTTAAGAGTCCCTGTATGTCCCTCTGGAGGCTCTCAGTGCACATGTTGCTCAGCTCTGGCACTCCCTTTGGCTGGGCCACGCTGGCTGTGAGCAGCTCGCAGAGAGAAGGGCTGACAGAGCTGGGTGCCTGCTGGATTGATGGGCTATGGCACATGCACTTAGTCATCCAGGGTTTGAAGGGTGGCCAGAAATTCCCAGCAAAGGTCCAGCAGCCTGCTCCCTAAATACAGCTTCTGGCTGGAAAAGGAGTGTCTTTCTAGGGAAATGCAAGTTTTTATGGTATGCCTAACACTGAGGTATTTACCAGGCAGATCCCTCCAAAAAACAGACTTCATCGCAGCACTTCCCTGCTGTGAACATGGAAAATCCAGCACCGTGGCAAGCCTAGTCACCGGTGCCTGTGACTGTCCCATCTCTCTCAGGCCCATTGCTAAACACCTCAATCCCACTCTCTGCCTTCCTGGAGGATTCCCTCCATCCTCAGCACGCAGAATTGCCCAGGCCTCAGCCAAGTGCCTCCTGTCTTCCCTCTGTGCAGTAGGACTGGGTTTAGGGAGAGATAGGATAGTGARGGACAGTGACCTAGTACTGGAAGACAGGAAGGTTGGATAATGCAGCTAAAACCCCCAAGCCTGGGCCTGAAAGCAGCTTTCAGCTGGTTCTGGTGGCTGACACCTGATATCTGTAGTCCATTTGGGATCCTCCGAGCAGAGCTTGGACACTGTGCTGCCCATTCACTTCACCCTGGCTTCTCCCAGATGTCCTGGGTGTAAACAGGGCCACAGCATCATCCTCCTTCTGCTGGAGAGCCCAGCAGGGCAGTCACACAGTGCCCTCTGCCACTTGGGCCTGGCTGGGGCCAATATATCTGATTTTTGTTGATTATATCTGATTCCTGTTATGGGACAGCCCAGTGTAGAAAAACCTTTGGCTACTTTTCCATCCTTGTTTCTTTSTGAGGACCCAACTGAGCTTTCTGTTTGCTAAGTACAAGTCAAGGTAGGACAGCCCCTTTGAGCTCTGTTTATTAAAAACCTTGGCAGTAAAAAGCAACAGAACAAGCAGTGTATACATTTTTATCACTGGACTTGTTACCTTCCAAAACTTTCTGCCAAATTGGCACAGCAATCCAGGAAAACAGAAGTTGCTGCAACTATGAAAAATGGATGGTTTCACTCAACACATGCTGTACTATATTAGGAGGTCTACAAGTGGTTTTTAACTGGAAATGGAGTTTGTTCAGTGCCAAGCCATGAATAATTACAGTAAATAAAAAATGAAGCATGTTTTAAATGTCTTTTATTTTAAAAGGGGGCTTAAGACACGAACAGTTTCCTCAGACATAAAATCTGTGTTTAATAAATAAATTCAATAAACACTTTGTGTTTCTTCAGAGCCAAGCATAAACAAAAATGTAATGTCATGGCTGTGAGCATTATGAAAACCAGGGAGGAAACTGAGGGCTTCAAAATTTGATCCGTTCCTCCAGGGACTGATAAGGACATACAGGGACTTGTGCCGTTGTGGCACTGTTTCTTATGACTGATATTAACGGGAAATGCTGTAGCTGCACAGTCCTGTGAAACAGCAAGGTTCTTGCAACTTCCATGGAATAGAACAGGCTGGTTCTTGGGTGGTGGCAAGAGTCTTTTTGCACACCTACATAGTTTAGAAGATCAAAGGCAAGGAGTAAAAAAAAGTGAAGAAATSTTGACACACTGAGGATTCAGTAGCATAACTTTAATTTTTATACTGTGACTGGAGGCCAGTTGCCCAGACTAGAGTCTTTCAGTATCCTGGTAGGCTGAGAGGCTGTTGGGCAATAGAAGCAAACTTGAGTCCTGCTTACATGAGAAAAATGCAGTGGCAGCTCCAAAGGAAAGCAACCATTCCATGAGCCTCAGAGGCAGATGGGTGAGATGAAGAGCAGCTGTGACAGATGGGCATCTGCTGAAGAGTGGGTTCAAATGGGGATGCATTCCGTGCTGACAAAGGAGAGAATGCTACTCTAATCTCACATGGATGTGTGATTTAATATTGCCCATCCATATTTATAACATTTTTTCTCTCTCTCTACACCTTTTCTTTATCTTCCTTTTTCCTCACATTCATACTACTTTCTTCCATTTGCCATTTTTACCTACAGCTTTTACTCTATTCTTTCTCAGCATGTCTGTCTTTTGCCTTTGCCTCCCTCTTTGTGGCTCAAATGATCCCTGTTAGATTGGAAAGTCTGTACTCTCCCCAAGACAGAGAGGAGATTAGAAGCATCAACTCCTTTTGTGGCATGCCACYACCTGCCAAATAGACGAGACAATTAAATCCTCATGTCCTGGCTTCCAGCAGACCTCCCCATCCAGTCCAGTGCAGTTTACTCCCTCTACAATCAGGCAAAACCTGTCTGAAGTGTTCTGCTTCCCCTGCCGTGTCAGGGGGTGAGGGGATCACAGAAGACGTTGTGAGTTTGGGTCTCCAACACGAAACCRCAGCACAGCGTTGTCCTTCCGCTGTCCCATTTCCTCCCAAAAGACCTCTGAGCTCTGAACAACTCATTTTTCCCTTTCTCAGCATCTTTTTTTTCAGCTACCCACCTGGCTCCTGGTGAGCAGAGAGTGGTTTGGAGCCTGGCTCCTGGCTGGTGACCTGTTTCCCTGTGGCCAGGGAGGAATTTCCAGAGGACGAGCAGTATGCGTGCCGCTCTCAGGGGAGCTGGGGGACTGCCAAACCTAACCAGCTAACCGGGCCAGGAAAGGCCTCACATATGCTTTCACCAGAGGAAAGGAATGTTTGTGGAAACTGGGAGTAGCGGAGCTTATTTAACTTTGCTTGTCTCCTCCTCACATTGTCAGTCTCGAGCCTAGCGCTGAGCTTGTGCTGCCACAAGCACCGTGATAGTGAGGCGAGTGGACACAGGTTATTGCTGCAGCCTGGAGCATCTCAGGGAGGGCAAAGGTCTGAGGGCTGGTCACTGAGCAGGCATGAGAATGCCACAACTTGTTGGTGCAGACTGGTTTAAAGTCTCTGAAAGAGCAAGGACGCTGTAGGGGATATATCATAAAGCTGCCAGAGCAAGAGCCAAATTAAACAGCATTTCGGTGTAATGAGAGACACAGGGACAGTAGAGACACACAGGATCCCTTCCTTGACTCTCTCCTTCCAGTGAGAGAGAAAAACCCACAGAGGACACTCCCAGTTGGATTTTTTTGTTCCTGTTAAATAACAAGTCTTATTTGCAGCTTATTCCCAAGTTGCCTTTTTTTTTTTCCTTTTAAAGATGCTTTGATACATTTCCCCCTCAGCTTCCCAGCATCAGCTATCTATGTAGCTGTCCTGCATCAGCTTCACCAAAGCCAGTGCCATTTTGCTGAAAAACCTCTTTAAACAACAAATAACTTATTTGGGCTGGAAGATTTTAGCGATCAGGGTTACTACAGGAAACGAAATTCCAGATAATGGATTGTGGCCTCACTCCTGAGAGCAGAAAAACTCCTGTTGACTTCTGTCATGCTGGTTTGTACATTTAAGTGCTTTTAAAGTTACAACAAGCAACAGGCTGGTTTGCCCACTTCAAACCAAGACACACACAGCTCCCTGCTTTGCTGCAGCCAAGTCCAAATACCCAGCTGTCTTCTCCACACCTTGGATGGACTCAGCTCTCATCAGCAGAGCCAGTGGGGTGCAGAGGCAGAGAGCTGCCTGTGGGCAATCACCAATTTCTCCTGCAGCAGCTTAGGCTTGCCCTGTGGGTCCTGCCCTGCCTTGAACCCGGGCACAGGCACTGCGTGCAAAGTTAATTGCTGCCCCACTCGGTTCTTCACCTCAGCAATTTACATCTTGCCTGTCACTATCTGAATAATCAGAGCCTCTGCAGCCTGATGATGTTCATTAAGACCTGCTGACTTCCCTCTCAATTAGATTGTACTATTCAGTGCTTCTGACAGGATTCCTTTCTGAGTGAGGAGTCATTACTCTCCTGCTGAATTTGGCATGACCTACCCTGAGAAAACAAGAAAAGCACTTTATGCTTCAGAAACAGCATTAAAAAAGAAAAGAAAAAAATCACAGCTATTAACAATACACAGGGCTGCATGCACACACTCATTCTGAAGAGATCTGGGGCAAGTGGTTTAATGACTCCTTGTCTCACAATGAAAAAGGATGCTAACGTTTCCTCTCCTTAATTACACTGGAAGTTCTTTGGAAAAGGAAAGATTATTTTTTGTTCTATGTTTTTGCGTAATACCAGGTACCAGTGAGGTCACTGGGCCCAGCAGATGAGTATAAGATAACCAGGAGAGGACTCACAGTCTTTTACAGTCTTTGCATGAGTACATGAGTTATTTCACCCATCACAGAGCCAGTCTTCAGTACTGGGATGGAACTGGGATCACCAGGAAGATTCTACTGGTGTCACTTGCAGCAAACACTTCTCATTTAGTCTGGCACATAACAAAGAGAAAATAGATTTACCTCATGTGTCTTCCTCTTGTTGTTTACCCACATTTCCTCAAAATTGCCTAGTTACTCTCTCTTTCTAACTTTGATTGCACCAACCAGTTTATGACTGTGTGAGCAGTAAGCTTTAGCCATTTTTTGGCTGCTTCCTGCGGTGAATAAAGTCTCAGAATCACTTAGATCCTTCCATCCTAACAGCATGTCTGCTTTTGTAGAGTACAATATCCATCTGTGATCTAAACTAAAATGTAGAAACTTCCATAATCTATCTTCCCTCTGATCTCATCACAGTTCAGCCTTATTGCCCTAAAAGAGATAAGAAACTTAGATTTTTTTGTTTTTATTTTAAGCATCCTTTGCATGTCTTTCAGGTATCCACTGTGAATTCTGATTCAGGGACCATCTTCCATGCAGGTTAAATTGATTAAGTCTGGCCCTAAAGGAGCATTTGGAGAATCAGGACATCCTAGAAAGGATTTTGATTACAGTCCCAGCCCTACCCTATCAGATATTTATCCTAAGATGGTTAAAATCCATTCAGAGACTGTTACATTCCAGCTACCTTCGCACCACCAAGCAGCTTTACCTGCTAATCCCTTTCCAGACCTTCTTCAGGAAGTGCCTTCATCTCCTTACAGATACAGTTGCAATACTTGGTGCGGTAATAAATTGCACCAGGGGACTCCAGCCTGCAAACACGCATTCCCAGGGACTGGACCGGCTTATGGAACAGACTAGGTGGGAAAAATCCCTGCAGCAGCTTGATCACGCCTTTTGCAGCTCCAGTGAGGTCATTGGAATGGGCCCAACACGCAGGGAAGTTGGGGCAATGGAGGCAGTTTTCCAAGTGATCACATGAGAGCCAGAGAAAAGGGAAATGTWGCATTTTCCTCGTAAGAAGTAAAATTCTTTACACAGCCGGGCTTAGRCAGAGTTGACGCTGTTTCAGAGCATTTCATACCTTTCGTTCGCACTGCACATTTTAAGAATTGGATAACAATGGTTTTACAGAAATGAAAGGAAGCTGAATAGATGTCACACTTTAGAAAGTCCTGGTAGCTGGTCCAGCTGATGTAATTTCTTTTTATGCTTGGACCAGATCTCTGGATACCTTGTCACATATTAAATAGGCCCAGACCATAACCTGGTATACTGAAGGGCCACTGGGTACAGATAAGTGTATGTGTGTCTGACCACTCGTGTTGCAGTTACAGGCTGTGTTCAGGCCACATTCCCTTTGCTCGTGCTCTCCAAGCCAAAAATGTCAGACAAGTGTTACTGCTGGGGTGTGGAATCCCAGAAGCTGCGTGAGCAGGGAGTGCCTGGCTGTAGGGATGCAATAGGAGATGGAGCAGGGAAGAGAGGCAAAAAAAGATGAAAAGGTGTGGGGATGCAGGGCATGCTCTCATCTCCAAGGCGCACACAGCAGAGATCACCAGCAACCGAATGATCACAGAGATCAGAATATCCTAAGCACTTATAAAAGTACTGGCTGGCTTTCTAGCAACAGCCAGTCCCTCTTCTCCATAGTCTTCCCTCTCCTGGCACTGGAGAGCTGCCAGCCTGCTCCAGCTAAGCCCACAAGCAGAAGCAGCAGGCAAAAGCTGCTCACAAAGCAGCTGCTCCATCGAACTCACAAACCGAGCTACCACAACACTGCAGCAAATACCGAGAGTTTGCAATGTTGTGGGGAAATCAAGGAGGATGGACCTTCTGTTTTTTCAAGCAATTCCTTCTGCAGAAAACCTTTWAGGAGAGCAAACTGTTCCGCTGGGGCTATTGAACAGCATTTGACTTTCACCAGCCACTGGAGACAGGGTAGAAAATAATGCACGTGGACCAGATAGATCTGGATGGGACAGTAATGCTGCTTTTGAGGTTTGGAAGGAAGAGCACAAACACTCCCCAAAAGCATGAAATCCCAGTGGTGCTAATATATGCTTTCCTCACTGATGGGTGAAAAGCATTTTACATTCTAATTTTGTGTCTTCCAACATCTCCTTTTCCAGCTTCCTCTCAGGGGTTAACTTACTCTTGAAGCTGCTTCTCCACTCTCCAAAAGCCACAACCAGAAGAAATCTGCGTCCTCACTCCCTGAGTAACCACACAGGGAGCCTGTTTGTGTGTCCCATTTATTAGAGTCAGGCAGCATTTACAGCAAAGCCAGATGAGATGAGATGTACTAATAATGATTGCCTTAGGGCTTCTCCTCAGGGAACAGACAACTCTTGTAATGCTCATAAGCCTGGCTTCTGCTCTCCAATGGATTGGGACTTCTCAAAGAAGTTTGATGGAAGCAATTGGATGGCAAGCAGTGACACTTTCTCTGGTTACCACAGCTGCATGGAGGGGTTTTTATGCTTATTTTTGTTGTCAAAACCCAGGATTTGTTCCTTGGTTTCTCCAGCAAAAACCTTAAGATCTGGAATTCTGATTTGAAACCTTAAGAAATTAATATGCCCTCGCCTCTGCCACTGCACAGGGAATAACACTCAGTCGGTAGAGACTTTCATTATCTTTTCTCCCTGGAAAGGAGAGTCACAAAATCTGAGAGGATAATTCCATACAGCTAAGACTGCAAGGGGCTCAAGGAAACTTGAGATGACAAAAAAATTATTTCACCATCACTCAGGATCTTTTCTTTATTATTCTGAACATGCCCATCCTAAGGACCAAGCTTTGCCTGTGACTTCTGGACCAGTGTCCATAGCTCAATCTAGGCAGGCTGAGGAGTGTGTGTGTGAAATTTTTAATGCAAAGGGCTGAAGCAGTAGAAAAAAAAAGAAAAAGAAAAGAATAAAGCACTCTGCTTTCCTGCCAGAAATGTTTTTTTTTTTCCCCCCCACTCATTGATGCTTCTAAGCAAAGGGAAAAGGGAGGTGACAGTCGGGAGTTCCCAGTCACTGGGCAGCACAAGTGTGTCATGTTTTCTCGTGTATGAGTTTTCCTGGAGCCAAAGCTTGAAGGATTGATTACAGGGGCTGGGGTTCCGAGGCTGCCCCAGTGCTTCCCAGTGGAAAAATGGCAAGAGCCAGACCTTGCTGTATGCAGTATTGACTGCTCATTTCTATTGCAAACAACAACTGCTGGCAATTAAAGCAAGGCCTTTGCCACACTGTTTTGTAAACAGTCTGGATGACAAGTCAACAGGGAGATGATACACAGATCTGCCTTTCATTTCCGTCACACCAGATGCTGATCTGCCTTTGCTTTTTCATTGCAAAACTCAAATCTGGAGTTGGATAACACTTAAACGATAGAGGTTTAACCTAAACAAGACCCAGTTTTCATTTGTGGAGGGAGGGAAGAGCTCTGAGTGTGCGGAAGAGTGTGTCATGTCCCAGTACTCAGATTTTATCTTAGGTTTCGATGCAATTTGAAAATTAGGACAGTGCTTTGGCCCTCTCTAGATACTGCAGAGTTGCTTGGGCTGACACACGGTTCGGAGGAGTGGAGGTTCGCTGAAGTAGTCAAGCCTCTAAAACATCTTTAGAGCAGAATAGTGCCAGTAGGTGTGGAAAAGAAATCTGGTTTCCTCCTCAGAAAATGCCTGCATACAGTAATTGTGACAACTGAACTCCTTATCACAACAGGGAATGAATCTTCTCTTCCCTCTGAAGTCTCCAAAAACAAGCTCTAGAGCTTCCAGCCTGGAAAAAAAACCTGCTTTCTCAAAAGGCACAGTAGAATTCGGATGTTTTTCTTTAAATATTTATGCTAATTAAAATTGGACTTTAATAGTTGCATGAATTCCTTTTAGGGTTGTCATGTTGTTTAATTAAAATAAGTGTGTTAGCAAAAGTGAAGGATATCCTTAAATCGCATAGTGATTACCCCATGAAAATGTACTCCCTTTATTTTTTAATCTTTTTTTCCATTTCTTAGGTAAGATGACATCATTCTTCCAAAGGGTGGKGTTGTGGGGKTTTTTTTTTAATATATACAGACCTAGTTCTGATTTCCTCACATTTTTGTGTCATCCCTGGAATGACCTACAGAATTACCTACAGAATTAGGAGATCTTATGATGAAAATTTGTGTTATTTCCTCTCATATAGAGGAAGAGCACAGTAAGGTACATGCAGGTACAATGATTCATGCAGTATCACCCAAGAGTCTGATGGAAGGGTTRGGGGAAGAACCTGCCATGGTGAGTCCCAGCTCAATGCCCTGCCAGGGAGCTCCCACTAACAGTAAGGAACAATTAAGTGTTTGTACAGCCCCAGCAGGATTGTGTAGCTCCTCATTAATTCCCTCAACCATTCCCTCTGCCGCAAAATCGAAACCAAACCCAAACAGCAGACTAGAATGGTACCAGCTGTGATGAGGAAGACACGGGAGATGGGAGTAGGGAGGGGGGCATTGGAATGCTCTATTTTTTTAGCAGACTCYGGTTCCTTTAAATATCTGTGAATCTCAGTATCAGAACCAAAGAAATCTTTCGGGAGGTGTTTCCTTTCTCCACTTCCAGCAGCTACTGAACTCGTAGCCAAATACCAGAGGAGAGAATAAAACCAAAAAAGGGAAAGGACATCATCACTAGCTTTAAAGCAATCACCCCCTTTGCAATCCAATAGTCCCCAAACATTCCATATGTTACTGTCACACACTGGAATACAAACATGTCACGACTATGTACTGTCACACYGGCACTGAAGCCTGAAAACACATCAGGTCTCCTCTCTGTGTTGTCTGAGCTGTTGTGTCAGGGTAGGGTGGCAGAGTTCCCAGGCACCTTGCACAACGCACACATTCGTGTCCTTACTGCCACCAGGTATGTGCCTGCTAGAGCAGATCATCTAGAGCACCTGTGACTGCAAAGGCTTTTACTTTAAGGTTTCATAACCTATAATTTTTGTTAATGCAGGAGAAAAATTAGAAGGAAGAGAGAAAGGAAAAATGCAAGAATGTAATTTTGGTTCTTGGGATATTTTATATATTTTTTTATTGTAATAGAACACATATATCATTTTAACTTTTTGCTCTTATTCAGGTGTATTTTTCTATTTATCTATATATATTTTTAGCTGACCTATTTAATGGAGAAAAAGAACTCCAGAGCTGGGAGGGACAAATTGTATATATATGTATGTATATATACATATATATATATGTATGTATATACATCTATAATGCAACATAATTTCAGACCAAATCTACAAACTCAGATTTTTTCGCTTAAATAGTTTTTCAAGTTTAAATCTTACCTCTGCTCCATCTGTGGGTCACAGTGGCATGAGCACTGTAACAGAACAGCAGCAGCACCAAAGTCTTCCAAAGCATCCTTCTCTTTAAAATACGTATGTCTAGCTGTACAGTAGCTTTTTAATTTCCCAGCTCCTTTCTTTTCAGGAATAAATAATGGCTTTTCCTCTCCCCCTCCCCCTTCGCAGAAGAACCTGTCTGSTCTTCTCAGTAGAGCTGAAGTCAGCGTGCAGCTCCTCTCCCAAACCAAGTCTCCTTGGGATCGGGAAACTTACTTTCACAGACAGACTTTGTTTTTATCCACATCTGGAATGACTCATAGTGCATGTGAGTTTGCTGGCAGCTGGGTGAATAAATATCATTACATTTTTGCAGTTGAGTTTCATTTGTTATATGGGCCAGTTGGAATTTATTCTTGTCCAATAAACAGCCACAAGTAACCCCATTAAAAGAGGCTCTGGAATTGCAGCTACTCCTCTGTGACACAGGGGGCTATACACTGACCCCCGTCCAAGGCGAATCCCTCCTCTGGAATGACAGACAGCCGCCCTTGGATGCTGAAGTCGGGGAGTGGGGCATGTGCTTTGCAAGAACATTTTGCTACCGTGATTCATATAATCACTCCTTTATTAAGAACATATCATGCTGCCTTTTAGACTTCAGCTCTGCAAGACAAGCCCTGGCCTTTTCCTCCGTTTGGCCAGTACGGAGAACAGGAAGGTCCAAATCCTTAACTGGCTCTCTTCAATGGAACTGTGAGGAACACTAAACAATCCTAAGGACAACCTACATTAGCCAGGCTGAATGTGCAGTGGTGAAGCTGAAAAAAAAAAACAGGCTACTGATAGACATCTCCTGGCTGATGCTGGTGCCAAGGAACACAACACTGGAAGAGTTTATCCCAGACTGACTCAGCATGGAGGAAGCTGCAGGTAGGGACTGTCCCTGACAGCTTCAGCAGCAGCATCGTGGATGCTTTGTGGGAATATAGCACCAGAGTAACAGCAGGCTGCTGTGTGYGGGAACAGACTGATGAAAAATAGGAATACAAGAGGTATTTACATCACCAAGGGATAGGGGATACTCTATTTTGTACCTAGAAGTGATGAGCCTAATTCTGTTCTTTTACAGGTGAGAGTCAGCCAGTAACAAATCCACAGACATCCGTGAATTTACACCGGTGTAAATCTGGCACACAGGAAAGGAGACTCTAGCTCATAAGGTATAAATAGAAGGATTAAGGGAGAGGATCGAGAGCTGGAATGACAGAGGGCACTGTGGCTCAGGATTAATGTGCACTGGCAGGAAAGCATGGAGAAAACCTGTTCAGCTCCTGTATGCCTGATGCCAAYATCTGGCCTTAGCCTGAGTCCCCTCATTCTTCCCTGTCCCAGCTGAAACACCAGCTGTAAAGGAAGGAGGAGGGTCAAATGAGGCTGTCTTGCTGAAGGCAACTCCTTTTCCTACATGTGCAGATTTTCCTATGCTCAGACTGCCTCAGGTTACTCCCACATGAACAGCACATGAATGCAAGACAGTATTTTACATGCCAAGGAGATGACAAAAGGTGCAATTCAAGCGGAGGGTGGCTCAGCAACTCTCACTATACACTCCTGTTACCATAACATATTAGGGGTGGGTCTGGATGCAGGGTTAAAGCCAGGCATGGGCTCACTCGTGAGTCTGCCCAGAAATTATGGAGCTGGAATAAGCTGAGTTCTATGTTCCCTAGAGAGGGAGAGAGAGAGAGAGGATTATTCCTACCGTGCTCAGATCACTCAGGACAGGATGAGTGGCTCTTGAAGGAGGTAGATGCAGTCATCAGCTTGGCCAGTTCTGAGGTGATGTGCATCAAGATGATTTGCACCAAGAATGATGACCTTAATGTCAGCAGGGTCTGTGAATGAGTTGTTTCRAAGCCAGGTAAACCAGGGAGAAGCATTACCTAGGATGCATATTGCAGGCTTGAGAAATGAGAGAAAATTAAGAGAAAACTTCAAATCCTGTGGGATGACAAAGGMACATCTTTACAGTGGTATTTGGAGAAGGTGGGTGGAAACTTRAGGTGCTGTATCATGTCATTGCTTACATTTAAGGAAATAAACAGCTGATAAGAGAAGATTAAGGAGCCCAGACAGGCTCCATCCACCTCAAAGCCAGAATCAGAACCATCTTCTAGAAAGAGCCCTGCAGAATGGGTCTGTCTTCTGGCTGGCAACAATGGGACACTTCCTCTGCTTGTTAATCGGCACTGCTTTATGTATCCAGCCTAGAAAGGTTGAGGAAAAAAATCCTAGGAATTTCCTTGCCTAATCTCCCCTCTACCTCCAGCCTCTGGAGCAAGCATCCTAGGAGCAACAGAGGAGTTGCAGTTGAGACAGAAGAGATGTGTGGTAAGACAGGCATACAGATCAAAGGGATATGAGAGCATGGAATGATTACTAAGATCTCCTTTGGCAGACCCTGGAGATGTTGCTCTGAAGTTACATAATAAATTATATTTATTAATTATTATTTATTTCTCCTTAATCTGAGTCTGGCTACAGAATCCTCCCCAGCAACCTTTTCCTCATGTGAGCTCAAATACAAACTCTACCCATGTGTGGTTCAGTGTCCCACTCCACAGTCTTCAGGCACTACAGCTTTCACTGTCTCTCTGCATGTGCCACAACTGTACAGCACATTTGCCTCTAAGACTGTGAATGATGCACTCACATCTGTTTTCTTACAGGAAATGCAGCTGTAAATACCACAGGTCCGTGTAAAATAAAGAATGCTTTCTCTCTAGCATTGCCTCAAATGTCCCTTTCCTACCTTAAAACTGTAAAATCTTTTTCTCTCTTATATGGGTATATATATATATACACAGAGTCAAATCCTCCTTATTAAAAAGCCCTCCAGAGGAAGCCAGGAAATAAATCTTTCAAGCATGCTCAAGGCACTTCAACTGTTTAAGTCCCATTCATCTCATGACTATATTTTATTAGATAGTTGCTCAGTTTCAGCTCAAGGCAGTTTCTGTCTATGCTGGAGGTTTGAATCACTGCAACTATAATGAGTGCTGAAGCAGGGTAGAAATMCTCACTATTTATGAGTACTAACCATTCCTACATTGCTTTGGAAGTATATAGCAGGGGAGCTTTGCAGTGAAGAATTCCTCCTGAAGATGCATCCAGAAGCAGAGAGTACCCTGCTGCTGAAGCCAGGGGGCTGRGGGCTGCTGGCTGGTCGATATTCAGGTCTTAAATCAGTGTAGTGTTAGACTGAACTGTCACGGTTATGTCAAGGTGAATATTTATCTTTGACCAAGTCTCACAAATTTAGGTGTTGGAGCTGCAAGTCCTCCAGCGCCCCCAGTACCTGTGAGACCTTTCAGGCACAGGAGASGTGTGACTGCTGCCCCTGGCAGGCTGTTTGAGGTGAAAATGGACATTTGTGCAACTCCAGTGACTAGATACTAACAGAGTAGCTTTTCCATTTGATTCCTCCATCCTGAAACTGTCGGTGCCCATCTCTGTGCTGCTATTCCCACACAGAGGAACCTGGAAATAGCGCAGGGTGGAAAGAAGTGCAGGAAAACCAAACAGGGAAGCTGCCAGCTGTGTTTTTGCAGCCCAGACAGGGTGAGAGCAGGGCTTATACTGGTACTCCAAAGCTGTCATGGCGAAAGAACAGCTTCAGCCAGATGGACACATGGAAATTTTGAATTTCCCAGGAGATGCACTGGCGTGACCAGCGTAGAAAGCCAGGTGTCCCTTGTGGTCTTTTTAGCAGCTCATTGTGTAAAATAACATAATCTTAAAAGAAAATGGAAGGGGAAACAAGAAAATGGGTGATCAGAAGCCTGTGGGACTTCTAAGAAAAATAATCTCTGCTTCACTGGAGCTCATGATGTCAGTCCAGCTCTCGCTCCGATGAGCTCCTGCCAAACCCAGTCACTGTGAGTGTCCCTTGCAAATCTTCTACCAAACAGGCAGATATATTTTTTTAATTTTTTTTTTTTTAATTTACCCCGTTTCAATCGGAAAACAGAGTGTGCATGGAAAGTTCCTCTGAGCAAGAAACTCTGGTCTGCAGCCAGAGCCCTGCCCTGTGCCACAGGCACTGCAGCATCTGCCTGCCAGCATGCCAGCACAGTGGAACAAAAAGAGAAAGTAGCTTCTGCAAGAGGCCAAGAAATACCCTCATGACAAGGAGCACGAAGAGAGGAAAAAAAAATAGCTGTCCACAAGCTCCTAGGAGAAGAAAAGTCCTTTTGAAACCAGGCATGGTTTGCTGGCATTTGAACCCCATAGTCCTTAATGACTATTGCTGGCCCCTCAGCTGAACTTGCAGCTTCCTGCAGCAACAGTTTGGATGTCAGAATCTCACCAAGCCTCGGAGCAGCCACAGCCAGGATGAACCTTACTCAGCCATACAGTGCCATGGAGTTGGAAGTTGGAAGGGACTTTGAGGCATCTTTTAGCTGTCCTTGTGCCCCAGAGCTCCCTTGCTGCCTTCCCCTAGCTGCCTGAGCCCACATTCACAGGAGTGCTTAGATGCTGAGCTGATACTTTACAGATTTACATTTAAATAACTGAAATTTAAATTCCGCACATGCAGCTTTGCAGATGTCTGAATTCCTTGTGCCTGTGAGGCTTGCCCCTGTGAGGCTTCTTAAATGCTTGTACCACTGCATCTACCTTAAAAAACACTGAGCTTTCTCCCATCCTAGTTCATATTTCAAGCAAAATATTGAGACTTGTCTTAATGCTTACAAAAACATATGACTGCAAAGGCCCCTTCCCAAGAACCATGCTGCACATTTCAGTTTTTTCCACATATTCAGGAAGCAGATGGGGAACATATTTTATTCTGTGACTTGTGTGTTTGAGAAGTTGTCTGCTTTATAAGGTGTCCTGGCTCAGCCCCTTTGGTGAACACATACCACAAGAGATACTCTGAGACCTGAAATATGGGATCTTCTGGGATGGAGCCTTCCAACTCTGTTGCTGAGTCTGTTACTATCTGTGGGAGGTGATTAAACATTTATTGTGGCAGAGAGAAGGAAGAGGAGGACGGTGCCTTTGCCATGATCACAGCACTCACACATAGGGTGCAGGTCTTACTACCTACCCATCTTTTTTATTTGGAAGCAGGATACATTCCATTGATACTGCACTACTCACCAAGATCATATAAAAGATGAAAGTTCAAGCTGCCTCAAGTAGAAGAGGTATTTGAATCCAGGTTCTTGGTTCCTAGCTGAGTGTGCTAACTATCTGAGATCCCTCTCCTGTTTCAGATACAAAAAATAAGGAGAGGACTCATGTTTACGATGAAAACCTGAGCAGAGACAAATAACTCCCACCAGCTTTAAGCTCCAAAGAGACACAAAATTTAATATGCCCCTTTCTCCTTGGTATTTCCTCTTGCCTAGCTTAGATAGGGTCTGTGTTTCAGCCCGGATTATATGAAACATTTTCAGAAACCAGGCTTTCTCCCCAGCCACTGCACAAATAGCCCAGATACTGAAACTGGAGCTGTGAACACAGCTCAGAGCAGAGTTAACCATGCTCACAGTTTCAGCCCAGCCACACTGAGCCAGGGTCTGTCCTGAACCAAGGCTTCATAAAAATGATGTGCTAGTAAGGCAGCTTTGGTCAAATGTGTGTTAGACTACACAGAAATTAATGATGCCACCTAATGATGCCACCTAATGATGTCACCTAATGATGTCACCTAATGATGCCACCTAATGATGTCACCTAATGATGCCACCTAACGATGCATGTGCAAGGGCTTTTTTTGTTCAGTCTCTCAAGCATCAGTCAAGATGCTCCTGCTCACAGCAATCCTCAGTGAAACGACCATGGAGATAGGAGAAGGAGTCAGTAGTCAGCAGGAGCTGGCACAGAAAGTGGGAGGCTGATTTCTTTCTCTTGCTGCACCTTAGAAAATACAGACTGTTGATTGTCCTTGTGGCTGCTTGGGCAGTTGCTGATGTAAATCACTACAGCTACACCTCCCTGAGAGGATCTCTGCTGATTTACACCAGCTTATAAGCACTCAAACCTTGCTGGGTAATGCAGCATAACCCTTCTGGATAATTTAACTTTGCAAAGATCCCATCAGTTCTGCTTTGTTGCAACCTGTTGGCCGCCAGTGTGAGCTCCAGTGGCACGGAGCCAATGCAAACACCAGGGCCATGACTTACAGTTGAGCAAGAGAAAGTGCCGTGAGCATTGCTACTGTAAAACGGGGTCTGAAAYGCAGCAGGCAAGAAATATCTGTCACAAGTCACTGCTAATATCATAAAGGAAGGTCAGCTATGCAGAGCATTTCCTGCTTTTCAGTCTGCAAAGCCAGTAATGACAGCAGTGAACATTCACAGGGTGAGTTTTATGATCAAATCCTGTAGGGAAAAAAGAGTCTCCTCAGTAAATGTTATGAAATGTTAAATCCAAAACAATACAAAAACAGGGCTTGACAATACAAACCCAGGAATAACTGGTGCTATCTCAGGAGCAGAGTGAAACACCAAATGCCAAACATAAACTCATTTCTGCTCATTATCAAGAACAGCCAGACCAGAGCTTTCTCTAGATTTTACATTTTAGTTTAGAGTATAAGATTCATCATCTTGTTCAAATTATGGATGAAATTGTTTCGGGGTAAAGAGAGAAGCAAAGACTCTGGCTAATAATAATAAAACTAAGAGATTAGAGACACAGAAAAGATGGATTATGTGGTGATAGTGTTAGAGATGGGGTGTGATGCAGCAGCATTGCATGGTCAGACTGGAGTGGGATGAGACTGGACCATGCAAAGAGGATGACAGAAGAGGGACAGGGTTAGGAATGGGTGCCAGATGCAGGCGAGGTTATGACATCAGCAAACAGGCACAGGAGCTGAACAGAGCCAGGCTCTTGTGCAAAAGACCTGAGATGAAGCCAGAGTCAACGGGAAGCTCAGCGTGAAAGTTTGATTCCTGATCTGAAACCTTCCCTCTCCTGCTGCTGCCGTTTAACACACCAACATTCCCACCTCTTCACTCCAGAGTAGCACTGGTGGGGCTCTTCAGGGGAGGGTGGGTGACTTAATAGAGGGGGGAGATGAGAGGACTACTCAACCTATTCCCTTCAGAAAGGGGATCCAGCTCCTCCCTTCTTCTTGTGCAGCCATGTGAACAAAGCAATGAGACATGCAACATGTGGCCTGCCAAGACTGAACCTTCAGATACCGACCACTGCTCTCAGGAAAAATGAGCATTCCCTGCCTCACCAAGCTTTTTCCTGCATTTTTCCCGCAAAACAAGCACTTGATAGTTCCTACTTGCTTAAATAAGACCCTTAAACCAGTTTGCAGGGAGGTAGGATGTAGGAAGTCAAAACACCCTCAGAAAAATGGGAGGTCTGACGTCTGTCTGATGCTTCAGATCCACTAAGAATGTGCAGATCTTTAAAGATGCAACAGTTACTTGTCCATGTTACCAGTGTACTTCGCTGTCAGAACCYCAGGGAACCAAACAGTCATTTCCTGAAGCAGCAAAGTTTTCAAACATGAGAACAACTTTGTGGCAAAAGTCCTCCAGAGTAATTCGGGACCCTCCGGTTCTTTCTTCAYGTGATGCAGGCAAACACTTGCTTCAGGTAAAAGGCAAACCTTGAGTAAAACATTGACTTTTTTTCCATGTGCAGAAAAGGAAGGACAATGCTGGCCTTGTTCCTCGTCTGTTTATCTCTTTAGACTCTGAAATCCTTTGGCCAGAGACTGYCTGTGCCATACTAAGCACATGTAGCCTTCACCTCTGCTGAGGCCCTGGGGTGCTTTCAATCCCCCATACTGTGCCAATGAGCGTATTGAGCCACAAAGATGATGGAAGACAGAAAGGAATTTTCACCTTATTTTATTCAGACAGGTCACATCCTGAAAGATTCCCAACCAACACAGCCAAGAGAGATATTTAACACACAGATTTGTTTGGAAACCTTAGGAGATGAAAAAAGTGACTGAGTTCTTCAAATTAAACATCAAGACACCTGTTTCAGTTGTAGGGAGGTGTGGGGACACACAAAAGCGACAGCAGACATTAGCTACTCGCTTCTCCGAAGTTTCCTTTGGCTTCCTTTAGTGAAACAGCAACTTTGTCATAATGCTAAGAGCTGGTACACAGTTTTACTGACAGCACAGAAAACACACGGGTTGGAGAGGAAAAGGAGGTCAGAACCAATTAAATCTCCTAGGCTGCACAGACTAAAGTAACAACCAATAACCTGAACRCATTAAGTGTTGGATTTTTGTTCAAAACACAAAACACATTTTACAGACTTGCGAACCTCGATTTTTCTTGATAAACAGCTGTAAGGTGAAKAGCATCTTAAAGTCCCAGGCTGTATCTTAGGCTTCAGGAGAGGAGAGAGCTCATTGATTCAACAACTCAGGCTTATAGCTAAAATCTGTCCAGGATGGGAGATTCGATCAAGGATAAAGAAGCAAGGGTGAGAGTAAAGCACAGGTAATGTCAAGGGTTTAAAAGAGCTCTCACAACCGCTTTAAATCACTGCAGCTTTTGAGAGACTCTTCCCAGCTGTGATCCCTGTCTCCCTGCTCGGGCTCGTGGGGCATCCTCTCACCTCGTCTAACACAGAGGGTGGGGCGGAGGTAGATGCAAACCGCCCAGCCACCCTGGCAGGCTCCAGGAGCCGCCTGTTTCTGGGCATGTCCTCATCCCCAGCAGGCTGCAGCCTCCAGTGCCACGTTGCTTGACAGCATAAAATGCTCCTCTGTGCTGACAAAACTGCCTCAGGGCCTTTATAAAACTGTTTTCAACAGTGCCAGCTTCCTAAAAAGCCCCGAAATAAACCAAAACAAACAGATTGTGTGAGTGAATAACAGGCATGACACAGGGCTCCTTCTCTTCCAGAAAAATAATGGATGCATACAGCAGGCAATTCCCTTGCTGGAGAGGTCTGAAACCTCTGAAGTTAATGTATATTCCAGCTAAAGGGAATTGTAATCGTTGGCACCAGGCCCACATTCAGCTCAGTACCAGCCCTAGCACAAGGGAGGCATTCAGAGGCAGCTCACATCCGAGGGCAGGAGAAATGAGCTGCCAATGGTGTCAGACATGCTGCCTCGGGAGGGGGAAAAATCGAGCTTTTGCTGCTGCTGCTGCCTGCTCCATTTCTCTGATCCTTTCCAGAACAGGCTGCCCCTGCTGTGCTAGCACCCGCAAACCACCTAAATTCGTAGCACAGTGTTCTTATTATCTGCCAAGACTTCTTGATTGTGTAGGGCACGGTGCAGRGGTCACAACAGCACCAAACACCTGAGAAGGGTGTGGGCTGGTTCCTCTCTGAAGTGCTCTCACTTTCTTCTCCAGCTTGGCACAAAAGCTTGACAGCAAACGTAATGGGAAAACCAGGAAATTCTCAGCTCCTTTTTTTTTCCCTTGAAGAACCACACATGCGGGCATGTCAGTGTGTGATCACACAGAGGCAGGGAGCACACTGCTGGCCAGCAGCTCCCTCGGCCAGGGGAGAACTCATCTTTCACGCCTGGGAAGCCCAGCAGTGCAGAATCCACCTCCCCTCTCTCATGGCTGCACTTGTGACTCAGCAGAGGTTCTGTCGGCTGCTCCTGCCACCCTGGGCTGTATCAGTGCCAAGAGCCCAGGAGAACACTCTGATTAGCTGGACTTGCACCAAACCTCTGGTGAACTGATGGTACTTGGCTGCACTGAGTCCCCCATCCTACCTGTGAGCTGAACAATTCCCTGTTGTTAAGTTACTTTAGTTCGGTGGGACCTGCTAGCAGGTTGTTAAGGAACCAAAGACRACCCGAAAAAAGTGTAGGAAAAAATGCCAGATGCAGTTCTCTTGTCACCACTTGTATGTCCCAGTGATCTCTAAATGTAGATCTATGTCACTATTAAGGTCAGTACCAGATGACCTCCTTCTGTGACCTGTATAATTTCTTGATCATTAAACTAAAACAATGGGTCCAGATGARTGGAGTGTTTCAAGATTATGTACATTTTGCTTCCAAAAGGTCCCTCTGTCTCCTCACGTAATGCTGGCAGTTGACAGTAGAAATGAGGGAAAGCAAAATTGAGCCTGTAATTTTAAGAGCTGGATCTAATGGTTATGCCACATTTTAGTTAAAATAGGAGAATAAGGGAAGGAGACAGATTAAGAGGAAACAGATTCTAGGAAGCATCAAAGAGAGATTAAATGTAAATCTTAACAAAGTGGGGAAGGAGAAAAAAAAAAGAAATTTAACATAATCCTCTATGAAAATAGAAAATTAAGACAGTTGATTCCTTCTCTTTTCCCTCCATCTCTCTTTCAGCCATTATCTTTCTTTTTTATTTTTGTTTTGACAGTAAACCTAATGGAAAACCAACGGCTGAGCTAGGTTGTTGAAACATTGGACAGCAAAGGGAAAAGATGAAGGCAGCTTTGCAGATTTTGCAGGTTACTGCCTCTGTGACAATAACCTCTTTTATTCCCTCCACCCCCTCCCTCTGGAGATGTGCATGTCCTGCTGTCTTTAGTTGGAAAGCAGAAAGAAACTGAGCAGATAACTGGGTTCAAGCATGTGTCCCAGGGAGACCATAGCTCTGACATTACTCTAATTTTTCGCTAATAAACTAGGGCTTGGTCCTGAAACACTCTCTCAGGCAAGGGGCCCAAACATATTTCAGGAGCCCCATTTTAATCACAGAGTAATATTTGCACCAGAGCTGTTAGGTCTTTATGGACAGCTGAATGGGGCAGAACTTTATATTTGGTGTTTGACAGGCAGAGAGGGGATAGGACATTCAGATGCTGAGGCAGAGACTGCATCTCCCAGTGTAACCCAGTGACCCACAAGCAGCCACAAATGAGGGAGGATTTACATTCTCTGCAGCAGCTGCCTGTTGTTATTACCTCTCTCTGCCTCCATGTCCCTCAGCCTCCCCTTGTAGTGACTCAGTGTCTTGCTTCCTCCTAGTATCCAGCTCTGGGGCKGGGGGAACGGCAGGAGCAGAGGTGAGCTGGGAGCCAAGCCCTGCACACCGAGTTCGTGGCTTTGCAGTTTACCTGTGGTGGTTTTCTCTGCCTCCCTCTTTGCCCAAATCCTCCTCTTAGTTTACTTCTAATTATAATAAGCACCATCTCTCTGTGGTTCCCTGTGGCTTGCTAATTAGTCTGCTGAGGCAGTGCTGAAATCCAGGAGGGCAGACATAACGTGCCAAACCCTTCCCAACCTTGTCTCTCTCTCCCATGTGGACACACACCACCAGAGGAGAAGCAGCTGACCCCATTGGCAAAAAAGGTGACCAGAATGTCCAAGACCCCACCCAAGGCTATTGAAGTAATTAGGAAGACGCCCAAAGGGCTCTTAGTCAGGCTCATAACGAGCACATACTTTTAAAATTAGTTTTCACCACCGTGGCAGGGAAAGGAAAAATGAGTTTTATATAGCTCGTGGCTGTGTCTTAGCTTGAATCATCTATGTACAGTTAAAGCAATATCCTATGTGGAGCAGCCTCTGACCTGGATTAGCAGATTTCCATGCCTGGATGTCATTCCCTGGGATCTGCTTGGGACTGGTCTGGCATCCTCTCCCCTTGCACTGWGGGGACAGACCAACATATATGAGTGCAGAAGGACATCTCCAGGCCCTCAGGCCTTTTCCCAACAGTTCCTGTTCCTCTCCCGTGCCCACAAAGGGCAGAATAATTTTCCTGAAATCAAGTGGGAAAGCTCTCCAGACCACACCCTGTAAGAGGCATGGAGCTGGGACCATGGATGGTGATGAGGGGAGCTGGCTCCTGTGGCAGACTAACGTGGAATTCCACATCCCAGAGTGAAACCAAACTCATCAGTGTTTGCTGTGTCCCAGTACTCCATGGCCCATCCCAGCTGGTGCCACTGGAGCACACAGTGGTGGAAGGAGAGATGGAACCCTGCAGTAGCAGAACTCCAGTCTGTTCTGGAGAAACAGAAGCTCTCTGTGCACAGCTGCTCTGCAGCCTCAGGAACTCTGAGGAAAGGGGACACGTGGCATGTGCTCCCACTGTCACCACGGCAGGTCATCTGGGACACCACAGGAAAAGGTTCCACTGTGGCTTGGAGGGCCCTTTTTCAAAATGAGGAAAATTGTGATTAAAGGAAAAAAGCACACTTCTTCCACCCACACAGAGATTAATTTTCCAGGTTTCTCGAACTTGGCACAAAAGCTATGAATCCTATTTAAATGAACCGTTTGTTCTTTACAAGGAAGCATTACATAGATTTATTTTTTAATAAGCTGTTTGTGGTGAAAAAATGACACCATTAATATTTGGTGCCTGTGCTAGCCAGGAAGGTATGTTGTTGTTGTTTGTTGCATGCTTGTTGCATTTGGTTTAGATTGTCTTGAGAAAATCGATGTCATATTTTTTTATAGCTCTATGACCACTAGCCTGAGCCTGGAGCTATTTTTGTATTTAAGGTGCCTTGTCCCACAATTGCGTGGAATAATTTTTTTCTGGAAGGGAAATTTCAATATATGACTGAATTCTGCCCTTCTAACAGTACCTGTAAGTATGTGAGGGCTACATATAACCAAAAGAAACAAAATATTTGCTGAGTACAGATCAGCATTTGCAGAAGCACTGGAAAAGGTTAAGAAATAYGAAGTTCATGCACACTGTGAAAAATTTGTAAGAACAAATTTCAAATGGTGTGGTGGAAATCAAACAGCACAACTCCAGTGAGCAAGCACCGTGCTGGGATTGTATTTGTTGTATGCATCTCTTTTTTTTTTTAAAGTTTTAAAATCCTAATGAAATTGAAGAAATAAGTCAGACTTCAAGTCTAGAGCACAGATAGAGCTGAGGTTCACATTCCATTTGAAAGCTGAATTTCCCACTTTGTGATAGTGCCAGACTTTAAGGCTTCCTTAAAGTTTGTTTTAGTTTTTGTCCAAGATTTTTCTAACTTCTTCTTGAAATAGGAGGAACAAGTTGTGTTTCTCCTATTTCAAAGTTTAAGTAAGCTTAAAGGCACCAGTTTGAATCCATGAGGAAAAAAAGAGAAAATTAGAAAAGCTATTTGAATTATTAGTTTGAACACCACCATAAACATACTTTCTCAAAACACAAAAAATACTTTTTAAAAAGTATTTCTAAAAAATATCATAATTAAAATGTGAAATTATGTAGTATTAAGTACTTTCTCTATCATGAAACATGATCTATATGCTGGATACTTTAACCACAAAAATCTGTTCTGATAAATTTGCAGATTTGTATGATTTATTTTATAAACATTTAAAGGAAAAAAGAAATTACTTTACATTCCTTGTGGTTGAATGAGAACTGAAAAAAAAAAAGTGTATATTTGGCTACAGATGAGATTTGTTAAGGCTTTTGAATCTGTTCTTTAATCTTTAAATCTGTTCTGAAATAAAAGGAAATATTAAACATCCTCTAAGAATGTCTAACAAGAAAGTCATTACAATAAAATTTAAATAATTCTACAGTGCTTCCATTCTTAATTGGCTAGTGTTGCATTTCCAGCTGGCTCGCGGTGSTTTGCAGTTGGATCAAACACATTTATTGCTGCAACACTCCATATTTTAGGATGCCCTCTGCACTGCAGTGCAACCAGATATTAGATGTACAAAACATCAGTGTGTGAGCACCGCTGAGACATCCCTGCTGTGTTCCCCACTGCTCCCCAGACCTCTCCACAAATGGAGAATCTATTGAGTGGCAGGAGTAGACATTTTTGGGCCAGGCCATCTTTGTACTTGGAATTTAAGCATCCTATCAAACATCAATAGAAACTGTGAAAGCCGTGCAGACTCATCTACAGCAAAGCATCAGTCAGAAATTTGGATCCAATCATTTCCATGTTTGCTGTAATGAGCGTCTAATGATGTGCTTGGCTTACGTTTTCGGGAAGCTATGCAGTCGTGGTAAATTACACAAATTCATGGTGAATTTGACAAGCCTCATCTAAATTTGCTCCCAAATTCATTGCCCTCATTGTTATAGCTGCCCCATACATCCGCCAGGTAATCAGAAGTTCCTGACAAAATGAAACACCATTAAAACATTTCTTCACTCTGAGAGTGGTGAGGGCCTGGCACAGGTTGCCCAGAGAAGTTGCAGATGCCCCATCCCTGGAAGTGTTCAGGGTCAGGTTGGATGGGACTTTGAGAAACCTGGTCTAGTGGAAGGTGATGTTTAGATGATTTTTATGGTCCCTTCCAAATCAAACCATTCTGTGATTCTCTGATTCTAAAGATAACAGGAACATATAATCTACCACAATATCTCTGGCCATACATGCCAAACACATGTCACCATGAAAAAGCTTTCAACCTCCTGGAAATAAAGAAAATCATACCTTAAATGGAACCTATGGGGGTTAATGTGAAATGTAAAGATAAAGAGATCACCAAGGCTCAGAGCACAGTTATATGAGCAAATGGGTACAGGTAAGGTGCCCTTCACAGTAGTAGAGTGAAAAAATGTGCTCARTACCACAAAACCTGCTGAGTTCACAGAAATTCATGCTCTGTGCCTCTGGCTCTGCCACTGCATTTGAATAATACCTCACACCAGCTTTGTTTTTATGTCTGCACAAAGCAAACCAAGCTCTAACCACAGTGACTGCACTTTCAGATGGGGCAGATGAGATTAATGTATCCCATAAAACAATGTCTCATTATCAAGATACCRGTGTTTTATCTGAAGCCACACAGGAAAGAATAAAATGATAAAAAATTGCACCATTTTTTTTAAAAAAGCATTTTCACTTTTGCCCATTATCTTTAATCCAAGATCGCTAAGGGTTCCTAGAAAAGAAGGCGTCTGAATGAAGGCTCCTAGGGCTGTTCCAGGAAGAAACTGTTGTGGGGTTTGTCTTAAAGACAAGCTCCCGTAGGCGAGCAAACTGCTGAATTTGTGTGGGTTTATTAGATAATTTATCTGTCAGGTGTTTTAATGTTTGCTTTGATTGCTGASTCAAATACAAGCAAGTTAAGCTTAGAAATGGTTCAGAAGAGAAATAACAGCAAGCATTGCCCTTGCTGCTTTTCTGCTTTCTACTCTCACTGTTGTAAATTGTGAATGTCTTACGTTTAATGTCTCAGGTTCATTAACTTGATTTATAATTGGGCAGTGTACACACAAAAAGCCTGCATTTTCTTTTTACTTGCTGCATTTTTCTTTTTACTTGCTGCACTGAAGTCACTAACACCATTGACAGATCATTGATCACGTATTTCTGGCAAACTCAGACTTCTGGGGTAATTTAGTTTGTTGTGCCTCAAGATGCTTCGGTATTGATCTGCGTAAGAATCATGATGAAGCTACATTAGTACKGCCTTCAAGGCTCCAAAAAACTTTGTAAGAAGCAGTGAGGCCACCTGTGTGTGGTTCACTTCTGAGCTAGGAAAAAGGGACTTTGTATTGATGAGAAGAGCCTTTGTTATGCTGGTGGGAAATGAGGAACAAAAAAGGTTTCACTCCAAGTACTGTACAGCACTTAAAGTGGTGCTCAGAAGAGGTGTGGAGTCTCCATCTGGGTGATATTTAAAACTTAACTAGACGAGGCTTCAAAGCTTGGGCTTAACTGTGAAAGTATCCCYGTTTTGAGGAAGAGCACAGATCAGATGATCTCCCAAAGTCCCTTCCAGACTGAATTTTTCTACGATTCTATGACCTCATAGAATAGTGTGAAGAGACCCAACTTAGAGGGTCCAAACTGTCAGGTTACACATCCTTTCTTTTGACTTTTAAGTTGTTGGTGTAGTTGGTAAATCTTTTGATTGTATTATAGAGGAATTGCATGAGCACAACGAAGAACAAATACATTTCCTAGATAAATACTTCCTGCGTGGGAAATGCCCCTTTTATCGTTATACACCTCRAAATGATTCACATTTATGTTTCTGAGAAGGATCCTTCCGATATATGGGAAACACGGATTCTGGGAATAGCCCAGGCACAGGAAATATCATGAGCTATTTAAAGGCACACTTTAAAGGCATGCTATTTAAAGTGCATGACAGCATCCATAGGACCAACAGCAAGCATGAAAGTTTTTAATAATTTTCAACAGGGTAAATAGGCTGCTTTTAATTAAAGTCATTCCTAGACTAAATCCACTGTYTGGAACTATTCCATGACAGCAACTCTTCACTGTCCTTTCCAACCACTCAACAGATGTGCTATTTTATAGCACAATATGGCCTTGGTATTTCATGTCAGGCATGGCTGCTTTTTAGCAATATCAGTAATTGCTGAACACAGRGGGGAGGAGCATTTTCAGAGCGCTCAGACCGAAATAGAGCTAGGTGATGGTAATTCATTAAGTGTGGACCCTCTCAGGGGGTGCCTCAGATGCTGAAGAATTGGATGGAAATCTGGGATGTAATAGCCAGTTTTATGTGAGGCATTTGTCTCCTACAATCCTTCTGTGTTCCAAGAATGTTTTTGTTGCCTGCCACATAGTCCCATGTTGATAGTCGAACATCTCTTTATAGCGATGTAAAAGAAACATCAGAAATGCAGAAACAAAGAGAGAACCTTCCCATCCCTGCCACAGGGATAATATAACCTGATAACCTGAGAGTGATTATTTATTTTTAAATCAGAGGACTTGCTTGTTTTCATATGAACCTCAAATCACAGCAGGCTTAAGAATTTCCTGCGTTGTAACCCCAAGCAAGAATTACACAGTATGAGAAGCTGTGTCAGTCCAAGAGTTCACTCCAGGCTGAAATGAGGGGAGGAATGACTCCCACTTCCACTGCTCCAGAGTGAGTGACTTTGCTCCCTTTCTGCCCCTTCTGATGCTTTCTGGGCCCTTTGCTGAGTCAAATGAGTTCTCTGGTCCTCTCGTGTCACCAGTGAGCCTGCAGCTGACATTGGGAGCGCGCTTTAGGAGGCAGGGGGAGGAAAAGGACAGCTTCCCATCTCAGTGTAGGATCATCCTAAGTATAATTTTATCCTCAAAACCACTCTTATTTTAGCCTGTGAGCCATTTGCTGAAAAACACATTTTTGCTTTTTGAAGTGACTCAAGTGTCCAGGCAATGCTGTTTTAAAGAAATACCTTAGTGGGCAAATTTTGCTGACACAAACTCCACAACAAATTTAGAACAAAACCCAGGTGCAGTGTGGCAAATAACCTGAAAATTCCTTTCCTGTCACGGGGAGATGGTTATTTATCTTTCACCAGTGTAGTGTCTTCTCTAGTTCTCCCTCTTCTCTGTCATTTAATGAAAACCATATTTGATGTGGTAGAATGAAAAAATAAAAATTAAAAATCTCCTTTTTTTTTGGCTGCTTTGTTTCGTAAAATACTTCCTTTCCCTCCCCCCCCTTTTAAGATGCATCTGCATTCTGGGTCTGTTTCTGCTCTCAGATGGYGCATTTCACAGGCATGGTTTACTGATCATTTGAAAAAGCCTTTTATTATAAAAATATAACAGGAGGGGAAAAAAGATTAGTCTATAAAGAGAATAAATAAAAGATTTCTTTTTCCTTAAACATAGATGCCATTGAAAGAAATAGTGATAGTGGATATGGTAGCAAATTGTTTTCAGGAGGATAGGTCAGTGACAACAATACCAAATTCTCATAAAACTCTTGCTTCAGTAAATGAAGCAATGAAATGAAAGAAGATATTAATATCTTCTATGTGTTGTTAAGAATCTGTGACTCATTGCAATAATAATAATGGGCACCTCTTCTTGTGATCTTGAAGTGGCTATCAAAAAGTTTACTTGTACTTGTCCTGTTCAAACAGCACTGAAAATGAAGGTGGTCTAAGGCTGGAAATAAATGTGTTCTTTTCAGGTCCTTGATTTCAAGTAATTATCCAAACATACACACACTGCTACTCTCCAAATACCTTTTGACTTTTACACTGGGAAGTCCAGCGTGAACCTTTTTACATGAAACCAAATATAACATCTCTATTCTGTGCATGGAAGAACTGAAGTACTTAATAATTTGTTTTATACATATAGACGTTCACTGAATTACATAAATTGCTATATTGCTATATCACAAAATCATTAATGGTTGAGGTTGAAGAGACCTTTGGAGATCATGTAGCCCAACCCTCCTCCGAAAGCAGGTTCACCTACAACATCCAAGCACTGCTAATATACATGCTGKTATTTAAGTCACAAAACCTCGTAAAGCAGTGAACCTAGTCACTCTCTTAATTGAAGCACTGTTATTTTGCTTGCTGCATTTTCCTGGGTGATCACTCCAACTCAAAATCGGTAATTTCATGGGAAGCTGACTACAGAGCACTGCCTCCACCTGTTACAGGGAAAACAAATCCTAAAAGCCCAGTGTATTGAAAATCCTAAAAGCCCAGTGGATGAAAAAATGCTGGAACAGAAAAATACTGTTATTGTCACATCCTGAAAAGAATGCTTCTAAACTTCACATAGAAATGGGACTTGATGTTTTATATAAGAATAGTTTCTGAGATAGCATAAGTGACAGAAAATCTTAGTTAAGAACAGCCACCCTCTAAGCCAGAAAATAGTTGTAGTCAACAGAGTAATGTGTTTTATGTATAAAAGGAAATATTTATACTTTATATAAATAAGTATATAATTTAATACTTTTACTGTGATAAACATGGAATAACCCAAGTGTGACAATTTTCAATACTGTGCATCAGTTTTAGTTCATAAAGTTATAAAAGACTGACAGACTTCTGTGACAGTATGCTGTTCTGCCTTAATGGAGGATAAGAAAGGAAGAAGCTGGAAAAATGTGGTGCTATGGGAAAGTTCCCCGCTGCAGCAGTGTGTGTGGATAATTGCAGGATGATAGTCTATTTTCAGGTACCAAACTACAGCTAGACATCTCTGCCAAGACTGAGATCAGTCATCAAAAAAGCCATGGAGCTGCAGAGTCTTGTTGAGAGGGTGAGGAGGGCACAGGACGTGCAGTGATTTGATGTGACCCAAAGGCAACCTGAAGGAGCTGCAATGAAAAAAAAGCAGGAATATCAGCTCAGCATAGATTTTGGGGAGCCATTAGCCTCAGTGCTGTTGTAGGGAACAGAAATGCACTGCTCAGCCTGTGCTGGACCTGCTAGAATAACCGTACCCCATAGCACAAGGATGCAATGCACAGACCTGTCAGACAGCAAAAGACAATCGTGGTGCCTCCCCTCTCCACRGTCATTTAAGTGAGGTGATGGCTGGGAGGGGTGAGCTGGGCAGGCCGGAGTTAGCCTGCCCAGTGTCCAGGTTACACGGCACTAATCTCTTTAAATCCTGGAACAATGGGCTTGTATTTAAATCGCAAGCTCCTTAGCAGAGGATTATTCTTTGTCACATTTCCCCTTCCTACTCTTGGGACTCCACATGATCACAAAAGCATCCCTCCCACTTGCAGCATAAAATAGCTGCTCTAAACTGCAGCAGGAGAGGGGATCTTAGCTCACTCTGCTCCTCAAGAAGCAGCATTCACAGGATTTGGTGTGCCGCCTCCAAGGATTCCTGTCCCGAGAATTCCTCATTCTGAAGGTGTCACACTTGGTGCCAGGTACTGCACTGTTGCAGGACAGCAGCTCCACCCCACCAGGAATAGCAGCAACAGAAAGGTTTCACAGAGCAGGGCAATAAACCAGGCCAGGAGCCTGAAACCTCTCTGCCAGGCACGGATTAGGCTGGAAATTAATATTTGAACTTTACATCTGCTTCCTCTTAAAAACAAAGAACCGAAAAAATCCCCAACCCACACACATTTCTCAGTAGCTTGCCTTGTGAATGCTCGCTGATAACAAGCCCTTGCTCCTTTCTTTATAATACCTCACCAGCAATTACCCAAAACCACCCCAGCTTCCCCTTGCTGCTGCAACTGCGCATTGCCGAGTCTGTCAGTCTGCAAATAATGTGAAAGRTCTGAGTTCTCTGAGGAATGTGTTTCTCACTCTCCCTACCTGCTGAGATCAAGACACTACAGACTGGATATTAAATGTGAATTACTAATCTGGCCACAGTTCAAAAAGGAGCAATAAAAAGCAGCCCTTAGCATTAAGTAAGTATTGGCTTATTAACTGCTCCAGTTAGTATTGTTAATAGTAAAGGCAGAAAAATACGAAAATACTTTTAATAAGGTTTTCAACRATAGCAGTTGCTCAGTGACACTAAGCCATGACAAAATAAAAAACTTCACCCCACTAACAACTAAATAGAAAACCAATAAATAATTACTTGTAAGCCCAATAAAATATACTTGGCTAATGTAYCATAAATAAACCCTCAGAGTGAGGACTGATGATTTATCGAATGGGTGTCAAAGAGCAACACTTCTGGGAAGAGACAGGTTCRTTGCACCTGAGCTGGGCACTCATCGTGGGACCGGGTGCAAAGCCCCATCGTGTCCCAGGCACACCAGCAGTGCAGTGACACAGGCAGATGGATGGCATGTGCCCTTCCTCTCAGACAGCCAGAAGAGCCTTGTTCTGGCTCACCCAGCCAAATACCAAATGATGGGAATCATGATTTTAATCTGTTGAAAAGGAACAATCCTGGAAACTCGTCTCTTCTAATGGAAGGCTCAYGCTGGTCCTAAGGCAAGTTTGATGAGATGGTTATTCCTTTACAAAGCGACCAAAAGGATTCAGCATTCCCTCTTTCAGGCAGGAAATACTTTCTTTTTTTCTCAGTTGATTCAATTTGCCCCCTTTAGCTCAATGGGGGAATAATGTTTGCTGCCTTTCCCTGCTCCTGGGATAGTTCAAGCAAAATCACACCTCCATAAGAAAGAACTGACTAAACCTACTGTGCAGGTTGTACCTTAACAACTTCATATTAGGAAACTCAGTTGGAACTTGTTCAAACAGGCAGCAGATTATCAGGCCATGTTTTGTACTTACCTAAATTTCACTTTACACTTTTACATCCTTCTGCGGACTTGAGCTTTTAAAGTCTTGTGTTCTTGTTCCCARCCAAGAGAAGGCCTTTCAAAAATTATTTTGGGTCTTCCCCTGCACGTTTACGTATCTAAATAACTGAAGAAGTTCAGCCTGAAGTAATGTAAACAGTTTTTACACTCTTTCTCGTTCATCACACAACTCATGACTGTCTCAGCCTTTGATCCTGCAGGCTGAACACTGCCAGTGCATTGGCATTGCAACTGGAACAGGGGGATTGCACATGTGAAAACATCGARGAACGTTTATAAGGTCAGGACACTTGCTTTAGGGTGAGAAGGTATAATGTCTTCTCTGTATAAACAAAATAAATTTTATCGTTGCTTGTGATGGGAACAAAGGCTGTGGAAATAGAAAAGTGAAACTTGAGAGCATCCACTTGCACCGAGTGGTGAGACAAAGAGGGAGATTGCTCTACCATCAGTTTTAATCATTATAGGGCCTTGGAGGGGAACAATTGCAGCACTGCTGGGCAGTCTTTTTTCTTTCCTCTACTCATCTRTAGATGGATTTGGCTCAAAGAACCAGCGTGTGGAACAAACATGGATCCAGATTAAAAAAAGTCTAATCAGCAAGAAAGAAGAAAATTGGTATGGAGTGTATGTCTTGATAGGAGAACATAAAGGAAATACTATAATCYATAGTGCCTGCAGATGTCCAGGGAACAGCACAGAATAGCACTAARAAGCACAAAGGTTTAAATGTGGATATGTGGAGTAACAGAAGTGTCCATATGACACATAAATCCAGCACAGATTTTTCAGCACAAACCCTACATAACCTTCAGTCTTTGGAAATACCCAGCCCCTGAGCTTGCTTGCTTTGCAGAGGGAAATAAGTGCAGTGAAAAGTTTCACTGATCATGATAACARTGTCTGGCAAGACTAAATTCTCAAGACAGTCTGGGAAAGTCCAGCCAGAAATAATACTGTGGTCTACTTCTTGAAAACGATGTGGTTTAAAGGACAGAGACAGAAAAGTGCCTGTGCAATTCATCCACARCCAACTAGATCCAGGTTCAGAAAACAGATGCCGTCACCAGGGCAGGACAGGGAAAAGCTTTCTTACACAATGTTCTGGGGCTGCTGAAAACTTCTAGGAGCTGAAATAAGGTCACCTACTTTACCTTTTTTGGAAGATAGTAAAAACTATCAAAAATTGCCAGCCAGGGTTTTGGAGTTTGGATTTAAATCCTCAAGGAAGTGGTTTTAAAACATATGATAGCTTCTTTCTTTCATCAGCTGGTGGTTGCTTTAGGCTCATACTGGCCTAAGGGGAATAGTAACACACCTTTACTCACTTTCTGGGACCTTCATTGGCTCCCCTGCACTGTGAGCATGGGCTATGAGGCCGTATCCTCCCTCCTCCACCTCACTGCATGGCTGTGCAAGGGGGAAAACACAGTCTGTCCCATGTGAAATAGCTGCAGTTGGGTTTTTTTGGTTTGGGTTTTTCTGGTTTGGTTGGGTTTTTTTTTTAAAAAAACGTGCTATTCCAGCAAAACTTGTCAGTATAAAAGTAGAGGGTAGTTTTCCTAGAGAGAAGGGGCAGGGAGAAGAGATGGCCTGCCTTAGAAGTGAGCCTCTTAAAAATCATATGGCTGGAAGTTTCCAAGACTCTGGAGAAAATGAAGCAATAAATTCAGCTGGAAGTCAGAAGAGGCAAGTATCAGTGGAGTTCTATGTCAAGTCTTCACGGGCTAGACTGAAAAACAAAAGAAAAATCACTGAAATAATGTTTTACGTGGGTTTGTCAGCAACATTTTGTATATTCCGGAYGTGTGAAAGAAGAGATTTTGTTACAAGAAGCAACCTCATAACTAGATACGAGAGTAAAACTCTATCCCAAGCTTTGGGAGATTAAAATTGGATCAAACTTGGTGGTTTGGCGCTGTCTCAAGCTGAACAGCTTGGAATGGGAAAGGGGCCAATAGAATGTCTATTGCCAGGAGAAACAAAGAACAAGAGGTACATGATGTAGCCAGTGAACATCAACTAGTGGCCCATGACAGCTTATACTCAGGGAGGAACTATGGTTTACAGGTTCTCAACCTGTAAAGATCCTTTTTCCTTCAAAGACCCTTCAAAGTGTCTGCTTCCTAACACTCGTCATGGGCTCCTAAAGTTCAGTGAATGACCACAATATCCTGTTTTAGTCGGAGACCATACGAATTAAAAATGTTCCTTAGTCAAAATTCACATGTAGTTATATTTTTAGAAACGTCAAAACCAACAGGGAGGGATTTAAAGTAAATATGGAAGAATGTTATTGCAATTTTTTTTATCACACTAGTTAGGCTGTGCATAAAAAGGAACTCAAGCAACCAGGATACAATCAAACATCTGTGCTGAATTGACAAAGAGGCCATTCAGCAGTGGGAATACGTAGTTGCTGCTGGCCTGATTAGGTCTTTATTCAAACGCATTCCTATTTCCTTCACTAGAGCCGATGCTGTCATCAGAGGAAGCCCCAATTAATAAAGCTTAAAGCCTGAGCCTTCCTAAGTGAAGCTCACCAGTGCATGATGTGTTCAGGACAGGTTTACATAATCCATCTTCACATGCAGAAAAGCTTACTGCAGCATGGTGCTGGAGCTGACTCCTTGCTGATTCTCTCTCTCTCTTCTCTCAGTATCAGGGCCAGATCCCAACTTGGTGGCTCATTTTCCCTTCTGTCTGCTTTGACAAATCCCTGCTGCACCTTGCTGCAAAGGTCTCGATGCTGCTCCAGGCTGACATTCTCCAGCACCAGCAAACCAACAGCCTTCATGGTTGCCCTGAGTATTAAGGTTCCAGGTGTCAAAAGCCTTGTTGCCAACACTGGCCCTGCTTTTTCTGCACACCAGTGGCTAAGCCTGCATGCCACAAGGCAGGGTGTTGGACAAGAGCTTCGGTTCAATGGAGGGGACGGTGTCATCGATGTTTGTCATTCTCTGCCCTTCCCAGCAGCACCAGACAAAGGAGATGTTCTGCAAAAAAAAAAAAAAATAAATCTTCTGAGCTGCCTGTGCCTGAGTCAGCCTGGGGACAGTATTACTGTGGCTACTCAGCATTCTGTCCAGGCTCACTTCATGTGCATCAGCAAGCACACACTGATGTTTAATGTTCACACGAGCAACAGGCTTGGCACAATCAGAACAGATCAACAGGGTGAAGAATACCTTGCTGAGGGCATAACCACACTTATGTGCAGTTTTACTTTGGACTAGAACAATGCCATGGTTTAACCCCAGCCAGCAAATAAGCACCACACAATCGATCGCTCATCCTCCACTTGTGGGCTGGGGGAGAGAACTGGAAGAGCAAAAGTGAATGTCTCTCCCCTTCCTTCTGCTTCCCTCTGGTTTATAGGCTGAGCATGACGCCATATGGTATGGAATGGGTCACTTGGGATCAGCTGTCCCAGCTGTGTCCCCTCCCAACTCCTTGTGCTGCCCCAGCCCCCTCGCTGATGGGGTGGGGTGAGAGACAGAAAGGTCTTGACTCTGTGTAAACTCTGCTCAGCCATAACCAAAACATCCCTGAGTTATCAACACTGTTTCCAGCACAAATCCAAAACACAGCCCCATACCAGCTACTGTGAAGAACATTAACTCTATCCCAGCCAAAACCAGCACACAGAAGTCCGGTGTCCTGAACCAAACATCCCCAATGTGAATATGGCCCCAGCAAAGTCCCGATTTGATCTGCCAAATTTCAAACACTGAACAGAAATCCTTGACTTCTCTCTCTGGAGCTCCTCTCCCTTTATTGACTTCCAGGGGACAGAATGCACTGAATGTCCATCTTAGCTTAAAGTTCATCATCTTAGCTTAAAGTTCATCACCTTAGCTTAAAGTTCAGTCCTTTGCTTACTGCACTCTATGGATCTACTCCTACTTAAAATAGGTTTTGTCAACATTCTGGACATATCACATGAACTTTCTGTTTGTTTTGATGCTTGACCTTCTCCTTATTTCGTATTGTCCTTATTGTTAATGTAATAATAACAAACCAGACTAAAAATTACCTCCCTGCTATTGAACACTTCTATCTCAAGGTACTGTTAATAAAAAAGGAAGCTTTCAGACTTCCTTTTTTGTTGCTTATTAAGACTTCCAACAGTCCCTTATTTTTATTTTTTTAATATCCTTTTTCCTTCCACTGTCTAGCGTCACTCAGTTTTTAAATTTAAAGCACGTGTGTCCCAAATATGATTCTGTGGCAATGAATCTTGTCCTGACCTGTGTTCATGTTTGTTTTTTTCTTTTGCATTCAAGTCGGTGGAATTTTCTTCCATATTTTGCCCTATTTAAACAGCTATGGGAAGGCAGTGCAGCTAATAAGACACATCTGACACTTTTTCCTGTCAAGGAGTAAGCCCAGCTGTGAAGCTGGAGCAGCTGGAGCAGCTTGGGCTGCACAGAGCTCACTAACCCCATCCTTTAGGAGCAGTGTGCTGCAATTATTGAAAGAGCTGTGAGGAGAGGGACTAAGAGGTGGCTTTGAGCTCCCTCCACAACAGCAGGGCCGGGGGCAGGCTTGAACAGTGAGGAAAGCACTTGGGAAAGGATACAGCACAGCCCTCCCTCCCACAGATTCGTACTACCTGTTCTTTCCTCAGGGGGCAGCTTCCATCACCTTTTTCTCTGCCTCTGTGCCCTGACCCCACAGATTCGTGTCGTTTTGTCTCATCTTTTCTGCCTCATGATGGCTCTCGGCAGGATTCCTGAGCAACAGCAGCCCGGTAATATTCACATCCAAATGTCTATTTGAAAAGCATCACGCTTCCAAACTATATAAATCATCCAAGGATTTGCTGTAGAGCGTTTGAACTGTGACCAAGACATTTGTGGCTATTATCTAGGTTTCATTTTTTACTGCTAATATAATTGGATTCTCTTGGATATGAAGTCTCATGGGCTTGCTCTTTGCCAAGAATCACAGAGGCTGACGCCCTGATGATACAAGTTTTCTTCTGCAAGTTCTGGTATTCTTCTTTTCCCGTAGTTCTCATTTACGTCTCTTCTGATCAACCTGCATATTCTTTTCTTCAAAAGGTTCCAAATTAGGATAGCATGAGTTAGCTGGGCTATGCTGATTTATTTTGGGTAAGAATTAGCCTGCCGTGGAAGTTCACAGCTGGCTGGGAAAAATCAGCCAGATTGTCATTTTTCAGTGATAAATCTCCTGGCCGAGTTTATCTTCTCAATCTTAGAACTACAAAGCCCACGTAAGTCTTTAGACCAGGAAGTTGAACTCATCTACTGAAGATTTTGATCCCTCAGTGTTCAGGCTGGGGACTTCCCTTTGGATGGTGACCTCCTGAGTATTCCCTCAAATATCTGATCCTGGAGGCACGTGCCCTTCATTTTGCATAGTGTATGTGAAGGTATGGCTTGATATTTTCCACAATTTCCCACAAGATGGCACAATCTTCTTATGAACAGTGCATGCTAAAACATGGGATGCTTTCTGCTCTGACAGTAATAGGAGGAATTAACATACTCTGTAGGAGTCAGGTGCTTTATTTCGCTCAGAATTAGTTGATTTACCCTGGCTAGTAGTCTTGGAGAATTTTGTCTGCTCTCTCAACTTCTTGTTCTCCTCACATCAGTTCTCCAAGTCCTCAGAGGACCTGTGCCCACACACAGGTGGGCTTCCCACAGGCTTGAACTTCACTGTGTGATTCTTGATTTTGGGAGCTGTGCCCTTTTTTAGCTTGATGTCCACTTCATCTTGTAGGTAAAGGACAAATCATTTCTGTGTTCAATGGGGTGAATACTTTGAGCTCTGTGATGAGCACAGGGAGAAGAGCAGAGACAAGCGTGTTTCTCATCAAGAGATGTTTGAAAATCTGGAGTTATTTTCTGTTTGGTTTTTGGGGAGTTGTTGTTGTTTTCTTGGGGAGTGGGGGTTGTGCAAAATGTGCCATCAGTTATCCCTCATTTCCCATCTGTGGTGATGCACTTGACATACTTCAGCCTTACTGACAAAAGTGGTTACAATCTGCACAGGAAGGCACTGGAATCCAATATTTTTAACAATCATCCATGCACAGTTTGGTGACAGAATCGCAAGTGGTTTTTTTGAGGTATGCTCTACTTTAAACGAAAATAGATTTTATATGACTTTTAGTTTCTGTTACGAAGCATCCAGAGGAGTTGTTTCTCTCTGTGGTAATACTGTGAACCACCCCATGAGCAAAACTTGTGATATATCATCACAGGTAAACTTTTGGACTTAGATGTCCTAGGGTCTGTGGTCAAGGAAGAAAATTCACAGTGCGAAACCCCTGGATGCCTGGTTTTCAAAATTTCCAAAATCAGCATTGTGGTAGAGACATGAAAATGTCTACAAGAAATCTCAGGCACTGTTTTGCCATTTGGAATGGGAGAAAAATAGAATATTTCGTTGGATAGTGAGTCTTCAGCACTGTTTTGGACAAGTTATTAACCAAAGTCTTGCACATTGAGCAGCCCTTTCACAGAAAATACAGAACCCTGCAATAGCATCAATATTCAAGAGAGTGAGCTGTTACATCCCACAACCCTTCTAGTCACATCAACAGTTTATTCCATTTTTCCCCTCCTTTAGTCTCGATAAAGATCTAATTTTCCCTGGAAAAAGAGTCAATTACATCAAGTGAAAAGGAATTATCTTAGGTCTGAAAGTCTATCTGAAGACAGAAAAAGGATTCTTAAGATATTTAAGTGGAGAGTTGGTTTTGTCACTTTCTGTAGGTTTTTTTCTGCAATGGAGTTGGCCAACCAGCATGCCTCAGCCTTTTGTTTCCTGGTTAGCTCTGTCTTTATACTGTGTAATTTAACATAATGCAGGGTATGCTTCTAGTGTACACACTCCTCACATGCTGGTTTTGTGTCTCTGTTTTCATTACGTGGCAAATGGCACCACAATTTCATTCTATTGCTCAGAGAAAATAAAGAAAGACCTCAATGTCATAGAAATAATAATAGAATAAGCTGCTAGCCTACCTTATTAACTTAGCTATTTCTCATCATATGCTTGCAGCATCATAAACACAGCAATAAACCTGTGGGATTGTGACATAGGATTATAGTAACCAAATCAGGGGGAAGGAGAGGGAGAAGGAGGGATTTAATCCTTCAGCACCCACCCAGTGCCTAAGTCAATATGTTCATAGCTGGAGGAGAAGGATCTGGGAGAAGCAGGTCTCTACCCAGACTCCTCTCTGTGTAGGAATGTCCCATTCCTGTGTCTCTGTCATGCCAGTACATCCCTCCTCCCAGACAGAACGACTGTAGGATATAATCACCTATTCAGAAATATGTTCTACTTGAACCCTTCAAATCCTATTATGTCAGAATTCACATGACTTATTTCTCATGCTCCATTACAGGCCAGGCTCCTTTCTCCCACCCTGCACTTCTCCAAGGTCACTGATAATTCATCTCAAAGAAGGCGTGAAGCCAGGGAGCTGCAGCACCGCTGGCAGAGGTATGTTCATTTTGAATTGACTTCAAATGAAATTTCAACTGAGTTCAGCAAGGCAAACATTCTAATTTGGGAACATCAACATTGTTCATTTCCGTCAAAAATGTTAAAACAAAATAATTCAGCTTTCCAAGACATTGTTTCAAAAAAATGATAAAGTACCAGCAGTTCCTCTGGAATGGAAATTGTGATTCACAGTCTAGCCCATCCACAGGCACAGAGAACCAGTGTGTGAATGGGATAGGAAAGGACCTTCTGAGCCAAATCAAGGGAAGGGATGTTAAAGAGCTTTGCTGTTCAAGCCCTTCTCTGCTGAAGGACAAATATGGAAGACATCACCCAAGGCACCAACTGATTGTGCACAATGCCCCATCATAAGATGATGGTGGCAGTTCAGGTTTTCACAGTCTCTGGCACTTATAAGCCACACCCACCCCTGAATATTTCTTTGAGGTGAATGATAATCATTGAGCACCCTAGGAGTGGTGCTCCATCCCTTCCTCATCCTCACAACTCTGCCAGTCAGGCAGGAGCCAATGGAACAGGGAAGTTCTGGCCTTCACTGATCACAGAACACTCTGCTCCTTTGTCTTGCTAAATTGTCATCTTCTGTCTCACTGCTTGTATTTTCTTGGGCTTTGATAGATTTTTCCTGTTGGTATCTTAGTCTTAAGTCTTTAGATAACTAAAACTGTCCAAGTAATTCCATGTCTCTCTTTGTTCCAGTCCCCTGTTTCAAGGCTTTAGTTACCTTTCTTCTACTACATGATTTTTCCCAGCAAGCTCAGAAGAACAGTGGCTCTGGAGAGGATAAGATGCAATTTCTAAGACAGAATTTAAAAGATGTTGTTGGGGTTTGGGTTTTTTTTTTCAGTCACCTTGAACAATCATTCCTTCCTGCTCTTCTTCATTCTAATCACTTGGGATTTAAATGGATTCAAGTCATGGAGAGATAAAAGAACAAATGGGATTGTAATACCGTGTCTCCTGTGTCTCAAGCACAAGCAGCCAGCTTTCTCCTGAGCAAGGTTATTATTTTCAGGGTGGGGAAGGATAAGGAAATATTTTTTTTCGTTTCTTTTACTCAGTATCCAAACGTCAAATAAATAACTTCCGATGATATCAACTCAGGGATGTCCAGCATAGATTTGCAGAGTTTCATCCAGCACTGTGGGGTTGGATGCAGGGGCTTCAATTCTTGCAGCCATCAATTTTATCTGATTTGAATATCTGGTAGTTTCCCTGCAGTGGTGGGAGCCAGCCTCCAGATCACCTTGCTGCTTTTAATAATGCAATAAGGCTCTTTGTGAGAGAATTTTAGAGACAAAATGCTTAAGCATAGAGAAGAGTGAGCAGCTTCTTGGTCCCAGGCCAGTTTGCAGGGTGGAGAATTAGGTCCATGCTGAGATCTGAAAGTCACTTAATGAAGTAACAAGAAAGGCACTTAATGAAGCAACTAGACTTTGCCAAGCTGGGGAAATAAAGCAGTCCCAAGTGAAGCTCATGGAGCATGAATGATGCATTGGCATTGTCAGCTTCGTAGAGCATCCAGAGTACTAAATTAAATACACTTGAGACAGAAACTGAGTATGAAACTCAGAGAGTGCAAAACATCATCTAATGTGGTGAGTAAATTAATGACTTCATTCTACAACTGGGAAGACCTCACTGGATAACCTCGTTCTATCTCAATTTTCAACAGCAGGCACCATTCACTAAGACAAATTATTTGCAGGCACACTTGGGTGACACTGCATCCAAAGATGAATGGATGTGGCGCATGGGTGGCCACTTGACAGCTCAGGAACTCTGGGAAGAGCTCTGGTTCTGGCTCCACACTGTCACCATATCACCTCAGAGGCAAATCCAAAGTCGTTGCAGCACTGAAATGTTGATCCACATTTGGAGCACTATGTTATATCACTGATAGTTGCTAATTATTATTAATGCTATGTTTATTTACATTTGGTTGGTCTTTTTTTCAAGTTAACTTTCTAGAACTATGCCAATCAAAAACAAAGAAAATTAAAAGTGGGTTGGTGTAGCAGCAAATACTTTGCACTGAAACATCCCCAATGTAGTAATCTAGACCTCAGCCCAAATGCTAATCCAGTTTTGTACTGTCCCAGTGGGAAAACTTCAGCAACATTACAGAAACCATGGTGAAAATCTTATGAAAGGGAGAATATCTCATGTGCTGAAAAAGGTAAAGTTGCTCCAGGCTTTGGAATTATTGCTCTTTATGCTTTTTTTAATAATAGAAATATCCAGGATAATGCAGCAACTTATCTCTCGCTGCTGCTGCAAGGTGGAATCTGAAAATCTATCAATGTCCTGCCTGAAAATTTCTCATTTGTGAAACTCTTGTCAATTCTATGTCTGTCAATGAATACCATTAAGTTTCATGACCAAAAATGGTAAAAATATACATATTTCTCCTTCACGGTAGTTTTGAAATTTTGAGCATTCAAAATTGCACATAAAAAGAAATACATTGTGATACTTCCTATGGAAAAGGAAATATCTTTTAAATTCCATAGAAATAATAATGGTTTTTGTTTGTTTTGAAATGGAATTGCAGTCAGGCATTGTGCTCCTTGCAGAGCACACACTGGAGCAAAGAGACCAGCTACTGTAGTTTGCCTTTGACATCCTTCTTGAAAAGTCAAGATTTGACCCCCAGGATTGTATTTTTCCTCTTCTGCTCCCTGATGAGAGTTTTTACCACTTACTTCCCTCTGCCGATATGGTCAAAGATTATGAATGGTGATGTTAGCAAGAGATAATCAGCAGTTTTTGAATTTGGGTGGGGTTTTTTTGTCTTGGTAAGGATTTTTGCTTCCAATAATTGTTTTAAATTTGCTTATTGTGCATTTCCTGATTCACTTAAAAAAAAATAAGAGAAGAGCCTGAAATGTTTGTTGGGTTTTTTTTTTCATTTACATGAAGGTATAGCCCTAGACACTCACTTAAAATCAGTAAGCTGAAAGAAGGACAACTAAGGTAGAAAAATAATTAAATAATCCAGAGAGATGGATAGCAAGGCATAGTGAAGACCTTATGTTATAAAGTTACATTTATTTTGGGCAGTTATGACTAACCCTGTGCTGAGTAATAGGATAGGAGGGAAAACAGGATTTCTCCTGGCTCTGTGGTGTTGACAGGCCACACTTACACTTCTTGGAGATGTATAATCTGGAACTGAAAGTCAGAATTTTCAAGGGTATTCTTAGAACTGAGCACTTAGTCCCAAGGGAAATTCCTGACTCCTCACTGCCTATTATATACTTGTTCAGCTCCCACCCTTCCTTGTGCAAAATCAGTGATCTTAGTCTCTATTAAAATTGCAATATATCCTTGATTTAATCAGCAATCATGAATTACACAAGGACAATGACAATCTCAAAGGTGTTCAGTATTTTCATCTTGATCTGGCAAAATCATTCACTGGAGTCATTATCTTCAGCATGGACATAGTTTCCATGAAATAAGCATGTTGTTTCTGCACACAAGACGTTTGCTCAGTCAGCAGCAGCCTTCAGGAAACAGTGCCAGGGAAGCAAACACAAGGGGAAGAGCGGGAAGCAAGCACAGTGCCTGGGAGCACTGTATAAAACAGCAGTCACTGTGGTTTCAGGAATTTGGGGGGCCATCTACCACCAGCTGATAACTTGATTACTCCCTAGCATACATAACTTGCTCTATGATTTTGGAAAGCATGGATTATTTTGGCCATTTCTGATCTGCTTCCCAGAAAATTTATTTGAAATTTGGACATCGAGAACAGAAGGATGCCCTCAATGCTCTCAGGTGCTGGAGACATCCTCTGTTGAGACCAGAAATGTTCCTACAGGAAAATTTGCTAGGTAGACTACCTGCAGAAAACTGGTTTTCATCATTCCACAGGATTTGAAATTATTCAAGAGTGCTGTGAAATGATTACTCAAAGTTGTCCACCTCAGCCTGACTGCAAAGCACAGCTCTGTGCTGAGAGAGACAAATTCCTGAACTGCCAAGGAAATACAGGCAGAGGAGGAAGTTGGGCTAAGGGCCTGCAGCAAAGTAACAGTGGGAAAATCAAGTCTGAGTTACCTGACAGGTTGTAATTCACAAAGATAAGGGTTTCTGGCTCTGAGAGTGATGTCTCTCTACAAAGCCACAAGTGAGAATGAATAGTTTCAGTGAGGTCTCAACGCAGATTAAGAGCTTCCCATGTCATGGAGCTGAGATTTTGTGGGTGTCTGCTTAGGTTATTAATCTGCTGCAAAGAGAGAAGAAATCGCTCAAAAGGACTATAAAAACAAAGGAAGACTTCTTCTAAATGTTTCTGGAGCATTTCATTGTATAACCTTTATGCTTCCACTTCCAAAAGGAGATAGGATCCAACCTGGCTCTGTCAGTGAGCTTTAAAAATAATTTGATTTTAATCTCTGCTACTGTCCTACCTAAAAAATGAGTGATAGACCGACTGACAGAAGAGAAAAAGTGCACAGGACTTTGAACTGCATCAATCATTACTGTATCAATCTAACAAAAGATGAAACTGGCAGCACCGAGAAACACAGAGAGAATTGTGAATAGGCTGATGTAGGTATGAATTGTGCCACAGATCCAGCAGGACTCCTAACAAAGGTACACCCAGATGAGCCACAGACCAATGCACAGCTACTGAGTAGAATTGAGAACAATTAGCAGATGCAGCCCAACATGCCCAAGGCAATATGGTAATTTCACAAAATGGACTTAAATTGGAAGGGAAGGATACACAATCCCAATTCTTTCTTTGTCACTTTCTTAGTTTTGGGAGGTGAAAGAGCACTGCCTTATTGCACTTGCCATTTCCAAGCCTGCATAAGTAAACTCCCTCTTGTACAAAGGGTGAAGACCATGAGTGTGTTTTAACACTGAAGTGATGTCTCACTGTTAGGTACAATACCTGCTGCTTGAAAAAGAGTAGTCAGGACATGCCAGTTCATATCTCAGTGACACATTTCAGTCCAGCAATCTGTCCATCCTGCTCTGCAGTAAACAAACCCAGAGTCTGCTGGAGTGAGCAGCTGCAGAGAAATCCAGCCAGCATCCAGAGAAACCTAGGGTGCATGCACTGATGCTCTCTGCTATAGCCTGTGCTGCAATGCTCTGGGTGGTTCTCCTGGGATGCAGCCTCTGGAATTCTGCAGAATTTATCTTCTGAACTAGATATACAATGAGAGGCCTCTGCATGTCAAATGGTTTTAAGGAGGAGTTCAAAACTCTGTTATTTTAATGCTTCTTTCATTGTGGTTTTTTTTTTTTCTTATCACCTCAAGTTAGTAGCAGCACTCAGGGTCCGACAAAATGCGTGTCAGATGAGTGGAACAGCAGAAAGGCAGGGAAAACCTGTCTCATGGACACTGATGGAGGGAAATCTGGAGGGAGCATCCGGGGAGTAACTTGAAAGCTTTCACTCAAAGTCCATGAAATTAAACAGAAAAATTTCCAGGTGACAGGCAACCACACCAGGTGTGAGGCATGCTGAGGACTTATCATCTCCAGATGCATCCTGCCCTGCTCTCAGCTCTTGCAGAGGCTGAAGGTAAGACTACATCAATTTAGTAGTGAATCAGTTGCTGATATGTTGAAATTTCCCCATAACAAAAGTTCATCATCCCTCTACAGGTCATTACTCTGCTCTTGGTGACCTTTCAGACCATGTCAAAATAATCAGGGAGGCTCTAAGAAAGAAGGAGCATTAAATTCTTTCGTATGTGCTTCTCCCAGACCAGGGCAGAGTGAACTCATAAGCACCTTTAAATTGCTCCAAGATGGGCACGGTGGCAGCTTGTTCTTTCCAAAGTTAGCTGTGCTGAGTTGCTCTTTTTCGTCTAACAGGAAAAAAAGTGTTGCTCGTTGTCAGTGTTGTTCATTGTTACTGGTACAAAAGCTCATCTCGGGGCTCTGGCAGCTTTTGCAATGTTATCACAATTTTTCATGTAACTGGTATTTGGTTGCATAAGGTAGAACTCACAGAGCTACAATAGGAACAGTGAAGTTTTTACAGCCCAGAGTTCTCTGGCATATGGGCTTTTTTGACCTTCTTTACATAGTGTAGTCTTACCTAAGGAAGTTTTTCTGGGTGCTCAAATGTGAACATTTTATATTTAAAAAATAAAGGAAGAACATTTCATTTAGAACTGAATGTGTGGACTGGTACCCAAGAGCTGAGAAATAAATCATTGTATTATTGTTGTCATTCTCCTTAGATGCAGGAAGTTCAGCATGTAAGCTGTATTTTAAAAGTTAACAAATTTTCATATAGAAATATTAGGTAAGACATTTCAATAACTTTAACACAAAGAACTGTATAGAATTATTATTCAAAGCATTATTGATGGAAAATTTAACATTGCCCCAGAAATAGCTTCTTGGAAAATATTTCTGCCTCCTCCAGAAGCACGAATATTGAACGTCTTTTATCATAATAGTGGTGTTTTTCACCATTTTGGTGATGAACAATCACCTTCAATTCTGAATGATCCAGTTCTCGTGCCTGTTTCTCGTATCAGTCTGACATAATTACACTTGCAGGGCGATGAAAACATAGCTTTGTGCAGTTATTGTCTCTGAAGTAGTCCCTGTTTACCCTGGGATGTAAAATTTAAATCACATCCTCTCTGAAATACACAACCTCACCCATAATAAGAGACTCTGCAATCGCAAGAGAGTAAACAAATCTGGTCATAATGGTTAGGCAGAGGAACCAAGCCTCCAGCTTCAGCTTTGTGGCTCATCTTCATTTCCCAAAACCATTCTAAATACAGAAAAAGGTGTCAAGTTACCAACATGCTAAAAATAGAAGCCCTCAAACCTCTCAGTCAAAAGAAGCTACAAACTAATTCAAGTGGCCTTGCGACTTCCATCCCAGCCTAACTCAGCCAAGCCTATCCCAAGACAGTAAGAGTTGGGTTTCTTAATACTGCGAGTTTTGTGACTACACTGGGACAGCAGCATCAGTTATAAAAACAAAGCTGTGTGCAGTAAAGGGAGACAACTTAATTGTTTTTAATAAAGTACTTAATAGGGCCAACAGAGTGGTGAAATTATATCCAGCACAGTTTCTTGCAAGTGTTTACTTTTACAAGTCAAGTGTTTTTGTTAAGACGAATTGTGTCAAGCAGCATGTTCAGCCCACATACTTGTCTATTCCCTGAGGATATGAGGGCTGGCCTTGATATCCAAATGAGGTCAGAAGAAAATTTCCATCTCTTTACACTACCTTGCTGCTTTTAAGAAGTAAAGAAGAGAAAAAGGGACACCACGGAGTCCCCAACAACTGGGGCCTGTGTGGCTTTTGCTTGGGCCAGCAAAGGTGTGATGTGCAGAGCTGAAGAGCTCTCTGTGTGCAGCCTGGGGTTTCTGGCTGCTGCTGCTGGAGCTGCTTTGCCAGAAACCTCCCTGGAAGTTGAGGAACACACAGAGCGAAATCAAAGACGGCCAGAGGGGACTCAGAGCTCTCAACAGTAACGTGAGATTGCCAAGGACATAGCTCTGGATGACACACCTAGGGTTATTTTAGCGAATGAGTGTTTCCACTGCAATGTGGATGCACACAAAGACGCAGCAGCCTCAAGAAAAACCTGGTGTATAGAATTATGGATAAGATAGGTGCTGTTGAATTGTGTGCTGTAAAGCTGCATGAGTCACAGTGCAAACTACCCTATATCGCTTATAAAACAGATTCAACCTCATAATCAATGAGAAACACTTTTCCCATTTCCTATTTTCATTCTAACATAGTTTGGGTGGTAATAGAGCACGGAGGCCTCAATCAGGAAAGTGACCACACTGTGCTGAGTGCTGAACCATCCTGGGATGGTTATGATGCAATGTTCCTAAGAGCTCTTCCTTGAGTACGATTCCATGTGCAGTGAAATGTTATAATCAGGACACAGAACCTATCAAATAAAACCTGTGTTTAGAGAGAACAGCCTAAACATATTTTCGTCAAAAGTACAGGGAGCAATAGACTTCTCTTAATATTTGCCTCTCAAAAAGTAGGCACCAGCTAAATGAATCTGTTGTCCATGTGATGAAGATGTCCAACACATTCTTTGGGATAATAAACCAGCACTCCCCAGTGCAAACCATAACACATTCTTATGTGCAATAACACAGGGACAGCTGAACTAAAGAATGGCTCAGACTCTGAAGTATTGGCCCTTCCCAGCCTCTTCTCTTGTTTTGGAAATCAGTTTAGAGGCTGATTGATTTTCCTGGGCTACAGAGAGGTTGCAGGTAGAGAGCTTTCCCCACTATTGTATGTTTGGCTGTTTTTAATACCATCTTTTTGCCTTTCCTTCCTCTTTCTTCAGCACCCCCAGAGCTGCTTGGGCACAGGGAGGGAAGCAGTATCCTAAGACGTTTCTTAGCAAGGAGGGGCCATGTGCTGGAATTTGGGCTGGATAGTTACGTGCAGAAGTTGCTTCTGTGTGGGTTGCTATTTTTCTTTCTTTATGATAGCCAGACTGTTTTAGTCTTTTCAATAGTAATGATGTGTGCAATGAGTGATTTTGTTGTTTATTGAAGCAGTTAGATCATAATTGAAATGAGAGGGTAAAGGAAATGGCTTTTTCATATACTTCTTGATATAATTTCCATGGTAATAATACTCAGATTGCTATGTTTGACAAAGGACATATATATATATATATTTATATGGGGGGGAAGTACAAGCAGGGCATGAAAGGTGGCTAAGGGGAGTGATGAAATTAAAATGCCTGGCTTAGTCTGAGAGGGTGGGAATAAGCAAAACAGAAATTGCAGGCCTGACTGATTTCTTCCCTGAATGAAATCAGGGAACATGAGAAGCAGTGTTTGCTACAACCCAGTTTATGGGACCACTTCATAGTTTGACTGCAAGCCAAAAAAGCCCATTGGGCTTCTGAGCTCCACTTGGTTTGTTGCCACAAAGAAAGAACACAGCAGCCAGCAAACATCCAGCAATGTCGACCTCCCCTCTGCAGCAGCAGCAAGCTGGTTTATGGCTCATCAGCAGATGGAGGCTTTTTGGCATAAATGTAGAGAGCTACTGTAACTATGGAATAGTATTTTCACTGTTTTGTCACACAAGCATATTTGGAGGCATATGGGGGACCTGATCTGGTCACTCCTGTGTCTGTGATCTATTACTTTATGCAGCACCTGCTGAAGTGAAGAGTGAGATCAATTTTGCTCAGGTCTAAATGCCTGCCAGGTATTCCCCCTGGACTTTTTTGTGCTTGCTGGACAGAACTTGACATTTTTAGTGAGCAGATAGTCTTGATCTCCTTAAATGTGCCCTTGAGTTCAAGTGAATTAGTCAGTGTCTTTTTCTCTCTCTTGACCTCACAGGGTGGTTAGATGAGGAGCCCAGACATAAGTGTCTGTGCTGTAAACAAATGAGATCCCACAGAAGATGTCTGGACCTGACAGAAACATGATGCATCCATAAGAATTACTCCTGCAGTCCGTGGTAGCCTTGTCTCCCTCGCTTGTAGGTGGAATGGTAACAAGTAGTACTTTCCAGGAAGACTTTTCCTGGATCATGGCAACAACACCTACCAAAAAAAGTTAGAGTTTAATGGGCAAAGACTTCTAAGCTAGAATAATAATAATAAAAATAAAAGTGTATTGCCTTGCTAAGCTTCTGAAGTATATTTTTTTTTTGCCTGCCACAAGTCTTTATTTAGATCTGCCATCACTATGAAGTCAGAATGCCAACATTTTGTTAACTGAGCTGAAGACACATTTAAAGGAGAAAAACAAACCAGTTTATACTGAACATAGAGTTAAATCTCCTGATTCAGCTTGGGTTTATATCTTTTGTGGAGGGGGAGTACAGAGAGAGCAGCTGTGCCTGACTCACATACAACGTCATGCAAAAATACTATTTTTCCAAGTTACCACCTTAAAGAGATATTATCCCAGTGTCTTCATTTCCATCTTTGAGGATGGAATTGGATTGCAAATGTATTTCAAAGGGGTTTCAGCTCTCTTTCTTCCCTGGTTACTTCCCTAATCACAAGGTCTTGTGGTCTTTTTAGGGAGCTGCCAGACATCCAAGGCAAGACTAATGGACTAATAAGACTAATGAGATACCTTCAGGTTGATTTGAGAATGAATCTCTTATGAATAAAGGAAGACATCAGAATGTTGGGTTTTATATGTTCCAAATATTTTTTTCAGAAAGTAGGACTAATTCTGATTATAAGCTTGCATTATAACATCTTCAAACTATGTATCACAGGGGTTTTTTTCCCGTCTCCAGCAGTTCCTAGCTGCAGATCAGAAGGGCTTCATGTGGCCAACATGTGACATGTTAGTGTACACTGCTTTTCTGGACTCACCACATCACAGATGACAGGGCCAAATCCTGTCTTAGTTAATCTGTAAAAAACCACACATTTCATTTAGCCTTGAAAAAGTAGCCTGAGAAAATGAAGTTCCATAATGTCCGGAATGTAATTTCATTCTGTATCCATCTGTAAAGTTTTTTTTCCCCTTTCCACAATCACTTTATTTCTACTTCAGCATTTCGATTGCTGGGTTTTCTCCACCTCACAAATGGTGTCAATGGGGTCACCTGTGTTTGATCATTAGAGGGCATACCTGTCCTTATCTGCATCCCACACTAGAAGTGCAGGCCTCCTCAGCAGGCTGGACATGACTGATTCAGTAGGAGCATCCTTTTCTTGATGTCAGCCATTGCTAATTAAGTTTAGCAGAGTGAGGAAAGAAGATTAGCAGGATTGAGCTTTGTCACCCCTTGCTTTTTGGTTCAAGTCTTCAGTGAATGAAAAATCATCTGTGCCTGTTAGAATTCCTGTCTGTCAGAACACATTTCAGAGAGACAGTGACTTCTACACAGCTCAGGCTGAGGTAAGTGGAAAATTCACCTCTCTTTAGAGACAGGTCAGCAAAGACAAATGAACATTGAAGAGATTGGAAGATTATTGGTCCAGAGAAAGTCAATGAGAAACTTTTCCTGGAGCTTAACTGCAGCTTAAGGATGCTGTGGGTTTTGACTGCCACTTCTCTACTACCATGCATGAATAGCACATGGAAATGGTACAGAGAAAGCCTTCATTGAGGATGGCTAGAAGTCCAGGCTTTGTTTTATTTAATTTGATTTTGCCATTACATAAGCCCTGGTTATTTCATTCAGGAAATAGCCACACATTTTTTGAGAAGTGTGAAAAAGTCAAGTAGATCACTTATAGAAATGAAGTTTATTAAGGGGGAGGGGGGAAAATATCAGCAATATTAAGTCTGCAAAAGTCAAGCTCATTTCTCATGATCAGTGGTATAAGAGTAAATCTCAGAACAACATTTCTAGGGCAAATATGATGTATGGGAAGGGTGGGAATGGAAGGCAGCCAATCTAAGATATTCTGCATGGTACTCAAGGGATTTAATAGCAAATTGTGCAGCACAAGACACTGTTGCTGTTATGTTACTGTACCTTACTTTTGTTAGGTACTGACTGATTGMAGAGTCAGTTCACTGCTCCCAAAGAACAGAGGAATTGGAAAAGAGAGGCAGCATTCTGCTTTTCTTGAAAGAGATCTCATTTTCTGTCTGTAGGTTGTAGAAATGTGAACAACCAAAGAAAAAGAGAAAATTGAAAAGAGCAAGACAACATCTCAGTTCAAGTTCCATGTGTAACTTGTTAGTTATTGGTACAGTTTTGCTTACAGCAATTGCAAAGTACTGAGAATGAAACCCAGGGATAAACTCCAAAGTATTCCTCATGGACTTCTTGACCTGACTTAGAAGTGCTGCAATATCTCACAAGCCATACATGTTTATGTGAATACTATGTGTAAAAAAAAGTGGGAAATAAATATTTCAGTGACATGAGCTAGACACTTTCCAAGCAAGTCCATAGCTCTGGTGATGCCGTGGTGGCTACTTCAATTCTCATCTTAGAAGAGCTGGTGGTGTGATTCCCTTTCATTAGACAGGAAAAAGGAGTCATGTGTCCTTAGGCAGGAGAGGCAGTGGTGAAGGAAGGAGAGATATCAAGTGCCACTCACGTTCGTGAGTTACTGGTTCCCATAAAATCATGTGGAAGGTATGTGCTGGGACTATTGTTATTGCTGTCATGCTTCTGATTTTAGCTTGGAACATTTCCCCGTGCTCCTTGTAACCTGCAAGCAGAGCAGAGGTGGGAGCATCTGGCTACTTCTGCTGACAGTCAGAGCCTGTTTGACCAGCTCTAGGGAAAAATGTTGTGACCCAAGCAGGAATAACAGAACAATCTCCGAGAAGTTTTGAAACCAGACTCGGACAAAAGATTCTGGGAGCTAAAACTCTCCAGAAATAATTCCTTTTGGTTTAGCAATTTCTTTATTCTTTCCCCCTGCCTGAGACTCTGCTGTTGTACTTTACATCGGTTTCTCTTCTCTGTGTATATTATATTTCAATTGTTCACAGACACATAACTCAGGTAACCAGCTAGAATGAGTCACTATTCCTCACTGGCCGTGTTCAAATGGCTGAATCTATCCATCATTAAACATCAGCTACGTAACAGGAGAGCTGCATAAATATTGCCCTAAGTAAATGCATCTCCACAGGTCTTAAAGGAATTCCTTTCTCTTGGCAACACTAAAAAAGGAAGAACTTCATACTGCACTAAAGTCATCTCTGCCTTTGGAAGTTCACAAAGTCAAAGGTACACGCAGATTCCAGAAACAATGAGACACATTCACAGTGGAATACTCCATCAGACTTTCCCTGTTCCTTCTCTCTGCTCTCTACCTTGGAAGGAACATTAAGCTTCGCTATGAGGAGCCAAAAAGACTTCCTTTCAGAGCACAACAGAAAAAGAGCAAGCAATTCTTGTCCTGAATGGCTCTCCACACTCAGCTGTCTGTGGAAGGATGTGCAAGATTGAAATTACCTTACCTCAGAATTTCTACTTTGAAATAGACACAGCACATTTAAAGCTAAACCCAAACTTTTGAACAGTATCTTTGAAAGTAATCAGAAAAATAACAGTGTGACACTGCATTTCCTTTACTGAAATTTTGTAATTCTTCAGAGTCCATGTTTCCCAAACGACTTATTTATCTGCTTTGAGCTAAGAATGCATACAAGATGTAGCAGGGTGGTGGCCTGATGGGAATGCTGATCTCTCAGAGAGCTAACAGGAGTATTTGTACCTGCCTGTCTCCATGACTCATGCAGTGATTTTAAGTCATTCCCCTCTGAGGGCCAGGGGCTACCAGCTCCTGTGTTCTACTGCATGAGGTATCTCGCTCTCTCTGGAAAGCTTTCTTCCATGGATAGCTCTGTTGATCATTTTGGGATCCTACACTGTTTTCAAGGAGACATTTCTTGTTTAAAGTTCAGTGTTTGCTAGAGCACCTGGAAAAATGAGATTTAAAGACAGAAAGCCTGTCCTCTCCATCATGATTTTGTTGATTCCACACCTCTGCTGGTCCTCATGCCCCTAGAGATGTTATCTCAGCACTGCTATCAAGACGCTTCCCTGCTTTCTTTGGTGGGTGTATGGACACTCCAACTTGTGCAATTACCGGAACGGTAAAGTGAAAGGGAAGCAGAGCAGACAGAAACTTCAAAGCTCAACCATTTCCTGGTTTTTCTCGTCTAGAGACGACTGGTTTCAGAGACTGTGCCTGCAAGGCATAAAAAAGAAGCCGGCACAGAAGGTTGTGGTTGTGCGTGGTTCACCCACAGAGCAGGAAACACACATCAGCCAACAGACCTTACTACCCTTTCTCTGACAGTCTGACAGCACTAAAACCAAGACCAGTGCTGGGGAAAGTTTTGTCTCCAAAGTCTTCCTGTCCTTGAAAGTAGGACCATCAGGACTGGATGCTATACCTGAGGTTTTAGTAAATTTTTGGTGCTGTCTCCTGGAATTTGCTTCTAGGGGATACTTCCACAAACTCCTCACACTCTGATTTACCCCACTTTGATAAAGCCTGTCCAGTTGTGAGTAAGAGTACAGAAATGGACAAGTTTTATTTACCTGGGAGCCGGTCAGGATAGAGGTCATTTTGAGTAATTTTTAGCTCTCCAAAACCTAGGTGGTCTGGTCTCAGTTAGTCCTAAGAAAACATTTCCATTGATAATTCCATGTACCTGTAATTATTTTCCTGGCAGTTCTTTGCCTTTTTAATCCTTTCCTGCAGAGGTAAAAAGCATTTGATCTGCTACTTATATCAGGAGTTTGGTACATATGCAAAAAGAATAGGATGTAAATCAGCACAGGATGCAGTTTTCCCGGATGAATAGCCCTATGTAAATGTAAGGAATTAATATAATATTTGCTAATCCAGTTTATTTATGTGATAAATCATCTTGGACCCTCCGATTTTATTTTAAAGACTAAAGAAACCCACCCCTTTTAAGATGAATTTTCATTTGATTCCACTTCTTTCAGTAATAAGTTCCATTTAAAAGAATCCCATGAATAAGTTTCTAGTTTGAACCCATCCAGCTGTAGATTCTTTGTTATGCAAAGTTTTATGTAACAGTAAAACATAATTTTCCATTACTGTTACACTTACACTTAGTTTGACTTCAGTACAAGCTTTAAAGCAAATGCCAAGCAATTTATTGGGATGACACAAACAATAGAAATGAACCTTAAGCGAGATGTTCTTTATCAGCTGCTAACAGCATCTATCCATTCTTCATCTCAGAAATGATGTAGGTAAAATATTTCACAAGCTTAAGAAGCTTTTAGTAAAAGCTTTTAGGTTTTAGTCTATCCAACATGTTTAGGGAATAAAAAACCAGTAAATTTAAAATAGAAGAAAAAAGAACTTCCTGTGAAAAGCTAACTTGCTTTATATTTTAACTGTTTAAAAGATTTTCTTTTTCTCTCCAGTGGTTTTACATTCCACAGACTGTGGAGTTTTTTTAACAGGAAAGGAAGAGATTTTCTTGGACTTTCTGGCCACTCCCTCAAAGTGAATTGAAAACATGACTTAAATCTCTGAACACTTCTGTGTTGCCAGCCAGAGAAGCCAGCAGTGCAGCAGGATGCAACACCTGCAGATGTATTCTCCCAAGTCTGTGGCTTTCTTCCGCGGAATAAACATCGTGAAATTGCTTCTACAGGTGTCCCACAAAATGCCTGCCTTCCCAGCTCCCTTTCCTGTTGAGGAATTGCCAAGGGTTCCCACTCCGCTCCACAGCCCGGTCTCAGGCTGCTGCTGCAGGCAGGATTGCCCTGGTTTGGTGTCAGCCAGTACCACCAGCAAGGCAGGAAGAATATTCCCCTCCCCAATGTCCCGCTCGTGATGTGGGCACATAACAAGGCTTCAGACATCTAGGACAGCACCAAGCACCTTGGTCATTCACAGCCTGGGTGACAAGCAGCCTTTTTTCTCGGGATGGTGAGCAATCATAGAAAATTAGGGCTGTGAGGGACCTCAGTCTAAATCACCAGTTTATTCATCTGCCCCAAGGCAAGATCTGTTGGACTACCCCACAAAAGACAGATGTTTATCCAACTCTAATGTATTATTAAAAGCAATTGGTAACAGGCACGCCACAACAACCAGATAATTTATTCCTGTGTTTTGCTATACTTTTAGCAACATTTATTAGCAATGCATTTTGCCAGAAGCTTTAGCACCATCTTTCTCAGTGCAATCAAAGTTAAATTTAAACACCCTCGTTAAGAAATCCCACTCATTGTCAGGAAATATAATTTCATTTCCACTTTTATCACTTCTGGAAAATTTTAACTTGATTTCAGCAGGGCATGGAGATACCAGGAGGCTCTGATGGGTTCCTCAGAGGTCCTTTTCTTCCTTGTTTGGAAAGAAATTTGCCTTACAAAGTACCAAAAGAAGTTGGCTGCCACTGTGAGTTATTAGTTTTAGTTATTTACTGATAAATGCAGGGGATTTGTAGGGACAGTACTGGAGAATTAAGTCCTTATTGTTTCCTGACTGGTTTCTGGAGATTTTCCACTTGGAGTCCAAAGGGTATCCGCCCCCTGCCCCCCTGCCTTACTGGGGAGGACGTATTTGTTCATCGGTACAAAATTTTTTTACCTAMATAGTAGAACTGGGGAGAAAATTAAGGTGGTGTTCTGGTTAACCATGCAATGAGGGCGTGTTTGGTGCAATCTCTGACATTACTGAACTTTATGAGAACCATTCAAATGAATGAATGAATGTCTTAAAGTAATAATCTTGCCTTATATCTGCTTTTATATCGTATGTCTTCTATAACTCATGAACTTCTCTCTATAACAAGCCTATAACATTTGACTTTACGACTGTATAACCCTATAAAATTTGGCTTTTTAAAAGGAGATGGAAAATAATAATCAACACAAAACAGACAATTCCAGAGGACAGCAGGATCCCACCCTCTGACTCTAGTGCTTTGTAGAGGCAACAGATGAAGCAATGCCTTCCTGCAGGCTATAATTCAAAAAGAAGTACCAAAGCACGTCTGAGAACAGTACACTTTGTTTCCCTTCAAACATTCCTTTGCAATTAAATACATTATAATTTTAAGCATCCACCTCTTGCATTGGGAAAGTTGTTGATTCCCACCTCAGGGTTAAGGAGGAACACAGAGAAAAGATGGGAGATCAAGCAAAAATGTTACCTTTGATGGCCAATGAAGTAATTAACAGCACAGCTGCTTGCAACCAGTTGGAACTGGTTTGCAATGACCCCTGCAATCAGAAGTATGGACAAGGAAGGCAGGAAAGGGAGAGAAACTAGAGGTTTTCAGCTGTCAGAGGAAAATAAATTGGTTGGCTCTAACCCTTTCCACTAAGTTGAGTCGAGTAGGCACAATTTATGTTTCCCAGCCAGCCATGCAGGCCGCAGGAGAAGAATGGTTTGGGGACTTTCCATTTTCCCTCATCGAAGTCTTTATCTTCCGAACAACAAGTTTGCTGCAAAAGCCACGAGAAGGGAACAGAGAAAAGAGCTGGTGAGAGGCCGAGGCTGTTGGAAACCACCTGCTTGAAAACGTGCATGCACACACACACAGTTCCTCATTTTTCATCCAGTGTGTGAAAGAACATTCACTGCCACTGGAACTTTGGGCTGACACATCTCATGATCGGTCCCCTGGGCTAAAAGGGTAAGAGAGGCAATGTGTTGTTTAACACTGAACCCATTGATTAAATCTTGCATTCTGAGCAGGTTGGAACAATAAACTTTTAGGGATGTAATCTTAATTAGAGCAATCAAGTGATAGTAACCAGTGAAAAACACAATTCTTTACAGAAGCCTGGCAGGAACTTTGCTTGAGCTAGGACCAAGCTAATACAGCAAGGTGATGTTTGCCATGCTGTGTGCTGCCTTCCAGGAGCTGCCTCACTCTGGAAGGCAGAGAGCTGATCACTGTAAACATAGAATTAGTGGAAAAGGACTTATTTAATGGTGTGAGAAACACAGAACAAGTACAAAAGCAGCATCCTGTTCATTTAAGTAAACCCTCATAAAGATCAATTTTCAGTATGAAAGCAAATCTTTCCATGGAACAGCAAGAGCTGAGTGGGTTGGGAGAGATCAAAGGTAAGGGTGACAACCCGTTGTGCTGGCTGGCAGAGTGAGGTGGGAATGTGCTTCTTCCTAGGAATCGAACTGGAACTACCATTTCCTTTAGTCCATCACGGAATGAGCCATAGATTCAAATTAAAATTATTGAATAGAATTATTCAATTAAAAATACCCAATACAGAGAAAATCCAGTCCTTCCCACTGTGGACTTTGACATTTGACAATTCTCTCTAGAGACAGCTACGAGACATGGAATTTCTGAGCTCGGCACATGCCTAGGGAGAGGCAGACAAATATATCTCTTCTCAGTGGTGACCAAAAGGAGGTGAAGTAAGAGGGGATGCTGACTGTGATGTGAAGTGTGGATTTTTTCTGCCCTCCAGAAATAAAAGCCCAAAGCTTGGGCTTACTTATTCTGTTACTATTCTACTGAAGATGTGAAGAAAGACAATAAAAATATAAACTGGTAAATAATTCAGAAAGAAAACAATTCTAGTCCAAGAGATAGAATTTATATAGTTTTAAGAGAAAAAAAAAGAGAAGGCTGTCATAATGTAATCTGATCCCTACCACCGCTCTCTCCTGTAACAGTTTTTATTGAGGTTGAAGGAAGTATATCCTTACAAAAACTTCTTCAACCTTGATTTTAATACTTCTTGTTTACAGAGTATTGACTCAAATCAACAGATAAATTATTCCAATGACCAATTATTCCCACTGCTAAAATCAGTATGKTGTCACTATCCTGAACTTGCCTAGATTTAACTCCCAGATATTGATTCTTATTACATCTCAACCCATAAGACTGAAGAGTGTTACTTTTATCAAATTCTGGTTTCCACAATGAAATCTTAATATATGGTGTGGCAGTTTGGCAATATTTGGAGATATCTGCAGTACAGTTACAATGCTGACTGATATTCATTATGTTCCTGCCTGAAAGAAATCTAAGAGATAAAGGAGTGAGTAAGCAGTTTTTGTAAGTCAGTATGAAGCAAAGCTCAAAATTGTTCCAAGGGGGGAAAAAAAGTGAAATGCTGATGATTAACTGACAAATCAAAGTGACGTTCCAGTTTGGCTTTATCAGAACGAAATACCTGAAGCTGAGAGGCTGCCTGTGACTCTGGTCACCATCAACCTAAGAAGAAAGGTGCCTACCAGCCTCAGGAACAGCAGCTCAAAGCCAAGGGGTGCAAGACTCCTTGCCCTGAAGGTGGCTGTCCAGGGAATGTCCCACCTTCTCTGGCATGCTGAGTATCTGGATAGCTGACCACTCACAGCACCTGGCCTAGGCTAGAGGTAGTAACGAAACAGTTCCTGTTCTGCTTTCAGAAGTGGGTAAAACAAAAGCCTGTCTGCCTGTTAAAGTACAAGAAAAGGGCTTTGTGTTACAGTAAAAAGGCCGAAAGGCAACAGAAGTTGGTATATGTTCATCACTTTTCATGTCATGCAGCCTTGTTGTAAATCTAAATAAACATTTAGGGTCCACATTTCAGATGAACTTAAAAATTATTAAGTAGGTAATCTGACAGGCATGTCACAAACTACCTCATAACCATTCCGTGAAGTGAAATCTTAATAAAAAAMCAGGTCATTACATTAAACTTCTGTCTATATTGTGTTAGATATTGCAGTTCAGGAAAAAAAAAAACACGGTGAGAGGTTGGAACTAGATGATCTTTAAGCTCCCTTCCAGCTTTCTATGATTCTATGAAAAGCACCATGATCAATGTGTGTGTCAAGAATCAGAACACTGGAGGACAAAATGAAGTGTCCATGAATTTCCTTCAATGGGGACATTCTTCACCAGGAAGAACTGCCTCAGCTTAATAAATCAATACTGGATGACTTGGAACAAACTGAGAAACTGAACTAGTGAAAAACYACCCAGATCAGAGAATATTTATTCAAGAGATTAAAGCTCTCCAGCTATGGAACTGCCATGAGACGTGATCTATAGCTTAGCACCAACAAAGAGCTAGTGGAATGAAAGGTGGCAGTATGGCAGCAACCTGAAACAAGGGCTCCCTGCCACTGATGGAAATCACAGGAAAAAAATTCCCAAATAAAGAAGAGAACAAATAGTAAATATGATATATGTATCCCTATTCAATTCTGTCCTGGGAATACATCCATGTCATCCATCACATGGACACAATCAATGCTCAAGTGATGAGTTTGCCATCTTCCAAAAAAGGCAGCAACAGTGCTGCTTATTGAAAGCCCTTCAGCCCTTTCAGTTTGGAAGGAMAGAGTCCCTCAAGGACTGATAATGGCTTAAAACACAGAAAAGAGAACACTGAACTAAACCCAGTCATTTTTCACAGTGGAAAGGCAGTTATCATGATCCTCCCAGGATGAGTACTCGGATCTGCGCTCTTTAACATATCAATAAATGACATGAAAAAGGCTAAAAAGTGACATGACAAAGTTTCCAGGTGATACAACAATTTCTGGTTACTGAGAAACTGTGTGATCTAGTGTGGCTCACAGCTCTGGCTACTGTGAACTGCTGCAGAAGGATTCCATGATGTTGGTTGACTGAGYAATAAAATGGACAATAAAGCCTAAGACTGTAAAGTAATGCACACATGGAAAAACTAAAACAAACCCCCACAGCCCSCACAGAGACTTCTTCATAAATTGTAAATAAGATATTTTCATTCAGGAAAGAGCTCTTCCTCCCACTGTACATGCCGCTCTGGGAAGACCAGCTGGGTTTTCCAGTAGGTGTCAAACAGGCAAGAATAGATGCTTTAGCCAAATAAACGTCTCATTGCTGACACAACTTGGAAGCCTTACCCCCCTTTACTCCCCCCTTCATTCCTATCCAGCCTTCCCTGCTCTTTCCTCCCACATCCACTGATCCCAAGTGCATGACCCCTCCGTCTGGCTCTGCGACCTGGCGGATCGTGAAGCAAGCCAGCTCGACTCACCAAGGACAAAAGCACTTCTTTCTGTTATTATTTAAGTGACCTTTCTGCTGTTTCAGTGGATTGGCTTCCTGTGTGTCTGGAGGAGCACCAGCAAKGCACAGGCAGTCTGGGGCTTATGAAGCCAGGAGCTGGGGGTGCAGAAGCTGAAAAGAAGGGCAGGACCTTTCCCTCCTGGCAGCAGCRAGCTTTTATCCTGGCTTAAGCTGTATTACGGAACCATAAGCTGGTGCTCATTTCTAAGCATCTGCTACTGGCCCTGGACAGCAAATTACCTAAATTAATCTTTATTCTAATCCTACACTGAAATAATTACATTCAGTGAATCAGTCCTGAAAAGCAATATGGATATTACCTTCAAACAGTGTAGATGATTCTGTGAACCATGTCCCAGAACTTCCATAGCTTTCTCCCATTAACCCATCATTAAGTTCTCCCAGCTCTTCTCCCTGTTTGACAAACCATGARGAAATTTAACTACAGAAGTCTATTATAAACTTTATATACATGCCCAGGTGTTTTTGAATCTCACAATTTGTTCCTTGCATTGAGGTGGAATATACCCATCTTTATTGGATTTTTCTTTTTCTGAGCACAGAAATAAASATGTTGCTATATCCCCAACAGAAATGTTATAGCTGAACTCATACAGACATTTTGGAAATGACTTCATCATTATTGTGAAGTTCCATGTGTTGCAAAACTTGTCAAAGGATGAAATGCTTTAGGGATTAATTAGAGGCTCTGAGTCATACTTTTATAAAGCTACCACAAAATGGCATCCAAGGACTACTCAGAGATGAAACCATTTTAACTTTTGAAACCTTACAGCCTGAAAACAGATGACTACCTGGAGACAGTCTTCATGTGGGCCATGTGTCTGCCCTAAGCTGATGCATCAAATCCAAATGTGGAAATATGGGGGCCAATCAGGCAAAAAGGTCCTCAGCTTGGGATGAAGACAATGTCAGCAAAAGAATTCATTCACAGATGCCACCTTATTTTTCTTCAGGACATACAAATGCAGCAAAAAACTGCACAAACTTGAATGTTTAAACTGAAGAAAGYCCAAGAAATAAGAGTCTCTGTTCATTTTTCTAAGAATAAGGCATCTTGCACCACTGTTACTGTGCTAGGCAGCAAAACTCAGGGGGTCCACGCACAGGCAGCTAATGAAATCACAAGAAATGTGAACATATCCAACACTGAGACTTTTGATTGCTCTCTAAGTAAAAATGAAACATTCAGCAGATGTGCTATCTCRTCTGTTGTTAATCAACACATTTTAAAGATAATCAAATTTGGCCCACAATACAAATATTGGCTTTGGTAATTTTCTGCTTGTGTGTGATTTTTTTGGTACCTTTTTTTTGGCTCTGGAATAGCTGTAACCACACTGATCAAAACACCAAGATGCTTTATGAATGTGCTTACTGGTATAGCCTAGCATGGAACTGGCCAAAATCATTTTGAGTCACACTTCTCTTCCAGGAGCAGGTCTGTATCCAGGTTAAGTGCAAATATAGCAGSGTCTATACACACTGCTTGATTTTTGTGTGAACAGGAGGCCAGTGAAGTCAGGATGCCAGCCTGTCTTAGATGGGAAGATGGTGGTATTTAAATGAGCATTACAATCCACTGTGGTAACCCTCAGGGAAAATAGCCACAGGCAGCTAAYAGACTGGTTAAACATTCTTCACCTTCCTGGCCTAAGTGGAACTGTGAAAGTGCATTAGTATAAACATTTGCATTTAATATATTACATCATCCTGGAAAAATGGTCACGAATAAATACAAATCCAAGCACAAATCTTATTCTTCTAAACTAGAAAAACACCTGATCCTGTATTCTGCTTTTCAAATCTCCTCAGCCCGCAGGAGCCCAGACAGTCRGCTTGTGAAGCCATGACAAATTGCTGCTGGAAAATATCAGGGACGGAGGGAGGGAGAGAGCTCAGGAGCTCCTGGTGCCCATCCTGGAGCTGAGACGGTGCAGCTCTGCCCTGGCTCCCACCTTCCCTTTGACCTTGGCCAAAATGTTGCCTTTTTCCAGCCTCTGTTTTCTCTCCTGTTTTCTGTTTCCCTTCAGGATGTCAGGCATAGGATCCAAGGTGCAGGAGTTAAGCAGAAAGATTCCTCTGAAAGTCCATTTGGGAATTTAGTTCCATGTGACTAAAAAGTCAATTTTAGGTCAAAGATTCTGGACCAGGCACTCCCTGGGGTAAACCCAGCTTTAAAAAGACTTGTCAAAGAAAACAGTAAGCCATGTAGCACTGCTTAAGGGAGGCAACTGTTTTAAATCTCAATTTGGGGTTAATTTAATGAGACTTCACAAATTAGAACTTTAAAAAAGGGCATCTTTGTAATCTGGTAGTTCAGCATATGGATGCTGGGGGAAGGAAAGCTATTTTGCATGTCTATAAAAGCTGATACCAGAAGCTGACAGTTATGAAATGTGTTTCTAAACAGAGTAGAAGCTGTTGGTCTGACGGCAGGTTGTGTGGGGAGCAGGGGGAATATCCAGAAGTGAGTGGGAGGATCTAGCCTGGCTTCAGCACTGAGATAATCACAACTGATGTGAAGCAGGAGCGATCAAAGGCCAACACCAGACAAGAGCTGGAGAGAAAGTGTTGCCTATTGATAYAGAAAGCATTTCTTCTTCCCTCCCAACATTTCAAGGGACATACAATAACCATTTTTAGTGGCTTATGGAAGACTGGGGTGAAAGAATGATCTTTTGTGTGTTTTTTGATAGCAGCATTGCAGYAGTTTTGGTGGCCAGAGAAAGTGAAGCTTGGAGCAGAGCTAACATCGTTCATCAGAGCAGACATAAAACATTTTCCAAGCACAGAGTCACCTGCAGAGTCTCAGAAACTGACAGCATATCTGATTTTTCCAAATAGACCAGCAAGTCTAGTAAAAGGTGTTGTGTCTCCCTACTGATCTGGCTTTTCTGAAAATGCTGGTCTATAGTTTTCTACCCTAACAAGCTACAACACAATCAAATTGTAGAAAAAGTGAGGCCTGGGGAAATTTCTATACCACAAGAGAAAGAGGATAACTACTGAYSRACACATGAACTTTTTGCTTMTTAGCAGTGTTTAAGGAACACRTTTTGTAGGGTTTKGGTCCCTCATCTATCACTGGATTCMRTGGATGTGACCCAGGTTTGACAGAAAGCATAGTTTTGCTTAGCATAAAGCAGGCATGAATATCAGAAGGAAATGTATTCTTAAATGAAATCAGAGACTCCAGTCAGGGCTAAGCCAAGTAAGTGCTCTTTTTGGGTGTCAGTAGAGTTATGGCAGTTTGTCATGTAAATATGATTCTTTTCATTTCTCCGGACATTACCTTACAAAACTAATTCAGGAATACAGTGATTTATACYAACAGCAGTCATTATAATTCTTCTATGAAAACAGCCACACAACATTTACCACACTGGCTGAATGAAGGGATTTTCCACTGGGGCAGGGAGACTAATGACTGAGATCACAAGGTAAACCCAGGACACCAGAATGCCAACAAGGGGAACAAAAATTAGAAGGGGRAAAAAAAAAAGTCAAAAAGGAAATAATTAGTAAAAACACAATCAAAACCAATTTGCCTGTTTTATTGCCTGCTGATCCCACTTCTTTTCAACCAATGCAAGAGGCTGCATGCCAAGTCAGAGTAGATGTATTGTACCCAGGAGTGTGTTTATTCCCTTGATCACAGCCCCTTCTCACTGTTGGAATGCATGCTATGAGGTTGGATCAGACAAACCTCTGAAAAAAAACTGCCCTAGACAAGCACAATGTGACAAGAAACCAAATTCAGTTCTCCTTTGTGACTGATTTTCCTTTAACCTCTGTCATCTTTGAAGGAGATCTCAGAGCAGCGAAAGTCACTGCTAATCTCAAGCACCTTCTGAAAGGAGACTCCAAAACTCGGCTTTCCAAAACAGCCCTAATCTCTGAAAACTGCTTTCAAAAGCTGCAGCGAAGCAGCCATCCATCCATCCATCCATTCTCGGCTCTTGTCACAGTAACTCACAAAGTCCCACAGCCCTGCTGACGTGTTGAAAGCCAGTCAGATTCCAGAGAAGGCCATCTGCATGCAAAACTTGCTCTGTTTTCGCTGTCTGAAGTAAAGGCTGCTTCTATTTTCTTCACTGCTTTGTGTGTGTGCCCGTGTGTGGCTTGTAATAGCACTCGCTTGAAACGGGCACAGAGGAAAAGAGGTCTCAAGCATAAGGCTGGATTAATRCTCCTGAGCACACCCACCCTTTTTGCTCCAAAAGGCAAACTTCTTASCAGGGTGGTCATTGCCAGGAAAAGGTCATATTTTAGGGCTTGGTATTTTTTGGTACCTTAAAACAAAGTGATTTATAAGCTTTTACATCCTGATTTCATCCAGTTTCTGTTCCCTCTCTCCTGCTTCTGTCTTGTCTCTTCTTGTGCCTACACCTCCTCCTCCTCTTCATTCCATTTCCTGACTATTTTCTCTRGATCTCTTGAACTTCTTCTAAAATATTCTGAAAATAATTTATTCTGAGAATAATTTATCTAAAATTTTGTATTCTACCCTTTAAATTAGTTCTTCACCGTGGCACAGAAAGTSTCCAAATCTCTGCTCTAAAGACATAGGGATGGGTGGAAGAGTTATCAAAAATWATGGCAGAACAATGCTAGTGCTGTGTGTCAGGAAGGGGGCTGCTGCAGAGAAGCAGGAATTGCCATCGTTTTAAGGGACAACTCACATTGTATTTTTGGTAAGAAACCACAACTGTCACAGCACGACTGCACTGATTTCAAAGCGAGCCAAAAGTTGAATCATTTTAATTTAGTCCCACGAAAAATGCATTTCAGAATCACCCTCACTGCGCTCAACCCACAWGTCCTGTGTTCCTTGCCTGGAAAAAAAAAAATACAAGTGTTCTATTATTAGCAAAGGGCAGCAGCAGCCTCCACCAGAGCTTGGAGAGGAGCACTGGCAGGACTGGAGAGGCAGTGGCTGTAGCTGAACATATTTGTTTGCTCTCCAGCAAGCCTGGCCAGGACTTGCTCAGCTTTTGGGACCAGCAGCSTGAAGGGGCAGGCTCCATAAAGTTGCAACAACAAAACGGCTCTGTGCTTATTTAAGCAAAACTCTTCCTCCGAGGCAGAGTCTGAGAGCTCCCCAGGGAAAACTTATTTACATATTTGAGTGCTACATCCCTCACTTATGTGAGCGTTTCTCAGGACTGTAAATCCCGTAGCCAGTCTGAATCTGTGATCTTGCCGTGGTTTCTCAGCTTCTCCCCAGTTACAGGCAGAGAAAAATTCCAACTGATAAACCCCATTAAAAGTGACCATTTTTTTACTGCTGAAGAAGAAACAGGAGCAAGATGAGCAGCAAGTTTTCACCCATCTGGTGGTGAAGTTTGTGACTGTTTTTAGCTCTTGGACCACAGACCACAGGCTTTGAAGTATTGCAGGCCCACACTAYTCCCTCTTCAAAAACTGAAGAAAAAAACTTTGTTCTTTCTTCTAGCTAACAAGGTTGTTTTGGGTCACTGAAGCAGTGCAAGTCTAAGAGCACAAATCTAGTTGATGGGCAATCAATGGAGGTACTTTTAATATCAATTGTTATTGAATGGAAAGCCAGTGTATCTGTTAAAGCATAGGACTCAGAAGTTATAGGAATGGTCACTGGATATCTGTGCCATACATACTTTATGTTGCATTGGACTGGGGGACTGACATCAGTATGGGATTTATAGGAGAGGAATTGCTTGGGGTAAGAGAACAGTCATGGGAGTTTATCAGCAGCAGTATCTTGCAGAAAGGCACTTCTAGAAAAAGCATAGGACCAAGCTCTTCCCCCCCCACACACCCTTTGCAGGAGAAAAGTTTTTACAAAATTCTCTTTTTCTTGTGTGACTAAAATGGAAACCTGGAGAGCTGCGATTCAGGTGCTGGCTCAGAGATGTGGTTCGCAACAGGAGTGCTGTGGTCCCCAGTGCTGCAGCAGCACAGAGCCTCTGGCCACAGCAAGAGCCAGCAACAACACTGCAAAACACAACAGGACTGCACCAGCTGCTGCCTCGTGCACACTAAAGGTTTTAGGCTGGAGTCCTTCTGGTGGAAACCTTCAGGAGGTCCAAAACGCTGAGGGAGTTACAGAGACGCTCTGTGGGGCTGTACAGACACCCCTGTGGACCTTGCTGGAAGTGTTTTCCCGTGGAAGCAGATTTCTCCTTGTACTTGGGACACGAGGAGCCCTACACGAAGCCATCGGCATTCAGAGCCGGGCCCTGCTGCTGCTCTGGGGTTCAGAGGGGAGGATCACRCACCTTTCATATTGCTGATGACTTGTTTTCCACGGGGATGCTGCTGTTGATAAATCCCTCAATACCACCGTATCTCTCCGGTCTGGGGCTCCTTCTCTCTCCATAATTGTGCAGCCCCCGGGACACAGGGCCGGGAAGCTGAGGGAACGATCAGATTACCGGGAGGTGGGGGAGAGCAGGTGGAATTGTAAACAGGCACAGAGAGRGGGCAGAAGGACGTGAGCAAGGAGCTGTTGTTTCCAGCTACTAGCACGGTCGAGTTATTCTCTTCAAGGCCAAAATTATAGCTAAGGCAGAGTATGTCCCAGGGAATCCATTATTACTGGAGAAAAGAGGAATTGGCACCAGCTGCCTGCAAGCACTTCTGCAAGGGAAAGGAGGGCTGGCTGATGACAAACTTCACCTGGCAACCTGACTGGAGAGAGGCACAGACAATGCCAGGGACAGAGTGGAGCAGGCCTGAAAAAAAAAWAAAGAKAAAAGAACGAAGGAGGCAAAGAGACCAAAAGGGAGGGGTGGSGGAAGGAATAAAACCACTTCAAAATCCAAAGTATGTGTTCATCCAGAACGAGGGTACACTGCCTTCCGTCTGCACATACCCAGCTCTCACCCGAGAGCTGCAGTGAGAGAGGTCCCAGCCCTGCCCTTGGAAAATCACTTTATGTTGCTGTGTGTCATCTGCTAGCCGGAGATGACCGCTGGCTGTTCCTCCCTGATGTGGTTTGTTTGCCTGGTCAGGCTGTAAACTTTGAGGTGCAGGGACACCCAGGCTGTCATGCCGCTCATGCACTGTGTCTGGCAACACTCGTGGTCCCTCTGCCTCCCGGGGAGCCCCCAGGAGCTGCTGTAACACAGCAGTGCATGGGTTGCATTGAATGTCCTTGTTCCCTTTAGCTACAGCAGCAGCAAGTCCAGCAGCATCCAGTGGGATGTTGCTGAGGCTGAGGATCCTCTGGAGCTGTTAATACCAAAGGAAGAGAGAAAATATGTTTAGCGATAAGAGAACTTTAATCCTCACAAGTTCTTAGCAGGGAAGGAAGAAAAACAAAGAAGCAGATCAACAGCAACAGAAATGAATAAGGTACTATCATCTTCTGAGGACATGCAGATGTAGGCCCAGAAAACTGCGTGGAGTACAAAAAAAGCAACTTTCTGATGCTCCCAGAGCAGACCTCTGAAGTAGGTGCCCACCCTTCTTGTACAGGCCTTGGTGAGCTCAGTGGCTCTCAGTAATTCTTTTCTTTAAGGCACTCTCACGAGGAGGTCAGCATAATTACTGACATAAATTCAGACATAAATATTGTCTGAAAGTTATGGTTTGAAGGGATGGGTAAAATGTTTTCTAAAATCAATTGAGTGCACGAAGAAAAGAAAAAAAAATGAAGATCTGCCACATAAAATTTCACATCAGAGACAGAGCTAATGCTTCTATATGAGCTGAGAAAGGGTGGAGTGCAATCCTGCCGAGCACAGGGTGGAGTACAATCCTGCTAAGAGATAGTCTTGTTATGATATTTGATTTAACAATTTCAAAGAGAAATGGGAGGTCAGGTGTTTTCACTTAGTCTGTGGCTTTATTCTGCAGCAATGCTATGAACGTGGCAATTCCCAAGCTTGTCCTGATCTCCCTGCAGAGTTGTGGCTTAGTGATGGAGATCTTAGCGATGGGAATCTTGGAGATGAAGCACTGCTTTGTGAAAACTGTTCTTTCACCAGATTCTGGGTGTTGCTCTCTACTGCAATGGTCGTTTGGTTTCACCCACCTCTTATCAGAAGAGCACAATCTACTCTGGCAGATGGCATAAACAGGATCGGAGCTTTCAAAAATAGTATTCTTAATGTTTTGGGGTATTTTCTGGTGAGCCAGCTGAAACATACAGACACATTTCTGACTTCTAGTGCAAGTCAGATGATTCAGAACTGGAGACAGACTTTAATTAGAACGTTTAACCTTCAAAACACCATTATATCCACGTCATATCATCGCCCTAGGATATTTTTCAGAATGGCATGGGTTTTTGAAGTTACATGTGTATATATATATATATATATGGGGTTTTTTTCTTAGAAGCAATTCACTAGCTAGACACTGTATCTATGCCAGAAAAAGCATAGTGAAGATGCAGATGCTGAAAGTGGGTTGCAAATAACGTCACTGTTAGGGCTCCGCTGCKTAAAGCCAAGCTGGAAGAGAAATAAGAGTTTCCACTTAAAGCTACTGGTGCAATAGAGGGTGTCTTATGTGAAAGGACTCTGGGAACCAGCAGCAGTGGGTAGGGTGTTGGAGAGGCAAAGAGGTTGCCTCTTCTAAAACCTCTCACCCTAAACTGCCACTGTTTTAATATCTGCAGTCAGGACAGGAATGAACAACCTACTCACCCTTCACATCCCCTGCAGGTGCAAACAGCTCATTTCAAAGTGGTTTGCCCCTAAAAACATACGACCTTGAATCAGAATGCTACAAACCCTCCACGACTCYGCAGAGAGATGTTGTGGTATTGACATGCTAATTCTGGTGTCCCGCCGGGGAGCTGCTGAATCCATATTTCAGGAAAACAAAGGGAGAGGTAATTGCACAATATTGCAAAGGCTTTTGTAATTTTCATTAAAGGCTGAAGAATGCCCAGGGGTTTATTTAAGCAGAGAGGCAGTGGGCAAAGCCATTGGAAATGCACAGAGGTACCAGTGCAGAATGGGAAATGAACTAACAGCAGCTATAGGTCAGTGAAGGTTGCAACAGAAAAAGAAAAAAAAAGGGGGGAAACCAGATAATTATCTTTTCTTTCCTAATTAACCCTTGTTTTCAGTTTCTGCCTAGCTTTCCAGCCCTGAGGGAGGTGTTTGCAAGACAGATGCCAGGTGATCCAGTTCAAGGTGTCCCATCACTTCTGAMGCAGAAGCAAATTACCTGAACTTGAGAATAAGCTGGCAACTACAACAAAATCTTCTATCGCTTTTTATTTTTAGATCAAGAAAACAAGATTTGTGGCTACAAAGGAAACCCCACCTGTGTGCTCYGAGTCTAAGGCAGAGGACAATTTTTTTTCCTCTTAAAGGGCACCACTCCCGTATGCAAGACAATTTTGACAGGCTTTCAGAAAGTCAAGCTGCCCTCTGCAAGCCTGTGCAGGGCTCTAGTGAGTAATACTGAAACTTAAGTTTAGGAGCAGCTCTTGCTGGTCTTTATAAAAGACAATCTGTAGAACTGTGCTTTTCTGAGCTTTTTAACTGACCTGCATTTCTCCTCTTCACTTTAAATGGTTGTATCTAGCAAAGGCATGGGGTTTTTTATTTATATGGGAAAAAAATTCTTGTCTGGCATTCTCTAAAAAACGTCAAAATTTTCTCCAGAGAAAGTAACAAGCAAACATGACTCATAATCTACCAAATCTATGTTAGGGAGAAACCACCCATCCTGCAGGAAAAGGAGCACCAATCCCCACTAACTCCAGACAGTGCATAAAGTCTTCCAGCACCACCAGAGGTAGATTCCGAATCAGGAGAAAAAGGGGTTTACATGTTGCACCCAGCCCCAGATCTCATACCACGGAAATAATTCTCACATGTCACAAAACATCATAACAGCTGGAATAGGACATGAAGCAATTACTGCCACGAGCTCTTTCCAGCTCTCTGCTTCTCAATCACCCCTCCCAGCCACAGCCTCCCGCAAAAATTTACATTTCTTTCCCATAGCTCAGACGCATATCCTTACAGAGCAGGAAGAATGATGGGAAAATTAAATCCACAGACTAGAGCAAAGTGCTTCCCTGCTCGAGGGAGATGTGTTATATTCACAGCAGAAGAAGAACAAGCAATTGATCACCGTGTCACAGGACAGGATGGAGCTGCTGAATCAGTGTTGAGCTGGAGCGTTCCCTCTCTTAGGAAGCAAAGCTGCATTTCACAGATGTCGTTTATAATGAAAGATGAGATTTGTATTCATCTGCAGGTTAGGTCTGTAATGAGATTCACCTCCCTGGCCCATGAGTCACAATGAAGTGACTGCAGCTCTCCAGCAGCCAGCGGATTAGCCCCAGCCCCAGACCTTCCAAACATCAAATACAGAGTGCACAGCACCCTCTTGCACTCCCTTTTCACCACATATTCACCTGGGGTACAGCACCTCCTGTCAGCCACAGAGCCATGGAAAGCRTGACACGGGTGTGTGACCAAAAGGAGCTGCCACAGCAGTGGGATGCTGCCAGAGGCTCTGTGTCTTTGCAAAGTGCTTCGTTCACCTGAAACCTTCCCCAGAGGAATAAATGGTGCTACTTAAAACACCGCCCGAGGGAAGGCCTTTCCCAAGACAAGGCCTTTCCTCTGCGCGAATTAGAGTTTGCTGCAAAATAAAAGGAGTTTTAAAAAAAAAAGGCAAAAAACCCCAGCCCTGAACTAGATCATGTGTCTGTGGTTGTATGACCTAGTATAGGACTYTGTGTTAGAGAACTGTTAGTTCTTCTAGTGCTTCAGATGGAGAATTTTAAGCAAGACTACAAATTAATGCAATAGGAAGCTTAATYAAAGTTGCACCTTCTCTTTCCTAATTTTTGAGCGATTTCACAATGTTCCTTAATATTGTGTTTAGGGTCTCTGATGGAATATCTAAATGTCATGCCTGTTTGATGAACCCAAGTACTGTTTCTAACCAACACTTAGCTTGCAACCACTTCAATAACAGCACTTAAATAATTCATTGCACACCTGCACAGAGGCTCCACAYGACCTGTTCTGGAGGTGTCACCCAGAGTCACACAGTCCAACCCACGCCTTTGCAACAACCCTGGAGTTGGCCATCAGGAGCCAGCAGTGTTGCTTGGCATCATCCTCAAAAAGTCAGAAGTTTTCACAGGCTCAGATGCTCAGCAGCTTTTTAGTCTTCTCCTCAATCTGTCATACAAGCACCAAAGGAGGGAGTAGGACCAGACAACTCAGAGTAAGAGAAGAAGCAGAATTATCGGAGCCCTGAAGAAGACTATTTTGAGGTTTCATCATCAAAATTTCTGTCTCTTTCCATTTCAGATGTACCCTGAAGCTTCTAGGTGTGACTCACAGCCAAGGACAGTCAGGTTACCCAGAATGGTTTGAAACCAGCTCTTAAGTCATCTTCAAACATTTAATATTGCAASAGATGACAATGGCTGCCCTCCAAGGGAACTCGATCCACTAATCCAAAATGCAGAGCAAGGAGACAGCAAAATGAAACTGGTTAATTTTTAAGGTTTTTCTGCCATAGCTGTTTGCTCCACTGCTGCTTATTGCTGGCATTGGCTGAAATAAGGAGTGCTGAAATACATACAAAATAAGCTACACTATTTCTAGCCACACCAAAAATACTTGCAAACCAAAGCTTAGCATGAAACACTGTTCTCAGTAAGTTCAGATGAAGATTAAAATCAGATTCAGCTTTTGGGAACTCTTACTGGTTCCCAAATGAAATTTTTAAACTTCGTAAGGTTTGCTCATTGTCAGATATTCTACTCAAACCATGAGAGTGGTGAAACTTCATGAAAAGGTAACCCAGGATTCACCTTGCACAGAATAATACATGGCACTGCAAATCATACAAATCCCTCTCCAGAACAATTGCTTTAAATGCAAGTGACATCACATGGTGTGACTCTTGGGCCTGTCCTGTGCAAGGCCAGGAACTGACTTTGATGACCCTTGTGGGTTCCTTCCAGCTCAGAATATTCTGTGATTCTGTAATTYGGTAAGTTATTAACAGAACCCACAGGGTTTTTTTCACTTACGTAACAGACTTGTAGAAATAAAGTAAAATGTTCAAGTCAGTTTTTGGTTTCCTTATTTCGCTAATGTTGGGTATGAGATCACTCAGACACCTTGGGAAGTAACCAGGGCTTCTGTCACCTACAGAAATAATAATAATAATAAAAAAATAATTCCCTAATAGTCAGGAAAATAAATAAAAAACAAAAACAACATATTTTTCAATATTGCATGTTTCTAAAAGCAAGAAATCCTAAAGCTGTGAGGTATTCTAAGGTTTCCTCTGGTCTTCCCCTCCTCCCCACTTGTTTCTCTTAATCTTAGTTATATCGAAAATGTCCATTTCAGTAGGCAGGAAATTTTACCTTTCCCTGAAGCCTATKGACCAAGTCTGCCTTTTATCCTTGAGGTATAGGACGTCCTTCTTCAGTTTCAGTATTACTTGATGTCTCCTAGTGCCCCCACAGAGGCCTTCTGCAAAGGCAAACTAAATGTGTGCAAGCCAACAGGAAGCAAAAAACGTGGGTTGAAAAAGGTGCCTGCAGTACCTTTGAACTTTTCTGAGTGTATTTTTAAGAKAGCTCTCTAAAAATGAAAAGGCCAAGTCTCGTAATAGCTGAAACAGAGAACTTGCACTTCAGAGCCTTAAGACATTTAATATCTTAGCATTAAAGATTCATTATGAGGATATATGGATCGGTTCAATAAATGATGAAATAAGTTCTCAAGATGCCAAACCAAGAACACTGGAAAGAAACATTCTCTTCCCCAAATCAACCACAGACTTACAAATTTGCTGTTGAAGGCCAAAATGCTCTTTGCTCGCTGAAGGCTGCATGTGTATATCCAAGGTCTCATAACCATTTTTGCCAGGTTATGGGAAACAGCTTTCCCATCTTTCTCTTTTTCTTTCCTTTTTTTGCCCCATCTCTGATGATTGATCCTCATCTCCTTCGTCAGCCTCAGAATGAAAAAAAATCTATAATAAAAATGACACTGAGAGCTAAATGATTGAGATTGTTCACTGATGATTCAKATCACGCTGTGTGTGGCATGGAACAGGTTCACTAAAAACCTGCATTTTATCACACCAAGAGGTTACAGYAGTCACAGGTGAGCACAGCACACCATTTTTCTAGGAAGGAATATGTCATAGCAGTGATGCTGTCAGGTGTTGAAACAAGTGTTTTATGCATTATCAGCTGGCAAGAAAGGTGAGAAGAACCTTAATATTAGGTACAGTTAAAAGCCCTGCAGAGTCAAAGCTTTATCCCATTTCCAGACATTCCTAAAGGTGTGATTATTTGTATTTCTATTTTGTAACTTAATRAAAACCATTGCAGCTGATGAATCAGACCTTGCCCTACCAGATCTTTTGCTGGGTTTGCGTGGGGTTTTTTTGCCCAGGTGATGGTTGGACTGATGGAAAGTATAGTTTTCCTACTGTGGCTGCATTCAGCTCCTGCAGCATTTTTCTAGCAAGGCACAATAGCAGTCCTGGCAATGTAGATATGTCCTGCAGCTAAAATTATCATCTGTTTTCACATTTGAAAAGCACAAAGTTTACATGCAGACCGTCCTTTCATTTGCTACAAATAAAAAGACAATAGTAACAGTGCATTTGTACCTTAAGCACAAATGAATGATAGAAGATAAATTATTCTGAAATACTCTTCGAAAGTCAGGGAATAATGGCCCCATAGCAGAAAAGAAAAAGCCTATTACAACCCCGAATTTGTTTATTAAGGGGTAAAACAACGCCCCAGGCCATGTTATTTCAAATTAATGGGGCCTGTAAACACACTTTTCTCGATATATCGTATTTGTATCTGCCGAAGTAGTATAAAATGTGCAAATCCATACAAATTGCATAAATATGTATCCCTTGTATGCATTTTTTGTCAGGCATGTATTTTAATGGTTTTTTTAAAAGCATATTTAGCTGTATTAAACATATGTACCCCTCAAGAAGATGAAACTTCACAAAATTGTGGGCCTAGGAGGAGTTTGGAAAAAGTGATCTAGCTTGCGCATTGTCCCAAAAAAAGAAAATCCCTCATATCTTTTTTTAAAGCACTTAGTGATGGAAACTCCATAGACTTTCTGAGGAATCAGTTTCAGAATTTCACTATTTCTCGATACCAGCTTCCTCACTATAGTTTATATCCATTTTACCTCATCTGCCACAGTTATGGAGAAAGACAGCAGAAGGTCTGTTATTGTGTGTTTTCAGGACCTTTGATCATTCTTGCTGCTTTCCTCTGCATGAAGAATGGTCAGAGTTTATCCTACTGAAGCTGAGGACCTTTGACCTCTCAGAACTATTTGAAGTGGCAGCTGATGTCAAACATTAGCTTGCTATAAAGAGTTTACCTCTTTGCATTGTATCACAGAAGAGGGGTGCCAGTATTTGGCCAGGACTTCTGGACTCCACTATAAGGCCCTAAATAGATTTGGTAGCAGCAAGCCYCAGAGAAACTCCAGGCTGAGAATTTGGAGACTGTGAATTTTCCTTCTATTTCTGTCCTTGACCATGGTGCTTTTATCTCAAAGTGTCTGCTTCCTCTGTAAAACCTCCCACATGCAAATGGCATTACTAATTTTATTTTTCAGCTGTTTGCCCATGCTTTAATTGTAGTGGGGAACTCTAGCAAAGTTTATCCATTTACATTCAAAAAGTTTCTTCAAATTCTAAAGCACTGTCTACTGTATTCACAGAATGGTGATCAGTAATCGAAACACAAGGCAGTCTGATGGCTTGTCACAGASTGTTTGAAGTGTCAGCCTGCTGGAAGCCTTGGATTTTCAGTTGCAATGGATTTCTGGAACATATTGCAGAGATACAAGTTCACTCCATTCCAGGGCCTGYGAAATTAATGATCTGTCCAAACTTAGTTTAGGTGGAGATGAAGTCGTGCATTGAAGTTGCTGTTAACAGCCACTGGTAATTTGTTGTTTGCTACAAGAGGCAGGGAATCAATTAATTCATTCAGAAAAGGAATCAATTGCTCCCCTAAGCATATGTCTACCCTTGTAAAGTGCAACTTATAGAGTAGGAGGCTCCACAAGGACTTTGGGGAAAATGAGAACTTTTAATTGCCTGACCATTTATATGTTTGGGATGCTCACATTCTCTTGTTTCCTATGAAGTCCAGAGCCCCAAAGGACTGTAAAGTTACAGGATAATTACTGATTGTTAAGGAACTGTGCTTTGTAAAATAATTGCCCACATAGTCTCTTCTCTACTGTCCCCCCACCCCCAACAGCCAACTGATTTTAAATAGAGAAACTTTGTGATAGAAAATATTTAAGCTTTCCACAGACTTTTTACAAAAAAAACTCCTTCCCAAGAAGCTATTCGAGAAACCTGGCAATCAGCATGGATAAAAGTCATGGCACAGCTTAAAACTGGAGACAGAAAGAATTAAACATCAGTAGCCATTTCTCACTGTTGACAGAGGTTAATACTGGAGTGACCTAGGACCAGCCTTGGGACTGGACTGAGGACATTCAACCCATGTCTTCATGAATTGAAAGGCAAGGTGAACAGCAAGGTGACTACGTCCCCTTGATTTTTCTAGGTTCCTGTGGCCAGTAAGGATTACAASAAACTTTGGAAAGACTTAGCAAAGACCTGGGGAATGTGCCAGATGCGATGAATCCACCGATAGCTATGTACGATTTTTGTCACTACTGTAAATTAAGAAAGAAAAATTTTCTTCTTCTCCCTAACAGCAGTTAAAATATTGTCTCGGGGTTATCATAGTTTTGTTGTYGCTGTTAGGCTGCATTTTCTGCTGTTTCAGCTCTCTTTGGGGCCAGGTGAGAACTAGTGCTAAAGCAGGAAAAAGAGGCTGGGGCTCAACCCGAGACGAGGAGTGGGGGGAAATCTGCCTTTTCAGCAGCATTTGTTATTTTTACTGTTTCATCAACATGCAGCACAAATGATTTGTCCAAAGATCGAACAAAATAACAAGGAAATCAGCTCTCYTGAATCTAGAGACAGCCACTTAATCATTTGGAACATCATTCTTCTCAGCAGGGGAAAGCACTGAACAGCAATATTCTACTGGCTGTCCACTGCGACTTTCTGTGGATATCTGTAATTCTCCCACTATGTTACCCTTAAAATGGGTTTTCCTCTTCCTCTGCTGTGGCTCATGGAAGCTCATCAACCAAGGCCGGCAAGACTATGGACTAAAAAGGTGTTTAACAGGCTTTAAAACAATCCTGGAGGTGACAGCTGTGAGAAATGAAGTCACCTGCAGCCAGCCCACACAGGCACTCCTGCCACTGCGAGGCAGGAGACAGGGAGGTGCCTCAAGGACAGGASACTGGCAGGAGAACCCAAAGCTTTGTCACAGTGGATTAGCTCACCTTCAGCCAAATACGTTTGCGCTTCCCAAACTCCACCGGGATTCCTTATTACAAAATGGAAGGAGTTTAGTGCTTGTTTATTCCSTTGAAATATACATTTATCTTCCTTATTTCTGTATTAAGGATTGCTGGGGGAGTGGTTCTCAAACTTTTCTGTATAAAAAGTCTACATCAAACCAGAAGGAAGTTTCACAACTTCAAGCCAGCTGTTTATAAATAAACAAAACTTGGTCATTCCCAATGAGAAGACAGAATTTGGAAGTGTAAAAAGCCTGCGGAAAGCAGTGCTCGGTAATTATTGTTCGCTCATATGCTGCCAATTTTGAATACCCTTTTGCATTTTAGAAGGGCTGCTGTGCTTGCCTATTTCAGGAAGAAACATTACAACTGCTTTCCTGTGCATTTTGCAATACTATATTTCACAATGCTATTTCAACTCAGCAGAATATAGTGGTTTTACCGTTCAAGATTAAATAATAGCACCATTTAGAAAGCAAATACTGAGCCAAAGAACTTCAAATCTGCAACAGTCACTTATTCAGCTTCCACGTATTTAAAACTGTAACTACAATAAAAGAAAGCTAAATGAAAAAGCACAATTCATTGATTTGAAAATATTATAATTAATATCTCAAGTTCTGACTTCTTTCTTTTGCTCTCTTCCAAATTTCAGCATAAAAAAACCCCCTAACCTTTTTCAACTCTTGTCTTACTATACTGAGTTAAAGCCCTCTGGAGCAGAAGCTACTGGACTGTGTAAACCTGAAGTTTATGAGTGAATGCATTGCAACAGACACTCATTGCTCTCCTCTCCTGTAGAGTTAAAACTCCTTCTGTTGCCCTGGCCACAAAGACAGCTTCGCTGCAAGAATCATGGATATGAGTGCTGACCATACTTTGCCATTTGTATTTTTTTACCAAGTTGTTGCAATGCACACTTTGCACTATTTTCCTCTTTATTATGTTGCCTGTTTTCCCTAATAACACTAAAAAGGTTCTGATTTGCCCCTCTCACATATTACCTCTAGAGATTTTTTTCTGCGGCATCACCTTCACATGTGATTTCCTCCAAAACTCATCAATTCATAATCAAAGTAATGGTTTGGACCCTTTCCCCAAGCCAGGATGATGATGTTCATTTCTCTGTTCCCAGTTCTCACTGGTCTGGGTGAGACTGAGTTTTATTTTCCAGCTAAGTATCATTTCTTGACATGCAAGGAGGACAAATTCAGAATTCTTCACCTTGGCAGAAATATCCTGGGCAGCTGCACTGCACAGGTGAACAGTGCTTAAACTCATGACTATTTCCTCCTTTTGATCGGATCTTTCCAGGGGGAAACCATAACTGGCAAAGTCAAACCAAACCTTTTCAAGGAGTGACTTGCTAAATAACCACGAAACTGAGGGAAGCACAGATTTTCTGGGGCCTTAGTTTATTTATATGTTGGAGAACCAAAAATCAACAAAATTCTTTTTCTTCCCCCCTCTACATATTTCTTGCATGAGTCTGAATTCCTTCACTGCAAAAATAACTTGTTGCAGGAACACCACTCAAAGTTCAACTTTATCTTTACAGAAGCTAACTGCCACAGATGAAAACAGTGGAACTATTTAACGCTCTCCCCAGCATTTTCCCCTGATACTGCTCAAGTAAGAGAAGCACTACATCTCACAGAAATAGAAAAGATCAGGGGTTTTGAGAAGAGCTGCCCTCCTGTACACACTCCATTGGCCTGGATACCAATCAAAACAATGCCACATGGAAACATTTGCCTGAAGACAGGGTGGAAAAGAGAGCAGATTGTTAATACACAAACCTTCCAGGGCTAGCATCACCTGTTTCTGTGATGGAGTCACATCATAACCTTGGGGAAAACACTTTTAAGATGCTACCAGCACTGGCAGAGGTATCAAAACACCAATAAGAACTTGAGTAAGTGGCAATTTTCAGTGTGATGGACATGACATTGATCTCCCAGCTAGGAGAAGCTTCCAGGAAGGAACACGAAGATATTTTTTCTGTTGTTTTCATTCGTTGGTTGGTTGTTTTTCTTTCCTTTTTTTTTTTAAGTGGGGGGTTACTTGAGAGGGGAGGGTAGGAGGTTGTTTGTTTTGCATTTGCAAAGGAAGTGGAAGAATACCAAGGTTATTTTCATACCAGCTTTTCATATTTCTTACCAGCTGCCTCTCACACCCAAGCACAATCATTTAACTCCTCATTACAAAGGAAGTGTTTGGATTAAACAGCCCTAAATTCTTCAGTTCTCAAGAACAAATTCTAATATGGTAGGTATCAATTGTGGTAACAATGATGTCTGATGTGATCCATTTATATAGCATTCAGCTGGTAGAAAAATCTCATTGCTTCTAATTCTTACACTAACCCTACAAAAGATATACTGATGAAGGTATCAATTTTTATCCATAAAATTTTATCAAAGTCCAGGAATCAGGGAAATTCCTACCTCTTCTTACCTGGCGATCAATGGTCCATGAGTAAGATAAATTACCTTCTCTCTCTTTCTTCCTAAAATGAAAGAACAGTCATTAAAGAACGAAAAAGATCTACTTCTATGGTAGATGTTACTCTGCCTGTTTACACRTACAGAGGTTTGCCCCAGGCAACAAGGGGTTATTCTATTTTAATCAAAGAGCATACACAACGTAACTCCCAGCTTTAAAACAGGGAGCAGACACAGAATAATGACTTCATCTACCATTACAGGTAGATGAATTTGTGAGCACAAGGGAAAAAGCTGACTGAATTTCTCATAACGACAAAAGAAACCCCGAAAAAAAATCCCAACTGGTGATAACATGTTAAAAAGTGACATTTCTTACTATTATAACCTGTCAAAAAATAGATACAGTCCATTTTCAAGTATCCAGTAGGATACTTTTTTTTCCCTGAAGGAAGTTTACAGTACACAGGTCAAACTCACGCAAGCTCTTTCAAATCAGCATTTCCTCACTTTCCTGTGTTGTCACTACACAAAAAGAACAACAACCTGGTTGAAACGTTGGTTTTTTTTTTTTTAAAAGGTGACAGTTTTGTGTGTAGATGGCCATGAAATTATTGATGGGTTTTCAGAGTCACCAGTGCGTTTGGAGGTCTCACTGTGTCACAGCTGCTCTCCAGAGAAAAGGCTTCTGTGTGTGCAGCAGACAGGGGCCTCTGCTCCACAGCAAAACTCAGGAGCAAGGGACACCTGAGCTCTCCTGAAAAAAAAAAAAAAAATTAAAGAGTAATAAAACCCAATTCACAGAACACGTTTCATCTGTCGTTTTGCAGCAGGAAGGCAATAAACTACATGTTCAGCACGAACACTCAAAAGTATTGCCAAACGTCATAAGTCAAAATGTTTGTGAGAAAAGCCAACGATTTTCATTAATTGGATTATACCTCACAGATGCACACAAAAATCTTATTCATTAAATTACCAAGTGCTCAGGGAAACAGGCTGATTAACAGAACACAAAATGCCATACACCTTTCTTTGTCTTACCTCAGCAACTACTGACCTCCACCYCCCCAGTCTGAAGCTCAGATGTTTATGATCTTGGCTTATAATTGTTATTGAAAGGATTTTTGGCTCCAATGGAAATTGTGAAGAAATCAGTCTGAAATAGAAAATGGTCTATGAAAAATAACTCAGTTGCTATGCAATCTTCTTTTTTATCCTTCACTTGCCTGCCTTGTTCATTGGTACAATATTCTAAAATCCTGCTAAGCCCAACTCCAGCTCCTCTTGGGCTCCTATGTTTGTCTTYTTACTCCTCTACATTGCAGCTGGTCTTTTAAATCCTGATGTTTAATAAAAAATGTCTGGGTTTGAGTCATCCTTCTATCAAAATATCTAATCTTTGACAGGTGCATTTGCCCAGGTATATTTTGAATCATGCTGTATCACAACTAACATGAAAATTCAGAAATAACAAGGCCAACCACAGCATAAAAAGCAGCAGCATAACAACATGCGATTCTATTTCTGCCAGCAGTGTGGTGTGTTAACCATCGACAGCTCAGTATGTCAAATTCAGCACCTTGCAGGGTTCAGAAAATTACCTTGCTGCAAAGGTTGAAACAAAAGAGAGTCATTGGCATTATTCCTGTCAACCTGTAGCATTATCACAGAATCRCAGAACGACCCRGGTTGGAAGGGACCTTAAAAATCATCCAGTCCCAACCCCCCCTGCCAAGGGCAGAGACATCTTTCACTAGAGATTTTGAGAGGCAGTCAAAAGGGTACCAAGAACTCAAGCAATAACCACTTCTGTTACATCCACATTACTTCAGGGTAGCATCAAGGATCTCTGTGGCACCACTGAWACTGCTCTATTTTGCAACCACTTTGTCTCCTAGTGCTGCTTTCAGGAAAAAAAAACCAAACAAATCAAACCAAAAAAAAAAMCCCAAACAAACAAGAAGTAAGTAAGTCATGGTATTCCAATCCTACAACTACTTTGAGTGCCCCGCAATGTGAAGAAAAGCAGTAGGGAGATAAAGCATCTGATCTTTAAAAAAAAAAAGGCAGAGAATATGCCTGTAGCAGAAAGGAGATAAGATGGAAAAAACCTTTCATTTACTTAATTTCTCCTCAGCCTTTCCTCCAGTGATTTTAAATCTTCCTTTCCTGTTATAGATGACAGATAATCTTAGATGGAGTTTTTTCTAATAGCATCTACTAAAAGGTCTCTGCCTACTCTCAAGGCACCCACTGAAMAGGGAAAACTGTGATGGGGGTAAAGCAGGGCTTTTGGAAGCTGTGCACTCAGGAGTGGCAGGTAAAATGAGAGAATGGGAACAGGTGTCCCAGGCCAGCTCTGGCAAGTGGAGAACGAATGCTTTTGACAGAACGTGATCTCTAGAAACCACTCGGGGAGGTTTGGATGGTAATTTACAGCACGTTTCACTCTCTGTACACCTCTCTAAACCTCACCTCTACCAGTAAAACAAAATTCAATCTCAACCTCTGAGCTTTGTAAATTGGGAACAAGGGAATTCTTCTTCCCCAAAGCAACTATCTGCTAAGCAACTGCCAGTTACTTTCTCTTTTTTTTTTCTTTTACAGCCAAAAGAAAGAATGGCCAATATATTTTYAGCTGTTTATAGTGAGAACACAGCCTTAGAAACACCTCCTTATTAAGTGTACAGGTTATGCAGCCTCATTGCTGTAGACTGGCTCTCTTTTCTTTCAAGTTACTGTTTAATATGGCTTTGGAAATATTTAAATGTACAGCTACCTTCAGAAATGTCATTAATTTATAACCTTAGCTCTTGTTCTTATGTTTGAAGCCTCTGACACCAAAGATTGGTGTCTGCTTCCTCCATCTGTCTCATCTCTCTCTCTAAACAAGCTCTTCTGTGCTTCTGAGATTATTGACACTGACTGCAAAATACACTAAAAAACCCTTSAAGGTGTGTCAGATAATCCTTCCATGGCTTTACAACCTAAGTGCACAAAAGACAAAGAAAGAAGTTTTCCCACAGATAAGTGAAGTATGGAGAAGTTTGCACACAGTCACAAAACAAATCTGCTGCTGTTGTATTGATCCCAGCTCTAATATCTCACCCAATATCTCAAAAACTGTTCCAGATTTATCTACATTATACTGGATAGATATCAAGTATTGGATAGTATCAAGTGCAGGACTAGCTTTACCAAATAATAGATGTAGGTATCCTTCAGCACAGGTGTTCTCATATAATAGATAAGAACACACAAATATAGGCTATATTTTTATTTCAAAATCATGTAAAAGATGAATTTCTGTTGTAAAAGKTAAAATTACCACTTTACACCAGAGAGCAATGAAAAAAAACCCTTCAAAAATAATGTTGCTTTAGGAAGCTTCCTAAAGCACATGCAAGGCAAAACCCACCGAAGTATACACAAGTAACAAGAATAAACTTCAGGAAAGACTTCTGGAACTTCACATCAGAATGTATTTGCCATAGATTTGGTGGCCACACTGAGAAGCTGGCACCAACCAACCAAAGAGATATTTTGTGTCAATCAAACAGATCTGTTGGTTTTCCACCGAAATAAATAATACAAGGAAAAAAAAAAAGGTGGTTGGACTTCCTCACAAGATGTTGCCACTCTTGAAATAAAAGGCTACAAAGCTTAATTAACAGTGTATTTCAAAAGGAAAGAGGAAGTATGAAGAGTTACTTACTTTTCAAGACTTCCCACCTCCAAATACTTTTCAGGCAAAATAGTTAAAACATTGATCCAAACTAGATCTCSTTTCTTTTACTTTGAAACAACAGCTTTAGCTGAACAGACTGAATGTTCTKCCAAAAGTAATGAGGAATTCCTTTCATTTAGAGGAAAATAATAAGAAACACATAGAAAGAAATGTTTCAGAGGCAAATTATTTGATATATGCACCAAACTTGAGCTTATTGGTCAAGAATCTATTTTTGAGACTGAGTTTTGGATCCTTCAAATTTGTTCTCAGCTTGAGACAACAAATAAATTTTCCTTTAATGAACTGTAAGTTTGATAAATTGATTGAGACATGCAGTCTGTTGTGGTTTTGGCACACTGCCTCTTAAATTTAATGGCCACAAACTGAACCTCAGTGCATGAAAGTCTCTAGTCTTAATTTTGAAATGTTGCAAAATGATGTAGTAAACAAGAACTGACTGAAATGTACAAAAGAATCCTGTATTCTGTAGCAGCCTGTGGYCTTCCCAAACCAGACATTTAGGATACGGGAGAATGGAGATAGGCACTCAGGTGCTTTCTGTTTGCCAGTCTCTGAGGAATGTGAGTGGAAGAAATCTGCATTCTGAACCTTTGCTAGGATATTTCCACCTTAGAAAAACTGCCCATCAAAAAAAACCCAAAAGCCCAGACCAAAAAATCCCACAAAACAAAGAACCAGCAATATGAACACAGGAGCTGAAGCACACACATCAGTTGCCACTGGCCATTACACCGTTTAAACTGCTTTGGAATTTATAGTGAACACACACCTGTTTTCTCCAATATTTGACTGGAAGGTTCTGCAAACAGCATATTAGAAGTTCTTGGTTTCAAAGTTTAGCACAGAAAACCAGCAAACTTTATTCTGAAATATTTTTTGATATTTATAGTTCTACTTTGACACATCTTCACGTACTATTTCTTTGTAACTCTCTATTTAAAAATAAATCATATCAAACACTTCAAGCAATTGGATCCAAATCTCTACTGACAAGCAAAGKTATAAAAGGAAGTTCTGACAAAGTCACTGTAAAGATGCCACAAGAATAATGAATAAACATTTCTATACAATTTTATTTATACTTCAGCTGTGGTTTCTGTTAATAACTGTTTTCAATTTCTTTGATGAAGTAAAGGAGAGAGCAAATTGCTTTAGTCTTCACAGGTAATGGGAGAAACATTYCTCTATCTACAGGCTGTCTCTTAGAATTTAACAAGAATAGAAGGTCTTCAACATTATGCATCACCATTTAAGCTGGAAATGCAGACTGTAAGAGCACAAAAATCATCAAAACCCCTTTTAAATAGATGTAATTAAAAATCCTCAAAACCATCACGAAGAACATTATATATTTAGTTTTCAAAGCAGCTCCCATTCCCCATTTCAGTCTTATAAGCAGCTGAGCAGTTTCATCACTGTACATGTGAGCTGGAACTTAGATGCCTTCCAGGCAAATAAAAAGCTGTAGCCCAAGGTTAATAAAACACAGGAGGCARAAAGGGAAATAAAACTCTACATTCTCATATCGCACAATTCAAGTTTATTCCATTCATTCTTGCAACACAAACTTAAAAATACAGTATCATTTAGCATTCTGATGTCTATGAACCATGATAATGATGAACCCAACTGTGTCAAAACAGTTAACAATGGTGAAAAGAGAAAGTCAAATATCAAAATGCACAGAGCACTAATTTTTCTTCTGTCACTGCGTAGAAAGATGATTGTTTATCCATTTACAAAATATAATTAAGACAAGTTCATTTTGAAATTTTGCATGCAACACTGCAATTGCTTGACCTAGGACACTCTATTCTTACCAGCCTCTTCTACAAATAATCAATGTTATGTTCAGTTCTGTTTAACTATTGTACTCCTTTTCTTACTGGCTCCCCGTAAGAAAAAGGGAGCAGAGGGTACAAAATCCAAAATATAGTTAAGGTTATAACTTATTCAGCACAAATTTCAAAGGAAAAGGTTTAAGAACAGAGTGGATTTCCAAGTATATGCAATTCCAGTCTGACAAAGTATTTAAATTCTGTTTATAGAATGAAAAATAATTTACAGTTTGGAATTTTTATCTAGTTAGGACCTACTCAAAGATAGAGGAAGCCACCCATTATTTTTTCCACAAAATAGCTAACAAGAAAGAAACAAATGAACAAGCCCAGTCTCTAGACAATTACAAATGCATAAGCTCTTGTTTTTACTTTTTTTTTTTCTTTTAAATCCTGGGCAAAATTATTAAACACCTGTTATGTAGTGCAAAAAGCAGAAAAGTATTTCTTCTTTATAAGCCAAACATTAAATGCCATCTTTTAACTATCTCAAAAGGCAGCTTGGGTATATATTACAGCCAAATTAACACTTGACTCACTGAAGTCTGTTTGCTTCTTTTTTCCCCTAGGGTGAAGTAAGAAAAAATAAGGTGTCCCCATAATTGTAGAAAAAGGGAGGCAAAATTGCCTCAGTGAATCACCAGAAGAGTTAGTACAAAGATGATGTTTCTTTGCTCACTTAAATGAGAGTTAAAGGGAAGGGCAGGAAAGAATAAAGAAGGAAAAAAAAAAAMCCAACAAAAATACAAAACCACTATGGCCAGACAACTTGACACTAATCAACACAAAAAACTTGAATGATCAAGTTCTCCACATAAAAACAGATTGCAGTTTTCTAGACTAGTATTTAATAGCTAAGTATTTAATAGCATAATATGGAGGCAAATTGATGCCAAAGATTGTTACTTTCATAGCTGAATAAAGAGTTAAACCTATAGTCTGTGTTCACACTRTTACAATGACATGACAATCCAGCACTGATCAGAGATAAGATTAAAGAGTTCTCTTATAAATAGTTATTAAAAGCACTGTTCACCAAATATTCTTGTTCTTTTATCAGCAGTTCACCAATTGATTAAACACTGATTTCCAACCCTTCTGCTCTTCCTTGCCACCCATCTCCAAGAAACAGAGTAATTGCACTGTACAGTTTATGGCCAGAGTTGATTGTTTTCTCCATTCCATTTCTTATGGTGTGTGTAGATGTAAATCAGTTTCTGCTCTCATTTTACAGTCCAAATGCAATGCTTTTCATAGCTGAGACATTCAATCATAATATGCAACATCATTCAAGTAAAACTAAGTCTCCATTAAATAAGAGTGGTAGTCACCAGTTTACTTCTATATATCCTCTTAATTTCAACAGTGATATCAAAATAATATCAGCTACTTYTGTTTAAGAATTCTGCATGAGACATTATATACATTTGTTTTCTCTATTGTGTATGTTACCAGAAAGTTTGAAATCTGTACTCCAAAAAAGAGGAAGATGTATAATTGGTGGTGTAGAACCTGTTACTCAGTTTTGGGTGAAATCAGCAGTCTAATGAAAATCTTCAGGATGAAAGCCAGAAGCTCAGACATTCCTGAAGACCACAAGATGTGACAGGAATACCTACAACATCATTAAATACCTTCCCATGAATTATGAAGACTGTCATACTTACTGGCGTAGTAAATCTTAGCTAAAAGTCAATAGGTAATGTGKTATGGTCGCACTGGAAACTTCCAGAACAAGCCTCATGCCTTAATGGAATTTAAGAGGTTCATTCATTYGACAATGAAACACTGATTTAAAGATATGCACAATTAAAAAAGTTCTGCAGTAGTTAGAGCAAGTTAAGACTTCTACTTGTACATCTTCCTGCTTCTACATCTGAACTTAGAAAGGTTCCATGTTTACCAGAAAAGTTTAGCAACAGTATCCACCTGATATGAATGTCTAAATAATTACTGTTCATTTTCCACATTTGACTTGATTATCCTTGCGTACCAAACGGCCTGGAGCTTCCACACGTGTCTAGGAATTTTATGGTGATGTGGTGAGTAAAGAAATTTCATCTTACATTCCTTTTGGAAATAAACTACAGTGAAATTTTGATCTCTCTCTCAAAAGCAGTTACTTAAAATGTCTGTCCTGGACTAGAACAAATAYAGGATAGAAAGGCTTCAAATTCAAGCATCCCAAAGTACCTTGGCAGCTATCATGGAGTGTAACCACCACCACRCCTCAACTGGTCTTCCTTGGTTTGCTCAAGAGTCGGAAAAACATTAGTGTGACATCCAATTAGTCAATATAAAGAACAGCTCCAATAACTAGTATCAAAAGTCCTCAAAACTGCAACRTAAGCTTTAGGCAGAAGAAGAATAAAGCTACCCACTGAGAGAGAAGAGAGAAAAGCAACCCAGCCCCCTACATTACTACACCTCAGATCATGGCAGACACTAAGAGCGTGGGACTATTGTCTCCTTCACGATTAGTTTCAGGTACATAGCACAGTACTTCCATCTAAAGGAAGTACTTCCACCCATCTAAAAAAATCTTAGTACTAATCTAGGAGGCTTACAAGCCAAAAATTCAAGAGCATGGTCTGTCTTCCTTCTTCCATTTTCACTAGAAACGGGAAGAGATTGTGCACTGAAAAGAAGTCCTAGAGGGACACTGTTCAGAATAGTTTTCAACCCTCTCCAACCAGATTATCTTCAATACAAGCCCCTAACTAGTCTGATTCATAAAGAATTTCCCTCCCCCCAAAGTATTTAGCTGAAGAAGCTGGAAGATGCAAAGAGTGACAGACAGGCAGCAGTGTGAGGCCACAGGAGAGACATTTAAGATATCAGTCCATCCGTCACTGAAGAAGAGTCTTGATTGCCTGGTTGTCAGTGGCTTCAAAGGCAGTTAGTCCATCTGGGCCTTTCACAGTCTTATCAGCACCCTGGAAAGACATTGAGAAGCACTGTCAATTCATAAAGCCATGAAGTGTGTCAAAAGTTACATACCTTGCATAATTATAGTAATTAGATACAGCTTTTTAGTGCAGTGCCTTTTTTTCACTCAGGAACCAACCAGGCAAGATTTATGTACAAAACTGTTCAGCATGCAGCTAATCTAAGTTTCCAACTTTGCCACTTAGAATTAGGAAAAAAGCCACGTAACTTTTGTTACACAGCAAGTTGCAAGTTCAACAAACTACCAGTTAATCTTAGAAATAGATGGATTTTTTTATCCAGCAACTACTCTTACAAATGGAAAAATTCAGTGTTTCACACTTCTACAAAATCTATGGTGCAACAAGCTCTCACACGCTAAATTAGACAGGTAACATCTGGAAGATCTGATTTACTAACAAATCATACTATTTTCTTCCCATAACATAAAAAGATTACACTCTTCTAGGATGGTGCTTCTCTCCCATTTTGGAAAAAAAAAAAATCCCTACTACTACATCAGGAAAACACCACAAAATCATTCCAAGTCCAAAACTGCTCAGGTTTGTTTTGAAAGAGTTATGTTTACACCTAAAAGGCAACAAAAGAGAACAGGGAGGCAACGGGAGAAAGGAGGAGAATAAACCAACCAGATAAACCGCAGAATTAGGATAAACTGCTGCAAGTAAGCACAAGCACAGTGCCAGAATTATGGGAGAAGAACAAAAGAAAGGAAACAGAGTGATTAACTAGTCATGTTTGCTTTGAGCACTGTGTAATCATATTCATAAAAGGGAAAACACAGACCAAACTGTAAACATGGAACTTAAATAAAGGGATGGAAGTTATTAGAGATCACAGAACTGATTCCAGAACAACTCCGCAAGACGATATCCAAATCTTGCTTTAAAATATGTGTATTTGCTCAATCAAATGACAGGAAAAACACTGTGGGTAGAAACACACTTTCTCAAGTGTGTACAGCACAGGGTTGTCCTCAGTTTATGAATAATCTCTCCATAGAATAAGTACAAATCCCTTCTCAATTACACTACAAGGAATAAAGTGCACAGGTTGTTAGTTATTATTAAGGACATCCAATAGTTAAAGAACATAGTGGACCTAGAATTTCCAGAGCTTCTTTACTGATTGTACACACAAAACCCCACTAAACTTCCATACATAATACCATGTCTGTTCCCAAGACAACTCTCACTTCACTAAACTTTCCATTGTAACTGTTCCTAACAGTCTAATATGATACTACTATGACTTGCTACCAATACCACTTTTCACAACGTGTAGTATATGCCTYTCTCCTATCACTGTGGAACATCCTTGGCCCAAACAGCCGGCAGGATGTTGCAGTTCTGTGGGACATGAATGAGAGGTGGATCAGCCTATTCCCAAGAAGAGACAAGTTGCTCATTGCAAACACATACTTGGGCTGAAACCACCAAAAAATGGCTTGTGAAACATTTTTCCCCTAAAAAAAAAAACCCTGAGAGATTTAACAGTTACTCAACACTTACAATATTCATTGTCCAGGTAAAAGAAAAGCAACTGTGAGAGTACAAATAGTTTMTTTTGCAAGTGATTATTTCTACTGCTTAGATAGCTCTCAGTGGAATCCATGTGGATTGATGTTGAGCTCAGGAAACCCCAAGCTGAAGAAAAATGGAACTATGCAGTAACTGATGCAGTAACTGCAGTAATCTGCCASAGTTTGAAGAACTTTAACTTATAAAACTCTCCACCAATGTACCAGCATTTAGGGTACAACAGATGTAACTGTTAGCTGAGGTAACTATCAAGTATTAAAAGAGAGCTTTTAATTTTGACATAGGACTACTTTCCCCCTTCACAAAAGTACTGCAGAAAAGTTACAGACATGCAAGACCTGGGTTTCTAAAACAGCTTTAAGGAATGCAGGATAAGAGGGTCATGACTACCTAAGGAGGACACCGTTTATTAAACTCAGTGCCAATAAATTAAGAGAATGGCACATTAGCTAGGCAGAAAGATTCCTGCCTACATTCAATAGAAAGAGAAGGAAATAATAAAGGTCAGGTCAAGAGGACTTTAATTTTCAGAAGTACAACACTGCCTGGAAGCAAGTTTAATAAAAATCTCATAAAAGTACAATGATTCCACAGTATTCTCTACTTCCCCAAAGTTACTAACTTTTTATATCTGTATTATGTTCTGTTCTGAAAATACACATCCACGAATAGATATAAACCCTCCTTCCTCGGCAGGGTAATAACAAACAAGAGTGTTTGCCCACTTGAGCCACCAGGCACAGCACGGATGTTAAACATGCTCTGAGGGCAGCACAGGAGCCTCTTGGCAGCAAGTGCAGTCCCGGAAAAACCCCCGAGCAGCAAACACAGAACCCACAACGGGAGCTGATAAAGGCAGTGCAGAGCTGTCACCAAACTGTGTRACACCAGAACTGGGGGCATTTGAAGCTGGGAGAAGACTGGTTTACACAGCAAGCAGCAAACTTTTAAAAAGAGGTGCCAGATGACACAGAGGCAGATGTCTTCTTCTTCCAACTGTTGTTTATTTTATAATAGTGGTTTTCCCCACACTAAAAACCCACAACTTTTTACATTACAAATCAAACAACAGTGTATTAAATAGAGCAATTTGAATTTATATCTACCTATATATGTCCTTTTCAAATAGGTATCCCTTAAATCCACTGTCCCTGAACAAACTAAAAGCAATCTGAAATACAGTGACTGATGTTTCTTGAGTCCAGTTTTTTCATACTCATTACTTTATTTTTTATTTTGTTTTGTATAAGGCTGGCACCTACCGTGAGTCATATGAAAACAATTCAGTTCCGTGTCAAAAGCTGCTAAAAATTCTTTTCCTCCCTAAAAGTAAAATATCTTCCAATATTATGTTACTTTACATTATTAATAGTACTGAAAACGAACTGGAAAGAATGAATATGATGTGACACTTCTGCTTCACTTTGAAGTCACAATATGCTTGTAACAACTTTACTGTTTAAAATTACAAAGACTATTTTAATGTGCTTATAATTCCTAAAAAAATATTTTAAGATTAATAGAAAGGTTTAACTACTGGTAATGTAGTAGCATGACAAGTAGCCCTACCTGTGAACTAAGAGCTAAATTACTTTCGTGTATTACAGTAAGTCAGAGCAAAAGAACATTTTTCAACTAAAGCCCAGATGCTGACAGAGCAATTTTAGTTGCCTTTGAAATGTCTCCAATAAAATATTTCACACATTTTCAGGTTATGCTCTTACGAGTGCAAACTCTGTCTAATATGGGCTTCAAAGAAACTTGGCCACGCTTCATACAACTACACGACCACCAGTAACAAACAACAACAGATTTAAGAGAGTGCAACACAAAGTGAAACTAAATGGTATTTCAGGAGCTGGCCAATGGCATCCTGGCTTGCATCAGACATAGTGTGGCCAGCAGGCCCAGGGCAGGGATTATCCCCTTGTGGAGGTTGTAGTGGAGTGGGAGTCAGTCTCTTCTCCCAGGTAACAAGTGATAGAGCAAGGGGAAACAGCCTCAAGCTGCATCAGGGGAGGTTTAGATTGGATATTAGGAAAAATTCCTTCATGGAAAGCGTTGTCAAGCATTGGAATAGGATACCCAGGGAAGTTGTGGTGGAATCACCATCCCTGGAGGTCTTCAAAACACATGTGGATATGGCACCTGAGGACATTGTTTAGTGGTGAACATGGTTGTGCTACTGGGTTAACACYGGATTCAATGACCTTAGAGGTCTTTTCCAACCTTAATGATGCTACAATTCCATGATTGTTTAAAGAATGCTCTGCTGTCACACTACATGAAACAGCAAACAGCTGACTTTCAGCAGATAAATCTTCTACAGTAACAGATTTACAAAAACCCTAGATGTCACCTTGACTATCCTTTCTCACATTTGGCACTCTTATGAAAGGTTTTTATTTTTGCATTTTATGTCTGATGAATGTTTGAAAAGTTTCTTGAAATACTCCTCCTCCTCCTCTCAACAGCTCAAGAGTCTCACATGAAAGGTTTACAAACATCCTCACAATCCATGTACTGTAGAAAGCAATGGAGAATATTAGCTTAATAGCTAGGAAGAACATTAAACAGTCAATAATTTTTAGATCTTTCAATAAGGGTTGAAATACCTGCTTCCCAGGTATTTGCTATCAAAGAACATATGACTATGTTACAAAGTGTGACATGTTTAAACAAATCTTTAAACAAGGGTCATAAAACAGCTGTGTTAAGAGACAGAACAACCTCTACATATAAGCCCTGCCTCAAACAAGACTGAGCTGATAAGCAAACTTCTAGTTTATATTTCATCATCTAACCCATGTGAATGCAAGCAATCACACGTGGTACATTTAACTCTGCATGAAGAAATCTGAAAATAATTTATTATTTGTGCAACTTATCTAGAATGGAAAACCCTTCAAAACAGAAATGGAAATAAATCAAATGGGATAAAGGATAGCTTTTTTTGGATGAGCCTAAATGAAGGATTAGACCTCACAATAAATTTAAACAAGTTGGATGCACCATTTGAATCCTAAATTAACAGTCTTTACAGAAAAGCATAAGTAATATCAGACAAGATCAGAGAAGTGAAGTGAAATTCATGCAGCATTAAGGCAGTTAAAGGAAATTTTACCCTGGAAGTTGCATATGAAAGCATTACACAGTACGAAATCCTTTGGCCAAATGATGTAAGTGTAACAAGAAGGAGCACATATGAATGGAGACAAAACATTGCTTGAATTAACTACTGGCTTTGTAAAATTGATCACCTTTGTAATATAAATGGAAGTGAAAACAGAGGCAGATGAAGCTTATTCTCCCCAGGACAAAATTTACAAGCTGTATGACAGAGAAAGCTTGGCTTGGCTTCCTGCTTTTATTTCCCCTCCCTCTGCCAACCCAGATGGGTTCTCAGTCATCTTGGCAAAAGCAGAGGGAAACCACACCTCTGAGCAACTTCACAGCAGAGATTCCATCACATGAAACACTTACACAGCTGCCAAAGCTAAATCTGCTGAAGGAATGTGGTTTTTTTCCTTACTGATTTGCTGTTCTGCTCTTTAGCTGGAGCTCACAATACTCTTATGGTGACTATTACTTTTGCTACACCCCAAAAGTCCTGGAATTTTGTCCTTCAGCTATCTTTCTCCATAATCAGAGTACCCTCTCTGCTTTAGCAACACAAATGGCATTTGTGTGATGTTCTGAACGTACCATCCGGAGCATCATCGTCTTATTGAAAAAAATCACAGGAATATGCTTTGCTAATGGATAACTTGTTCTAAACATTTGTCTCTCACCTTTGACAGAAGCAATTTCACACAGGARACATGGCCCTCATAGACTGCTGATAGGAGTGGTGTGATATTGTGTTTGTCTGGAGCCTGTAAATGGAGATACAGTTATTTGAAGGACAATTTCACACAGCATTAAAAGATTTCACTTAACTTTAATTTTCTTTAGTCAACAGTAGAGGAAGTAAAAGTTTAAGAATATTAGACAGAAATGCATTCCATCAGAATTTTTTTTCTCTTTTTTAAAAACAAAAGTCATCATGTAAAAAAGAGGTAGTAGTAAGGTATTTCTTCCACAAGACTTCCAGGTATCCCAAAGCTTGTCTATTATTTTAGGCCAGTGACTGAAATTCTGGAGTTTCATCTGAAAATTTTTTCCCAATTTAAAAACATTACTCCTAATTCTCCCATTTCACAGCCAGCATCACTTCAGAAAACAGTTTTGCCTGAAACATTGCTTTGGCTGTCTTCTCTCTAAACTACAGTCCTGGAAAGAGTAAGAAATGGAGCAACTGAAATGCTATTTTTAACTCTTCTCCAGCTAGGAAAATTCCCAAGGAAGGGAGAATCTTTCCAGACATCAAGGAGAAAAATCCAAGCATTTTTGTTATGAACTAAAGCTAAAATGTCTTAGATGTTAAATTTTGGACAAACATTCTAAGGCACAACATCTGGGGTATATTGCTGAAGTATTTAGGAACTTAACTGCCTGGAAAGAGCTGATACAGCTTAGTCAAGTCTTTTCACAACAAAAGGCCACACATGTCAAGCTACAGCAAAATTACTAAGTTTACACAAGAAAGAATGTCTCCAAAGAAGAAAAATGCTCACTAATTTAAACAGTTGATCCTGCCCTGGCCAAGGACGTCTTCTGAAATCCCTCCCAACAAATGTAATACGCACTTCATGGAAATGTTATTTTGATGTAATTACTGGATTTATTTTTTCTAATTGTGGTCAAATTGAATTTTAACCTTTTATGGCTACAAACAACTTCTTGTAATGTGTCCAAAGAGAATTAAAACACTTAATAAACAGAATTTTAAGCTTCTAGCCTCTAGAAGCCCACCTCTCAAATATTTTTAAATRCATCAAATTATTTAGTTTGATTTATATCCCTCAGCAACCATTTAGGCACTTATACCAATCCCTTATGTGTGTGTGGGAACACTCTAACACCAGTTTGCAAATCCATTAATACATACATTAATGTCAGCTCCTTTCAACAGCAGAAATTCCAGAATCTCAAGCTGCCCACAGTCTGCTGCATAGTGAAGAGGCTTCCTCCCACCTTCAAGTGTCCGGTTGACATCTTCACCCTTCAATATAAACATGATATAATCAGCAAAGCTTTAGGGCTAACACACCAAGAAGAGTTTGAAAGAAATCCAACACCTTCAAACACGATGAAGAATGTTCCATATAAGTATTTCAGTCAGTGCCCAAGAAAAATGAAAATTAAGTTGCTCCATTTCTATTCCCTCCGATATGCATTTATGACTGTAAGACAAGCTTGATCCCTTCTTCCATACTGCACCTCAAGTGTAACCCAAGTGCACTAGGTAACTCATGATTTAAAAAAAATAAACCAAACTAATAAAAAAATTCATTAGAGCCATTACAAAATGCTGCCCCTGGCTCACTTTGCTTCTCCTGCCCCACAGCTGGGATCACAGTTATGTGGCTAAGTTACTTTTTCTGCTTCTACGAATAYTGAAGTTTTACATAATGAGAAACCAGCAGCATAGAAGTCAGTCAGCATCATAACTACCAGCAAGTGAGTCCAGGCCATCCATAATTTAAAACCCAATTATGAAACTGTCTACCCTGTTTTATAAATAGCACTTGCCAACTCTACATGATACAAACAAGTCTTAAGAGTCAACCAAACCAGGCCACAGGAAGTTGTACTCTAATGCCACTCGTACGAGTGGATTGAGACATCTCTTAAGGCGTAAACAAAATTTAATTTACTGAGTGCTTAATCAGCTTTGTTTCTTCACCCTGGGTTGTGCAACTAAGGATAAACTGATTTACTGCCCTTCCTTAGTGACAAGAAGTTACTGGAAGTGAACTATTGACAAGCAGYGTGGTAAGTGGCTTCTTGTTCATATGTGCAAAGAATCTTAGTATTTTAGGAAGTGGCTAAATTTAGCATCATACCTCAAGCCCTGCATCTCCACAGAAAAGCAAAAGAATTTCAGCTACAGCACCAATTCATACTTCTGTAGAGCCCTGCAGTTCCCTCACTCCTGTCCGAAATTTCTAGAAAGTGCACAGATCGACATCTAYCTTCCAGACATTACTTCCCTTCTAAGAATGGAAGCGAAGACTGCCAGAAGGAAATATGATTCTGCTGTTGATRTTCTATATTATCAGTTTTACACCACTAGCCTAATAACAAGATGACCTCAGAATTCTCCTCCACTCTCAATAAGATATTCAATTATTCTCATAACACACCCTTGTTGCCGATAGTATTGTGATGTAGCTTCTCATTTGCTGAATTTAATTAACAATTGTGTTCCAATAAAAAAAAAAATCAACCAGATCAAAGTAGGCTGAAAGCACATAAACAGTCTGAAAAGCATATGAGGAAGCATCTTATATCCATGTTGGAAGTCAAACTCTACCCATACTTTTATTTGCACCTTGACACTTCCCATGAAGTTTAAAACACCTGGCACTTAAATAACCCATCATATTTGCAGATACATTAGGGATTGGGTGCCTAAGTTTAAGAAGCCAACCACAAGAAAGCCACATAAAAACTAACCCAGAACAGCCTGCAAAAACTCTTGTAAAGCCTGACACATGCCAAGACAATGGTAAGTCAAGGARCATGGGAGAAGGACAGGCAAGCTAAGTCCTGGGACAGTAAAGCCACAAAGTTCACATTTGAAAGGAAAGTCAGAATCATCACATTTTAAGATTAGGACAGTCCAGCAAAGCTCTCACTTCCTTAAGCTTATAAATATTATTTGGCTCATTGGCTTACACTATAGTATTTTTGCTTTGTTTTTAAAGAATAAAACAAAGATCCCTCTGTTCTCTCGTAAGCTGGCTGTGGAATAAATTCCTGCTGGACAATGAACTTTCAGAAGAAAAAAATAACACCCAAGCTCCTAGTTTTCCAAGTTCCCCTTAAAGATGATGAAAACTTGTTTATAGGGGAATACCTAGCAAAAAGTCTGCAAACAAAGACGTCTCAAACACAGATTACATTAATACTGGCACAGAGAACATGTATCACCAGCGTTCAAAGATGAACATCAGAATGCTGTTCTGATACCAAGGTATCATGGAAGTTACAAAAATTAAAAAAAAAAAAAGGCAAGTATTCCTATATTCTGCAATAAACCAAATCAAATATCCAGTTGTTTCATAGGTGTGAAAAGCCACAGTAAAACAGGCCACTGAATGTTATGAAGCTTTATCTGGCCTCTCCTACTGCCAGTCCAAGACATATAGAAGTAGGAAGGGAACATAAACCAATTTATTTAATATACAGGGATCAAACCCTGGCAAAAACACCTTTTTCAAATGCAGTCTCTAACACACATACATCAAAAGCCTTGCAGGACTCTTCATAGATAATTTCTGTCTGAGCTTTAGATCTCCTATTTATATTGCCTAGGGCATCTCTTCACAGGATAAGSAGAGGTCTCCAAAGTGGGGTGTGAAAACCCAGAGAGGTGTGCAAGACAGTCCACTGGGGTGTGAAAAGAAAATACATCTTGTGTTATTAATAAAATGTAAGAACAGWGTTTATTTTATCTTTATCTCGTGTTTAATTTCCCTTTTTTGGGTATGTTTTGTAATGTGCCCATTACAGAGTACAGTAGTACATGCTGAAGTTGCCTCAAATATCATCGAGTTCCAATCCCCCTGCTCAGGGCCAAGCTGGATGAGGCTTGGAGCAACCTGGTCTAGTGGAAGGTGTCCCTGCTCRTGGCAGGAGGGTTGGAACTCAATCTTTAAGCATAAGATAAAGATTTGAGCCTCCCCTCCTAACTAGRGCAGCTCTGGTGAAGGGGTGGTTAATTATGCCAACACAATGAGACAAAGTGGTCTCTCAAGCAGGAAAAAGCACACAAAGTAAAGAATCAAAGAAAAGAGTTCTTTCCACATAAAGTTTTCCGAAATTACTGTGTTTTTGAATAATACTGGTCAAACAGGCCACACTGAGTGTTATGAACTGGGTACCAGCAATCTTATCAGGTGATGATTCTCAATACTTAACTCTGGGACAGCAAAGTAACTAATCTATTGGTGGGCTGACACTCAACTGCTAAAGGTTTACATTGAAAATTACCATACACTGCACAGGCATATGGCCAGAATCCTCATGAACTGGCAAAAAGAAGCATAATTCTTCCTTTATGGCCACAGGAACAAAATCTTGTGTGCACTAGACAAAGAGTGACAGAACAATTCTTCAAGGAAGTTTTATGGGACTTGTGCCATCTTCTAGAGTCTAGCAGAGCAGCAACAAGGTTAATAGTTATGAGAGTACTTTGAAGGAGATACAATTAAGCCAGGATCAAGGAATCACRTCCTCCTCAAAATAAAACATAGCTTCAGTTAAAGGTCAAGTTTCTGAAAGAAGATTATTTATTTTCACTTTCTAGAGCAGACCGACAAATTCACTAACAATTGTGCAGACGTTCGTGCACAGCTTCAGAAATRAATCTGCCCACGCAAAAGGAAAGACATTATCACCTCTTTAACGACCTTCCAGAAYACATTGAGTTTACTTAGTCATACATTCAAGGCTGAATCTGGCATAAACCACATCAGTGATGTTTTTCTTTGCAGATCAAAGACCCAGGTCATCAGCTATGCAATAAAATTAAAAACCGGTTCAACACATGAAACAGCAGTTCACAGGTATCTGCTTTAATCCCTTCTATTAAAATCTGATTATGGGTAAAGAAAAGCCTCTGTGAATCTCCAATTACTAAACAAGACAGCATGAAAGAAGATTCTTATGCCCTATTTCAAAAAGCCATATACCAAGGGTAAGAGAAGAACATTCAATCAGAAGGACTTTAAACATCAGCATCAGTTGAAAGCTGGCTATCAACTTTTCACTGAAGGACAGAAAGATAAAAACTGGAAGCTCACTTCTAAATACTTTTAAGAACTTTGTCTGCTTTTTAAATAACAGAGTAGGATTCATTATAGCATCCTCTGAATGCAACTATCACCCACTTTCAGTAATGGAGCAATTTAATCCATAAAAAGATCTGTTCTAACTAATTTCTTAAGTGAATACTGTCAAAATTAGTTACTCTTGAACTTAATTCTTTCATTACCCTCTATCTCATACATTTTCCTTGCTTTACCTTTTCTTGCCAATATACCCACACAAAACCCCTCGTTACATCTCAAGTCCTTTTTCCAGCTTAGCTCTGGTCAAGGCTTTGGCTTTTTTAGTTCCAACCCTGCACACCTGGGAAAGCGCCTATGTTCTCTTTGGGTATCCACCCCAATTCCAAGTTTTATGATCCCACTCTTTCCACCTGAGCTCAGAGAGGAGTTCATGACAGCCACGCTGCCCTCCTGTCACACCTGATGGATGTCCCAGAGTAATCTGGGAGGATCTGCACCCGAACAGCTGCCCTGAATAAGCTGTGCCAAATTTAATTCCTTACTCTTCTGCAGCCCTAGTCAAAAGAATGAGCCAGAGTTCGCTGACTCCATCCCTAATGCACGTTATGACATCAGCTCAAGGCAGATGTTGAATGAACAAGTTTAGTCACAAAGTACAAGTTCCAAAGCTCATTATTTTCCAGGCAGATCATTTAACCACACCAAACTGACTCTGTCATTGAACAGCCTCCTCCTTTCTGCAGCCTTTATTACACAAGGCTGTATTCCATGCCTCCCTTGGTCTGCCTTTATCTGCTACCTCCCTCTTTTCCCAGTTCCTGCCAGTTTCAAAAGCATCACCACTTAAAACCAAGTGAGTTAAACTCTACTTTAAACTCATCTAGTGCTATTCTAGCACCCCTACAGCACACTCCAAGTGCTTCAATCACAGGCTTATTTTGCAGTGGCCCACGAACCAAAACCAAACCTGAGSCAGCTGTTCACGTGGGCACTGTGGTTTGCCACTAGTGTTGCTCTAGAATGTCACTGCCATGCTAGGAATGTCACAGCTCACCCATCACTTTAGCACCCATTTTCTCTCATGTGGCAGCAACAGCTTCACTGCTTCCAGCCACAGTTCGATCCTTTCCACTCCAGCACCAGAATAAGTAGCTGAACCATGAATCCAATCAGTGTGAGAATTAATTTGATAATTTTCTTCTTCCCAAACGGATCTGTTCCTTCATCAGTCCCATGACTTGGCACCGGAACACACCAGAAATTAGTAGCTGGGATTTACACTGCAGTTCTACCACAGGAATAGAAACTGAAAATTGTGGCCTCATTAAATCCTATTGCCTAGGTTAACTGTATTAGTAGAGCAGTGCCTGTAACACTGGTGGCATTAAAATGCTCTTTCAGATTTAGAAACAACTCCATATCCCCATCTGTACTTATCCTGTCATGCAAAAATAACTGCATCTCCCCATTTCATGCATTCCTTTCATTTCAGTTTTAATGAAGGAAATCAGATTCCATGCAGTCAGATGTCCTTAGAGAGCAGGGAAGCATCTTACAGGAGCTCCTGTATAATTCCCGTCTTCATTATTCTGGGAAAGAAAATAACTCACTGTACAGACTGTTGCATTACTTCCATCTCTTTTCATACATTCTTGGTCATTGTTACAGCATATTAGATAACTCTGACATTTAAATATAGCAACAACTTTATCGTTGTCTGAGTGGGAAAGAGGAAGACCAAAAAATCCTCTTTCCAGAAAGAAAAGTCCTATGGATGAGATATTTTGAATATCTTGCTGCATATTGAGAATACTACTTCCAAAAACTTCATATTTGCTATCTTCCCCACAGGCCTTTGTTCATGCTGGTTATATTATTTGTTTTTAAAAACTCGAAGAGATTAAGTGAGATGGCAGAAGTAAACTGTAATTTATGGTGTTGGATACAATCTCGAAACATATTTTGCCACAACAAGAATTATGTGGGTATCCACTGAATGAAATCTTTCCCTCCAATATAACTAGTTTCTAGTTTTTAAACCAAACTAATTGCCTGAAAAGCTGAGTTCAATGTTTTGAAACTGAACAGATACAAACTGAGCTTTGAAATCACTTAAGAACAATGTATTCCTTAGTCTTCTAAAGGGAGAGCAAGCTTGGACAAACCACACCTTAGAAAAAATTATTAGCCATAAACTCCAAAAGGGTTTAGCAATCTTCCACAGTGGGTATGTGGGGGCATGGATGAACTGATGTGTCTTAATCTTCCCCTAACACTCTACTTAATATTCTCCAAGTTTGAGTCCTTTTCCAGAGTCATTCATCACTGGAGAGACTTAAAAAAAAMCACAACCCCCCTCCTCCACCCCCCAAAAGCACAAACAAAACATCAAACAACAGGTAAGTACTCTGAAGATAAAAGGACATTAAGCTATTTTTGTCACTCTACTTTAATTCTCAAAATGGTTGCATTTTAAGTACTTAAGCCACAATTTACTGCTTAACCTGTGTTTATTTCAGTTGTATGTTCATGGACTTTTCAAGTGTTTACTGCTGCCACATGTCAGCTCTGGGGCTCATCTAACCTAAAGTTACCTCTAGCACTGAAGATGTAAACATCTTGACAATCCTTAAAAACAATACAGCAGAAACAATTGAAAAAAAACCATCCATTTTCTACACACAAAGTCAATCATTCTACAATTCCTACAGTAACTGCGAGCTTAAAAATATTCTAAGCCAAGCAAAACCTTCAGTCCTTACTCTAACAGCAAAAACAAGATGATGTTTTTATATAGCTAATCCATGGGTCATAAACACTGGTGGTAATGAGGGAAAACTCAAATACCATGCTTCCTGAAATCTGACTAATAATCTAAAAATATAAGGACAGTTGAATTCTACAAGTTTGTCAGTCTAGTGACTCATGCCATTATAGACTATTTAAGGCTGAAAGGGAACTCTGGAGGTTATGTAGTCCAACATTTGCTCAAACTAGTTCCAATCAGATCAGGCTGCTCAGCTGAATTCCATAGGATTACACAAGCTCTCTAGGCATAAGCCCTTCCCAGGGTTTGATCATCCTCAGAGTATTTTTTTCTCTTACATCTGATTGGAATTTCTCACATTTCAGCTGCAACTGTTGTCTCTTACACTTTCACTGTGCACAACTAAGCAAACCTCTCTATATCCTACCCTTTGTCTGGAAAGATTAACTACAAAAATCTTCCCTTTATCTTCTCCAGCAAAAAACAAAACTAACAACAACAAAACCCAAAAAACCAAACCACCACAATTCTAACAGTGTCTCCTCTGCTCCATAAAGCAGTAGGTACGGATCTTGGATTGCCTTCCAGACCCCTTGCAAAATTCAACTTCAGCTGAACTTCAGCTATCATACCTCCACCTCTGCATATTTGTACAATGTTTCTAGATTATTTCCAGTGGACCATTTTGTTCTCCCCTTCTGAGTAACCCTGTGTGTTGGTTATAGATTCCTCAAAATATGTGACCTGCGACATAAGCTACAGCATTGGAAAAACACTCATCATGCCATAAGAGAGCTCCAGAATCTAAAGAAAGGCCCCCGAAGGATCTTGAACTTCTTTGCTTTAGACAGGCTGCAGGATTATTTCATCTGTATTCGAACAGCACAAGTTCAGCTAAGCACAGGTACAGTGGGCAGAGAATGGATCGAGAGCTGCCCTGCGGAGAACGACTTGGGGGTGTTGGTGGATGAGAAGTTTGACATGTGCTGGCAGCCCTGAGAGCCAAATGCATCACGGGCTGGACCCAAAGCAGGTCAAGACTCCACCTGGAGAACTGCATCCAGCTCCAGGAAAGATTCAGATCAGATATTAGGACRAAATTCTTTACTGTGAGGGTGGTGAGGCACTGGAAGAGGTTTCCCAGGGCTGGGTTGTGGCTGCCCCATCTGTGGAGTGTTCAAGGCCAGGTTGGAGGAAGCTCTGAGCAACCTGGTCTAGTGAAAGGTGTCCATGGCAGGTGGGCTGGAACTAGATGATGTCTAAGGTCCTTTCCAACCCAAACCACTCTGATTCTATGAAATAACACAAAAAAGGCAATCTGATCTTTCACCACAGAAACAGAATTTTACAGCTTTCCTCCCCTGAATTCTTCCACAAATCAGTTGTTTAAGCACAGAACCGGAATTCTCTGGAATACTCAAATACTCTGTTTTTCAATTAACTGTGAAGACTTGTGAAGAAGTAAAATTTAATATTATGAGTCCAAACACAAAAGGCCAACACAATAAGCTGAGTTTTACCAACGCAAACTCAACTGCTATTACCTCAGTTTTCTTACTATTGGAATTTTATCACTACTGAAACAATCCTTGGGCTTATGTGCAGAAAACTAGATTTCCCATATGACCTGAAGGAAAGTGCTTTCATGCTCCTCAGTCTGCCTCTGGAGTGGTTCCATATGGATTCCGTTCTGCGAACCTTGTTCTCACCTGAAGCATTGATTCACACACTGCCAACCTTAACCCCAAACTGGAATGGAAGACCTACAAACACAATATATGTATTTTTTTAAAATATGTTTTGTATTTTTTCAGAAGAAATCTGACAGTATTAGAGAACACCAGGTCTCAACAAGACAGCTTGCTACAAGAAAACACTCACCTCGTCTGCCCTTTAGGCCTTCACTTCAATGATCCCACAACATTTCATTGAGTCTTTTGAAGCAGAGTTGTAGTTCAACTAACTTTTGCCCCTGCCCTGTAGAACAGTCCCAGGGTCTAAAAAGCAGCACTGACTGTGATGAAGTAGCTTTCATTCTTCCCAAGACAAACTCATTTAGCCAACCAAAACCCACACTAGTCCTTTCCCAAGTCCTTGGAAATTACCAAYAGGAAGAAGCATTAGGACTGAATTACTGAATTCAGTTTAAGGATGTTTCTAAAAAACTTATTTATTGTTTTCAGGTGTAAAATTAAAACTACTCTAAATACCTCTGAGTAGCAGGAAAAAGAAATTAATTTCTTCTCCCAAGCTGGTTATGCAATTTTCTCTATATATTTTGYCATGGTAACTGAAATGAGCACCAGCCTGAAGCAGTTTTTGCTGTGTAGAGAGCTTAAATATCTGCATCTATTACAGGAACTGACACAGATTTACATTGGTACAGTAGACAGCCCCTCACATCATCTGCCTGAATACAAATCTGAAGGCAACTGAACCACCAGTCCAGTACTTCAGACAAGGAAACCATTTTTGTAAGCTTTTGGGTATTTTATCGTAACSCCATAACCATAACAAGCTGTTTTCACATTCCCATCTGTTTTTATTAACTAGAAGCAAGAACAATTCAAATGACCAGCTCAACAAAACTCAGTGCAGCGTATTATTTAAATTCTGTATATTTTTGTTTCCTATAAGAAGAAAAAACTCTTGACATATGATGCTTCAGGGATTGCTGACCTAAGAATTGGGCAGAGCAGATGGAAAAGATAAATTTGAAGTTTCCACTCAACATATATTGAAAAAAACTACTGAAGTAATGCAGAAAGCCTAAGAAGAAGCAACATATTTTACAATTTCTGCTCAGCAAGTTTATTGAGTCTCAAGTTTTCTTGTCTTTATCTTCTGATTCACAAGAAAAATGACCCTGTTTCACTAATAGTCACTAATATTCAACCTAAGAGCAAGAGTGGAACCTGGTGAAATAACTAATAACTCAAAGTCCGGATTAAGTCCAAAGAGCAGAAAGGGAAGTAAAAATATTAACGTCATAACTTGTGAATTGTTTAGGATTTTGAAGCAGATTTTGCCAGTTAAAAACTTGCAGTGAGATCCTGCCAAAGCCGAGAAATCAACTCATTGTTACTGCAAGTAGGCAGTTTCCAATGGCAACTGCAAAAATTTTGTGCAGGATCCAAGTTTTCATTTGAATCCCCTATATTTTCAAAAATTATTTACTTTCAGTCCGCTAAAAAAAATGAACATAACCCAGCCCCATTCAGCTTGCACAGAGAAACTACTGCTGTTGTTGCTCAGTGGTTCAGCATATTCCGACCATTCCAGTAGTTTTCCAACTGCAGCCTGAGTGGACTACAGTTGTCTGCAGACAACTGAACTGAAGCAAATGACCTAGATTTATTGTATGGGATAACTACTTTCCACTTGGAGAATTTCAGAAACCCTAGAAGTTCTTTGGTGTTTGTTTAACAGCTGAGTGCGACTGCATTAGCTAAGCCTTCCTACTGATTATTTTTGTGTTTACCCTCAAGAGATATTTAATAACACCTTTTCAACACTGCTAGGTGTTTTATTCCCTGTCCTCTAAATTTTGTAACTTGAAGCAAAAGGGAATTTTCTCCCAGATGTCTTCTTTCCACCCCATATGCTTTGGGAAATATATGGCTGTCTTTACACCTCCCCCTTATCACATCTTACTGAAACAAACAGAAATAGCAAAAACATCCACAAGAAATCCTGTAGATAGTGATCAAAAAGCAAATTCAAGTTAACAGATGTTGAGAAGGGAACTTGAATACGGATTAAATCTCTGTGGGAGAGACTGCAGACAGAAGTATCAGATTTTCATTATTTTTCTGGATCCACGTCTAGTATTATTAGTTTTGCCTGCCACATCCACCTGAGCCTCAATTTTTAAAAAGCTGAAAAAAGGCTACTCAAAGAATGTCAGCATAACATTCCCACCAAAAGACCCTGAGCAGTTTATCAAAAAGGGGTACCTGTTCTGATGACAGYGTGTCTTTCCAGTTGGCATTTTGCAACAAGTTCTACAGCCAGAGCAGAAAGATGTAGATGTCCATGTATGTTTAAAATGGTATCTATTTTGGAGTTGTCTACCTTAGGAGAAGCCTTAACTGCTAATAATAACACCAATACTTGGTCTACACAAGTTAAGAAAATAAATTATGAACCTGGTGATTAATTTTGCCTGTTTTGATATGGTATTTAAAGTACTCTGAAAAGCTTTTAGAAGCACTGCTACACTTATTCTGGCTTAAGCCAACAAAAAGGTGCTTAACAAGCACACTTTTCAGGTTTTGTTAGTGGTAAACAAGTATCCAGCTTACCCACCATAATCARATGAAATCTGAAGTCCTTTGTCTCAGTCAACAGAATACAATTCCAGAAACAACTGCTAAATAAACTGAACTACTGAGCCATCTGTGCTTCAGTTGTATCAGCATTTTGGGAGACAAACAAACCTGATAGATGAGTTGTTCTGTGGAACAGTAATGAACCAACTGTTTCCTAGCTACAGCTTCCAGAAACTTGTGCTACAATCCCAGTTTCAAAGGTGTGCCAAACGCAYGTTACCAAAAACAGTTGTTCTCCCCTCCCCAAAATCCTTAACCTGTGCAAGACTTGAGTGAGAAATAGGGTAACCCACTCACTATGTGCATTAGCAAGTGATGAAACAGGAATGAAGGGACCAGTTGTGCAGCTCCTCTTGGCTCCTACGAACTCCCATTTATAAGTTTGGTCCAAAAGCACTTCTTTCTTAGTTAGGCAACAGCTCAGAGTAATGGCAGCAACTACTGCTGACAGAATGAGCTGTTGCACACAAAGGTATTATTACTCTCTGTCCAGAYTACCACTTTAATTGATGAATGTTAGTGCACTAAATAGTCTAGATCATGAACTGAAACAGCCAATGATGAGAGCCTTCCCAAACTATGGCTGCTTAGAAAGACTGTTAGAATTTGGAGTTAAAGTTAAAATGCTTTAGTTATAGCATCRGACTTGTCTATCAGACATGATACAGGGGCACAAACATAAATAAAAGCCTCTCACCATGACTTCTGAAGGAATTGCAGATTAATCTAATGACTTTATACCTTGACATAAACCTAATGATCACTCTAAAGAGATGTGTGAAGTGCTGTAAGTATGGAACACAGTGCAGTGTTCATTTTCACAGGTTTTTCTTCTCCAGAAGTGGTTGGCCAGACTCCGTGCTTTACCACTGCATTTTGGATGACCTGCTTTGGATGATGCCTACTCTAAGGGCATACTAAGCAGAAAATATTAAATATTCCAGACGATTGCTAAACAGGAGCCATCAACTATACTCAAACCAGGAATCAGAGGAGGTCTCAGTAATTCAGTACTATACCAGCAAACTGACAACAGATGACACCCTCAAAACAAAAATCTACAAAACACAGCAAACTCAAGCTTAACATGTCAGACATTGCTCCAAAAGTCAAGCAGCTGAGCAAAGCATCCCAGCCATCACCACCCAGTCTGCACTGAGCTAACCGACAATTAAAACACTTTCAGTTTCTGAAGAACTCCGCATCAAGGTCAGTATCAAACTCCTCAGGACATGTTTGTCCAAGGAACGAACAGGAAGTGGGTGTTTTCCTTCGAGGCAAACACTCGGCGCCAGCTATTGGGTTTCAGTTTCAATAGATGCCAGCTTGGTATTTTGAATTCTCTGCACGATCTAAAGACAAAATAATTAAAAAAAACCCACAACAACAATAAATGTGAATTCTCAAAGCTCAGGTTGTACTGTACCAGGAAGATATGAGACAATAAACAGGAAGATCAGTGTATCTCCCAAAGATTACTGCTACAGTTAAAAAAAATACTGAATTTAAGTGCTGTAATTGGGGCTTAGGATCCTAAGCAGGAATTACTTCTCTAGAAACTGAAAAAAAGATATGTCCAAGGCAGAATCAAGTGTTCTATCAAATCCAAAGCAATGAAGCTTAGCTTCTRAATAGGTTTTCCTTTAAGATTAACAAGCATTATTTTCCTGTGCACATTGAATTTACATTTTCTTCAYGCAGCAATGCATAAAAAGATATGGAATATCAAAAGCAGCATTAATGAGTTCTAGAAGTTTTGTGCCTTAACAGAGTTTTGTTGATGTGATGAAGCAGTTGGTGACTGGAACCACACAAGAACAAAACACACAAGCAAAAAAACTTCATCAGAAAAGCTGTTTTTACATCCATAAAATAAATGCTGCTTTCTAAGCAGTACATACTCAAAAACATATGCATTAGCATCTACAGAATGGCTCCCTAAAGCAATTAGACACCCTTGGAATATTCAGCTTCACTGCAATACTTCAATTAAAACTTACCAATATTGGTTTTGCACTTTTAGATTTGAAATAATCCACCTATGAAAGTTATGCTGTTTTCTCCAGATTTCACCAGGAATTACTGTTGAAAATGCTTTAGTGAATACAGTCCACTCACCTGTCATAGGAATAGAACTAAAGATCACAAATGCCTCACTTGAATACAAAGGATTCTGCAGTTTTTGTTGGGTTTGTTGTTTTGTTTGTTTGGTTGTTTTCTCATACAGGGCATGCACAGAAATGCTGATCTCACCTCACAGGAACTCTCCCGACCTGTCTTTTTTTAAGGACTCGAAACCTTCTCCTTCCAATTGGCTTTACCTGAATCAAGTAGTGGAAGTATTTTTGAACAAACAGAAAAATACTTTTTAAACATTTATTGCCTATGGTATTTGCTTTCATAGTGTCATTAACAAATCAGTTTAAAAGAGAGATGCTGATGGTAACTGTTCTATGGACAGCTCTCTATCTATTGTCTCAAATGGCCTTCCAGCTCATCTTTCCTGCTTGAAGCTAATCACTAATTTATAGGTGACAAGCGTGTTAAAAAGCAAGTTCATAAATGACCAGACTTTGGGAAACCAAAGTACCAGCCGTTCAACAATAATTATCAAGACTTGATCTTAGCTCATAAGAAACTCTGAATGCACAATTTTGTTGTATAAACTGACTCACAACATTCTTTGAACTTCAGCTGAAAGTGTGACAGGGCAATCTGCAGAACACCTACCTAGTGATGTTTTGGTCTGTTCAGTTTATTAGCCACTGTGTGCAGTGACTTTTTTCTGATTTCCAAAGTGCAGCTGAAGGCTAAGTAAAATGATTTCCCCACTTCCCTTCCGGCCTGTAAGCAGTCAGGAAGGCAGCAATGTGTATAAGCAAAGCCAAAACTGCAGACCATATTCAATTCCTGGTGCAGCAAGAAGAATTTTTGTGTCTTTCTCTGGAGAAATGCAATAACCCCTGGCACGTAACATACCTGAACTGAGCTACAGATTTACACTGCCTAGGAAACACTAACAGAGGCTGTAAAAATGGGCAAAGTGCGAAAAGCACCAAACCCCAAGTCCCCCCAAGCTACTTCAAAGCTGTAGGCATGTGCATTATGAGTTTTCAAGATCCTATTTTTCTTTCCCTTCCTACTCTCCCTCATCAGGATTTCAATTGCTTTCAGGATAACAAATTATTTGCTATCCTTGTCTTTATTAAAAAGAGGAAAAAAAAAACTCAGACAAAGAAAACACAACAAAAAACCCCACACAAAACACACACAAGTACATTCCAATCAAACAGAGAATTAAGACAAGAACTGTAGCTTGTTCAGTAGGACTTATTAGTACTGATTGCATTCCAAGTCACTACAGATCCTAGCCCCTTAAACATTTAAAGGAAACTATTGTTTCCCTCCCCAACTGTGGCCTGTGATTGTAGAATTTGCCATCACCTGTCACAATCAACATAGCCTTTAACATCAGTCTGCTATAAAAAGCAGCCAATATCATACCCAGCATCCAAGAAAGGTTTTAAACTCACTTTAATACGAGCTGTGCTGATTTGTACCTACGCCTCCTTGTAATGAGCTAAAGCAGAAAAACATCTAATTATTCAAATCTGCTGAAACTGCAACTTGTAAGAAAAACAACTGTTGTATAACCAACTGGTCAGTTATTGGCACTTATTAATTCCAGCTAATGCTTCTGTCCTAGTAATAGATCTGTCTATGGAAATGACAATTGCTTCTTTCCACAGAATTGTACTGGCTGGTAAATTCAACATCCATTTCGCTACAGGGGAATGAAAAATTAGGAATAACTTCACACCAAACTTCAACTTGGGAAGTGGGCAAATAAGGTACAAAGAAGTAATTTTGCTCACACTTTTGTCTTGACACATATTGAGAAGTTCAGACAAGCATAAACATAAAGCTATAAAAAAACCTGCTAAACTCAATGGACACTGCATATAAAAATGTATGTGTAACTTAAGCAATACAACTGTATATATCCCCTGGTTTTCTGTATCTTTCCTAAATTTTCTCTTCCAACCTTTGATCAGCCTCAAGAATGCTTGGACATGAGAACCCTGCATTTCTGAGTACACTATGCTCTCCTTGAACTCGAGCAGAATATTTGACCTTCAAGTCCTGATATCTTAACAGCCAAGCACAAGGTCCTTCAGAATAAGCAGACGGAAGTTGTTTGGTCTATCGTGACCTATCCAAGGCAATCCTTATTTATGCATTTTGACACAGCTGCAAGATCCATTCACTCACTATTTTTCACTTATGTGGCCTGTGTGAGTCACCAATCCCACGGTAGCCAAGTTAACACTCAGCGCACAATCTTCACACCTAACACAACTTTCCACATCTTATCCCAAATGGATACAGATACATGCCACTGCAGAACTGTTCTCTGGGACTTTGAGAAGGATTAGCCCGTCTCCTGTAGGCCTTCTTGTTGAAGTCAAAATTAACTGAGCTAGGCTTGAAAAACAGGGATTTATTAATGATAAAACGGATACAACAGGGAAAACTGTGGTTAGAATAAGGGAGGACAGAAAAAAGAAAAGCAGTATTAGAAGTAAATATTTTCCTCACATCACTGAATTCTCTGCTTGTTATTCACAACCTATTCCCAACTTTGACTGTCATACTTAGGAATGCATATCCTATATACCACAAACTTGGACAAAACAGGATATATTCACTGCAGAGACAAAATTTGCTTTTAATTTAGGGAATGGAATACGTTAGCACACCAGCCAAAAAAAATTTGAAATTCAATGTTTTATTAAAATCTGATCTTAATAACTCTCTCTAATTCTTGCAGGAAACACCAGTTAGACACAGGACAAGTCAGCATGGTAAGAATCAAATAAGGAAGCACTTAACTTGAGGGTTTTAAGCATAAAAAGGTCAAACATGAATCATTTAGGCAATATGTTAAAGCCACCAAGATTTCCAGAGCACAGAAGCAGCCAACTCAATGAACAAAATCATCATAGGCCTGACATCAACATCTCAAAGAAAATATTATATTTAGCAGCTACAGATTGATGATCATTCAAATGATCACAGCTGGAATGAGCTCTATTTACATTTCAAATTAAAATGGCTTAAGAGTCAGTTATATCTGTACCTTCACAGAAAGGACAGATTTGAGAATCCTGGGATGTTCATTTGCTCAGTGAGTCACACATTCCACCACAATGCCAGGTTTGCAGGCAAGTTTGTCACTCCATGCTGTTCCTATAAACTACTTAAAAACTGATGCACAAACTATTAATATCTGTGAATAATTCTTTGCCACATCCTCAGACTCTCTTGGATCAGAATGGGTAGATTAACTAGCCATTCTGAAAAGGTGGTTTGCAACAACCTTATTCATTTTATTGTAGGCAATACTAAAAAGTGGCAGTCATGCTGTGTTTTCCTGAGAGCTTTTCTAGTACATTCATGAGATTTTACCTAAGAGTAACTCTACCCTGAACATGGAACCTGCTAACAGCAGGTTACAATAGCAAACAACTGTCTCGTCCTATAAAAGAAAGATTTAGGTCATGATGTTCAAATTTGCAAAATGTAAATTGAACACCAAGTTTAATTAGAACTAAGCAGTAAAACAAAACTGTATCTTTAGCAACCACACTTCAGCAGACTCAACAGCAGTCAAGTGGAAAATAACAGAAGGCCTAGAATCTCCAGATAAAGACAAACCCACATAGTACAAGTGTTGGCATAACATGGGGAGCTACAATACAGAGACATCCAAGAGGCCCCAGAGGGAATAAACTCAGCCCAGCAGCTCCCAGGTCAGGACTACCCCTCATATGCTCCTGGACAAAATAGTGAGGTATAGCTATCCTGCACTGTAATCCAGACAGGCTTTCAGGCTGTCACTCAAGAGGAAGAAGCTTGTTACCTGACCAGAGGCAATCCAGGTATCAATGTAGCCATAAGAACAAAGTGCACTCCAGCACTCAGCATGAGACAAGGTGAATTTTAATGTATCCATGGCATGCTTTTTCCGTAAATCAAGTAATCCACCCATATTTAGCAACCATTTAAGTGCTCATTTTCATTTAGTTTGTAACTGAGGGTGTTGAAGTCATTTGAATGGACACTCAACAGAGATTACCCCATAAGAATTAAAAGCTGTTTATTTCTCCATGTTAATTCTTTTTTCTAGCAGATATATTTAAGTCTTTTCTCTTTTTCACAACACTGAGAGTTGAACTATACCCGACTGCTACTTCTATTTCAAAAAGGTATTTCTAAATTATTTTTTTATTTTAGCCTCTTTAGTTAGTTTTGCAGTAGTCAAGTTTAACACATTTCTCAAGACATGTATTCAAACTTCACTGTATCCCAAAGAACTGCAAGACTGCAGTATCACAGTTTTGTCAAGAACACATAGGTCTGGTTGCTGTTATCTAGGTGAATTATTGGAGGTCCCCTAGGAATCTGGTTTTGTTATTTAAAAAAACAAGACTCCACACTAAAAACGTCTACTAGGCCACTTTCTACAAACATCCATTTCACAGCCTACCATCACTTCAAGCTCCCAGTCCTCCCAGCAGTAAAAATCTGATGCTTCCAGTTTGGTTGACTGTCCTATCTTCTTATGGTATTAGGTTAGTTGAGTTACCACACATAACTGTAAGCAGTGGAAGGGGATTAAAGCAGCTCATGAAGTGAGGAATTCCCAGTTAAGCTATGGGAGATGAAATTACTTTAGAACGAACATTTATGGAAAACTCTTTCCTACAAATCTAAGCTTTTCTTGCCAAAAACTTTGTATCTAGTGAATGAAAATTGTACTTAGCCTGAGAAATCTACGGCTGGCTGCAAACATTACGTGCACATGCTGATAGAGAAGTCCTTTCTAAGCAACGGCACAGTTTATCTAATTCCACTGGGGAAGAAGACTAAAGAAAAGGAAAAACAGCAAACACCACTCATGTTAAAAAATTCTGTAAGCTTAATATAACCTGCTCTTCTTCTAACTAGTACTTTTTAACCCATTCCCTACCTTGAAGGAAGCAAATTTCTCTCAGCTGCGTGGGTCCTCCTCACCCATTAAACTGCACACTTGATTCATCTGTTCCCATGGAAGCTTCTGCTTTCTTGAGAAATTTAAAAAATTTGAGTGGATGTATGTGGGAAGAGTGCAGAATTCCTTCAATCCCTTAGATTCCTGTAGACACCTCTGAAGCCAACATATGCTGGCTATATTCAAAAGGAAGACATCAAAGAAAGCAAAGAAAGCAAACCGTAAAAACTACTTTTTAATCTAGTCATCATAAAAATAGCTGACACTGTGCTTAACTGCTGGCATAACAAACTAGATACAGTATTTCAGGAGAAATTTACATTTACCATAAAGAAAAAGTTGACACTGCTGGAAGTTGGGAAATGTAGACGCTAATAAGATGTTTCTTACAAAAAAAGAAGCCTCATGAGACTATTCAAACTATAAAAATAATCTTTCATATTTTCATCAAGTAGAAGCCAACAATGTCTTCCAAATGCAGAGACCGGCAGCACTAAGATCTCTTTTGCTAAGCAACAAAGCAGTATCATTTGGCACTGTCTGTTTCATTGCCACCCTTCAGAACTACTCTTTCTGCGAAAAGTTTTTTTTCTGACAAAAGTCTCTTCAGGAGAATGCAAGACCTGTTTATACAGAAATACATAAAATGCAAATGGAGACTCTCGCTTCTGTTTCTGTATCCTTTCTTTGTGCAGGAACTGTTGAAGTGGCAGAAACATTCTCCTTCTTCTTGGCACCTACCAACCAAACCTCAGATGAAAAACAARAGAGATACTTATGACTCCAAAGACAGAACCTCCACAGCTTATTAAACACAAGTGAAAAAAAGTCCTGACTGATTGAAAAGAGTTCAACTCCTACAGTCCCACTGATAACATCCCTTTAYACCATTATTTTTAAAGTACCCAGGGTCACCTAGTTAGCATTTAGAGCCCTGCCATTCGGATATAAAACAAAATCAGAGGTCAAACCCTTCATGTGGTAATTGGTGGCRAAACTGCAAGATTATAGTTAAAGGCTGTATTGTTTCCAAACAAATAATGAGGAAACAAGACTAGAACAAGAAACAAAACAAACGAGAAGTTGGGAAATGAAAGTTTCAGGAAGACAGACAAGAAGGAATTTTATGAAGATGCAGACTGTAAGATATATGACTGCCTCCCCCGCTACAGGGAGAGGAAATTTCTGCTACTGCAAAGTTTATATAAGTAAAATTCCTGAACATTAAATCATACTTAGAACAGGAAAGCAGCAGGGAGCAGAAGCCACATAACTGATAAGGAAAACAGTCAAAAGGAATAKGCAGCACAGAACAGATACTTTCCTGAGAACTAACTACCAAAGCATGATTTGCCCTCACATATTTCAGTAATTTCGGAACCGAGAATGTGAAGTAAAACAGTAAAACATAAACTCATTTTTGTACTCTTTTTCTTCCCTGAAGGTATCCCCCTCTATGTCATTTACCTTCACAAAACCCACCTACCTGCACRTCTGTAAAACTTGCAAAAAATTAGCCTAAAAAAATTAACAAACCATGAGGATCAGTCAACACCACAGGAAACCAGCCTAAGAGTTTACTAGCCCACAGTCTGTCAAAGAAAACAGAAAGGACTGAAAACATTTGACTTCTTGTGTTACAGTCAARGAGGTTGYTTAACAACTGATGACAGAACACATATTTGCAAGTGGGAGAAAAGTATGGGTAAGATTAGATCACAAACAAACAGAAAATTCCCATAGTTTATTCACCTTCTACATTAGAAGCAGTTCTGCAATGTAAGATTGTTCAAGGATTGCAGGCTTCTTTTACTCTAATCATCTAACCCCAGTGAGTATCTCTTTTAAGGATTTCTGCCTCATTACTGCAGTTAGATGATAGCTTTGAGCCTTCAGCCTCTTTACTACAGCAGCATCCAGGCTGGCTCAAGCCTCTTTCAGCAGCAGATGGAACCAAGTATTTGACTTTGCACTGMAGCAGATGAAGACTGATCACATAAATCCATTTGCTACACGAGTTGCAGTGCCACTCAGGAAGAATGGGAATATAAAAAAGCTCTCTAATTAGTACTATAGTGAACTTGTAGATACAAACTGAATCAAGCCAGTTACTGTCAAAGCTTTTGCCTCAGCAAGAGATACACAAGGATCCAATAATTAGTAGTGTGCAGTGAATTTTCAGGATACACATGGAAATCCTTTAAAAGCTGTAGGAAGAATCCAAATCTGTTGCTGACACACTCTGTAAGTGCCCAAACCTGAGAAGAAATCAGACATACCAATGCATTACCCAACTTTATTACACATCAGCCTTTAACAAACAGCTGAAGTGGGATAATTACATTATTCCCAGTTACTTCCTCTAGAACTTTACAGACAGAGCATGTGAGCGCACAGGCACTTTGATGCAAAGTCCAGTAGCTTAGCTGGAACTGTCAGAGAAGACTATTCAAGCTAAGCTGTTGGACTTTGTACTAMAGCAGCTGGAAGTACTTGCACACTTTTCTTTTTGCCAACAGCGCTACAAGTTTGAAAGTTGACAACTGGAGTAGAAAGAACTTAAATCATCACGGCAAGTCATGTCAGCATGTGTCAAGCTCCCAGAGACAATCATTAACTTGTTCAGAGATCTAAATAATTACAGGTAATTTATATGTACACCTCTGCTCTGATGTAACAGTTCTAGGACAATATTCCTGAACAGTACGGATTCACCGAAGCAGAATGTACTTATGTACTTTTTCCACAAACGTGCATGACAACAGAAGGCAAATGAGGACAGAATCCAGCCTCCGAATGCTGCTATGTACCGGAAGACTTTTCAGCCATCACACAGGTGTCTGCTCCTCCGGCAACACTCGCCCTAACAAGGTATCAACACACTCCGCAGAACGTTAATGATTAAAGCCTCAGCACACCCGGGAGCTTAGCATCACCCTATTAAGGATGAGCCCCGAGGCACAGAGTGGAAGGATAACCAAACCGAGGCCACAAATACGCACAAGATCAGYGAGGCAGGACTGGGATTTCAGCTGTCGATCCATTAAGTTTCACGTACTGACACAGAATAACTTCAGCATCGTGCGCGAGGGGCGGCTGGGGGCAGGCGGCTGAGAGAAGGAGGAAGCCCAGGAACAGAGAGGCCCCAAGGAGGGGGAGGGGGCCCTGAGCTCCGCACGGAGCTCAGCGAGCGCCTGTGCCCGGCCAGGCCGCGGCTCCAGCCGCCCCGGCTCCATCCCGGGGGCTCCGCGCACATCCCTTCCTTCCTTCCTCCCTCCCTCCCTCCCTGCCCAGCCCGCAGCGGCGCCTCGCCCACCCCGCGCCGCCGCCTCCTCCTACCTTGGCCACGTAGTCCTTCACCTCATCCAAGTCTCCGTTTTTGAGGGCCCACATGAACTCCTTGTCGGACATCGCGGCCGCCGGGCACGGGGACGCGGGCGGGCGAGGCGGCGAGGGGCCGGCGGCAGGTCCCGGGAGCGCGGGCGGCGGCGCGGGCGGCGGGAGCCCCTCCCCGGCTGCCGGGCGGGGCGGGGCGGGGCCRGGCACGGGGCAGCGCGGGAAGGCGCGCGGGCAGCGAGAGAAGGGGCGGGGCCGGGCCGGGCACGAGGCAGCGCGGGCGGTCCCGGCGGGGCGAGGAGCGGCTTCACTGGCGCGCGGCGGCGCTGGCGCTTCCGCTTCCGGTTCCCGTGTCCGGCCCCCGCTCCGCCGCGACGTCCACGCGGGACAGCGGCGCGCGGGGCGCACGCGCGCGCCCGAGCGTCCCCGCGTTCCCCCAGATACCGGCAGAGGGGGAGAATGGGGGCTGCGCGTGCGCGCTGAGCCCCCGCGGCCCCGCCCGCKCTCCCGCGGTTGCCATGGAGACGCGGCCTGCGCCGGGCCCGCCGTTGGCCATCCCTGCCGAGCTCAGACGGGCACAGACGGGCCGCGGGCTCCGGCCTCAGTGTCTGTTCCCGCTGAGCGGACCACGTGTCCAAATAGCTGTTCCGCAAACCCCGAGGCGCTGAGCTGTGGATAATTATAATGCTTCCAAAAGCATGAGCGGGGAGATGAAAGGAAGGATGTGGTGGTTAATTAATACGTTGGCACTCAGCGGTTGCATCTGTTTTCCGAAGCCGCATGTTTTGCGTATGGAACATGCAGCCTGTTGTGTGACTCAGGCTTGTCTGCCAACAGGCAGCCGCTCTTCCTAATCCCCCCAGGCAAACAGCATCCCAACCACCCTTGGAGCTGCTCTGCAGTGACTGTACCCAGTCTGAACCACAGGATCAGTTTGGTTGGAAAAGACCTCTGAGGTCACCGAGTCCAACCTATGACCCAACATCACCATTATCAACCAGGCCATGGCACTGAGYGCCACGTCCAGGCTTTGTTTAAACACCTCCGGGTGACTGGAGACAATATGAAAATGMACAGATTAGGAAGAAATTATTTTCTGTGAGGGTCATGAGGCACTTGAACAGGTTGCCCGGAGAAGTTAACAGATGCTCATCCCTGGAAGTGTCAARATCAGATTGGATGGGGCTTGGAGCAATCTGGTCTCGTGAAAGGTGTCCCTGCCCATGGCAGGGGGTTGGAACTAGCTGATCTTTTAGGTCCCCTCCAACCCAAACCATTCTATGAATCTATGATTCTATGAAAATGAATTAAAGTGTAGGAAGACTGCTAGATCAATGAACTGTGCCTTTTCTAGCCAGTTATTCCCTTAGAGATAAAATTCAACTTCCTGCTTGCTGGTTAAGCCCTGTTTTGAAGTCCTATGTTACTGCTGAAGCACCCCAATCTGTTTCAGTAAATAAATTGGAATTCATTATTGCAGGCAGTTACACGCTGTCAGTATTCTGTTATGTATCTGCTTGTATAAATCATAAATACAGTATACAAACAGTCCAGAATAAAAGATAATGTAATTAATTCAGCTATCCAAATAAAAAAATAAAACCAACAAAAAACGAAAAACAAACCCAACATAAAAATCCAAGAAAGAGACTTGAATACATATTGCTACCATTGCAGGTTTTATTTAAAAACACCTCTTCAATCTCATACTTACTATATTCCCTTTGTGTAATGCTGAACAATTCATAAACAACAGCTGTTAGTTCAGCAACAACAGCAAAACAGCAATATAAAATATCATCRTACAGAGCTCAGTCTATTGAGGAGAAAATAATAAAGGTGACAGCAGCCTAGATAAAGCTATGGAACTGACACAAGAGATCTAGGAACAACAGGTGAAAATTAGGCAATCGATTTTCTTTCTGGTTATTAGTTTGTTGTATTTATACTGAAGGAAGAGGGAGTGGAAAGGAAAAGGAAATAAGTTATTTTTTCTTTCCCAAGGKCGGGCAAGGCTTGCAGACAGGGAAACCCAACAATTATTGACTGTGTTCATTGCTGGGCTTGAAACAGGAGGGGAAGCAAAGTCAGACATACAGCTCCAGTTCTTTGATGCATGTTCATGAATCCCAATGAGGCTGGACCTTGGAAAGTAGTGCAGTACCTTGGGGGCCAGCCTTTGGTAGTGAGGAGGAGTGTCATTCTGTGGAAATGCCTTTTCCTTGTACACGGTTTAGTAAACGCAATTAGCAATTGCTAAACAAGGGGCTGGCTCTGAAAACTGAACCAAGGAATGAGTCAGTGTTGACAAATACTGTCAGCCAAATCAGAAGGTGAATAATGGTTTGGAAGTTTGACCCATAATAAATAACCAGGCTGGCCTTATTTATTAACACAGACTACAATTGGCTGTAAGTCTTCTTTCTTTCATTATTATAGTTTTCTTTGTTAATTTCACATTTAAGCAGCACCTTCTTTTATTTACAAGAGTATGGGTATAAGTCTTTATTACATTATTCCATTCTCCATGAGTAAAGTGAACTAAAGTCATTGTGCCTCCACGTGGCCAAGAGAAGTTACTTTTGATTTCTGTAATTTTATCTCTCTTTTCGGGAGCAGTTCATAGGAAATGGAAGTTCAAGTAATTATCTTTTGATAATCTCAATTATTTCTCTAAAACAAAATAAAAAAATTACAGAAATACAGAATAATTTAGGCTGGAAGGAACCTCTGGAGTCACCTGATCTAATCCCTGCTCAAAGCAGGGCTAATTTAGATGAGGTTGCTCAGGGCAACCAATCAAGTTCTGAATATCTCAAAGTGTGATGAAACCACAACTTATTCTGATGTTTGGCTGCTTTCACAAAACAAACAAACAAAAAGTCCTTCTATCTAATCAAAATTTCACTGCTGTAACTTTTTATTTGTTACCTCTTATCCTACACCTACCTCTTCAGGAATGTTTGGCTCTATCTTCTCCCTGAATTCTCATGAGATAGTTGAAGACAGCAGTAAGATCCCCCTACCTTAACCTTGTCATCTCAGGGCTGAACAAGCCAATTTCTATGAGCTTTTTGTCACATGTCAATTGTTTAAGTCAACTTATCATCTTGGTCATCTTCCAGTGGACTCAATCCAGTATGTCCGTGTCTTTTTTACCCTGGGGAGTGCAAACGTGGAAGCAGTACTCCATCTGGGGCCTCACAAGGGATGACTAAAAAGGATCAGTCTCTCCCTCCTGATTTTACTTTGAAGGCTGGAATTGCCTTCAAGCAAACTTTTGCAATGAAGGATTAAGCGCTGGAGTATTTAACCATACCAGGCTGGCATGTGTCAACACATCTCTGTGTCCAAAGCAAGGGGCTGTTCAGTACAGCTGAGCATCACAATCAGGAGAACTTTGCCCAAAGCTTTGCTGATGGGGGCAGAGGCTGAATAGGTTGCAGTTTGGTTTTTTTTTTCACAACAGCACGGGCTTTGCAGTGCTGACAAAGGTGAAATCTTCTGCTAGTAAGCAAATGAGAGTTGGATGTGTTAGGGACTGATACTAACAAAGAGGAAATGTGAGCAACATCATTTCCCTCACAGTACTCATTGTTAAAGCAATAAACAACCGAGTACTAAAAGTGATGCCAATGTGATTTCTTTTAGCTAAATGAAGAGAAATTATTATTATTATTGCATTTTCTCAGTTGCACAGAGGTAATTCTAAATTATAATACTGTAGGTGAATTTCTAGGACTGTACAAGCAGTTAGAAACCTGAAATTGCCCAGCTCTTTATGGAAGAATTGCAGATAGCAAAATTCTGCCTTTTGTAGAAATGACAGCCATTGAGAGAAAAATTACACCTATGCATGTATTTTTACCCTAATTCAGAAAAGGTGTCTTTGTGAAAGTTGCATCTGGAAAGTGAGCATAAATTGGTGTTATTTATATATTGAGTGAAAGAAGGACTGGAGAGGTCGGGTTATACCAGAAGTAGAGCAAATAAACAAAAAAATGTCTAAAAGTTTCAAGAAAGCTGCCTCAGCATCTCTTGCTTGCTAGATCTGCAATTTCCCACTCATGGACTATGTACTTCATCCTGTGTCAGGGTTTCCCTTACCCTTACTAAGATGAGAATTTCCTGAAACCCTCTTTTTTCATGGTGGCAAGATTTTGCAAGCAGGAGAGACATTGACTGCTGGCTTCCAAATCTTGTTCTTTTTAAAACAGTCTCATAGGGKTTTTTAGTGTATTAAGCGCTGTTTGAAACTCTACACTTTCAACCCAAATCAACCTTTGTTCAGCATCCCAAGCTACAAAATGAGAGGCAAGCATTTATATCACTCACGTAAAAAAGCAGAAATATGCTGTATTTCTACTCTTTGAATGTTTTATGGATCAGTATTTATGGGTCTAGCTGTAAGCAGTAGAAGCAAATGCAGCTGCCTGAGTATTTGCCTTGTTTACTGGTGATGTTTAACAAACAAGCAGTAACAGTCACACTCATGGTGCCACAAGGAGGCTCTGTTGTCCCAACCATCATTTCCTATGCCTTCATTTTCCCATCCATAATCTAATACAATTGTGAAGAGCTTTGAGAATCTCAGATAAAGAATGCTGTATCAGTGAAAAATACTACAAATATATTGTTGATGTAGTTGTTCCTGACAATCATATGCTGAGATGCAGAATAGATAAGTGTAAGGAATCAATTATGGTTATTACTTCTTTTKGGAGAAGAATTAAAAAGGGTTGGGGTACTTTGTTGAAAAGTAGATTTCTTGACAAAAATGAAACATATCATGATTTTTCAGATTCCTTGTGTCAGAAAATAAATAYGTTTGGAAATAGATGCAAGAAAGGCCATAGCCACATTACTAATTCTTGTTTGTGGTACAGCACTGAAAAAGTTTAGTTTTCTACATTAATAAAAATGTTCTTATTTCACAATAATTATCCATATTCTCACATCATTTATATTTCAGTCTTGTCTCCAGTTGTGTTTTTCAGATAACCATACTGACTTGGTGTCCATTTTTAATCAGCCACCTTTTCCTTACTTCGAAACAACAGCTGGGTTTTTTTTATCTTTATCCTTTTCGTTCTTGATTTTTTTTTCTTTCTTTCCATAATTTTCCTCTTTCTCTTGTCCATTTCCTGTTTAATAAAAGGACTATCCATTTATATTAACAGAGGCAGAACTGCAGAAATGCTCTTACCATAATCTATTTAAGTAACAGTTTGGGCCTTCTTTTGCAAAGGGGAATAGCTTCCTTGAGTGGGTGTATATTTTGTCTGGCTACATGGATTGTATGGATTATGGAACATTTTGCTGAATTGACCTKGAGACWCTGGGCTTCTGAGATTTCCTTCCTGTGGAAAAGAACCACCGTTCGTATCAAGGCGCCTGTGGCGGAAAGTGAGATTCCTCCTCCTAAGTTTCCGAACATCGCAGGATTTCTCCCAGAAGAAAGCTGCCAGGARCTAGGGCTCTGGCTGGCCTTGGACTCTTGAGGGTCTCCTCCAAACTGCTGCTGAGACATTCGGGTGGAAAGCTTTCCTTCCTGTGGAAAAGAGCAATCATTTGAATCCAGGCATCAGTGGCCAAAAGTGGGATTCCTCCACCTAAAATTGCAAACATGGCAGGAATTCTCCCAGGCAAAAGCTAGCAGGAACTAGGGCTCTGGCTGGCCTTGGACTACTGGACTCCACCTCTGAACTGCTCCCAAGACTCTAGGGTGGAAAGCATTCTTTCCTGTGGAAAAGAGCCATCATTTGCAGCCAGGTGCCCAAGGCCAAAATTGGGATTCCGCCACCGAAAATTGCAAACGTCACAGGATTTCTCCCAGATGAAAGCTGCCAGGAACTGTGGCTCTGGCTGGCCTTGCACTCCCAGACACCCCCTCCGAACAGACCTTGAGACCCAAGGGCTCCGAGTTTTCCTTCCTGTGGAAAAGAGCCATTGTCCGCCTGCCGGCGCCCATGGCTGGAAGTGGGCTTCCGCCTCGCAAATTTCCTAACATTGCGGGATTTCTTCCAGACAAAAGCTGCCAGGGACTGGGGCTCTGGCTGGCCTTGGACTGCCAGATGCCCCCTCCAAACAGACCTTGAGACACAAGGGCTCTGAGTTTTCCTTCCTGTGGAAAAGGGCAACCATTTGCCTGCAGGCACCTGTGGCCGGAAGTGGGCTTCTGCCTCCTCAATTTCAAAACGTCACAGGATTTCTCCCACGTGAAAGCTGCCAGGGCTCCAGCTGGCCTTGGACTGCCAGATTCCACGTGTCTACTTCTCCCAATACACTGGGGTGGAAAGCTTTCCTCCCATTTCGGAGGCAGGGTCCCATTTTTGGCCCTAGGCGCCTGGCTGCAAACGATGGCTCTTTTCCACAGGAAGGAAAGCTTTCCACGCTAATGTCTTGGGAGCAGTTGAGAGGTTTAATTGGACAGTCCAAGGCCAGCCAGAGCTCTAGCTCCTGTCATCTTTTTTCTGGGAGAAGTCCTTCAATGTTTGCAATTTTTTGAGGCAGAATCTGATGGGGGGGGGGGTCACCTTCAATTCAAACCCATAAAATTGCATCATCAATGTTTTCCCCTTCCATTTAACACAGAACATGGGGATTCCCCGTCAATTGATACCCTAATCATGGAAAAGGCAGGTTTTCCTTCAACTGATACCCTTAAAATTGCAGGTGAAGGGGGATCCCCCCTAATTTAAACACAGACAATAACGGAAGAGGAGTCTCCTCCCTCAATTTAAACCCCTTTTTGTCCTCATAACCCCCATTTTTTCTGGGGGCACTCGGGAGGGACTGGGGGCCCTGGGGAGGGACTGGCAAGATGAAATTGAAAGCAGAAAGATCTCCCCTGCAAACCCACGCGCTGGCTCACCTGCTCAGGTGCTGGCCCCTGGCACAAAGGTTTGTTCCTCGGCACCTTCTTTAAGCAATGCTCCACATCCATGTACATCCAGGTGCTCCCCCAGGCCCTAGGAGATGCTCTCACCATTGTTCCACGAGAGACCCCCGGGATTCCCCCATGAGCCCCTCTCCTCCAGCAGCTCCCTGCACAGGTGAGCTGAGCTCACCCCCCCCACAGCAGCCCACAGCAGGACCTGCCCCCTCCTCATCCTCACTGCTCAACCCTGGGGCTGTTGCCAGTCAGAGTGGGGGAGGTTGCTGCAGAAAGGTTTCGCTGGTCATCGCCTTCCCTGGACAGCCCATTGTCTGCAACTGAAACACTGGGGTGCCCGGCTTTCCTTCCTATGGAAAAGAAGTGGGCTTCTCCTCCAGGTGSCCCAGGCTGCAACTGGGATTCCACCTCCAAAATTCTGTACGTCCGAGGCTGATAATTCCAAAGCAAATTCCCCACGGATCATAAGCTATTACCAGTAAGTTTGCCTCTGGAATTATTACTGACTTCACTTTCTGTTGAAGCGTTTCACACATCCATTGAGGGTTCAGGAATTTGGTTGCGTTGTTTATGGCTCATCCTGACAGGCCCAGGCCAAACCCACCCACCCCCATCAGTGCTCCAACCCCAATTTCAGTTTATAAATACTCCCCTGCTTCTCAGTCCCCCACTGCACATCCAGGGAGCAGATTTACTCCATCCTTTCTTCCCAACAGCACCTCTCCAGCCCACATCCCAGTTCTCACGGACGCAAATTAAACAGACCTAAGCAAATGGTTCCATCAGCACCTGCAATTCCGAGCTCCCATTTCCCTGGATTGCTCATCCAAATTCTCAACAGCAATCTCACCTCAGCCCACGCTCTCTGTCCTCAGAGGGAAATGCAACCTGATATGACGCAGCTCTGGCACCACAGTTCCTCTTCTCCTGCTGTCCTGGAAACCCACAGGTAAATCCAGTCCCTCAGACCTTGCATCCCTGAACACGAGGAGCACTGGACTTTACCCACATCCCAGTGCCCTGCACAGCTGCACTGACACGAGCACAGGCCGATCCCTCCATCCAGCACCATCCCTCATTTTCCTCCCATTGTTCCCAAATGCTCTCAGACCTCAAAGCACATCAAGGATAACAGCAGGGGAGGTATGGGGGGAGAGGTGGAGAAGTGAAAAAACAGGGATTGTTTTGCTTGTTTAGATTCATCAGTTCTGTGAACTTGGGAAACACACGGTGCTGGATRGAACCAGGGTTAGCCCTGCCCAGGCTGCTGTTCATTGCTTTCCTCTGCTCACAAGCTTTGGCACAATCCTCGCTCCAGGGCAGCAGAGAACTGCTCCAGGATAAGGGCGAGTCTGGTCTCACTCCAGGGGTGTGTCCAGTGAAGGAGGGGAATGGTTGAGAGTAACTGACCAGTGCTTTTATTGCACACAAAAATCAAACCCAACAACCACTGAAATGGACTTGATTGAGCTGCACCACAAAGCTGTTCACAGCAGCCAAAGGCAAGAGGTGCACACAGGACCAAAAAGCAGCACCTGGCCTTTGGGGGAGGACAACCTTATCAAGTTGCAGAGCCAGGGGATGACATTTGGGAACAATCCTTGCTGACTGCAGGGAATTCAGGCCCCATGGCTCAGTCTGCATCAAGAAGWCACGCTCAGGCAGCAAGTCAGTGCAGAGAAGTGATCCAGAGGAGGCGTGGGATTTTTTGCTCTTCCTGCAAAGGCATTTATGGCTGAGCAGTTCAGAATAAGGCCTGAGCAGACAGGACTGGACAATAAGCCCCAAGCCTGTGSTTCGCAGGGGCCTGGGGCATCCTAGTCCGGGCAATTGACTTATTTTCCCTTTTTCCACTGCAATTAACCTGGCATGGGAACTTTTTAACCAGTCCAGACAATGACACACATTTCCTGAAATAGATCTTCCGTATAAATGGGAAGTACAGAAAAGCTCAGTGCCATATTCAGAAACCCTTCAGCAAAGCACTTGGAAAAGCAAAGTTGATGCATGATGACCTGGAGCCCCAGGGAACTGAAGTGAAGGTGGGAAACAAGCACACAGCAAACAGCTTCCACTGCTTCTCACTCCAGTCCCTACATCAAGCGCAGCTTCCCTGGAATTTCATGTTCAGCCTCTCTTCCAAGCTCCACAGGTGAACAAACAGGTACTCTAGCATCTCCTTTCTTTGTACTTTGGGCAGCACAGACCCACCATGGAGAASTGGAATCCAAGGGCAGATCTAAAAATGGGATTCCCACTTGCCACTCTCTCCACCTTTTCTCCATCTTAGCCCTGGGCTGGGAAACAAAAGACAAGAAACATTTAAAAACCATCCTTGAGGTTTTTATGGTTGGATACCCAGGCCTGGGAGAAAGCCCTTCCCACCACCCTCTTGGCCTTTGCCCAGTCTGAGGAAGTGTGGAAATGMACATCCAAACCCGAGTCAGACAGCCTGGGATGTTTTCTGCACACCAAACGCCACATCCSGAGCACCAGGAGCCTGAAGATGCTCTGGATTGCAATTCACAGCCTCAGTGAGCCCTGCATGGGAAAGCCAAGTGGTTTGTGCACAGAGGAGATAAAAGTTGCTGCTTTTAAGAGCTAAAATATCTGTGGGAGTTACTGGCTGCTTACAGCAGCGAGCTTCATACAGCCTCCCAGACTCAGAGACTTATCAGAAGCAGCAGGTTCAAGTTCCTTACTTTCGGAGCCAAGCTCCTAACGGGAAACTTCTCGCGACTGCTTCTGAGAGAGGCAATTGGAACTTTCAGAGCTCAGGAAAGCGACGCCCTCCGCCGAGTGCTGGCTCACCTRCCCGAGCACCTGCTGTGCTTCTATCCCACCTTGCTCCCTGCTTTCCACGTTCATTTCAATAAAAGAAACCTCCAAGCTCTTCCTCCAGCSCCAGCCGCATCTTCCCTGCGCCCGCACACTGCCCTACCTGCTCAGGCGCTGCTCCCCTCTCCTGCGCTGCCCCTCGGCACGGAGCCGGGCTGGGAGAAACTCCAGGTTTTGTTTCCCAGGAAAGGCTCTGCCGCGGGCTTCCCGCCGTCCCCAGCACCGCAGCGGGACAGCCTCCGCGCAGCGCAGCCCCCGCCGCCCACTCCCGTTCCGGAGCCGCCGCCCTCCCCGGGGCTTTTCCCGGGACCCGCCGGCTCGCCGGTCCCGCTCACTTTCAACCTCGCGGCAGCCGCAGCGCCCGCCCGGCTCCTCCACTGTCTCGCCACGGCCCTCGACCCCCGCGCCCGGGGCTCCCCAGCTGCTCCCGGGCAGCGCGGTGGCGGCAGCGGCRCCGCAGCTCCGCCCGGCCGGGACCGGGAAAGCGCCACCGGCSCGGCTGCCCTGCAGTGCCCGATGTTCCCCACAGGGCGGCGGCACGGAGCGGGAAAAGCCTCCCCTGGCTGCAGCGCCACGCCGCGGCCAGCAGGGGACAGCAGCGAGGGCGGACAGGGGGGCCCGGGCAGCCCCGCCCCGAGGCTCTGGGACAGGGGAGAACCCACAGGGTTTGGGAACATTGCAAGATCATAGAAAGTAACTTCCCTCCTCTCTCTCTCTGACCCATAGCCAGAGCAGTCGTGTAGAACGTGGACGAGTCATGGAAGGGATCATTCACGTAGGAAAAAAACCCCAAACTCTAAAGACACTAAACCACCCCAAATTTCAAGCCGAAAACACGCTGCTTCCTTAACAGGAGCGCACAAAACTCTGTTAAGCCAGAGAGGAAATTACAAACCAGAAAAAGAGCCAAAAGAAATGCTCTGCTTCGATACACTCTGCGGTTAATAATTCCCAAGGAAATTCCCCACACATCTAAGCAATTACCAATAATTTTTCCTCTGGAATCATTACTGACTTCGGTTTCTGTTGAAGTGTTTCAYACAYCCATTGAGGGTTCAGGGGTTTGCTTGGGTTGTTTATGGCTCATCCTGACAGGCCCAGGCCAAAGCCACCCACCCCCATCACAGCTCCACCCCCAATTTCAGTGAAATATTGATATAGTTCATAAATACTCCCCTTCCCTGCTCCTAAGTYCCTCACTGCGCATCCAGGGAGCGGATGTACTCCGTCCTTTGTTCCCAACAGCACCTCTCCAGACCAAATCCCAGTTCTCACAGACACAAACTAAACATCCTCATCAAGTTACAGAGCCAGGGGATGACATTTGGGAACAATCCTTGCTGACTGCAGGGAATTCAGGCCCCATGGCTCAGTCTGCATCAAGAAGACACGCTCAGGCAGCAAGTCAGTGCAGAGAAGTGATCCAGAGGAGGCGTGGGATTTTCTGCTCTTCCTGCAGCTTTTCCTTATGGCTGAGCAATTCAGAACAAGGCCTGAGCAGTCAGGATTGGAGAATAAACAAGTAGCGACCCCTATACTTGGCAGCGGAGAAATCCTACGACGATAAAAATTTTAGGAGGTGGAATCCCATTTTCAGCCATAGGCGCCTGGTTGCAAACGATGGCTGTTTTCCCTGGGAAGGAAAGCTTTCCACCCTAGTATGTTGGRAGCAGGTCAGAGGTGGAATCCAGAAGTCCAAGGCCAGCTGCCCTAGTTCCCGGCAGCTTTTGTCTGGGAGAAATCCTGCAACGTTCGCAATTTTTGGTGGCAGAAACTTATTTTCGGCATTGGGCTGCCCCGCTCCTCATTTTCACTGGCCACACCTGGAACTGCTCCAACTCTCCTCACATCACTGACAAAACCTGTGGCTGCCCTGCCCCTCCTCACCCTAACTGACCACACCTCGGACTGCTCCAACCCTCTTCATCTTCCCTGACCACCTCTGAGGCTCCCTTACCCCTCCTGACTCTCATGGACCACACCCAGCTCTTCCCCAACCCCTCCTCACCMTCACTGACCACACCCCCGACTTCCACCCTACTTCACATCTTCACTGACCAAACCTGGAACTGCCCACACTCTCCTCACCCTCACAGACAAGACGTGTGGCTGCCCGGCTCTCCTCACCCTCACTGGCCAAACCTGGGACTGCTCCAACCCCTCCTAACCCTCAGAGACCCCAGTCACGGCTTCTCCCCTACTTCACATCTTCACTGACAACACCTGGGACTGCCCTACCCCTCCTCATCCTCACTCATCACACCCTGGGTTCCCCCACCCCCTTCTCACCCTCCCTGACCACACCTGGGGCTGCCCCACCCCTTTTCATCTTCACTGGCCACACCTCGGGCTGTGATTCCTTAACTGCCTGAAGACTGTTTGAATCTCATCCTGACCGCCAACGTTATGATTTATTTTATTTGCAAGGACACTCAGTAATCAGGAGCCCTGCTCTTGAAGCAGTCAGTGCACTMACTCACTCCATACAAACAGAAATACCAAATCGGCGGAAAAAACCCCTTTCGGGGCGGGTGCGTRCGGGGTGACCCATCCCCGGCCCGGCCCGGCCCCGCGGGAGGGAGGAAGTTTGGGCGCTACCGCCCGCCGTAGGCGGAGCCGCCGCGGCCGCACCCCAGCGARGCCGTGGCCGGGAGGAGTGTCTGCGGTGGCAGTGCCCGGGCGCGGGCGGGGCGATGGCGATGGCGATGGCGGGGGCCGGCGGCGGCGGCGCGGCGCGGGGCCGGTTCGCGGTGGTGGGCGGTGGCATCGCGGGGGTCACCTGTGCCGAGAAGGTAAAAGGGGCCGCGGCCGCGCCGCCCTCGCCGCGCGCCTGCGCACCGTGCTCTCCCCGCCTTCCCCGCGGGAGTGCCGCGTTGTGCCTGGGGGCGTAGACCCCGCTGGGCGCCGGCCGGAAATTGTCCCCAGGGATCCGGGATCGTCCCCGACCCCGTGGCGGAACCTCAGCGGCCCTGTGTAGCTGCCTGGGCCGGCCGTGCGCTGGTGGAACCGGGCTGCGCGGCGGGCGGGACCGSCCCGGTGCGTGCCCTTACTTAGGAGCATAAACCCCCTCAGCGTCAGCTTGTGCATGGTCGTAGAAACAGTTCGCTAGATCTACACAGTAACTGCATAAATATTCGCTTAATAGCACCCTGRGGATGATAGTCCATTTATCAGTTTCCTAAATAGGGCTTAAAATACCCAATAGAAATCAGCATTTCCTCTGTCAAAATGAAACCTGTAAACAATTAGTCAGTGCTATGCAACAAAAATATGTGTGTCCAGCAACTGGGTGTCTCCAGAAATCACATGATCATAGTCTGATCCATCAGACGGCCTTCGGAATATTGTGACAATAAAGTAGTCCTTTACACTGTGCCTGCAGTTCTTGAAGGTATATGTATGTAGAAATGAATTAAAATGAATYAGTTGCTGTCCTTCTGTTATCCTGAAGTAGTGTTTATTCAGCAGGGTTCTACAAGACTAATACATTAACATATATTACTTTTCACCAGTAGTTTTATTGTGTTAAAGTCAAAATCTGATGATGACACTCATCATGGTTTCTGTTTCTTTCTTTACAAGCTGGCTGCAGAATTCCCATCGGAAGACATTTTTTTAATGACAGCTTCTCCACTTATAAAAGCTGTAACTAATTTCAAGCAGGTAAAAGAGACTTAATTTTTCTTACAGTAAGACCTCTTCAAAGTTTACATGTGCGGGTAACTTACGACCCAATCCTAAAAATACTCATGACTTTGAACTTGTTTTCACATTAGTGTGATTGCAGTGGTGTTAGTAGGACTGATGAGCTATTTTTTAGTGATCCATGATCATTAGTAATTGCTGAATATATTCACCAATTGAGCAAAGGTTAAAAGGGTTTAGGATTAAAATTCTCTGTAGTACTTTGACTCTTTAACCAGGAATAGGCATGAAAAGATGCTGTATTGAAAAGGGGAACTTCTAGCAGKTACATGCTAACATGTTTTCAGACAAATGTGGGCTTTATGTTGTGACTTTTCCTGGAAATGAACATAACACATTCTGTTACAAGCTTTAGAAAAACAGATGGATAAATTATCCATATTTTTAAATACCTCTTTTCTTCCTACAGGTCTCCAAAACCCTTGAGGAATTTGATGTTGAAGAGCAGCCAAGTTCCCTATTAGAAAAACGATATCCCAATATTAAAGTTATACAGTCCGGAGTAAAACGATTGAAAAGTGATGAACATGTAAGATAATGTTTTCTTTTTTATTTGGTTTTTCAAGTTATGTATATAAAAATAATTTAAGAAGCAGTTGAATGTTTTGGGTGAGAAACTCTGTTCAAGAACATTCTGGTTATTGAAGTGTTGCCAAAATTACGAGAAAATACTTCTTAACTTTGACTTACTGCTTAACACTGTTTTTCAAGTAGAAATATATAAAGGGGACAAAATAAATCTTTAAAGAACYAACATTTCCACATTTTCTTTGTTCTTTTTATCAGGGAATACATTGCAAGTATGAGCAATGTACAGCATGTACACACACCCTTGTCAGCATCCGTGTGAACATGTTATTTTCCACTTCAGCATATGTGAGAAACTCACATTCTGATCCCAAAATGGGTTTGCTCACTTCTAAGTCTTGGAGATATGATTCCAGTTAGATTCTGCTAACATCCTGAATCCAGTGGTTTTCTTATATCATTACAGTGATAGTGTTTTAGTTTAGGGCTCTGTAGACACAAATAATTAATGTATATGGGTTTGCAGGATCTTTTGCCCCGAACCTTTAAAAACTCCCGTTGTGCGAAACCACTTTAAACTATGCAGCTTCTAGTTTGTAAAAMAATAAATAAGGTCATAAAATGTTAACATTTAAGATTTTCTTTCTCAGAATGATGTAGCTTGTTTAGTGCCTCCCCTTTTTCTTCAGCAAAGAAGAGAATTTGCAGTCTTTCTAAACTGTGTCTTATCCTGTGCCTGGTTAACAGAGACCCACTGCTGCTGAAATGTTTTGAATGAGATCCTTAATTGCTAATACACAGCAGTGCATAGCTCTGTTACTGGGCCAGAGGGACGTTTGTCATATAGAAAGCAGAGTTGTAGCACAGCCAGTGAGTACAAAGTGCCACCAAGTGGTCACTGTGTGCAATTCCCAGTTTATTGGCCATACACTTGTGAGTGGGATGAGAAYACCTGACACACAGTCAGTGAGAGTATGAAGGTTTGTTCCTTAAGCCAGTTACGGCTTTTAATATCTGCAAATTACTGCGACATTAGGAAAAAAGAAAGCTGATGTTCTCTCAGATGTCTTAATTTAGATGAATTCTCGTAGATGAACTGGTTTTTCTTTTCTCTTAATTGTTAACAGAAAATTTACACTGAAGATGGGAAGGAATACATATATGAAAAACTCTGCCTGTGTGCTGGAGCCAAACCAAAATTAATTGTTGAAGGAAATCCATATGTATTAGGAATCCGGGATACTGACAGTGCTCAGGTAAATGTGCTTTGGATTTATAAATGTGTAATATATTCCTGGATCTAGTGCACAATACTAAAAATTACTGTGGATTGAAATGGAGAAACAGAAGATGATGTTTGTTATTATATATCCTTAAACAGGAACATTTTTACTAGAAGAAAAACAGCCCTATAATGCCACCAAGTAAATTAATTAGCCACTAAATTTGTTAAGTTTATAGATAGCTCATACACAGTATTTCTAACATGATAATGTAGAATAAACAATATTCTTTCACCCTCCAGGCAGAATCCAATCTGAAAATATAAACAGGAAGTAGGCACCAGTAGAAACTTCCCTGGGAAGGTGTATCTGGTACATGGTACAAAGGGCTGCTTCTTACCGTGAAAAGTTACTGAAGGAATGACTTTCTACTATCTTCTAGTTCTACTGGAATATTTCCTCATTGTACAGAAAAGAGTTAGTTATAGTCAAATATGTGGACAAGTTTTCATGTGAGAAATGACTTAATAGGCTAAAAATTGAGCTTGGAAGTCAGAGGTGAGGTTTCAGTGCTATGGGCTTTAGAATTAGAGAAGGCAGGGTGAGAGTGAGCACTGCTTGTCCATAACATGGAACTGTCATTCATCAAATAAAGTTGGACCTTGAGGATAAAAAAGGAGTTATATTTTCAAGTAAACTGAAATTGTTGTTTGTAACATCAGCTTGTTACAGATCTCAGCCTAACTATGTGTGTATCAGTAGTCTGAGAAAATCAAAATAAGACCAAGAGCAAGAAAATATTGAAAAGGGAAATTGGTTTGAGGGAACATGATCTAAGTTGTAATTGACATTTTTCCTTTCTTAATGCAGGCTTTTCAGAAGAATTTGGCTCAAGCTGAGAGAATAGTGGTGGTAGGAAATGGTGGGATTGCCCTTGAATTAGTGTAAGTAAACAAAAGAGACGTATTCAAATAAAATCTGTAACAATGCAATGTTAAATCCAGTGTACATGAGTTTGGGGGAAGGTTGAGTTATAAAATGGTAGCTCTCAAAGCATTTAGTAGCAAAACTGTATAGKTTTTTTGCAATGTAGTGGTTCTTACTGACACATAAAATCAGGAAAGCTCCAGAAGAAGCTTTGGCACATACATATCAAGAATACACAGTTCATGTTCCACGTAGTACAAACAAGATCCAAATGCCTGTTTTTAGCAGTGGGAGTCTGGCAGAAATGTATTTCTTTTTCATGATGGGGAGCAGGAAATACTAAATATTACTATAAATTTGATCTGCCTCCTTTCACCCCTGCCCTAGTTCAGTTGAGGTTGTGTTGGTGAAAAAGTATGACTTGTCAACTTGAAGAGATTTTTTTTTAATGGGTTCCTTATGTAAATATATGGAAGTGGATTTGCTAGGTTGGAAAATCTTGGATCCCTTAGTTCTGCCTTCTGGAAGAGAACCTGACACGCTTTTACTTGAGTTGGTAACAGGCAGATCATTGTCAGGTGGTCTGTCACTTTATCCCTTGTTTAAATGTCCACAGGTATGAAATCCAAGGCTGTGAAGTAATCTGGGCTATCAAAGACAAAGCCATTGGGAACACTTTTTTTGATGCAGGAGCAGCTGAATTCCTCATCCCAAAGCTCACGGCTGAAAGCCGAGAGGCTCCGATSGAGTGTAAAAGAACCAAGTACACCGTGGAAGGTATGGGGGTTTAGTTCCCTGACACTGCAGCAGCAGCATTTCATATCAAAGATTGTCTKAAAATCAGTTCATTTAGCAGGTTGTAAATAAGGCTTACTGTTGTCATTAATGACATTTCCKTCTTTGAAAAACTGGAAGTAGAAAAGCAATATAAAAACCCATCAGAACTGATGTAGACACGTGTCAGCATGTAATACAGTTACTTGCAAACTGTAAAAAAGTGCTTACCTTTATATCTGTGCCAAATTTATGTTAATTCCCTGTATTCCATCTGCTGAAGAACTTGTTGTGTTTTCTGTAATGCTTCGATGTTTTTCTGAATTATGTCAGCATCATATAGGAAGGAGCTGTCATGTAGTACGATATTGGAGGAGCAGGGGAAACTCACAGAACATTGTTATAGATGGAGTGAAACTGCAGTCTCAGAAACAACAATTAACTGGGACTGCATGGACAAACATCACACAGACATATGTATGACCAAAATCGTAACAAAAAGAAGAGCACGGTTCTAGACATCAGGCAGGAAAAATAAGGATATTACACACTTTCATCTTCCCTTTTGGCAGGCAGATGGTATTTCTATTCATTGAGAATCCTTATTGATTCTGTGGACAGGGAAGTGTGTGCACTAAATCTGATATATTCCATCTCTTTTCTTCAGGAAGTGAGGAAAAAGAACGACCCACAGCAGCATCTGACAAACTGGGCAGCGCTTTAGGCCCTGACTGGCACGAGGGCTTACACCTGAAAGGGACTAAAGAGGTATGGAGATAACCTTGCTTACATGTTTGTGTGAATGTTGGGGACATGAGTGTTGTGAAGAGTTTCATGTTTGAAACAAGGTAAAAATCCTCACATTTAGTGGGTTTTTTCATGTATGAATTCCTTAGCTGTTAGGTCTTTGCATCTGTTTTGCATTTAAAAAATGACCTTTCAAAGGTGATCAGTCATAGATTCTACAGAAAATGGCTTTACAATGCCAACTAAAGGATGTTTAGGATATTCAGCAGCTTAATCAGTGGTGATTTGGCTGTTGAAGGCTGTGGAACTGTGCTTGTGTGGTGGAGAATAAAACCATTCAGGGCCCAAATCCACAAAATAGTTTAGAGAAACAGGTAACTTCCCAACTTCTGGCTTGAGCTCAGAATATGACTGAAACATGAGTTGATGGTACAGAATATTTTTTCTTTTTATAGTGTTTAGAACATAAACTTATTATTGTTATCAGAATTTAATTCATGATAGAAAAATGAAGGATTTGCAATCCCAAAAGACAGAAAAAAAATGAGTTTACTTTCTTCTGTTCTGATAAGTTTTGAATTCTCTTCCTGTAAGCTCAGGGGAACTTGAATATGTTTTCTGGCATGCCAGAAAAATCTAAATTGTTATGACATTTCAAGGAACATCAAATACCTGCTGAAAAAGCAAATAAATTGCCATCGGCTAGGGTTAGATCTGTGCCAAAAAAAGGAGAAACTGTGGAAATTGAGCTAGTGGGCTGGGATATATGGTGGGGGTTTTTCCAGTTTAGTAATGTCAATCTATTAACAATCTTGTGATTCCTAATTTACAATTTTGTCCATCTTTCTTTAGTTTTCTCATAAAGTACATATTGAAATACTGTGTGAAGTAAAGAAAATACACTTACAGCAAGAATTTATCCAACTGCAGYGGACTTCCTTGCCTTTTCCTAAAGAAGGCAAAAATGTGGAACCAGATGAGGGTGAGTGCCGGTGCTGATAAGATGTTGAAGATAAATCTGTGGTGGAGCATGTTTGATCTTGTTCGCTGTTTTCAAGCAAATACAGATTTGAAAAATAAAYCCTTTACCTCTATAAACTGAGGTCTAGCAATTTATAGTAATCAAATCTATGGGCTACAATTAAATTACAAAATCTTATGGSTCGGACCCTTTTTTCCACAAAGTAACTGAAATCTTCTATGCAGAATATTCCCTCTTTATCACAGTCCATTAAAGTAATATTTTAATAGTCGAGTTAAAACAGAAGAAAAAAAACACCAACCTTTTGTTGTCAAAACTGAAGTAAACCTTCAAAGTAGAGGAAAATGTTCCTTTTTTTATGAATAATTATGCCTATAAATTCTACCGAATTAAAATGAATATTTAAAATACTATTTTAATARTCAGTTACTTCCAGCATAAGTCAAATCTGTAATGTTCTTTTTGCTTTTGAGGCATTTCCTGTGCATCTGTAAATTTATACATAAAAGCATATTTGGCAATTGCATACTTCAGGACAACATCCCACAGCACACAGTATTTTCCCCCTACAAATGAGGGCTTTGATTTAGGAAAATTCCAAAGAAAGTTRTTAGTAGGAGTTGGAGTTAAGATCCCAAATCTTTTTTTTCTCTAGTTCTGTGTGATGGTAAGAAGTGTTACAGGTAACCTCTGATTATTGTTTCCTTTTTTTTTAAATTTTAATTTTTCTCTACCTATTCAGTGACCTCAAAGCTGTGTTTTTTTCTTTTTATTTCATATCTTATCATAGGACATAATTAATAAAATAACTTCTGTTGGTTACATTCTCAGGGCAAAATTTTCCCCTTTTTCAGTGCTGTGGCCTGTATATGTGGAATTAACCAATGGAAAAATTTACGGCTGCGATTTCATTGTCAGTGCTACTGGAGTTGTGCCAAATGTTGAACCATTTCTTGATGGCAATAATGTGAGTATGCTGATTTCTTTTGAAGCTTTTTAACTAAGATGAAAGCAGCTTTTTCAGCTGGTTTGTGCTTCTGACATGAAAGATGGATTGCTGAAGATTTGACTATTGAGCAGCATCTCAAAATAAGGCAGGTACATTGACAGTGAAACATCCAACGTGATAAAAGTGCGTTTGATTTGTGGTCTTGGTTTATTCTGTTGTTCCCCATGTGTGTATACACAGTATAAATGCAGTATAAACTGTTAAATTATATATATAAAAGAGAGAAAAACTTCTGTATAATTGGCTAATGTGGCAAAAATGCAGAATAATTTTTGTGTTAATTCTGCACCATATTCTTACCTCATACATCTTGACATTTTCTCCTGGGAAGGAAGCAGTTATTTCCRATATTTTTCCTCTGGAACACTGAGCTGTAGAGGTGCTCATGTTCATCAAGGGGCGTCACCCTGAATCAGCATCCAAACRTGGATGGTGATTCTGGAGTTCTTAGCTGCTGTGTGAATTTCCAGGCCTTGAGATCATTCTGTCTGTGTTTGGTGTCTGCTCAGCAACAACTAAAACATCCCTGGGTTATTAACACTGTTTACATCATAAATCCAACAAATAGCCCCATACAAGGAACTACTAAGAAAATTATCCCAGACAAAAGCAGGATGTTGGGGTATTTGGTGTTTAGTGGTTCCATCTGATTAGGCAGTGCTCTGATTAAAGCAGAAGAAAATGCTGAAAACAGACCTAATGTTGAGCCACGAGATATTTCCAGGCCTATGCTATAAGTTTAGACCAGGAATTCAGTTTTTCCAGTGGTATTTTGCAAAAATACAAAATGAACTCCTGAGAGATGTCCCTTTAACACATTGTGTGATTTGAAATTTGGGAAGCCCCGTTACTTCCCTGCCTTAGCATCAGTAATAGTCCTTTAAAAGCCTGTGCTGTGTTCTAGAAATAATATTAATAATGCTTTCTACCTTCYATGGAGGTCTTGCCACTTGGGATAGTTAAATAATAAAGTGACAGATGACTGCTTAATGTGGAGGAAGTTGAACGACTTGCTTAAAATGATTGCATTTCTTCTTGCTGCTGTGTGCAAACCCTTCAGTTTGCCGTGGGGGAGGACGGAGGGCTGGAGGTGGACAAGCACATGCGGACGTCGCTGCCGGACGTGTACGCAGCTGGAGACATCTGCACRGCGGCGTGGGAGCCCAGCCCCGTGTGGCACCAGGTACACCCTCGGAGCGGCGTGATCCGCAGGGAATTGCACACCATGCACACACCGAGGAGGGAAAGGTTAAGCAAGTRGATAAGCCCGGGGGTGTTGACGACAGAGAGTTTTATGGAGGTGGCTGGAAACCGAGCTGGCCAGCCCTTCTGAGGATTAAAAACACAGAGTGTGGTCATGGCACAGTGACGTGTGGCTTGTCACTAAAATCTTCCCAATTYTCTCTTTCAGATGAGACTGTGGACCCAAGCTCGGCAGATGGGATGGTATGCAGCAAAGTGCATGGCAGCAGATGCCTTAGGGGAATCTATTGACATGGATTTCAGCTTTGAACTGTTTGCTCACGTTACAAAATTTTTCAATTACAAGGTAAATACAGTCTGATAGTCTTAAACCACTGAGTAACACATACTGCTTACTTATACTCCCTTGCTGACCCTGAGCAGATGCTTTAATAKTGACAAAACAGGTTTCTTTATAGAGTAATTAGTCTTAGCTTAGATTTTCTCCATTCATACTAATGTGTATGATATTTCAAGGTGAAGATTTTTGAGTCTGGTGATGAGGGTTTGCAAGCAAGTGGCAGGGGAAGGGTCCCTAGTGACAAATATTTCCCTGTTTGCATSAGTGTTCTGAGGCCTAGAACTGTTAGCAGCAGAAATACTAAAAAGCCATTGCACTGTTCTTATGAGTGCTTTTCCCTTTTCCTGCTTTAGGTGGTGGTTTTGGGAAAGTACAATGCTCAAGGGTTGGGCTCAGACCATGAGCTGATGCTGAGATGTACCAAGGGACACGAGTAYGTGAAAGTGGTGATGCAGAACGGCCGAATGATGGGAGCTGTGCTGATTGGAGAAACGGACTTGGAAGAAACCTTTGAAAACTTAATTTTAAATCAAAKGGATCTTTCAGCCTATGGTGAGGATCTCCTAAATCCAGATATTGATATAGAAGATTATTTTGATTGAACAATACAAGGTTTTGATACTAAGTAATACATCTTATAAAAATGTTTTCTGAGGTTTATCAGAAATGAGGGATAATTGCAATTCTCTGTTAAGATTTTGTGTTGATCTTGTCAAAATTCTGACTGGGTACTGGCACAGGTACCAGCTAATGGTGCAATCTCTGTTGAGCGGGCTCAGCTGAACAGAGAACAGTTTTAGAGCACAGGGTGCTCAGAGCTCTTGCTACCTGGAATGTGGGGTGCAAATAATACGGCCTTATCCTTTTTTTTTTTTCTTTTTTCCCCCCATAACTTTATTTCCAAAATAAATGCATTTTCAACTCAGCTAAGCACAGAACACAAGCTTTGCAAAATGAAAGCCAAGATGAGGTGTCAGTTGAGAGCAGCCTTGTAACTGCTTGTCCCTTCAGGTGTGTAGATGTTGTGGTAGAGCTGCACTGTATTCCTGGGAGAGCAGTTGTTTCATCCTGGCTTTTGATTTTGTTCTATACTTGCTACTTGGGAGTTGCTATTGATTTAGGGTCAAACTGGGAACAATTTATTGTACTCCACTCAATGCAAAGTTGGAAGTACATATTGAGACTTCTCTCAGACAAATCATTTAATTTTTTTTTTTAAGAAGATGACTGTTCTTAACTAAATCAAATTTTTGGCAAAGGTCTCAGCTAAATGATGGGTGAAAAGACTATAAGCTTTAGTCGCTGTCAGGATTTCATCAGAAAAATAAAGATGAAGAGCATGTTCTTAATGGTATTTGTTTTATATTTAAGTTGTTATACTTGTAAATGTTGGGCAAGGAAGGGAGAACCAAAATGCAGCCACCCAGAACTTGGGTTTATTAGGGAAAGTGAACTTGKCTTTTTGATCTTTGGCTGCTAAGATCTTAAAACTAAGTAAATAAAATTGAATCTGGTATTCAGGATCATGTATGCTTGAGAATGCTTGCAGGCAGCAGCAGCTGTTTAGTCTTTCCCAGGCTGGGAGGTTGTCTTGTTTGTAAACTAAAATTTAGGTACTTCTGAAAAGCACAGAAGTCATCAATTTCTATTTGAATAACAAGCTAGAGAAATCCAGTTCTAAGAGCAATAGACATATTTCAAAGGGATAAATACACATAACATTTCACTCATAAATACATAATATATTTCACTCAAATATGCCACAGTAGGGACACAGGTCCCTGCTCAAAACTGCAGTGATGGCAATTGCCCACATGGGCTGGCACAACCAGCCCTGGCACAGCAGCAGCTGTGATCCAGCCAGGGCTCCAGAGGAAGGATCCTGCAGCATCCCAGTCTCCAGCTGTCCKATGTCACTCCCCAGGGCTGGTGACAGCAGCAGCCCTGGGGGGAGCTGTGCCCTGGCTGAAGGAGTGGAGTCACCTGCACAGCAGGCACGAGGAACAGGAGGTGATAGGGTCGTCACAGAGACACTGCAGAGCTCCACACCACCCCAGTCCTGTGCTGCAAAGGAGGGAAACCTCGGGATGACTCACAGGAGCAGCAGGTGGAGACTACCACAGGACAGAAGTCCTTTCCACACTGCCTGATCCTGAAATAGTGTTACCACACACTAGGCTTCCAAAGGAGCTAAAAAGGCAACACGTTATTTAGGTTTTGTAATCATTGCTGTGTCCTAAGATATGCACCAATTATTTTGATAGGAAGCACTTTTCCCTTCACTATTCGACTTCTAGATTTGACAGTTTCCCWGTTCAGTTTCATTAAAAAAAATGAAAAAAAATACCATTCCTAAAGTACAACCTGAACTTACACACTGCATTGTCCATGGAGCAGCAACCATGATTAGATCCAAAGATCCCAGACCCTGCARTCTGGGACACTCAGTCAATAACTACGGGTTGGTCACCTCCACCTGCCTGCAGCTTCGGCTTCTTTGCTTTGAAGCTGGAACCAGAGCTGGGCCGTTTATGTTCCTGTGATTTCTTCACCACTGAGTTTTGGACAGTCTTTGACACARTCTGAGCATTTTCTCCGCTTCCTTTCAAATTTGAAGATGGAGATGGTTTGACCTGTAAAAGTTATAAACAATTTATTAAAATTCTAACATWGTTTTCCTTCTTTTTCCATGTTCCTACACAAGATATTTATGAGGTTGATTGCATTACTACAAAACACATTTTGAGCAGATACCAAATTATTAAATTAAGCTATAATGAAGAAGACATCTATATAGCAAATCAGTACAGATCTAAATACCTTGAAGATACTTTTCCTGTTTGTTATCCCTTCTATAGTGATGACGTGTCCCTCATTTTTCAGCAGCCGGGCTTTTGGTCCCACCTTCAGGTAGGATATTGTAGCAAAGGCTGTGAAGCTGAAATCCTCCCTGCACGAAGGAAATCAGTGTTACARGGGAAGCTTGGAGACAAAGACAAGCAGGGGGAAAATCAGAGAATCATTAATGTTCGAAAAGACCTCTGAGATCATCAAGTCCAACCATCAGCCCAGCACTGCCACCAAACCATGTCCTCAAGTGCCATTTCCACGTTTTGTGAACACTTCTAGGGATGGTGACTCCACCACTTGACAACCTTTCTATGATGAAAAGGGTACATTATCCTTTCTGATGGATGTTCCAAACAGCAGCTTCATTCTGCTTTATCTATTCAAGGAGATAGTTAACTTAGAGCTACTCTGGTCAACACTTAACATAATCCAGTTTGTGAACCTTTACACAAACACACACCCACTTGTCAATCTTTTGGAACACACGGAAGAAAGTGAGGATAAAAGATGTAATAAGTCCTCTGCTCACCCTCTTAATCATATAAAAAAGTCAGCTGTACAAAGAGATGGAAAGAAAAACYAAGACAAAAATAAAGGGATTCAATATTTGATTTGAACATATTTTTGGAACTTTTAAGAGAAGACAAAACACACCACACAGACAGMCAGCTTACAAAAGCAGCACTGTTATTTCCACTATGCTTTCTTAAAATTTAAAAGTACCACCTTTCAAATTAGCCAGTCTGTCCTGATTCAGATATCATGTGGGCAACCCCTTTTGCTTTCCTTATCCCTGGAATATGAGATCTATTTAAACTGCAGACTTCTCCAAAATGAAGCCTGCTGCGGACTTAAACATTCTACCTGAATACAGAAGACCCCAGCTTTTTAAAATTGCACAAGATGCAGCATTTCAAATGTTCCTCCAACTTCTGAAGTGGAAATATAGCAGTATTGGAGGGAAGAATATATTAAATGCATCTRAAATAAAAACAAGACTACAGAATGTATCCATTAATGCTATACAGAAGAGAGCAAAGAAAAATGACTACTAAATGTTAAAAAACCAAAACAAACAAAACAAAATAGTTATCTTACATACTTCAGATACTGCTGCAGCAGCAAATGGGCAATAATTCTCTCCAGCCCCTCTCGAGGGTGCTTGGGTGGAGTAACTTCAGGCACTCTGAACTTGGACACACCTTTCCCAGACCAGGCATCAATTAATTTTAGGGGGGTGAGTTTCTCACTCATGCTGTCAGCTTGCTCAAGGATCTTGATTAGATCCCTGCAGTATCCTGTTATATCCACCTTCTCACAGGCTGCAAATAAAAGTGAAAGAGTATTTTAAAAAGTGAGATAGTATTATGTATATCTTTAAATACATATCTTAGTGCTGTATAATAGCAATGCTTTTTTGTTTTTCTTTTAAACTAACTTAAATAAAGCTGTAACTTTCTGTCAAATCAGGATATATTTATACTCATATTTATCTTTCTGCTTCCTTATTGAAACTCCCATCTGACAAACATTTCTACTTRTATTTAATGTTACAAACCACGCAAATTATTTCAAAGCAGCATTTACAAAGCATAAAACTTGCAAGGTAGCTACTGTGTTACTCTACAGCTGGATTCCTTTTCCTCACCCATAGGGTTTATTATGAAAATATTAGAGAGCAGAGAAGAAGTGAAAAATATAAGTGAGACATTTCGTCTCTCAAGACACTTATGGACAAAATGAAACAGACCAAAAAGCAATTAGCTTCATCATCAATAATAATTCCAAGCACCAACACATCCATGTAGTACGTAATGATCATCCTCATACTGCATGATCAGATCATGGCACAGAATCACCCCAACTGCCTCCTMTGATACTAAGGATTAAGCACTGAAAAACAGGTACTACTGCTAGGTTTCCTCAGACCTTGTTTATGGATCAAAAGGCCCTGGAGGTAAAGCAGCAGTAAACAGGATATATTTCAACTTTATTTCATCACACAGCTCCTGCAAGCCTTGGGGAYAAGCCAGCTCCATATTCTTCCCAACCTCTTATCCCAGTATAAATTTCAGCTAAGCCCCATTTCTAATTAGAASACATTGTTACTTGCATGATTTTGCAAACCACTAGTATTATACAATTAACTTGTATAATGAAGGAAACTTAAATTTGGGTTGCCTACCTTACACACGAAAAACACAGAGAGAAAAAGTCTGGTTACGAGAACAGCTTTGAATACAGAATTATTCCTAAGTTTTTGCAAGTTGATCACTATTGCGGATAGGTAAAACCTTGCAAAATGAAGGCCTTGTTACCCTTGTAAAATCATGGTTCACTTCTGTTACTTTGGCTAAGTAAAAAGGCCTCTGGGAACCAGTTCAGCTAACTTAGAAGTAGAGAAAACAAGTTACATAACTTTCGCATGATCACCTCGTGGCTTATGGTGACTGGTTGAATTGTTTGTTGTGTTTCAATGGTATGTATTCTGATAAGGGCTAACTGCTTAAAAAGGCTTGGTTTTTTGTAATAAAGCTCACTCTCCTTCGCACCTGCCTTGGAACTCTGTGTCTCTCCATCGACACAGATCACTGTATTATCCAAATGCTTTTTGCAACAGATATGTGATATGAGACRGTATTTTCCACATATCCCAAGAATTCACCTAGGTGGTCCTCAAAGAGACTTAAGGTGATTTTGTGTCCAGTTAGATGCCCAAGACCAACTTTCYCTCAGCTCTCCTTTCAGAGCTTTCTTGCTGTCCATGGTGTTTCCTATGCCTAAGCCACAGCATTCACTTTTTAACTGCAGCAAGAGACACTTTGTTCATCTTCTGAGTCTTTCAGCTTTCTGATGGGTATCAAAAAGATCACAGCAAACCCCTGAAGCAGAGTGCTCAGTTGTTCTGCACACGTCATGCACAGTCCTGACACAGGAACACCTCGTGAGCATGTGGCACTAAAATCCTCAGGGATTTTTCCAGGCAAGTTGTGAGAGGATATGCAAACTGTACCTTCTCAGAGCCTAAGTGTGAACAGTTTGGCTGCRGAGAGCAAGGGGCTCCTCCTCAGTAAAGCTTTCACACCCAAACAAAGCCCAAAACAAAACCCAACACATACCAGAACGTTTTTAAAACGGGTAAGCCAATCTCCCCCTTGCCCCAGCTTCCCTTTTGGGAACAGGTGAACAGCTGAGCCTGAAAAATATCAGTGTCCAGCCTCAGGCAAAAAGCCAAGCCAGGAAGTATCCTGCTAAGCACCCTGAACCTGGCAGCACTAAGCCACCAAAACCTGATATTCATAACAAAATCTGCACCTTGAAAACAGGCAGCAACACAAGCACAGGTCACAAAAGTTGCTTATAGTTTTTCTGCACCAGGTATTTCTTTAAACCAACTTTTTCCGTGTTCTCTGCCCTTTCCTTACCATTCTCTCTACAGCAGTTGTCACACATTCTGTTGCAGTTTGCAGAATCCCAGACTTCATCAAAATGATGGGCTATGAGCACCCGGCGACACCTGAAGAGCAGAGAGGGAACATAAAACCCAAGTGAATATGTAACAGCTGTGTTCTTGTTTTTGTGGGTAGTTTTGTGATGGGTTAATTTTCATTTTATTTTGGKGTTTTGCTTGTTTTGTTTTTGCTTTTTTTTCACATGCCCTCTAAAAACCCCAACCAAATTAGCCTATTTAAAACCTAAGCAACCAAGCCACCACAGTAACTCACTTGTTCGTATTTTGGCAGTAGGATACCATATCATACAGCTTCTCTTGCCCAACATTTTCCATCACTACCATTGAGCTGATTCTGAATATATCTCCAAACCCATAATACAAAATGCAGTCAGCTTTTTGGTCATCTCTACCTGCAAGGCATTAAAATGAACAGAAAATTTAAACCTCAACAAATTGCCCCTCAAGTTTCTTGAAAACCTTTTCTCCACATAGATTCAAATTTGTCTGTGAAAAAGTAATGAGACGCACAAGGTAAAAAACAAAAAAAAGACCAAAAAACCCCAAAACACTACAAAACATTTTTGTGGGGTTTTTTTGGTCATAACAGCTATTTAGTGCTGCTACACATTGATCAAGCCTTAAAAATCCCTGCTCCAGACCCCCCTTCTTGTAGTTCTGTGGCCACTGAAATCATACAGTGATTAGACATCATCTAGAGACAATCTGAGCAAATCACACATCCCAATTGCTATACAAAGAAAAATATTAAAAAATCATATATCAAATCCATTTCATGTTATTCTGGTAAGTCACAGATGTCATAAAAATCAAGTAATTAAAAAAAAATGCTAAGGTAAGGTCTAGGTACCCAGTTATTCTTTGTTACACTGTGGCAGAGGCCTGCTCATGAATGCAGTTTATATTTAAAGCTTCTTTACAGAGGCAGAGGGTCATTATACCCTTTGAAACCTCTCTCAAAGGCAAGAGACTTTGCAGAAATAGCTAGAAAACTGAAGGACAATTTTACTGTTTTCATGGAYGTAAATGGCAACTTGGCAAAAGCCACTTCCTACAGTACCTGCACGTCCACTCTCTTGATAGTAGTTTTCCATGGACTTGCTCATGGAATGATGAATTACAAACCTCACATCAGGTTTATCAATTCCCATGCCAAAAGCAACAGTTGCCACTACAACCTGAGAAAAAAGAAAAATATTAAGAAGTCATCAAGGTACCAAAGCACAATTCATTTAAATGAGACATAAGTCCATGAAAAGTATTTACTTAACCTGGATTTGATTTGTTGCCCATCCTTTATGAACTTTGGTTTTATATTTAGCATCCATGTTTGCATGGTAAGTCCCTGCCTTGATTCCCAGTTTCTGCAAACTCACAGTAACTTGCTCAGAATCCTTCTGAGAAAAACAGTAAACAATTCCTGCACAAAAGTGAAAGATGCCTCATTGTAATGCCTTAAAAAGGCCAAACAATCTCCAATAGTTTAAAACAATTGTGAAAGTTTTATTAATTTATAAAATAAATCATTAAAAAGCATTATACAGTCTTTGTGCCTATTTAGGCCACTGTATTGGTAAAACTTCAATTATCAGCGAGGACCTGTAAGGTAAAAAGGAAATATGGTGCCAATCCATATAATCATGGAAGTATTCTATTAATGTTCAAGGAGCACAATACTTATTAAAGCTTATTTGAAGGGGTGCTGTTCTTTATGACATCTATGGTGCCTCACCTGAGGTTTCAGTTACATCTGCTTTTTGTCATTAGTCAGACTGGGCTAAGTCAGGGATTACACACAAAGCCATGTGATTTGTGATCATCTTAGCACAGCTTGGACTGGGGGAGCTGCTCATCACAGCCACAGAGCTCCAAGCAGACACAGACTGCTGCTCTGGAAAACTGATTTCTGCTGCCTTGGCAGGATATCCCTCCTCTTTATTTCCACTACATAATTAATTTATTGATTACACTAAGTCCAACTTTAACAGTTCTGCTTTCACCTGCAATTCACCCCATAACACCCATTCTGGGCACTGAATAACAGATGAATCTTATGATCAAATATGAACAAAACATGTTAAAGATAACAAGTTTCCTGACACACAGATATTAAACCTGTGTGATTTAAAAACATACAGTCAATCTTTTCTGAGCCTTGCTTTTACAATCTTAAAAAAATTCCTATTATTCTTATCTATGTGAACATTTTTCTGTATACATCAACATTCTATTTCAATACCTCAGAAGATAAAAGTGAACACATTTAAACACTAATGAATGAAGAGAGAAATTATTCAAGGTATGGATCTCAATTTCATTTATTCTAATGCTGGATGTTTAATGTATGGTGAAGGCAGAATTTCTCTACACACTTCAGGATCACTTGAAAACATCCTTGCAATGCTGAAGACGATGAAAAATAACTTCAGCTTTTTTTGACACTTTTTACCTGACAGTCCTTTGTATCTTCCATTAATGGTCTTAACTATGTCCTCAATGAAATCTTCATTATTTGAAGGCTTATGCCGAACCTCAAAAATATAATATACACATGTCAGAGTTCAGGTGGGCAAACAGTCTGTCAATCTTATTATTCTACTTCTTCCAGGTTAATAAACACAACTATTCTGCCACTAAAAAAAGTTACTATATTCTCTTTATGAACAGTCAGATTACAACTCAAAAGTCCATAGAACACCAAACCCCAAAACAAAGCTGTGACTTTTCCCCACGCAGAACAATAAAAGAACCTGTGGCCAAAGTGAAAATACAGCATGACACAATAATTCACAACCACAATTTGCCATCATAGGGCATATTCTCCAGCAGGTTGCAGCAGCCTGAGCCTCCTGCCTGCCTCTCTCCTTCCAGCCAAACAACTAGGTAAGAAGACCTACCTCATAGTAAAGGTTGGGCCGGTTGAAGGAAGCAGTGAAGGTAATGCATTTCTGAACATGCAAAATGCTCTGGGCATCCTTTAAAACATGATTGGTAGCTGTTGCTGTCAATCCAATCAAGGGAGTATTGGGAAACTGTCTTTTCAAGATACCAAGAGACTTGTAGTCTAAGCAAGAAAACAAAAAGGGGAAAGAAAAAGATTTCTCGTACCACAAATCCAAACTTTAAAAAGTCCCTCCCCAATTTTCTTTTAGGCTCCCTCTAGGTACTGGAAGGTCACAATTATCAGAAAGCAAAATACATGGAAATAGAAGTCCTTAAAATGTTAGGAAAATAGGAGTGGTATTGAATTAACCAACACTGCGGTTATTTTACAGATATTTTGTTATTTTACAAACAGCTTTTGAGTAAACAGAGCTTTGCTAATAACAAGCAATGTGGAATTTGGATACATAGACCAGACTGTAATAATGACAAATTTTAAAGGCTCAGTACTGACAATCCCTTGCTGCCTTAGAACAGAACTGCAGCCAGAGTTACAGACCCAAATCCCACACTGCCTGTTGAACTGGCCTGGCTCTTGGCTCAGGCACCACGTTTTAGCAAAACCGCAAAGGGTGACTTTACAGTTAACATTGCTTCAAATAAGTTTTTCTTTCAAAGGCAGAGAAACAGTAACCAGTAAGTAACAATATTCTACAACTGCCAAGATAGGAAAGAGACTGAAGCACACTTTCTTTCCAGGCAAGCCAAGGGCATTTGTTTACACTTGCTTTAGAAATTATTAAAATATATCTCATGAATTTACAAAATGCTCTACCTCTTTCAGTAGAAGTGCCAGGGAGTGGGGTAGAGAATAACATTTTTTCATGCAGCAGGAGATTAAAGATAACTGTATGGCACATATTAAAGATGCCAGCCAAAAACTTTGATTTTACAAAGCTCCAATTAAAATAAGCTGAATAAAGCATTTTTCAGAACACTGACAGCAAAATTATGTTGAAATAATCATTTGCATGAACTTATCTCCTGGACAAGGATATAGCCATTTGTGAATTAAAGTCCTTGAGCTAACACAGGTACTTGTCGCACTTTAAGAATTTACTTAACAGGTGAAGGAAGCACCTGGCTTTGTTTCAGGCCCAACTCCTTATTTAGTGATGCCTGAACCACCCTGCAAATGGGATTTCTGAGGAGCATACCAGGCCTGAAGTCGTGGCCCCACTGGCTGCAGCAGTGCACCTCATCCACAGCGATGCGAGCCAGACACCCGGCCTGATAGGCCTTCTCCAGCTTGGACATGAACATTTTGCTCTTTGCAATCTTCTCTGGGGTCACATAAATGAGCTTCAGTTGGGAATTCCTGTTCAGCATTTCTGTGTGGACCCACTTGACATGTTCCTGTTCAAAATAAAAGGAGACATCAGGGGATAAACTGGGACAACACACTGAAGCTGCCCAGTGCTAAGGTTCTTAAGAAGTGATTAACAATTCAGAAGGGGTAATTAACAGAGGCTGATAAACTGTTATACAGTATTGACCACTATAAGCATTTGTAGAAGATTATATATATAAAATGGTAATTTTAATACTTGGAAAATCTGTGATGGAGCTTTGAAAAAGCAAAGTATTGAATACCTGGTTTTGCTTCATGGTGTGGTATCAGTATTTTCCCAATAAACTGKGAYGTCCCAAACATGCCTGTGGTTTACRCTACYGGTGTAAAATAATTCCTTGCAMACAACTGTGGTTTTTATTACTGAATTTTCAGAGTGCTCTGCATCAAAGCAGCCTTCAAGTCTGGCACATGGCATCAAGCCAGTGACTTATCAAATCCAGTGTCATGTTCAAGCTAATGATGACAGCCTCCTGCTAGTCAGGAAAATAACTATAAAAAAGCAATTGTYTAATAACAGACTGGGAAATAAGTTGCTTCTTGGCCTCTGGATCAAACAGCTCACCACCCTATAGCAAGATAAATAATTATATGTAAAAGCCTGCACTGCTCAACATGGTACTAAGGGGACAAAAATCAGCTMCTGCAAGTCTAGAAACTGAGTAAAAATTTACAACACACACCAGCCAAAGGTCCTTCACATCCGCTAAATAGCTCCAAGAAATCTATTTATTCCATTAAGGGTGTTGGATTACATGTGTTCTTGTCACTAAAACATGAACACAAGATACTTAACCACATTACCCATATCACAGCACCCTCCTGGCCAGATACTGTTGATAGAACAGCATTAGCTGATAAATCTGTGTCATCCAGTCAACACTCACAAGTAACTACACAGAGGTGAGACACCTACACAAACCACAAAAACCAAGACGACTTGGCAGGTAAACTTACCTTGCTGCTTGAGGCATTTAGTAAAGCTGCAGAAATACCCAGCTGTTCCAAAACCATGAGCTGATCTTCCATGAGAGATATCAAAGGACAGATCACCAGTGTAAAACCTGTAACAATCAATCATTGTGAGCAGTGTCACAAATATCTCCTCTAACACTAAATGCCCATGACATGCACCTTCTCTTAGGATCTAGACCGGAAACAACTGAGCTGCAACAAACAGAGCATAAAAATTAATATACAAAACAAAGCCAGTTGGATATCTGTGTAATGAGGTGCTGATTTACCACAGAACTAAGCAGTGGCTGGTAATGGTAAATTTGGTCTTTGTACATTAGAAAACTTCCACGCAACTGGATGGGTTATTTGAAAAAAAAAAAACAACCAAACAAAAACCACACCAAAAGAGCTGAAAAACTAGAACTGCATACTTATTTTTTAATAATTAATTTATAATGCTCCTTCTATAAAAGGGAGAAAATGAATCTAATTCTTTATACATGTCCTTTCCCCTCCCCCCCTTACATACCATCAGAACAGACAGCTGGTAACTGGTAGCAAAGGCTCTTTCCACCACCTGTAGGCATGACAAGAAATATATCCTTTCCTGCCATTGCAGCATTTACTGTTTCAAGTTGCAGTGATCTAAACTTCTGGAGTTTAAATTTGCTCTGCAGTGCAGTTTTTATCTTCTCATACCATGGAAAATCTGTTAAGGGAAAAAAAAACAACCCAACAAACATGTTTCATAAGCAAATTAAAATATGAGAAGGAGGGGTAATTTACATATTCAATAACTAAATCTGGCAGCAACACAATTTTAGATCTGGGAAAGTGCTTAAAGATTCAATAATGGCACAGAAAAAGCTCTACACAACCTGACTTTGCATAAACCAGTTTCTAGGGTGGACCTTTGAAAACTCAGTAAATTGTAAACAAAATCCACCGCCAGACCAAAGCTCTCATTGCACATAGATGTGAACTAACATGAAAAACTCCCAAGCAGATGAACTTCAGAGTGCTAATGATCATGTTAACTCATTAGTTCAAAATTAAATACAAATGAGAAGCCCAACCTGAAAATAAAACCAGACACTGAGCCCTACAACAGCTGCCCAAATGCTTCCCTCATACAAATGCAGCAATTACAAATTGTATAATGAAGTAGGGATACAATTTTTCCCATATATTCCATCAATATTAAACGTCTATTTAAAAAAAAAAAAAAAAAGAGGAGGTAGGGAAAGTTTAATCTTCTCAAAATAATCACCCCAACATGCTTATAATAGCTTTTTCTTTTCTTCAACAAAGCGCTAAAGAATGCATTTTTCAAAGAGATAAACTGTAAAAACTTAAATTTCAGATACATCAGGGAGCATATTAATAATTTTCATACCTTTAAAATTAAAATGCATAAAAACTGTGGGAACTCCAGGTTACACCACATGCAATGCAAGAATTAACTCTGGAACTTGAGGAGACATTGCAAAGAAATTTTAAAAGAGCACAGTCAAGATCCAAGGCTCTCCGAAACCAAGAAAAGCCTCCCACTGACTTCCATGAGCTTTACACTGGGAACAAATTTAGCTGCTGCTCTTACTCAACACATACACAGCATCTGATTGCAAAGATGTTACAGGAGGACAGAATTAGGCATAGAGCTACCCAAACCAAATATAATTGAAAATTATGCTATTAAACAGATTAAAGTATCAGTGTTCTTACATACGCATAATACTTCTCAAACACAGATAAATACAGATTAAACGACAAAATTAATTTCATTTTTAAAAAAGCCAAAAAAGCATATACATAAAATAGATACAGGCATTGCCAAATTGCAAGTGAAATAAAAAAGGAGGGGAAAAAAAATAATTAAAATATCTGAGTCAAATCTGGCAAGGCATAACATGGCCAAGAACCATCAACTATTCAGGACTTCAGTTAATGTTTAACTTGAAAGACAGCACTTCCCAAAGGACAGCAGCCCTTCCACCACCATGAGGCACTTGTCACTTSCACTAATTCTATCATAATAATGTTTTCTAGGTTATTTTTGGCAGTCAGCACCCATCTAATTTGCATTAATTTGGTAAGACAGTGAGGCTACATAACCCATCACAAATACCACCAATGTCCTACCCACTCAAGGAAGAGGAAACACAAAACCAGCAAGACACAACTCAGAGTGCAAAACTGTCATTATCAAACCTTGAGAAAATCCAGAGCGATTATTTTTAGAACACAAACAAGCAATATAAGTATTGCAATGTAATTTATTTAGTACACAAGTATTGAAAAAAAATTTACTCCGGGATTCTAAGAGCAAATCAAATCAAGTTGTGACTTTGCAACATGCAAAGAATGAAAGCAGTTATAACAGGCCTTTCCAACAGAGCAGATAATTCTGCCCAGAAGAACTCAAAATTAGTATTAGGAATGTCCAGGGAGTTAAGTACAAACATTGCCCCATAGAATTAAGATGGCAGGTCAGCCAACTGATGAAAATTAAATAGGACAATATCATTATCCAAACAAAACTCTGTATAAATGCATTTTCCCCTACTGAATTAGTTCACCTTTCTGTTAAAATATTTGAATTTGACTCTGCAAACCTTTTTTGTTCCATTCCTCAGCTGAGGTTTCAGTGTCTTTACTTCCACCTGCCTCCAAGTCTCCTGAGGACTGTTTTATCAGATTCTCCACTCTCTTCTTTTTTTGAAGGAGTTCCTGCTGTTTATCCACGAGCTCCTGTATCTGCATCTCCACTGCTTGCAGCTCATTGTCAATGGACACCAGCACCTCCTCTAGCACTGCAGGGAAAAGCAAGGAGAGGGCACAACAGAGACCCCAATCATATGCTGATGCCAGTACTAATTGTATTAATTGTACTCCAGCCAATCCCAAGGTGAGAATAACATGAGAAAGCTGTTATTAGAAAGTATTTATTTACACTTGAGAAGCAGCATTAAACTCAACAAGTTAAAGTCTTCTGGAGTTGAAAAYAGGGCCATTAGCAAAAAGTTACATTTTATGCACCTCCTACACAGGACAAGAGGATCTGCTGAACAACGAGGTTTGCATATAGAGGAAAAATGCTTCTACAAACACAAGCCATCCTTACACAAGGGAATCTTTGGCAGGCATTTGCCTCCTTCCATCCCAAAATGCATGTGTGTGAATTGCAGATTGTGTTATAGAAGGCAATCCCCAGAGTTTAAAGGAATAATTAACACACCCACCTGCATGCCAAGCGTGTAGCACTATTTCAGAGCCAGGTCAGAAAAGCATAAGAAGAAATTATTTCCTCCTCCACATGCAAAAAACCCAAGAGGTTTTGGTCCAACCATAGCAGATATGATAACGTGGTTATGAAAACAAAAATGTAGGATATGGAAAAAGATGAATGGCACAAAATGGGGACATATGTCTTCCTAAATGCCCACTGCTACTCAGCAGAAAAGAGTTTAAAGTATCTTAAAATATGAAGCATATTTTCAAAATATTGGAAACCAAGTAATTTTCTTGACAAACTTGATTTTCTCATACAATGGTTTGGATTGGACAGGACCTTAGAGATCATCCTGTACCAACCCCCCTGCCACGGGCAGGGACACCTTTCACTAGACCAGTTTGCTCAGAGCCCCATCCAGCCTGGCCTTGGACACTTCCAGGGATGGGACATTTTGTTTTAGTTTTAGCCAAGAAACAAAAAGTTATCCGATAAAAGAACCTTTTTCTTCAAATTTGAACTATAGTGGCATAAACCCCACAGASTCTTTTCTGCATACATTAAATTCGTATAAATAACCATCAGTAACACCAGGTGAATGTGTTTGTTAGTTAAAACACAGCAAAATGAACATATGGAATACCAATTGTGGATTACCTGCAACAGCTGTCATCTTTGGAGATTAAAGAATGTTATCCTTAGGAGACGTTATTTAACCAAGCAAGTGTCACTAAAAAGAAAATAAATACATTTTAAAATATATTTTATATGTAAACCTCCTAAACATAGAACAAATTTACTTCAAGAGATTCTTCCTTAACAAATAKAAGTTTAAGTACTGGTTCATTTAATTTGCTTATATAAATAAGCCCCACTAGTTGACAACTGCTTTTTCCCTTCTGCAAAAAGGACAAAGTTACAACCAAATCCCAAGGCCAGTCTTCTAAATGAATCCAAGTGAATTTTGACCAAGTCATAAATTTTCRGCAAGAGGAATGTTCTAACATAGACCAGTCACTCACTGAGCTTCCACCATCWTTTTTCATCTCTTCAAAGACTATTTTTACAGCAAAGTCTGAACAAATTATATTGTGCCCCTTGGAAAGGCAGCCACCATAATACCTAGAGAATCTCTTAGGAGGATGTACAAAGGTAGTTTGGTTCGGAAGAGGAGGATTGATTTTGAACAGAACATCAGTGAGATGAACAAAGATTTCTCCTTACTGGCTTATTTATTGTACAAACTTGGTATTTTCTCTCTGTTATTGAATTCTGAACTGTTTATTATATAGATGGAAGCCAAATCCAATGGAAGGTGAAAGGGAATAAATTCAGCAGATCCTCACTATCAGCTGATTCTACCATAACAAAAATTTTTCCTGCTCCTATAAAAGGAGGCGGAAATACACATTAAAAATAACGTGTGAATAAAACACTTCCGCATCASCCAGTGCCAGATCCAGACGCCTCTTAAATCACCACCAGGGATGGTGACTCCACCACCTCCCTGAGCAACTACTCTGATGTGGGAATATTCACATAATATGAATATTATAGTGAGCACGCACRCACACACGTGTATATATACATATATATATACATACACAGCGAACATATACAGTGCAATATCCCTCAGCATCCCTCACCCACACGCCAGCCGCGGGCACGGAGCCGGCATGGCCAGGCAGGGAGGCACCTGCTCGGTGGGCCTGCAGGACGGGCCGGGACAGATGGAGCGATGGATGGAGGCTACGGAGGGCAGCCAGGGAAGCACCTGCTCGGCGGGTGCAGGACGGGAAGGCGAAAAGGAGACTCAGGGCAGGGCGGGGAAGGACTGCCGGGCAGGGAAGCCCTTGCCCCGTGAATACAGGGCGGAGCGGGATGGTTGGAGGAAGGGATAGGGACGGCCAGGCAGGCGGAACAGGACGCCACCGCGTCTCGCTGCCGCGTCCTCCCCCGCRGCTTCCCGCCGCCGCCCCGCCTGTTAGTGCCGGCCGCGCTCCCGCATCCTTTATCCCTTATCCCTCATCCCTCACCCGCTCCCGCCCCGCCGTCCCGCTCCCACCTGCGCCGCGCGCGCCGGCCCCGCCCCTTCCGCCGCCCGCCCTTCGCCACTGGCGCGCGGGGCCCGGCGCGAGGGCCGCCCCTCCGCCAATCAGAGCCGGTCGCGGGCCGCGGGCAGGTGGGGGGGTGCCCCCGCGCGGCAGTACAAGGCGGCTGCTGATTGGCGGAGGGCCCGTCCAATCGGCGGGCGCCTCTCATACGGCGGGTGCGTGTTTCCGGAAGACGTGGCCGGCCGCCGCCGCTCCCGCCGGTCCCGATCCCCCTCGTTCCGCTCCCGGACCCGCTCGTCCCGCTCCCGCCGCCACCATGATCTCCCTGTCCGACACGCAGAGTAAGCGCTGCCGCCGGTCCCGGGGAGCGCGCGGGGAGGTTCCGCCTGCCGCGGGGCGTGGGACGGCGGGGGCCGGGGGGTTCCCGGGCCCGCCGGGCCCGCGCTCTTTGTCCGCAGCGGGGGCTCTCGGGAGCGGCCGAGCAGGGTTCGGCTGGGCCCCCGGACACCGGCTGGAAGCAGCGGTGGGGTGGGAGCGGACAGGGGCGGGTGGGGCTCCCGCGGCCGCATCCCCGCGGTGTGGAAGCCGTGGCGGCCCCGGTGCGGCGGTGCCGGGAGCTGGCGTGGATCGCGGAAAGGGAAATGGAATGGAGACGGACAGGGGAGCGCTCGGCCGGGACCCTCGCCCGTAGGAGGGCTCTGTCACCAGCGCGCCCGGCGTTTGGCTGGGGCTGCGAGTGCTCGATGTGGTGTGCTGTAGTGTGGAGGAATCACAGAATAGCCTGGGTTGGAAGGGACCTTAGAGATCATCCAGTTCCAACCTCCTGCCATGGGCAGGGACACCTTCCACTAGACCAGGGTGCTCAGAGCTCCATCCAGCCTGGCCTTGAACACTTCCAGGCATGGGGCAGCCACAGCTTCTCGGCACAACCTGTTCTAATGCCTCACCACTCCCACAGTAGACTATTTCTTCCCAATATTTAACCTAAATTACCCCCGTCAGTCTGCACCCATTGTCCCTTGACTGATCACTAGGAAGGAATGAATGAATGAAAGCTGAGCGGTAAACAAAGTAACGCTTAGCGCGAGTCTTGCCGTGTGCCTCCGTGTGGACGTCAGTGGTCTGGAACCACTTAATTACATGAGTGGCTTTACTGTGCTTCTCTTGCTGGTACCACACCAAACGTTTGCAGGTGCCTCTGAGGGGCTTCAAAGTGAGGATAAGACATTGAAGTGGAAGAAAAATAGAAATACTTGTATGTGGCTATAAATTTATTTCCACTGAGTGGAAGAACTTGGAAATAGAGATGCTTAAAGGGAAAATACAAAAAAATCAATGTAAAGAAATTCATAAGTGTGTTCTTGTGGCAAGGAAGGYCAGTGGGATCCAGGGGTGCATTTGGAAGTGTGGCCAGCAAGTTGTGGATCCTCCTCCTCTACTCAGGCCCAATGAGGGCACATCTGTAGTATTGTGTTCTGGGCTCCTCAGTATAAGAAAGACAAGGAGCTACTGGAGAGGGTCCAGCAGAGGGTCACAAAAATGCTGAGCGGTCTGGAGCATCTCTGTTACAAGAAGGGACTGTGGGAGCTGGGCCTGTTTATTCTGGAGAAGACTGAGAGGGAATCTCGTAATCCATATAAATATCTGAAAGGGAGTGCCSAGAGGATGGTGCCAGACTCTTTTCAGTGAAGCCCAGTGACAAAACAAGGTGCAATGGCCATAAACTAAAAGAAGTTCCACATCAAGATGAGGAATAACTTCTTTCTATGGAGGGTGGCAGAACACTGGAACAGCTGCCAAGGGAGGTCGTGGAGTCTCCCTCTCTGGACATATTCCAAACCCACCTGGATGCATTCCTGTGTTACCTCCTCCAGGTGACCCTGCCTTGGCAGAGGGTTGGACTRGGTGATCCCCAGAGGTCCCTTCCAACCCTRACAACTGTGATTCTGTGGTAACAGTTTAAGCTGCAAGGTAAAGGACAATGTTAAGTCTTTGATTTAAATTACCACCTCATGTATGATGCATTTGTGGCATGATTGCCACAGAAGGAAATGAGTCTGCCTGGTAAGCACCACAGCATCAGTTATGAAGGAGGGTGTGAAAAATGTAGAAAAAAAATGTTAAAATAACTAAATTTGATAGCAGGATACTGGAGATGGAGGTACTGGAGAGCCAGTTAAGGCCAAGGATGCAGACAGGCAGCAGAGTTTAGCAGCAGAGTCAATGGTTTCTTGAGAAATTCAGGTGCTGTGCTGTTACTGGGATGAGTACTAACCCTTGGGGTTAATTTTTAGATTTCTGATTGATTAAACCCTTGTGGGCTTTGCTTTTGCCTATTCCCTAGCTTCCAGTGTCAAGTATTYGTGGGGTAAAAAAAGAAAAATCTCTTCAGAAAGAGATTCACTGTTTCTCCTTTTCTGAGTTCCTCATTTGGAGCTCTCAGCTATTTCCAGTGCTGAGACTGTTGGTTTTAACTGTCTGAGACAAGAGTAGTAAATAAAATACTTTGACGTTTAAGGGTTTTAAGTGGGGTTTTTTCCGTTTTTTTTGAAATTCTGAAGATAGTTCATCAGATATTTTGAAACTCACTGCTGTCTGGAAAAATACAGAGTTAGCATTAGAGTCACTGGTGGAGTAGTGTGATAAATACCTGGAGAGAACCACTGCATTGGTTGGCGTTTGGAAAGTTAATTTTGCAGCTGTAGTCTAGAACATAATTTCTAAGTGGTGCATTGAATGGTGTTATAAACCACCAGTAATTGCAGAAGAATTCACTTAGGTTTTCCTAAGGAAATTAAATTTTCCATAATAGAAAATACTGCTAGCAAAATAGTAGCTATACGTTGAATACTAACTGTATTAGTTTTTGTCTTCTGAGTGCTTATAGTGCACAATTGCATTTTATTTTGTGCACAAAAGACTCGGGATGTGCATTGTCTGCCCTGAACTCTCCAAGAAATGTATCTCAATTTTAAGTCTTAATATCTACTAAGCTGTTTTGACACAGTGCTGCAGTACTCTTGCACAGCTTATGGAATTTCTGGAGAAACATTGATGAAGCTTTGCTCTCTGTTCTCAGGAAATCATAACAATTCAGAATAAATGCAACCTGGCTAGTGTGTGTTTCTGCATTTCTAGGCATTGATATGTTGTATTTGACTAATGTGGGAAAGCTCTTCTGGCACAGGAAAAAGCATTTAAAAATAGTTTGCTCCCTCTATAAATATTCATAGTTTGTTGTTGAAAAGATTTTATACAAAATGCCAGCACTTTTGCTTTTCCTTCCTCTAAGAATGGCAGTTAAATATATTTCCAAATTCTGATATGAATCAAGTCAGTAACACCCCCTGCTGAGATATCAGCTCGAGAGGATAATAGTCCTGGACCATTCATCTTCTTCCAGCAGTTATTTTGGGACAATGAGAATGGTGTTCCTTTCTCTTTTYTCCCTTTCCCTCCACTAACCGGAGAATATGGGTGACTTCCAAAGTGACACTGAATCCGTTGTGGCAGCAGTGATTACGAACACGTTTCGGGTGATTAGAGAAGTGTCAGAGTGGTGATTGCAGCAGCTGTTGGGAGTTGGCCTCTGCCTCCTTGCCAGATCCATACCTTGTGCCGGCTCTGAGGAATGAATACTCGCTTCCCATGACTGCATATTTATCTTGCTGGCAGCTGGTAATTCCTCTGGAGTCCTGCCTCCGAGTGTTTTCCTTCCAGAATACAGATTGTTTCTGCTCTTCTGAAGTAAAGAGTACTGGAGAAAAGGGCAGATTGCAATTGTTATATTGCCTTCAGTCAGCAGATCCATTGAAAATACAATTTGCAATTCCCTTTTTCATTGTAAACAAGTACTGAGAGTGTGYGTAGTAAATTGATTGTATTGGGTTACTTAGTGGTTTTAATTGTGGGGTGTTAAAATGCTCATATAACAGCTTAAAGTGACAGGCAGYGCTATAGAACTACAGCTCTACCACCACGTGCTCTGCAGCCTTGCTGGAAGCTGAGCCCTTACAGAAGCTTGGGGAGTGGAACGTTGCTGTAACAAATCTCTTTGAGCYGTTTTGAAATTTATTTGCAATAACTAAATGGAAGTCTTGAAACAGGCAGAATTATCCTCCTTTRCTCCTGAGCTCGTCAAGCAACAGCAAATGACCAGATACATCTACACTGCAGTCCRAAGTGTAATTAAAATATATTTTGGTAGATCTGGCCGACAGTGACAGTGTGGGTGTGKTTTTTTGTTTGTTTCAGAATGGGCTATGCAGCACTACTTGGAACTTCAAAATACATATATGTACAGGCACACTCTGGGCCGCCAGCCTGTCTGTAGTGTTAGGGCTGGTTTTGCTAAGCTGTTTTTGTGTCCTGTAGGTTTCTAAATTCTCTGGTCACAGAGAAAGCAATAATAAATGCAGATATTTCGCAGCAATGTTGCTGCTATTCCTAGTTTTTCTCTCCCATTCTGTCTGTGTGAGAGTCAGAGGAAGGCTTTAGAGGTTTAAAAGTAGGATGTGTTTCTAAGAACAGTCTTCAAGATACCTTAGAGGCTATTGTCAAATGGTATTTTTAATCCTAGCTTGACGTTTCTAGCCTGGTTGTCTTCCATCCAGAAACTGGGGGGGAATGGGACTGCTRTGCAAGGTTATGGGAGATGGAATGTGAAGTCTCAGGAGAGGACCAGGGTACTTACATTACTGTGGTAAAGATAATGGGATAAGATTTGCAAATCACAGAATATTCTGAGTTGAAAGGGTCCCACAAGGATCATTGAGTCCAGCTCTTCAGTGAATGGCCCATATGGGGATCAAACCCATGAGCCTGGTGTTATTTGTACCATGCTCTGACCAACTGAGCTAATCTGGAAAACAAAGTTTCATTATCTCTTTACCAAACAACCCTTTTGTCCATGCTAACAATAAATCAAAAGGGATGTATGTCTTTGCCAYATGTACATATGCTTGATTGCTTTTGGTTGCATTCAATTTCAGTGTATAGTTCCAAATAYGGACTTTTTTGATAAGCAGCTTCCCAAGATTTGTCTGTTATTGAYGTAATTGGTGTCTACAAGACTTATGATATTTGTACACTCAGGGAAGTTTTTAAATTTAAACTGTCTTTAGATTGGATGTTCTAAGTTCTTTCCCAGTTTTTATGCATGACTTTTTTGTGRTACCATGTTTTGTTACCTGCCTAAATTTGCTTCTTTTTCAGAGATTGGAATGGGACTAACAGGCTTTGGAGTGTTTTTCCTCTTCTTTGGAATGATACTCTTCTTTGACAAAGCTCTTCTGGCTATTGGAAATGTAAGTGCCTCTTCTGCACTGCTTAGAATCAAGTATGTGATCTACTAAAGATAAACTAAAAATAGAACAGTATATTATCAGTCTGAAGCTGCATGACAAASATGACTGTGGTGATTTGGTATAAAGGAGGAGTTGTGCTCAGTGAYAGGAGTGAATCATTTTTCCTGATTGAGGTTAGAACAGCTCACTGTAGATATCAAACCTCGGGTCAGGCCTGTGGGGTGTTGGGAGACAAGAAGCATCTTGTTCCACAGTTGTTGCGCTGCTGCTGATGTGGGATTTAGATAACTGTCAATTTTAAGCATATATTTGGATAAGAATCAGTAAGTACATGCTAGCAAATGCAGCTTTGCAGGGTTATGAGGAAAGAAAGAAGTATGAATTGCTAACAGCCTTGGTTTAGAAGAGCCAGTCCCCCTTCATAATAGAGAGATTCAGTATCTTCAGCTTTTACCAAATCCAAGTTGTTGCTTAAAGCAGCACAGAAAATAAATCCTAGTTCTGGTACACAAAATTTCCAATCCAAATATAAAATGACAGGGTGTTCTCTGCATGTGATAATCTCTGTGCCTCTGCTGTTCTCAGCTTTGCCAGCCAGCCAAAGCACAGCCTGGTAGAGGCTCACCCCCTCTTTTGCTGATGCCTAAAAGGCTGCGGTCAGAACAGATCAGTTTTATTCCRTGGCAGCAGAGTCAAATACTGAGATTCACTGAAGGGAAATATATAATTATGTGTCTGAATTTGGGTGCATTAGTTGCAGCATTGTTACGAACCATCAAATCAAGTGTGCAGTGGAAGGGTGAAAAATAAAATAATGCTTATTTTTTCTTTTCCTAATATAAGGTGGAAATACGAGATCCTGTTTAGGGAAAATGATGAAAAGGTAGGTAGGAAGAGACAATGACAGGCTATGTGGTAACCATGCAAGAAAAGGAACTGTATCCTTGCAGAGAGTTGGTTCTATTAAAAAAAAAGTTATATGAGAAAGGGCAGGAGGTTCTAAAAAAGTGATTTATTAAATACCRCACAAAACTTAAACTTAATTTACATTCTTGTGTAAAATCTGAGATGCTATCACTTTCTGAGCAAAAATGTTGCCCAGATGTGTGCTTATAAGCTGAAATAATTATCAGTCTTGTTGCTGCAGGACACTAAAAATAGTTCTAACTGGTTGGRACTAGTGTGATAGTGTTCAGTGTATACTGGAACAAATAAACAGTAAAAAGGCTCTACACAGTGAAAAACAACTAATAGTGCTGTTCAGMTGTTTTCCTTCTCTGGCTTTGCACTGTGAGGAGATCAGTACAGGCTGTTGAAAATGTCAGTGACACAGAACAGAGGTGCTTTTATGGGTGTTCTTAGTTTTCAGGACCCTTTGCTGTTAGTGGTACTAAGCTTCAGCACCACTTGTGGTAACAATTGTATGTATGTGACAGGGCAGATACAACTGTTGTCAGCAGGTCTTTTGTCTTGAGTGTGTTTGGCAGAGACCACAAAGGCAGACTCTTTAGTTTTAAGCAGCTGACAGCTACAAATGCTTTAAGATGGACTTCACAAAAGAAAATCAATAGTAAATTCATTCTCACCATCTGTCTTTTGGTATTAAAAGAAGTTGTGCAAGAAAAGCAGTCTAATTTTGTAAAATATTCATATGCTTCCATCCTGTAAACCTGGGAAYATAATAAGCTGTTTTCTTTCTTTGGTTTGTTTTTGTCGTTTCCAGGTTTTATTTGTGGCTGGCTTGTCCTTTGTGATTGGTTTAGAAAGAACGTTTCGATTCTTCTTTCAAAAACACAAAATGAAAGCAACGGGCTTCTTTCTGGGTGGTGTGCTCATAGTTCTCATTGGTTGGCCTTTAATAGGGATGATCCTTGAAATTTATGGGTTCTTCCTATTATTCAGGTAAGCCTTGTGTCAAAATAATTTTCTGTGTTGGTGTATCTAGGAATAAATGTATTTGTGTAGGGTTTCTGTGTTACACTTGACAAAGCAGCATCCTTTAAGTGTTCATTTTTGAGAGGTTTTATATAAGTTGTTGATTTACATTAGCTGGAGATGGAGAGTTGGTAACTATTTTTCCAAGACTCAAATCTGCTAATGCTTGTGAGGCACATACCAAAGTGACTTGGGTAATGTTGATGTCTAATCAAAGAATTGTAAAACTTCAAAATATCTGGGAGCCCAAATTATTAGCAGTGCAAAGTTTAAATATTTCCTCATAGCAAAAGGAGATACTTGGTATTTTTTTGGCGGGGAGTTTCTTCTTGAAGAAACAGGGCAAAATATTTGTTTGGTACCATCCTAGGTTTGTAACCTTAGCATTTCATCACTATGGCAGCCCAGTGAAAAGATTTCTTCTCTCATGTTTCATTACACTTGTGCCTTAGTAGAGTCAGAACTGCTTTGGGTTAGCACTGTCTTTACTGAGTTAAGGGAAAATGGAAATTCTAATTTTTTTAACAGCAATCTTGATACATGTTATAACTTTCACAATGTGTCATTTAAGTTCTTCATAAATGCAACTGTAATAGTGAAAGAATTTGACTTGTTACAACCTGCATAGATATCTATATTTTTATCTTTATTTCCATGCTTGAAGTTCCATGCTTCACTACAGAACAAATCAAAAAATATGCTAAAAGGTAGAAAGGGAGGCTTTTAATTGTTCTTGGACTTCTGTCCAGATGAAGACTGTTTCTGTAATGTTTATTGATCGAGTTTCAGACCCTGAAGTGTTCAGCAACTGTTCTGTTAATCAAAGTCTGTTCTTGTGGAGCTCTTTTTGCACTCAGTAAAATTGTATGTTAATCTGGTATTTAGTTTAGATAAAATGCTTATTTTTAAAAACAAATCTGAACTTGGCTCCTACTGAAGACAGTGAGATTTCAGAAAATKAATTTTGCTGTTTTAATGTGTTTCTTATTGTTCTACTCTGTGTTACTCTGAATTCTGTCACTGCAAGTGCTTTGATAATCGCAGCATTTCACTGAATACATTGTCACTTCTTACATGTAGTGCTTGGGTTTAATCAGGCAGTACAGAGCAAGTAGAATGGGTTTCCAACCAAACACCCTCCTTCTAAAAGATCTCAAAAGAGCTATAAATTACCGTGTCTAAGYAGATATGGTTAGGGATTATCCAGTGGTGCTAGCCAGGAGCTAGCAGGGCATAATAATGTTGAAGGGCTTATAAAAGATCAGTAGTTATCCCTCGGACTATCCCTTAGCCTGAAGGGTATACACAAGGGATGGATAATTCCAGGTGTGAATGTTTATCTGATCTGTTTTAATTTAAAACATCTCAAGACCATTGGACACCAACAGTTGGACTGGATGATCTTAAAGGTCTTTTCCAACCTTGATGATTCTATGATTCTGTGACTATCTTTTCCAGTGCTTCATAGTTGTTACAATCTAAACCCTTGCTACAAGGTTGGCTAGTGACTACTTCAAGCAAAACTTTTTGTTTTGCTTCAGTCTTGCCCAGTTCAACCATCATCGTGTTGTCAGCAACTTGCTCCTTTCTGAAGAAGCTACAAATGGAGTCTTTCCTCAAGTATCATTTTATACGATTCCTTAGGATCCTGCTGCTTGGTTGTATAGCAGAAAACTGCCCTGGCTATTATGGGACAGTTGTTGTAATCTAAGGTGCTTTTGGAGCCTTGTTCAGATTATAGGCATGCAGAGTTATGGCTGACAATATTAYCCTTCCTGTATGGACTATTCCTTATTCTTGGACACAGCAGTTGTTTTAATCTGTCACAAGTGGTATGTGTGCCCTGCATCACAATTTACTGGGCCGCTGAAATGATCCGGTCTTTAAAGAAAGAAAATCTCAAAAAAAACCCCTTGTTGGTGTTGATGTTACCCAGCAAATAGTTCTTAGCAGTGTGGTGAAGAGGATGATGACTTGTGAAACTTCACTGTTTCACTGTGGCTGAGGCCTCCTTGCACATTAATCCTTATTCCACGCTGGGAATGCCACCAGTTGGCTGCAAACAGAGAGACTGCCACAGAAAATTTGGTCTTCTGCTGCAGAGATTAAATAGACAGCGCAGGGGCTACACCATAGCAGCTATGCCAGGCAACATCCCCTGGGTCACGATTCAAAGCCYTGACTTAAATTTGGGAAATAAATGAATACACAACTGTCATGCTTCATTTTCTTTAGTTCATGTAAAGAGTACCATGTGTGGTTTTAATTGCTTAGAGCTATCTTCACTTGTTTCTACATTGGGTCTTGAATRTATTTTCTATAATATAAAAAGGAATTCTCAAAATATGTGTGGTAATTTTGAGAAATCAGTTTTGTTGACTAAGTTGGGTATTCTCGCTTGAGTTATTTTTTGATGAGCTGACTGAGAAAGAGCTACAAAGAAAATTAAATCCATTTAAAAATACACCATTTCTTTCCTGGTTTTCTCCTTTCTCTGATGAATGTATGTTGATATATTTGGTAAATTAGTGTGCTGCTAGCAAGGTGCAAGATTTTATGTAATCTTGGCTTAAAAATTACCTGTTATTTTTTCATGTTATAGCGATACGCGAATAGCTTGATTATAAAAACTAATACCATCTTCTGATATCTTACCCAAAGGGGATTCTTTCCTGTGGTGGTTGGCTTTATTAGAAGAGTTCCAGTTCTTGGCTATCTCTTGAATTTACCTGGTATAAGCTCGGTAAGTGTTTGGTACTTCATGCAACAATTGAAGCTTGTTCTGGTTTTTATTCCACTGATACAGCACTGGTAAAATGCATCAAAAATACAGCAAATATAGCTTTGGAGCAGTGACTTTGAGTGCATTCCTGTACAGTTCTTGCACCATACATATCACATTCATTCCCAGGGAGGGACTTTTGGGTGTAAAAGGAACAAAAGGGACACGTTTGCAGAAGCTGCCCCTGCTTATGTGTAGTGAAGCGRGAAGAGCCCTGGATTGTGACTGGGAATGCTGGGTTCTTTCTGCTTCACTGTTGGCCCGGGATGACCAGATAGGTAATCCTGCCACTGCCCTGGGCCTCTTCTCCTGTCTGTACAATGAGGAGGACACTGTTCTCGGTGCAGCATTTGGGTGAATTTATGAAAAGTGGCCTGTAAAAACAAACAGTGAAGTTCCGTATTAAGTTGCAGCTTGTATGGTGAAGCTCTCATGATGCATAGTCATTCATCAGATATTTTTATTAAGGTCTACTGCACCAGGCTACCTCTTTCTATTACTAAGATTTGTATTTTTTCAAATGGAGCTTTCCATTTCCTAAACCAAATGGCCAGGGATTTGAAGACAATTAACAGGTGCCAGAGGGTGGTAATCTAGGTTTCAGTCAACTACTTTTACTGTGCTCCTTTTCATATGTATTTARACACAAACATTTCTAACACTTGTTTTGAAAGCAACAGTTTTAATAGCTACTACTAAAAATTAATAGTGGGCATAACTTAGATGTATACAGGCTGTTTTTTAAAAATGAGTGTTCCAAGATCATCTGTTCCAATCTCACAGTTAGGCCAAGTTGTGGCTCATAATTCATGATCAATTGAATGTTTCATTTGTCAATTGATCTTACTTAGTCATATTTAATTTGATCATAACGGGGTTAAATCTTGTTTTTAAAAGATAATTGTTAATGTTTTATTCAAAGCCTACGTAGGCTCAGAAGAGAATCCACAGTAATGGTCAGTTGAAATATCTTCCTTGGTCTACTCATGCATGTGTGGCTGAGACTGTATTGTTTTGTTTTAACCATTAAGCTGGCAGTGTTATCTGCATTCCTCTATTTCCTTTCTCATTCTGTTGCATCATCATGTTGCACTGTTAATGTCTATATGAGAGAAACATGTCATGCAGAAACACAATGGCAATGTAAGAATTTTGATTTTCACAAACTTAAAACCATGAGACCTCGGTGAGTACTACTTGACTCTCATTTCCAGTCACATACTAACTGTGCAAGTAATATTTCAGAGTGGCTTCACTGTACATAAATGTCATCAGCTTAAAACCTTTTTGTCTCCTTTTCCACAGCTTGTAGATAAAGTTGGAGAGAGCAACAACATGGTATAATGACGAGAGGGCGGAAGACTGATTCTAAACTTTTACTGTATTATTTATAAAATCCCTTTGAAGAATACTCAGCACAAAGATTAAGTTGTGTACAAAGGAAAAAGCTTGTTACATTCTTTACATAACAGTTTAATTTAAAATGTATAGTCAACAATATACATTAGAGAAGAAGCTCGGCAAGTATGCTTCTAGGAAAGTAAGTCCAGAGTTCAGGAAGTAAACTGAAGAGGTGAAAGTCATGGAATAACCCATGTTACAACTGTTCAAGACTATTTTTGTTGGTTTTGGGAAACACRCTAGAGGCAATGAACCCTTGTGGAATTAACGGTGCCTGTCCTTTACCTCCTTATTTTGAAGGTGCAGTAGAGCAAACAGGTCTACATYTTTAAGGGTGACCCAAACTTACCCAACCCTCTGCTTGCTATCCTCAGAGTGCAAAAAATCAAACAGGAAACCTCTTGTGTAACAAGAGATGCGTCTTTGCATGAAGGTTAAGATGACTATTCATCTATAAGTGTATTATGACAATAAAAAGGAAACCCTACACAGTTCTGTTGTAAACGTTTTTGWAAATATGTGGCTGAAATACAACATTGTTATCTTAATGTTTCAAAGCCAAATGTTAGTTGATTGTATTTGCCTTCCGTTTCGGAATATGCAAAAGGTCAATCTTTAATAACTTCGGTCTTAAATGTTGGTTCTGAACATGGAGAGCTCAGCAGGGAACTGTGGAAGCTGACTTACAGCCCTTCCAGGTTGTTCTCCTTGAGCCATGTTACATGTGCATCCAGATGAGAATGTAGCCCCTTGTCACTAACATGAAAACCCTGTGAAATACGCTTACTTCACAAAAAAAACGCGTTAGGTTGAGGTGCTGATGTGAACCCTGTGAAATGTATCTTATCAGAATTTGGAGCTTTGTTTTTAAACAGTTTGAAACTAAGCTTTCTTTGTTTACTCTGGAACTACAAATTGACTYTTATTTTTTACGGTAATAAAATGGAAACTTCAAGTTCTGTGTATGTGAGTCTCTGGGGAGAAAACYGAGCGACTGGGGCTGACTGAAGATCAAGTGCCAATCTCCATATGTTTGTAACTTGTTACTGGGKTTATCTTCAAACAACTTCTGTTGGTTACAGCAGCAGCTCTGTTGTTACAGAGGATCCTTGGCTAACCTGGAATAAATGTCCCCTACCAAAGCAGGGGTCACATTTCTGCTTCTGTTGGAATATGAAACGTTGTGCACTTTCAGTAGTCTTAGTTACAGTGTCCTCACCTGACAAACCCTGCTCGTTCAGTGAATTGTGTTTGTGCAGGCGTGGGGGGGGGGTTTCTCGTGTTTCTTTTCCCTGTAATGTAATCCTAAACCAAATTATCCAATGTAGTATTTCAAGTAGCTTTGTAGCTTAATGGTCTAAAGACTCTTTTTTGGTTTGGTTTGGTTTTTTTGTCTTTATTATGCAGTTAAAATTGGAATTTTACAAAATAACTTTTAAGTTAAAAACACTCCTCATATACCAACCCTTTTGAAAGTTGCTCTGAAGTTTATTAGTATAAAACATATTGTATAAAACAAGTTTTCATTACAGCTGTATAAACAGCCACAATCTGCTATTATCAATATTTAATTTCTTCCTTCTAAAACAGGCACAAAATGATTCAGTTTAAAAAAMACAAAGCTGTTATCTTACAATTAATAACATTGGAAAAATCAGTGGGTTTATTTTATAAATGACCAAAAATGGCTATATTTGCTTGACGGCATGTGTGTTATAGTTTACACACAGGACTAAATATGACTTGTGGGCTCTACCTCGAGAGAGAAACCATTTTAGATAACCCAATTTTAACTGCTCCTATGGATCTGTTGTGTGTTACAGTGACTAGAGAATAACACTACAGCAGCTTAGCCAACTYGTCCTGTTTGCTGTGGTAGGGCACTAGTCTGTGCTGTGGGAACCAAGTACTGTCTAAAGCACACAGTGTTCATCATTTACCTTAGAAGTCAGCTACCTGAAGGTTTTTGTTCTTGTTTCTGGAGAAATAATGTGATGGGAAAGGTGGATTGCACCACATGACTGTGGATCTCTGGCTGACAGCAAATTGCTCGGTAAGCTGAAGTACCTTCATCAACAAGAAAGCTGATGACGTCTTTTGGAGGTGTTGCTGTGGATGATCCTTTGCCTCTCTGAGAGGCTGGGGTGTAGGCAGGTCATCTCACTTATATTTAATTCATTGTTTTAAATCAAAAGTCAGTTTTTTGTCACATGTGAATTGTTGTGAAAAGCGTCTGAGGGAACGGAATTGTACATTGAATTTAGCATAGTCTTTATCCCTCAAGGAAACGTCGTCRTTGAGATGGTTTTGCCAAGATAAATGTGGGTGGCAGCAAAGGTCAAAACAACTTAGCCTTAAAGTGTTTCTGTCCTTGTAAAAATATCTCCAACAGAAACATGCTTGGAATGTTTCCCCTTTTAAATGTAATTTATAATTGCTGCTTTAAAACTCRTAAGGATGGATCTTAATCTGAGCAAATGAATACTGTAAATATCCTTGTCATACCTTGAATAAATGGGTACCTTTTTCTATAATTTGTCTTTGTGTCTCTTTGTGTCTCTTWGTCTTTTGACAAGTTTTCCTTTGCAGAAGGTCAGGAGCACATGCTGTTACTGCTTGGCTGTCTTGCACTGTTGTGACATTTACAGTAAATAGTGTCTTGGATTAATCTTAAATGAAAAGGTTTCTCCCTTTCTTACAATAAACCTTTTTACATAAGCATCCCTCTGTTTTTTCAGGTCCCAGTTTCAAACACATCGCAACAAAATGTGAAGTTACAATTACCTGGGAAACTAACTCCGTTCTTTTCCAAGGGAATAACTGAAACTTCAGCAGAAAAAGAGCACGTGTCAAGATATTGGAGCAGGTTTTTAGTCTAGGCCAAGGATATGACCATGAGTTCCCTGTATCCTAGAGAGTGGCCTGATAAGGAGGTTTACYATTCCATGATGCTCTGGAAGCTTGTGGGCCATTGTTGATTTTCACAGAGGGAGCAGAGCAGCAAAGCAAGGCTTTAACTGGTTGTTGAGGTGGTGTGTTGGTGCTMTGTGCCAGTTAGTGCCCTAAAAACTTACTTTGGTCAAAGTTCCAGCCTCTCAACTAATTTTTACCAAAGTTGGTTCTATGGTAAGGATTCCAAAGAACTGGCACTTCCTAATTTAAAAGGAAAAAAACCCCACAGCAGTGTCTGGTTAAATTTGTTAAACTGTGAGAGGTATTTGCCATTCATTAACTGGGAATACTTTGGCTTTGTTCCTGCTCACAGTATGGTAAAGTTTAGAGTCTCTGTCAAAAGCAGCGTAAAGAAAAGAATCTTGTCATCTTAGCAGATGTCAAAATCAAGGTGTTATGGGATGACTTTAAATGGTTTACTCACCAGATTTCAGGGCACAGACTCATCTACTTGTTGCCTTTCTGGTTTGCTTGATTATCCATCAGGCTGGAGAGTAGAGTCCATGTCCCTAAACCAAACGTGTGTGTGTGTGTCCCAGCTGTCTCCTCTGAGGTCACTGCCAGCCCTTGCACTCCCATCTCTGTTTCTCTGGCTGCCACATCCTGGCTCACTTTGGCTGTTCTGCCCTTCAGACTGCCAGTACCAGCTGTGACATCACTGGCATGTCATTACCAGACTGATTTACCACCAGAACCTGGCCTTTGTGGTCCATTTGTTCYAATCTCTACCCCTCTAGTATTGATCTTGGCACATTAAAGCATCTTTTAGAAGACTTGGATCTCATGCTCAGTCCAACAAAGAGATTCTGCAGCTGCTGTAATCCCTTGCCAAGCCTAATTCCACCACAATTATATGCTAAAGCATCCTCCTCAAATATATAGCAATTTACAGAAAAATGACAGGGCTACTGTGGAGTAATTTGGTGTGGAATTCGTTATCTCAGACTAAGCATTATGACTGATAAGTTGGGATATGGAACAATATCCATTTATAGGAATGCATTTATGTGTTGGTTACCAGTCATTAATGGTACTTTAATTAACAGTTTAGCTGCTGAGGTAGTGCGTGCMCAGAGGTGTGCTTGCCAAAAAAGCATCTGTGCTGCTGTATGCTTTCTATCAGACACCATTTTCCCCTGAGCATCGCTTTTCCAGAGAATGTGGTGCATCAACTATAAAAATATCTAAGTTTGGGGTATCATATAGCTCATAGAAGCGTTGGATCCATACACCACAGGAATGTTGGTGGTCCTGCAGTCAGGGGTCTCCCCGCTGCCACCAGGAGGAGCCACGAGGAAGCAAAACTCCCTGACCCCGGGGCCAGGGATAGCAGGAAAGGCCCTAGGGCTTGGGGAGGGTCACCGGCTCCCCGTGAGCACCAGCATGGAGCCCATTACCCTGCAAAGCCTGGGCGGGAGGTAAAGGGGTGATGTCTCATGTGCTCAAGGGCAAATCACACCTTTTATCGCCTTCTTTTCAATCAGCCGTGTCACAAGCCAACAGCTCCGAGTCCTATTGCCGGTAAGTGGGACCTGGAAAGCAGCTTGAAATTGCCTGGCTTTTTTTTTTTTTTTTTTTTTTTTGCTTTCTGAAGTCTTTTTTGGGCTTGCTTTAATTTAGACTGGGGAACCACAATGTGGCTTTAAGGCACAAAGAGGACGTTGAGCTTTTTATAGAGAGCCTTCGGAGCCGAAACGCTGCACGTCGGCCCCGCTCCGGGCTGGCAGGATTTGAAACTTTTGGGAAGTTGGGAAAGCAGGCTTCCCACTTTGGCACAGCCCAGCTGCCTCCTTTTCTCCAGACACTCCAAAGCTCTTCCAGCAACATCAGAGAAATCAAGATTTCACATTGATTTCTACAATTTAGTTCTACTGCTTTGAAATAAAAGGCATTTTTGGCCCCAAATGTTTTACACCACCAAACCACCCCCTCCCCACACTAGGTCAGTCTTTAAATATTGATTTAGTTTTCATAATGAAACCAAGCAGTTCTGCAGTGAATCTACCAGATGGTCCAGCTGAGCGGCTTTTATTGTTAATTGTCTAACTTTGTGCAAGAGAGCTGAGGAAGGGTCGGGAGCACAAGTCCTATGAGGAGTGGCTGAGGGAGCTGGGGGTGTTTAGCCTGGAGAAAAGGAGGCTCAGGGGGGACTTTCTCACTCCCTACAATTCCCTGAAAGGAGGGTGTAGCCGGGTAGGGGTTGATCCCTGCTCCCAAGTAACAAGCAACAGGACAAGGGGAAAAGGCCTCAAATTGTGCCAGGGGAGATTTAGGTTGGATATTAGGAAAAAATTCTTCACTGAAAGGGTTGTCAAGCCCTGGAACAGGCTGTCCAGGGAAGTGGTGGAGTCACCGTCCCTGGAGGTATTTAAAAGAAGTGCGGATGTGGCACTCAGGGACATGGTTTAGTGGTGGGCTTGGCAGTGCTGGATAAGGGTTGGACTCGATGACCTTAAATGTCTTTTCCCACCTCAACAGTTCTATGATTCTATGAACTTGTGTGCAGAATTAACCTCARCTTTCTTCTTCACCCCTCAAAAAACCCTCCACAAGAGCACAAAACATCARGTGTTTCTCCTCTCTCACTTTTCTGCCAGTTTTTAAGCAGGCATGAGTGGGAGACAAACTTTGCAACTTTGCAATTATGAAATCTTGCAAGGGACCTCGGATGGGGAAAACAGGCCTGCAAGGAATGCTGGTGCTTCCTTTAAAAGGTGAAAGAGAGGGTTGATTTTGATGAGAGCTCAGGATTCACATGGCCCAGGTGCTAAAGCYTCAAACAGAACCAGCTGGGGTGGGTTTGGCTGCTGCCGCCCACGACATCTCCCTATGCTCCCACTCCCAGCTCCGGAGCACCTCAACTGCTTTAAAAGCCTTTTGAAGGCTTTGCTCTGGTGGAGATGTGACCTGAAGGAAGCCTATCCCCTTCCAGCAGGGCTGTGGAGCCGACAGCACTGGGATGAGGCAGGTGCAGCCCCCCCAGAACCTTCTGGAAGAGCCTCGTGAGGCAGCAGAGGTGAGGWGAGCAGCTGAAAAACAGGAGGCTGGAAGAAATGTTGGAAACAAACTGCTGTTCTTGGTTAATTCCCAGAGTGCAATGTTTTTCTTGCCTCTCCGGGCAGAAATAAGTGACACATTCACAAAGTGCTTATTTAGGAAGAATGCGTAAAATGCTGTTTCCCTCCGAGGGTGGGAATGAAAGGGGGGGGGGGGTGGTGTTGTGTTTATTTGGTTCCAATTATCCTCACGCAGGCAGGCCTTTTCCTTTCAGCCTTTCTCTCAGCATTTCCTTGCTTGTCAGACGTTGTGTGGCTGCTTTCCCTTTTATCTCCTCTCCCGACTCCCGGTTTTTAATGCTCCTCTCTGTGAGGGCAATTGTGCAGCCCGTGCTCTTTGTGAGGGCGCCAGCTGAGGCGCTTCCCCGCCCTTCAGCATCCCCAACAACCGCTTCCTACTCCCGGGCTTTTTGTCTGGGATTTTACACCCGCATCGCCCTGCTAATGGGTTTTACAGCAGAGCCCGCACACAGCGGAGCTGGCATGGCCGAGGCGGTGGAAAAACGGCGAGAGGATGGAAATGAGCAATGGGAGAAGGTGCTGCCGCAGAAAGACCTTTTTGCTCTGAAAATGACGTCCCCTGAAATCCTGCATCCCACTCAACCCTTCCCCAAGGAGACAGGCCATGGTGTCTTTATCTTTCAGCTTCTACAAACAATCCTAACTTTCCTCTCCTTTTCCAAAAGGAAGACTAGGAATTGCAACCATCGCTTCCTGCCTGTACGGGTTATTATTTCAGCTTCTCCCATCATTCTCTTGTAGTCCCAAATGATAAGTCTTTAAAGGACCTGTCCTCCTCTGAAATAAAAACAATTTAAAAAATCATCCCACCCTAACACTTTTTATATATATAAACACATATGTACATATAATATTTACATCATGCTTTTTCTTTTTGTTTTGGAATTTTCTACAGCACCAACCTGTTCTCACCCAAAGGTTTTTCTTTCCCTCACTTTAAAAACTYTCCACACCTATGTTTCCAGTTCTGCAAGGCAGCTATATGGAAACCATATCATGCAATTACCTTCTTAATTGTTCTTAGGAGTTTTAGTTTTGTGGCTGAAATCAGACAGAGGTTTTCCCTGAAGAGTATTGTAGATGAAAGTTGATGTTTCCTTATTTAAAATATTTATGCCAATGCACTTACAGGCAGTTGTAGAAACTATGCAAGATTTAGTTTTAGTAAAAAAGCTAAGCAGAAGTAAAGTATTTAGGAAAGATCAAAACATAACATTCTGGTATTTCTGGAAGAGATACAATTTTTTTTTTTAAAAAAAATAGCTTTGGAACACATTTCAAAAGGGCTTATATTACAAAGAGCTTTAAAAGCTTTAAAAGATCAGAATCAAACTGAAACACAGATTTTGTCTAAATGATACCTTTTGATTGAATGAAATTTGGTTTCTCCACATTTTACTATAGTTTTCATTCAATTTCAGAAGGAAAAAAAATTCTCAGAATCCCAGCTTTCTCTTAAACGGAAAACCTGGTTTCTACCCACTCTCTTCAGAGGATAGAACCAGGGTTGTAGAGGAAATCTTGGAAAGTGTATCAAGAAGGGCTTCTGCCCTTCATTCCTTACAGAATTATGGAATTACAAGCTTCCTCTTTCAAAATTCCCCATTTGGCTTTATTTCATAGAGCCTTTCCATTTCCACAGTGGTAGTTCCTCATATTTCAGTAGCTTAAAGGTGAGTTTATTCAGCTCTGGTTTGGATAATGGGCATGACTCAAACTCCTCACCTTGTGAATCCCTAGAACTTGTGGAAACACTTTGGACTGAGAGCATGTAAATTACCTAATTCTCTCCAATGTGTGAAACATTTACTCATTAAAACTTGTAAAGTTTGACAGCGTTAACGGAATTCTTGGTGTTAATGGAAAAACTAGCATTGAAATGAACAATGTTTTATGAAAATGAAATATTCAGACTATAGAAAATGTAAGTTGTTCCTGATGGATAAATGCAATTGAGTGACTCACTAAAGATCTAAATGTCCTTTGCTTTGTAACTTTTGGAGTGTTAGATAAAGAAGTGTAACTAGACTGAGGCAATGGAAGCCAGCACTGCAAAAATCTGTCTGCGTGGCACRTTAACTAATGGAAACTTCAGGGTTTGGGGTGTTGCAGCAAGATGCAACTTTTAAAGTAAGTTCTGCAGCTTCTCTGAGTATTGATCTCCTTTTTCTGGTTTTTATTTGCAAGTTCGGGGCCAGCTTGGCCCTCAATAAAAGCAAAAGATCAACACAAAAATCTCTCAGTACATATCCTAGATAACTCAGTGGTTTGGCTTTGCACAAATCCTCTGTAGTTCAGATAATATTTCTTCTTTCACTTTCCTTCTCCTATTTCTTAATTTTGCCCAGGCCATGGATTCTGCTCTGTACGTCAGTAGTTGGCAGCAGTTTAAGGATAACTTGGAATGCATCTCTTTGGTGGAGCATGTTGCAGAGAACTTAGGAAAAAGGCTGACTGTTCAGACTGGTAAAGTGAGCTCTGGAAGCAGTAAAACTGCACTCAAACAGCTTTTGTTGTAGAGGGATTCAGGATACTGAAGTGAGTCTGGAGAAAATGACAGCCTGTAATAAGAAATGCAAAAAGATATTTCGATAAATATGACATTGAGAGGCAGACTCAGCAGGACTTTTCTGAAAGGACATCCTGACCTGCCTATCTAGAAACTCCTTCAAAGGAAGTAGAGGTCCAGTGGATACAATCTGCTTGGATTTCCAAAGGACTTGACAAAGTCTCTTATCAAAGGCTCATAAAAAAGAAAGGTGCTTTTATGGTTGCTCTCTTTAATTGGGTAAAAGATAAGAAACAGAAGAGAGTCTGCAATTGAGAAAATGGGAAATTGAGGCAGAGAAAGGACAGAGTTTGCTGATGAGATTTGAAGCCTTCAGGGTAAGGGTGTTTAAACAATTCAGCCAAACTGGAGCTATCTGCTGTAGGACCTTATGAATTTGTAAAAATAACATATAATAATGTCTGCGAGTATAAAATTATGCACATAGCAAAAAAAAAAAGCTAAATTTATGTAAACAGGCATGGATTATGAATCAGCCATTGCCTTTCAGCAGAGAAATCTTGGAATTAAATTGTTTAAATATATCAGTTCAGTTTAGTGCTCAGGAACAGTCAAAATAGAGAACAGAACTGTGAGCATTACGAAAAGAAACAGGGAAGGGGAAAAAAGGCAAATTAAAAGTARATATGGTGACCTGCTTTTTGAGAGTTTTGTGTAGTTCATGTTCCCATCCAAAATCAAGGATGATCAAGGTTATTGAACTGCTTTATAGTAAAACAGAAAAGATTAGAACTCCTCATCTGGAGAAAGGAGGTGGCTGACAGAGGATGCAACAGTGGTCTGTAAAATCACAGATTACATAGAGGGAGTGAATTGATCTTTCTTTGTGTTTACAATCTCACAGTATCAGAAAAACGGGAAATGATGTGAAACTTTCAAGTGGCAAGTTCAAAATAAAGCAAAATGATGAGTTTTTTCCACAGAACAGAGCTAAATTGTGGAACTGATGAGCACAAGATCTGATAGATACCAAATTTTTACATGGGTTCAATGAACAAGTTAACAGTCAGAGCATAGTAGGCATTATTATTGTCTGTCAGAGAAAGGATACTGAATTAAATGGCCCCTTGGCCTGACCCAGCCTGGTTGTTCCTATGTTGTGGTTGTAATCTGAAGATAACTCGTTGTGAATAGATTGAATTGCTCTTGTGAGCACTGAGTAGTAGCGCCCTGCTGATGAGTTGTATCTGTTTGATGCTTCTTTGCTGCTTTCTCTGCCTCCTGTCTTTTGCTCCATCTTTTTTCTCTCCTAAACAGCCACTAAAACATCACAGCTCACGTGAACTCGTGTTTTGGGTAGCGTTGCTTACCCGTGCTCCTTTGGAATCCAAAATGCTTGCACATCCATTAAATGGCACTTTTTTACCTGGCTGAAGAGTGGCAGGAACAAAAATCCACTTATACTTATGTAACCCATCTCTGGCACTGTACAAGAGAGAATAATTCATGTACATTCTGCAAAGCAGAACTTGGCACTTATGACAGCTGCACTGAGATGAAACAGCTTCCTACAACGACTCTGAAGGAGATCAGAATGGGAAAACTTTTACAAAACCAGTAGTAAAAATATTTAAATGTAAAATCAGTTACGATGAAAGCGAGCGCTTTGTGAACATGACACTGGTTACAGTGGCATTTTCTTTTAAAAATTCGTGGCTTTTTTGGTGTTAGTGCTTACAGGGTCACTGGCAGCAGGATGCATAGAAGCAACACAGCGGACAGGGCTCTATATTTATTCTTTTGTCTTCAGGTGCCGGTCGCCTGCCTGCCGGGTACCAGAAATCGGAGGCAGGGCAGGAGTGGTGGCCAAGTGAGGCGTGCGGAGCTCTGCGGGCACCTACACGACCTTCAGCACGGACTGGGGGCACGGATGAGCAGGGACACATCTGGCAGCCCCACCAATTCCAGCTGAAACGGGACGCGTGGGACCCCTCGTTGGGTGGCAGTGCTGGGGCGTTAGCACCAGTCGTGCCCGGAGCGGCGGAGGGGGAAACGGGGACGAGCTGGCGACGGGAGGATGAGTGTGAGGTGTTGGTGTGTCAGCCGAGTCGGACGCGAGACGGAGGAAATGACTCAGAGGCTGCAAACGATGAGCTGAACGCCGGCCGAGGAGCGCGGGCTGCGGAGAACGTGTCGCCCGCGCTCTGCATCGCGGCACGGGCACCGAACCGCGCCCGCTCGGGCGGCGCCGCGCACCATGCGGGGCCATTCCGGGCACGGGGCGACCCCGGGGGGGCGGGTGGGGACGACGAGGTGCGGGCGAGGGCTCGGTCGCCCGGTGCTCGCCGAGGGCTCGGCGGGCGGGGGAGGCGGCGGTGCCGCCGGGAGGAGCGGGGCGGGGCGGCCCCCAGCCCCTCGCCGAGCTCCCCCAGCGCTCGCCGTGCGCGCCGCCCTCGCCCGCTGATGCAATCCGAGCCCGGCAGCGGCGGCAGCCCCGGCCCCGGCAGTAGGAGCAGCAGCCTCAGCCCCAGCCCCGGCAGTAGGAGCAGCAGCCTCAGCCCCGGCACCGGCAGCCGCTCCGGCCGGCCCCGACCCCGCGCAGCGCCGCAGCTGTATCCGCCCCCGGGGCTCGGCGATCCGCCGGCTCCATCCCGCCGACAGCCCGGCAGGAACATCCCCCCCTTCGCCTGCCAGCATGATCAAGGTAAGCGGAGCGGGTTTCCTGCCGAAAGCCACTCGTCCATCCTTCGGCGATGCGGAGGGGCAGAGGGGTTTCTCCTTGGCAAACCGGCATCTCGCCGATTTGTGTTCACAGATTTTTTAGTGCCCCGATTTGTTATCTGTGCTTCRCGAGAGGGGTTTCTGTACCCGAGGGATTTGTTGTTTGAGGTTCAGAGGCAGGATGTGTGTGATTCTACCTCTTCCATTGCAGACGGCATGTGTGGAAAAGAAGTAATTGTGTGGAAAAGAAATCATGAGGCGGGATGGAGAAGGGGGAAGGGGAGGTGTGTGATTTCCTTTGGGGTGAATTTCTTACCGTTTATTTGTAACATGAGACCCTCAATGATTAAAAAAAAAAAAAGCCAACCAAAAACCTGCAAAGGTTATGGTCTCCTGGCAGGCACCAAGCCTTTTTATGCCTGTGAGTTTGTTAAAGCTCTTACGTCTGCCCTTGTACTAAAATAGACTGTGGGTAAAACCCAGTAACATGTGCTTAGAGGGTTTGAGTAATTTCAGAAGTAACTTTGAATAATGAAAGAGGAGTTGTCGGTAGCAAACGCTAACGTGGCAGATGAGCATCTGTGGGCACTGTCCTTTTATGAATGTGATGTTTATGCTCTTCTGCTTAGCGAGGCTCATCTGGGGATTTAGAAGAAGTCTTCCTTGTCAAGGCAAAGGGCACGGAGATAGCACGGGTGCTTTTCAATTAGACCAAGGGACCATCACAGCCACGTTACACCGTGTGGAACAGCTGCAAATAATTCGTGGGTTTTGAGGAAGGTCTGGGCTGGGCTGACTGTGAACTGCACAGCTGCAGCCTGATGCCAAAGTTAACAGCTGAGGAAAAACACGGCTGAGTTATTTGCTTTCCTTGGGTCACTATAGCAGATGGARTCTGGCCACAACAGGTATGTGACTGGCAGGTGTCTCCCCAGCTCCTCTGTGCTGCTGATGGCAAGTGTCACATCCCATCCTTGGTGTCACCAGCGTGGCTCTGGCAGTGGTGCAGGTGCTGCTCATGGTGGCAGGGCTGGGATGGACGAGCCTCTGGATGCTCTCGTAGCCCCGTTTGCCCTCTCTGCAGCTGGAGAGTGGCAGACCAGCTGTGGCAGAAAACTGGTCTGGAACTGCTCAGGGAAAACACCCAAGCAGCTCCCCCAGCCACGATGCTCAGGGGCAGAATGAAGCATCTCAAGGGGCAGGCAGACTCTCGTGTTTTATGTCACTTCTGCTGTACCTGCTGTGTGTCCAGGAAAGAGGGCATGGTCCTGGTCTCCAGGGTCTTACCTAGCACCCGGCAGGAATGCTTTGGGATGGCTTCACAAAAAAAAGTAACGGGAACCATAGACCTACCAACCTGTCTGCTCGAAGCAGCACTGACTCRCTGGGTTCTTCTCACCTGCACAAACCCCAACTTTGCTTTCTGTTTTTCTGGTAGAAGACATGGAAGGAAGCAATAGCTCCAGCAGTGAAAGGACACTTTTGCCACTTGGAAGTGATGTAGCCTTGGGCAAGTCGGCTCTGTCTGAGCCTTTTACCCTTTTTTTGCCTCATCTGTTCAGACTGTCAGCTCTGCAGGGTTCTGGCTGTCACTGTGTGTTTGTAGAGCATGTATCAAAGGTACAGAAAATTATGATTTGATTATCACCATGCTTACGTGAAAGCTGATACATTTATAAAGGTTTCAGTAAGCAACAGCATTATTGCACCTCCTTGTCCCTTCATCTCTCCCTTCATAATTTCCTGTGTTTAGTCACAACCCTCCATTTTTCCTTGAACTATTTCTAGCTCAGCCACAACCTTCTCTTTCTGTTCTGTTTAAATCAATGTTATGTATAAGAAATGAATTACGCCTCTGGTTTCTGCAGTCTCTGCCTTGTCCACTTAATGCACTGATGGTTACTGACAGGCCTAGCACTCCTGTGTGATCCAGTGGATATGCTGATTTTCTCCCATGGAAACTGAGCACTGAAATATGCTGCGAAGTCATAGGTAAAAGAGAAGATTGCAAAGTCATTCGGCAGCTTTCACACAGCTGGTGTCTTGCTAAAATAGTCGATAGGTCATATCCTTGGTTTAATTTGATAGATGAAAATAATTCAAATGGATTTCATTAGTCATTAATTTATCCCTGGGATAATAATGTTAGGAAAGGAGGTAAATCAGTTCATTAATTGTGTAAACACTCAGATGCTCTGAATTTATTCAGACATTTTAAAACAAACTATTTGATGTGAGCATGCTAAAGAATCGGAACAGACATTTTCATTGCTTCCTTGTGTTATGCTGTGTCCTCAAATGAATAATCATAGCTGAATGTATAGTGCTGAAAATTACCAGTAGGTTAGAGGGCAGGACCTTCAGCGTCAGAACAAAGGAGCCGAGGGGTAGTACATTCTCTCTGTAACATTTGCACCATCAGCCTTTTTAGGGCCACAGATGTGAGGACTGGCACGTTCCTGTCGCCACAGTGACACTGTGTTCTTCACGCTGCTGGATAAGCTCATCAGGGGCTTCTGTGAGTTCAAGGCACTCACTAATTGTGGCTTTTGATAATGAATTGTGGCCATCCAGCTGCAACGATGGCTGTAATGGAGAGATTAAATGCCCAACCTTCGTCTCAAAAGTCTGACTTTAGGTGGTAGTTGAGCATAAATCCAAGTAGTGTGTGACCCTTATTTGTAATTTTCATAGTCASTTCCATGCTTGTGGCTTGATGCTGCCAATTCTAGCACAGAATGAAGTGAATGGGTGGTCCTATTTGCCTTGGAAACAGCTTCTTTACTTTATGGCTTTATACATTAAAGGGGCAGGTAATATTACCTCATAAAATAGAGCACCTGTTGCAGAAGGATAATTTAGGAAGTATTACCATATGCTGTTGCAGAGGAAAATCCAGTCTTGTGCTTATGGAGAGCACCCTTTGGTGTGTACATCAGAGCATCCAAAAGTTAACATGAGAACAGCTGAAACTATCTTTAAAATGATCAAAAAGTTTTACTCCTCTGTTTTTTTGTGCATCTTGGCCTGTAGTTTATTACTGGTTTTGCAAATTAATGTCATGTCATTCCAACACAGTTACTCATTTACTTTTTCCCTTGAGGTCTGCAGTGTGTTCCAAGTTTTATTTTAGAGGATTAATGAAGGGCAGCACATAACTTCTCAGTAGGTACACTGAGAAGCTACTGCTAATTCAGTTTGCCTCTTAGAGCATTTCASGCACAATATTGATAAAAACACTTCTAGAAAGCACAGAAATTGTTTTTCCTGGTGTACAAGTAGAGCTCAATTCCACAAGGTTCTGATTGTACTGATTTCCACTAGGATTCAGAGATATCAGTGCCCCACAAGTCATGTTCTCTTGTTTAATTTCATTTAGACTGTTGTCTTAGGGGTCATCACTTCTGGAATAAATGTTTGAATTTGCATTACTCTTACTGAGAATGAAGTTTTTTAAATCTTTGACATAGAGAGTCTTGGGGAACTGAGTGTGTTCAGTCTGGAGAAGGCTTTGGGGTGATGCAATAGCAGCCCTCCATAATCTGGAGGATAATGATGGAGATGGGGCCAGGCTCAGCAGTGCTGGATGGCAGGAGGACGAGAGACATTGGCATAAATTGAAACAAAAAAGGTTCAGATGGGGTATAAAGAAAAAGTTCTCCCCACAAGGGCATTTGGGCAGTGGGTTTCCAAGAGGGACTGTGCAGTCTCCATCCTTGGGAGTGCTCAAGACCCAGCTGGATGAAACCTTAGAAACCTGCTCTGAGCTCAGAGCTGACCCTGCTTTGGGCAGGAGGTTGAACTAAAGACAACCTGAGGTCCCTTTCAGGCTGGATTTTCCTATAGTCTTGAAAAAAAGCTTAGCAAGTAACTTTTTTTTAGTCCAGTCTTAGTTTTTGACACATCCAGTGGTGTGGATTGGTACATAYTTATCCACAGCCCTGACAGCTTGGCTTTTAACAGCACAAAGGTGGTCTTTAAAGTCACCACTGTTGGCAGATCTCTTTGCAGAAAGTAATTTCTTTAATGTGTCAGTATAGCAGTATTATTTATTATCTAGAGGAAGTCGAGATGCTTAACAGAAGAGGTTAAGCTGGAAAACTATAAAGCACTGAATAAAAGATCTTTTTGATTTTCAGCAGTGTGAACCTTAAATTACTGTATCTGAAACCTAATCCATAAATTTACCATACAAAATTGCATATTCTACTATTATAAAACCACACAACTGCATATCATCATGCAATTCCTTAAAAATTATAGAAGGTCCGCCTAAAGTTAGCAGTAACAATACAGTTTCTTTTGATGTATAGAGTTTCTCACCTTTCAGTAAAATAAAGGAAATTMTTAATCTGCGAAGTATGGGGAAGAAACTTCAAGTATTAACATTTATTTTGAAACTATTCTCAGTGTGGGTGACAGGCTGGTTGTTACGTAAGTTTATTACCAGATGCATGATGTAGGTTTTACTTCCCTGATTTTAAAGTTTGAGGAAGCAGGTGGAGAGGCTAAGTTTTTGATCCTGGAAGAAAAAAAGCGTAAGTAATTTTTTTAATAGGAACTACAGTTTATAGTTTGTTTGTTATAAACTATCTTTATAGATTTATAGTTCAGGAGTTCCATTATTATTTTTTGAGAACAGAACATCAAGATTTATTAATATAATCGAATTATCAACATCACAGTCCTGAATTCTGCCCTGTGGCAATGTCTGCTTACAACTCAACAAAACCCTTCTTAATTGCTAGAAAGTATTGCCTGAAATATAAAAGGTAAAAGCTAGAAAACATGAATAACTCTGTACTAGTGTAAAAGTGTAATGTGAGCCAAGTTTATTCCTTTCACAGTGTGAAGTAGTAGTTTTAGCACAGGGTGTTACTACAAAAAGTGGTTGTACAGGCACAGTTTTGCCACRGCTGTGCATGCAGAAAAAAAAACATGATTATATTCACATGCTCACGTATTTGAGGCAGTTATCTATCGTGAGTATATAATCTGGTTTTTTGAGTATTTTTAATATTATCCTTTGTCTTTCAACACTTTTTCAGCGACCAGTTTTACATTTGATTCTCTTGTCAAGACGTGAAGCTACAAGTTCGGTAACATCAGCATTTCTTTCTGGTTCTTGCTTGAGCTGAAAATTGAAAGGAATAAGATAAATGTGTCCTTACAAACAGACTGTGTGAATCTGCTTGTAGATAGGGCTAGAAACTTAGAGATAGGGAAGTAGCAGAAGAAACTATTAATTCTAGAAAATGTGACTAATCAACATGGACTAATCAACACAGACTGTTGGTCAGCCAAGGCCATGTTAAATTCCGGAAGCTAGAGAAAAAGAACAAAGACTTATTAGAATTATGAATAGGTGTTTTTTTTCCTTTTTCTTATATAACAAGAGGGGATGCATATTAGAGGGGGCATAAAATAGGCAGTTTGGGAAGTCTGTACCTTCTGAGTACCTCAGCCAATGAGGAAAAGGAAGAAAGTAATACAGCCAGGAACTTAAGATAAAAAGAGAGTTGTGTCCCCCAAAAATTTGAGACACCCCATGGGAAATGCCCATGGCCTCTCCCTTTATTCAAATAAAGTTATGGGACTCCTCTGTTTCCTTTTTGGACATAAACCTCTGGCACTGTGAATTTTTCTCTACAAAATGTAGCATTTACGATTTTTTCCTTTTGGATTTTCTTTTAAGGCCTTGCGCTGTAGCCAGCAATGTTTTCATCATGTCAGTTGGGCAGAAGATTTATTAGGACATACGTATAAAATAMATGTTCTGTCCCGCTGTTTCTAGGTGAATTGAATTTCACCAAATCAGATGCAATTCTACACTGTTTTAAGGTGCTTAAGATTAGCTTCGTAGTTTCAGAAGTGTCAAGAGCATTGATGTTCACGTAGATTGAAGCCTGACAAAACCCTTGGTTCACGGGGCTGTTGTAAAGGAGTGCTTTGTCAGTTTAGATTTGTGGAGCTGAGCAGGGCTGTTGGATCAATGATCCAGATGTTGAATTGTAGGAGGACAAGCCTACATTACYTGTCATAGGTCTGTTTATTATCTTCGTTACCAGTGCCATTTCAAAGCTGTCATTTTTCTAACAGAGACTGCGTCACTCCTGATTTGTTTGTTGTAGCTTTTACTGTGCTATAATTTGGGCCAAGGTCCTCCGCTGGCTTTGTGTACTTCATGCRTGCTTAATGCTCACACCTCTACAAATACCTCATCTGTGACCACACTTTTCCAAGGCCACTTTTAATGTGCTGGGTGATATTTTGCTCTCAAATTCCCTGGGCAGCATCCAGTTTGCTCTGGGCACTGTCAACAAGTGATAGGGGATTTCAGATGAAGGACTTGCTCACAGGGTATTTAGAAAGGACACAGAGGGTAAGTTTAACGCAACTCCAAAATTTTGGAGTGTTATAATCCAAATATAATTTCCCTGCCTTAGAATTGTTACACAGTTGAATATATATAATATAAAGTATGTGGGATATCTGGTTTTGTCACTAGTTTGTCGTATTCTACCTCTTTTGAGCAGATGGTATCAAGAAAAGCAGCTTCTTGCGGGTGTTATCTTGTTGTTGTAACACATTCAAGGGAGTAACGTGTGAYGCTGTAGCTGTGCCCTGCTTTTCCTGGCTTGTCAGTAAGCTTCCATGGGATTATTTACATTTGCTTGGTGTGGTGGATAATGCTTATTACCTTTTGTTGAACCCACTGCAACTCATGAAGACTATAAAGCAAGGAAGTTCCAAGAATATTCTGAGCTGGACTTCTGTCATTAAAATATTCTCCCGCTCTGTTACTTGAACAAGAACATTATTGTACATGCTGTCCTCAAACAAGGTCCYGAGGATTTTCCCTTTGGGTTAACTCTGTTCCTGGTGCCCTTTACATCAGGAGGAAAGCATCAATTTCCTTTCTGCTTTGTTGAACTGTGTCCAGTTAAAACAAATTGGGGCAGTGTTTGAACACACAGCAAAAGACACGTCACGGGGATATAACCCAGGCTTTGGTAGAAGCCAGGGAGAGGTCTCCCATTACTTGAAACTAATTATGCCAGGCTTAAAAYCTGCTGGAGCTGGTACAGGCAGGTGTTCTGCAGCCATCACCTGTGTGCTGTCAGGCAAGAAGCTTGCACAGGTCATAGCTCTGAGCAGTGAACAGCCAAAGCCTCTGTAAATCAGTCATTTACACCTGTTCTCCTTCCTTGAGAAGAACTGTAATGGATTTGATGGATATGTTTTAGTTCCTGGGGAGCTGTGCCTGCCATAATCTGGCACCTGTCGCCTCCCAGTGAATTCCCTGAAGAAGCTGCCAACCAGGATGAGGTGTGCCAATGGGACAACCCATGCCTCATTTCCTGTTTGTAGAAGAGACAGGTATTTCTGCCTTCCCTCACCTCGGTGTTGTGACTGTAGAGCCAGGCTTACAGTGAGAAGATTCCTTTAAAGCTTGTAAATAATGAATGTCTTGGTTCTTTATCTGGAACAAACAGTTCCAGCCCACCATCAGAATCCAAGAGGACCCAGTATTTGCAATATTTCTAGACAAAGCTTGCTGTCCTTCTGTTGKTTTTTTTTCCTACCCTTTATCTGTTTAAAGAGACACAGGATAACTTTAATGCAACTCTTAACAAGACCTCCTAGATCTCTTGTGAGCCGTGAGAGCTCAAGTCTRGGTCCTCCTGCAGCACTGTGGCCAAATGTTCAGGCAGAACCCATATCTGGGTGCACACAGTTCTGCCTGCAAGCAAAAGGTGATTTGCTCAGCCATTTGAGATCAGCATAGTAGAGAAACACCTTTATAAGGAGCACTCCTCTGACTAGTGGAGCAGAGTGTACCTGCAGACTGGAGCCCATTGAGATGCCCAGATTAGATACTGCTGCCATGCTTTATCAGCTTCATCTCTTGGACACTTCACATGAAACAGCCTCTTGGGAAACAGGGAATAACAGCGCTAACAGCCAACACACTACAGAAAGTTGTGCTTCTTGTGCTTTTGCACTGGTGGCATTRGATTGTGGGTGATGATTAAGTAGGCCATGCAAAGTTATCAGGGCTAGGGGTGGTATCAAGCCAGCCTCTGTCAGCCCTTTACACACCAGCAACCTCATGTGCACTTGCATAATGTTTTATTGTACTGGGTGTTATTCGAGAGCCAGCTGTGTAAGTTACTGTTTTATGATCTCCAGTGGGACTGGACACGGGACTTGTGGTGAAGAAAGTAACTCCTTCCTCCTCCAAAAGCTGTTTTGTGTTTTTCCTCCACAGAGCTTTTGTTTTCAGTGTGATTCATCTTTGCTCAGTGTCTTATGTAAACCTTTATTCCAGTGCAAAATGGACTTAAATGGGACACGGTCTGAGCACTCTGAGAATAGCTACAAATGACCCCTTATACAGGCCAGTGATTCAGGCCTGACCCCACACTTCTCCTGGTGCTGCTGTAGTTACGAGGGAGCTTACAAACAGGACTGTGTCCTTAAAAACAGRTTTTTGTCTGCTAGCTCTTTTCTTTGAGCCTGTCAGTGCTCATTTTGGAATCCATCACTGCTGTGGTGTGGTTGGGCTTTTTTCCCCCCCAGGAGTCTGCAGTGATTTATTTGCAAACTGCAGAAGCTTTGCTCTCCTGCACTAAATTTTCTGCTTTCAGTTCTAAGCCCTCAGTAACTGTTCAGACAATGATTTTATTTGTTTCTGCTCTCTATGCCTTCACTTTATTTATATTATCATTTGGTAATTGCATCAAGCCAATTGCCTTGGTCATCAGCTGCAGGATCTGTGTGGAGTTTCCACCATCAGGCAATTTCACAAATAAATCATAGGCTGTGTTTTATGCATCTTTAAATCAGCTCTGTCATTTATCTCTACAGCTGTTTCAGAATAAAAAATACAGCCAGTGTAACTGAATCTTCAAGGAAAATAAGCAGATTAATTTTTATTGTGCTTAGGCTCATTTTTGCTGGTATAACAGTGCAGTTGAAAATGCATCCTGGTTAATTCTACTATAAAATCTTAAAATGCTAATTTAGTGCCTGGCATTATAGAATGCATGAGCAAAGAGAAATGTTAGAGAAAACATAGTGAACACCAGCTTGTGGTAAAGAGCAAAGGCCTGTTACAGTGCTAGGGGAAAGCATGTAATAGCATTTACATCCTTTCTTGTTGCCAGTTTGATATAAAAGATATCATATCAAAGAGAACCGGTCCTAAACACAATAAAACTGTGGTGACTCTCAGAATTTTCAAGTATGTTATTTGAGCAATCACYGTATCATATAGCCATGGGACACTAGTTAGAAAATAGGCAGATGAATTTATAGGTCAACTARATGCAGCTGGTTGCTGTAACATGTTTTCCTTCATGCCATTCTAGCAAACAATGCACTTGTGAAAAACCTAATTAATGCTAGAGTGGACAAACAAACCAACAAAAGAGTCACTTAGAGGCTCTGTTCATAGGAGTTAGGGATGGAAGAGCTCCATTAGGTCATCTGCCTCTTCCCCTCTTTGTACGAGGCTGTTTTCCCAAATCAGAAGGGAAGAGCCAGGAAACTGTGAAGACAGAGGAAATGACACTGGAGAGTGACAGAGCATCAGGAGGGTCATAGGAAAGAAAACAATCAAGAAGAGTGTGAGCAGTGGGCTCAGAAATCAAGGTTAAAGCATGCTGCACYTGAGGGTCATTTGTGAAGAGGGGTTCTGTAGAGTACTTGCCTATTTCTGTAAGGAGAATAGGCAGGAGAATTGTATGGATGTGCAGGAAATGTATTAAGACAAAACTGACTATTGAATAAAGGCGCACCATACAGAGATTACAGCTGCTTTATGTCCTGTATTGGATGGGACTGGTGGGAGGCTTTCAGTAGTTTTCAGTTGRGAAGGATCCCACTTCAGGCTCTGAGTGGTTGTAATTCACAGCTCATGTTGCAAATTCTTCTGAAATACCTGACAAAATAAATTTATCCTGAAGCTGTATAGATCCCTGGTCAGGTTCTCCTCAGGGTTAGTTTCAACAGACTAATTTCTTTTCTATTTCTGCTGATCTCTTTCTTCCTTTAGCTTTCTTGGTAATTCAGCTTGTCAAGCACACGTTCTTTCTGGATTTCAGAAGTAGTTCTCCTTCACCTTGCCTAGCCTTGCTACCTTTCAGGTGAACTGACACCAGCTTTCTTGCACGTTAGTTTAGGCATTACTGAACTTACTCAAATATTAATTGAAGCACTGAGTCAAAAAATTGACATTAGTTTTGTAAGAGGTTTTTCACCAGAGTGCTGCCTGCAATGGCTTTACTTTGGCTACATAGTTCTGCATTTATTTAATCTCTTGAAACCAACTTTCTCTGCTTTTACAGTTGTGATAAGTGTTACTAAACATGAGTCTGGATAGACTAGCTAAATATTTCCATTTCTTTATGTTCTCTGTTTTAAGGTTTTTCTAACTAATAAGTTGTGCTCATCTAATCTGAATTGTCTTTTTTTTAAAGCATAATAAAAACAGTGACGCTTATTTTAAGAGGAACATATCTCAGTTTTATTCAAACTAATTAAATTGCTTTAAATTAAAGCCAATAAACTACTCAAGTCAGGGATAAGTGCCTGCACAGCCTTTCGGACTAATTTAATTATAATCTGTTTCAATTCAGCCTAATTTTCATGCAATGCAGATTTCTTAGACAAAGAAACTCTTGTGTGTACTAAGCCCTGATGCCTTCACTCTGGGGCAAAATTACTATTAAATAGTGTGGAAGCTTTCTTTTTCTGCTGCACTTGTTGCCTTGTGTTTTCCTTTGTTGTGTGCTGTCGTCGCACAGCCTCTGTTTAACCAACAGTACTGCCAGCCCAAGGCTGGACAAGCAGCCACAGTAAGGTGATRATGCCAAGCTGATAAGGCGTCAGGGAAGAGACATGTAAGGAAGAACAGTCTTAAAAAATGGRTTGGAAGTGCAGAAATCAGCACAAATGAGAATTCTTGGTGAACTGAGTTAAAAGCTGAGCACTGAAGCTGTGCATGTCCAATTGTCTTCCTTTTTTCYCTTTTTTTAATGATTTTTTTTGTCCTGGTGCTGATCAATACATATACTGAGGTGTGTCTCTGGAGCTGCTCTGGATTTCTGCTGTACAGATACTGACTTCATAATTAAAGACTGGCAAGCCAATACTTGGAGAGTGCTTCTTAAACTCTGAAAGTATTTCACAAATGTTATTAAATAAATATTTTTTTTTAGTTGGATTTTTTTGGTTTGGTTTTGGGGCTTTTTTTGTTTGGGTTTTTTTGGTGGTTTTTTTTTAAGCTGTGAACATTATTACTGTTTTTGTTTTCTGCAAATTCATCTTTTATGTGGTGTGGCTGCCAAATTGTATTAACATTTCCTAGGGACAGATAAGAGCTGTTTCGAAGCCGTGGAAGTGTTTTTATCTGACTGTAGCAGTACACAGAATAGATGGCATTTGTGCACGTTGGATTCTATTTCGTGCTTGGAGCAAAAAGGCAGCTCTGATTTGTAAAGGCTGTGAATGACAAAGTACCTGTCATCACACACCTCGTCTGGCTTGCCTGTAGCCGGTGCCATAGTATGAGTCACGTACTGGATTTATTGATCTGCTGTATTCCTGCGATCTGGCAAGTGTTCTAATTTCATTATCCTTCCAGTGCAAATTAGAGCATGAAATATTTGTTGGACACTTAGTAGCCAGAAGCAAGCACAGGGAAAAAGCAGTAAGGCACTGTTTTAGCTTGGAGAAATGTCTCAGAAAGGACTTGCTTCGTGGAAAACTGTCTTTTCATATGACTTCTGACTGAGAGGAAACTCCTGCTTCGACTTTCCTGGAGCCTGATGACTGCTACAAGGTMGGGTGGTGTTTATAGCAGGAGATGGGATTGGCCTGATAGAAGGAATTCTGTGCAGCCACTGCTGTGCATCTGTGGCTTATTTGCTTCTGTAGGTTCTTGTCCTCCATGAATACCCARTGCTTGCCCCAAAAATGTCCTGTCTGCAATTCTKTCATGGGCATGAAATTCGGTTTTCRGATGTCCCCTGTCGCTGGCAGTGCTCTACCAGGGCACAGGGTGCTGTTGAGGAAATTCTCCCTCAGAGTGGAGCCGTCGGAGCTGTCTGTGGGCTGACTTCGCTCAGATGACTGGTGAAACCAAAAAAGATGAGTAAGGATTTTGTGAAGATGAGTAAGGATTTTGTGAAGCTGCGGATCTTGAGTTGTTTTGAAAAGCAGCCAGTGTGATTTCCTAGCTGAAAGTGTGAACTCTCTAGACAATATTTTCAATTTATTTCTTTACTCCTGCCTTCTGCTTGGGAAAGTTTTCTGTTCCCTGGCGGCGAGAAGAGTAATCTAAGAACAGGGAAAATTAAATGAGCACAGAATTGATTGAAGAATTAGTATTCCTTGAGAAAGGGTAACCAAGTATGTGACATGTGGAGGGAACTGCAAAATTTTTTTGAGAACTGGTACCTCTTTTAAAATAAATTATCTCATCCACTATAGATTAAAGAAATGCAGTTTGTAGACGAAGTTCACAGTGAAGAAGTTTCTCATGATCTTCAGTTCCTGTTTCATAACTGAAGATGAGCTGATGAGATAATGGAGTAGCTAAACCCTGAGCACAGCAGTTTGACAAAGCACCTGGTGGAATTGCAATGTATAGACCAGATGGTCCCAAAAGAGAACAAAGACAGTGGTGCTCACACTGCGTGTCTCAAAAGCCACCAAGCRTGAAGGCACAGGAAAAACTGAGGCACACTGATGCAGTCTAGGAAGCCTGGGGAGTTTAGRGAGGAGATGGGCCTGTTTTTGTAGCAGGACGAATGTGATGAATTTTYGTAGCTGAAGGATGAATGATCTGAYTGCGTGGAAGAAGTAGAGAAGGTGAGCCAAAGACAGCAGGGAAAGCTGACTGCAGCATCATGATGCTAAAAGATGTTTAAGACAGCCTGACAGGAGCTGAATATCCTGGTTTGGGAAAGCTCTAGTGGAAGTGCAGGTGATTACTGTTAAGCCTAAAATTGCCAAAAGTGCTAGTAAGTGTTCCATACACAAATACCCCCTAAGGCTTTACCTCTGCCTTGTGTAAGAGTTGGACTGGAACTAAGTGCTGATGTGAGGGAGTGMTGTTATCCAGCTGAGTATACTGTGATTACTTCTGTCAGTGCTAAAAGTCTTCGCAATGCTCATTATAGCATTGAGATCTTCTATAAAAGTAAAAACAGATTTACTCATCGCCAGGTCTTTATTTCAGTAGCGTTTCATGGTGATAAAATGACATATAAACCCCATTTTTTAACCAAGTTTAATCTAGTGTAAGACTTTACACTTCTTTCTCATATAGGCTTTCTAGTAATGTTAAAGTCAATGCGTGTGTGTGTTCAATATTTTTGAAGGAAAGCTTTGAAATACTGTTCTATTTCCCACTGAGAAAAAGCAGTTGCATCTACCATAGAGAAAACATTCTCTCTACAACACAACATAGGAAATAATGTCATGCTTGTGTGACTGCACAGCAGCTTGAGACAGTCTTGAGTGACTTCTAAGATGATGTTGACCCAGTGGCTCAAATGTATCTCTAGGATAACATCAGGGTTTTAATGAATGCAGTTTTAAATCTACCATGCTATTAAACACAAAGGGCAAATTTATGCGTGGCATATCTCCCTTGGCAATGTTGGCACTAAACCAGGGAGCAATTTTCCCTACTGCATTTAGCAACGTGTTTCAGATTTATAAGCCATGGAGCCATTAAAATATGACTCCATCAATTAGAAAGTAATTGTGGTGTGTCTTTCTAGTGCCAAGGKATTAACTCAGTTTAATCTCAGTGTGGTTAACAAAGGAAGTTAGCTACTTGCTTTAAATATGGGTTAAATCTTCAAAAAATAATGACTTCATGGAGAACAGGATTGGCCCCATGGCATATGCCCCAACATGGGGCTGTTGACTTCACTGAGTCCAGTGGGAACCTTGAACTGAAGGGCAACACGATGGAGCCCCTGGGGGCTGTTCTTGTAGGTGGTCTGTACTTGAAATTCACCTACAAGCGTCATATCTTTCAAAAAGATCATGAAAGAGAATATCAAACTGTATCCAGCTTCAGTCCTCTTTGTGTTGGTGCCAGCGCTTGCTTTAGGGCAACTTCATGCAGCAGCAACGGGAGGAAACTGAAGCGTAATGGTTGAGTATTTGTCAGTATTTGCTGTCACCAGTAATTATTATTAGAAAGTCCGACTTGGCGTACTGGATATTAGACAAAAGCCAGCCGTGGAGCTGGAGCTCCTTGAGATATTCTTGTTCCACAGCTGGMAGTCCCCATCCTGTTAGCTGGTAACCAGCATGCTCTCCTTCCTAATTCGTTGCAGTGCAATGAAAAATCATGTGCAGGACACTTCTCTATTGTAAACTGATGGTGTCATGAAAGCTTTCTAGCGTTTTACCACTGAATTTGGAAGTATTKGAAGAATTACAGGGAAAGCAAGGACCTGTTATTGTACAGCGTCCCTTGGTTTGGGTAACGCTTTAGTCCTGTTTGGGTCTGACRCTAAATGCACACTATGCCAAAGTCTTGTCTTTCTGGAGTAGAAAACCCTAAGCTTTAAGGCAAATAAAACATGTTTTTAATGAAAGATAAAGCGTATTGGGACATTGTAAAGAGATTTATGGTCTCTCTCTGCACATTCTCCTTTAGTGGATAGGGAGGGTCCTGTGGCCACGATTGCCTGCCTTCCTGTAGAGGGTTAGAAAAAGAGAGGAACAGAAGGGTTAAAGCTGAGAAAAGGCAGCAGGAGGGATGCAGTGGGCTCCCTGGGGGGAAGGGGAGAGGAAGTGAGATCTGCTGTGGATGGGAGTTTTCCTTTTACTTTTTGTTGGTAGCAAGGCTGCGATCTCTGAAAGGCCCACTGAAGATACTGCCTTTTTTTGCCATATCCGCAAGATCTGCAAAAAGGGGAAAGAACCACGTTATTTGTCTTGTCTGTTGTGTGTTGTGCTCCACAGCCCATGAAGTGTGGTCCCTGGCCCCACGCTTTGGTGGCTGCTGACTCCCTGACCCTGCCATCCACCYGCACACAGCCCTCCTTGTGGAGTGAGGGCTGCTCCCTGCTGAAGCGCTGGGAGCAGGCATCACAGGCTGACCCTGAGAGGATTTCTGTGCTCCTTTCCTTCAGGGGGGTTATACCATTGACCTGGAGCTTTCCCGCCTGGACTGGGAGTTGCCGCCCAAGATGCAGCAGGGCTGAGGGGTGGCAGGGCGAGAGGCAGCCACCAAGTGGTGAGCAGCCAGTGCAGGCTTCGCTTGTAGGGCTGAAAGTCCCTTGCCTGTCGTCCYTGGCAACAACATCCCTTAGGGCCTCTGACTTTCCTTCATCCCCCCAGGCACCCTCTCTTTTCCCTCYGCAGTTCCTTTCTAGGAAAGTCGGTGGCAGAAGCCTGAAGTTCAACATAGTTGATAATTCAAAATATTCTCGTTATTTATGCACACAGGTGAGCATTTCTTATCACTGCCTTCATTTAATAAAGGATTTAACAAAACCAATTCCTTCTTCCATTTTGCCTACTCAGCCTTCTCTGAGAAAMGGCAAGAGCAAACCTGTTAGGTGGRTACTTTAGCAGAGAAACTTAGCTCTGATGGAGTTGTGTAAAAACACAATTTATTTATTAAGCTTTGAATTAAAGAATTGTGATGTTGTCCATAACCATCTGAAGTGAAACTGAGAACCTAGAAGGTGGAAAGTTGTGCTAGGAAACTAGCACAAAGTTCTTGCTAAAATACTTACTGATGCCAAAGTCTGATCATTCARTACAATCTGTCCCTGAAATGAATTAGCTGAGTGTGTATCAACTTTTCTGCAAAGTGCATTGCATTTGATTTCCTCTGGTTTTATTTCTCCTAGGGCTGCCAGAATGAGTGTACAGGTGGAGGATGTTCAGGAGAAACAGGAAAGCAGATGACTGAATCTTTCAAGGTATGTATGAATGGTGTTGGGGGGAAAGTTTTTCCATCAGGTCCCAAAGTTGCAGAGCTAAGGATCTCAGAAGGACTCCAAAGCACTCTGCGGCTCTGGCACATGATCAGCACTCCACGAGCAAACAGGGCTATGATAATAAGGAATGCTGAGCAGCTGCCAGGAACTGACATGAAATTGCATCCCTCTCTTTTTATTTTAATCTTATGCTTAGAAATGAGCTCAGTTAAGATCTCGTTCTTTTCCTCTGCTTCCTTCCTGAATGCAGTGCTAGTAACTAAGAGCTCATTTTAAACACTGTATGGATGCAGATGTCAACCTCCACTTTTCTGTTGAAAATGCAAAGCCTGTCGGCATGTGCTCCTTTGAATTCTACATTCCATCCTCATTTCCCTTTTTCCTGCCTTTTACAGTTCTTTTGCTTTTATTCCTTAAGTCACACATCTGTAATTCTCTCTTGTTCCCTGATTTACAGTCTTTAAAAAAAGCCTCATCTATATTTTGCAGAAATACAAAAGTAATACTCAGAAAAAGGTGACCTCACTCTTGCTTTTTCAGCAGTTCCTTTCCTGTTTGTTATTTCTGACTATTGTCAGCAGTACATGAGATGAAATCATAATGATACACTTCGTAAGTGTCATGTTCTTCCTGATTTTTTGGGCAGTGCCACTGCTGAGCAGTGTTCTGAACTATGCTAAAGTAATTATTTCGCCTTCACTTGTCAGGCTTTAAGCAGATATGAAAAATAAATGCTGCARTAAATATGCTGGATGTTCTGATAAGGTTTATTCTGATGTTGGTCTCATGRAAAATAGCAAAGAATTCTTGAAAGTCCATGACTAGAATTTCCCCATGTAGCAACATGCCATTTAATTTCCATTTCCTCATGCTCAGCCCTTCCYTGTTCTTCTCTTCCTCATTTCTTTCCATTGTGTCTCTCTGGCAGTTCTGCCCAAGGAGGAGAATTCAGGATGACTTTTCAGCCAGAAGGTCCCATTTGGAAAATGTTGAMAAAACCAGGCATGCAGCCAGTTTTGAGACCTCAAGAATCCACAGGTCTGGAGTGCAGGGTTGTTCTGTGAATTCCCCTTCGATAAATAGGTAGATCATTCAGCAGACTGTGCAGGTGTATTTGCAAACAGGAATTGCTTTACAGAGAGGACACTCTTGTGTAACCAAACTGAGCTGTTTCTTWTGCTCATTGAGGCAGTCCAGAAGGAAGACAGAGTGACAACAAACTCTGATAGTCTTTGGGTCATAGGTGAACTGGGCATAAACTAAAGCAGACTTAAGGCAGATTTAATTATCCCAGCAGTCAAGCAGGTGCCTTACCAAAGCTCCAAGTACTGGGTGGCATGAAATTGGATCTAGTCCAGATTCCTTTCCATTGCCGCTTGTATGTCAGCCAGAATGGCAAATCGTTGTAGTGGAGTGGCTGGGTGAGGGGAAAAATACATTAGCAGGTGGGACAGATGGTCATAAAGGGAATAATGCTAGAAGAAAGCAGCTGGCTCAGGCTGAAGTCTRATTTGTAAGTCCACTCCTGCCTTATGGCTCTGTTTCTGAAGATTAGCTGCGGTCACCAGAGGGGTAGAGATTTCTAGAAAATACTGTACTGTGGGAGGTGTGTGTATGAAAGTTAAGGTGAGAATATGGGTCCTGGTTGTAGTATCATGCATTATAATAATAATTTCCAGTCTCTTTAACTTCATAGTCAAATTAAGAAGAAAAGCTTTATTTATAGAGGGAAAACCAGTACCAGAAAATGACAAATAAAATAGGCTGGATTCATTCTAGGGAACTTCACAAACATTTTTGTGGAAGACAGTTATGGTTACCATTTCAAAAACTATAGCTAATGATATTTCAAAGGAATCAAGCTGACCCGTGGGGCTGACTGTACTGCAGAGAGCTGCAATTTCGTGCCAGTAACCTAAGCAATCCAAGATTGTGGGAATGTGAAAACAGGGTATGGTTTTGGTTAAAGCTTACATAAAACATATTGTTTACAGTGGGTCGTGCCCAACGTTTGAATGCCAGATTAGCCCTCTGAAGACATTTCTTTTTAGAATGCAGTGCTGTGCTTTTTAGGTGGGGTGAGCTGCTTTGAATTTTACTGTGGTTTCTGTCTGACTTGGAAAGGTGGACTCAGAAAGCCCCTGTACTCTGGGAGGGAAGGAGCGAATGTCACCCACAATTTCTGGCAGGCACTGAGCCCCTCTGCTAACAGCTTGCTGTTCTCTCTTCTCATGGACTTCTCTTAAGACATCAGGTCAGAATTGGCACTTCCTTCATCTTAAATGCTGCTGAACTACCTTAATTTGACTCAATTCTACAGTTAAAAATCTCATCCTGACAGGTCTGTGATTTACAAGGTATTTAGTGTATGGCATTTAGAGCTGACATGTGACCAGTATCTTGGAACAGCTAAGAAACATGGAAGGAAATTGTGATTATGCTACAGTTTCCTGTATTGTAGAAAGTGTCAAATCTSTAGGATTTATCTACCCAGCTCCTTCCATGAGAGCGAAATCTTCCTCCCTCCCTCAACTGCTGTATGCACATATATTTGTTTATTTAAATATCTGATGGCAATTTGTGACCACAACCTAAGAAGTTGTAGCTTTTGCCTGTTGCCAGCATTGGATCTCTGTGAGGGGAATATGAAACCAGTAATGGAAAGTGCAGTCATCCTCTTTACCACTGAATGTTTTTTTGGAAAGATCAGTCAAAAACCACACGTATGTAGTTTTGTTCTTATACTTGCATTCAATARTACCACAAAATAGCACACAATTATGTCTAAGGCACTTAATTTTTATGACTAAAAATCTGGTAGTTTCTTTAATGCATTCATTCTGCTTATTGTACTGTCACAAGAGGGAATGAATGTTATTTGGAAAACGTAGCAGTCTGTTTCCATATGTAACTCTGGTTTGGTTTCTTCCGATGCATGAATTAGCTCTGACTTGGAATTCCTAATASTTGGTGTTAAGAAGCTAAAGGCATCTGTGATTGCCTTTTGTTTCTCTCATGTCCAGGAAGATGACTTTATGKAGTCTTTTGTCTTGGAATGTTTTCTCTTTGAGACTGATACATGGAGCACTTTAAGAAGGTATTACCTACTCCTGTGACGTTTCTCTGTGTTTCAATGAACTGGAAAAATTGGCATCTTAATGGTGCAAAGTTCAGTTCTTTTGTTTTACTTTTTAATGACCTATTAAGTGTGCCAAAGTGGTGCAGACTTTCTAGGGAATTTCTGGGAAATGGTGGCTAGTCTGCTATGCCAAAGCAGGATGGAATAGCAGTTTACAAGTGGATCTGGATTGAGTTGCTAAGGTGCAGACTTGTGGTGGTGGAATGAGAAATGTTTAAGTGTAGCTTCTGTGTCTGAATGGCTGCTCTAAATAACTGTGAGTGCTCCCACCCACTTTCCTGCAGGCAGCCCCAACCTTCCAGGCTCGGAGCCAGTGGGATGAGAGCCCAGGGCAGACTGGAAGCTCTATAGGCAGGTTAGTGCAGCRCTGTGCTCCAGCTGCTGATCCCTGTTGGGATCCTGGACTTGCTAGACTGAGTGCAGAGCTGTGCTGATTCCTTTGCATGGCTTCCAGTTTGAAGCCAGCTCTCCTCTGGCCATGTGAAGTGCTGGATATAGTGAATTTTCTCTAGTGATGTATGGTTTATTATTTGTTTCTTGCATTGCTGTAACATTTTAAAGCCCAATTTGTGAATTAGCTGATACTGTGCTTAGTATTGTATAAATTAGAACATAAAGATCACTTCTACTCCCCAGCTATAAACCTACAAAAAAATCCCCTCCAACCAAAATCTCTGACACTTTTCCCACAGGATCTAAAGCTGTAGTGTATTTTACACTAGAAGAAACTGAAAATTTATTTCCAGTGCAGGCATTTGTGGTTCAAATTGAGAGATTGCCAAAGAAAGTTTTACATTACTCTGAGTCATAACCATTTTTATACTAAGTGGGTCTATGATTTGTGGCAAATACAGTGGGACATGGGATTCCTTTCTGTGGGAATTGGGAAAGGGAAGAATAAATTTTGAGAAAATAGACAGTTTTAAGCTTTATTTTAGAAAACTATTTTATATGTGAAAAGTTTGCTGACAGTGATAAAGAGCAAACAGTTCTCTGATCTTTTTTTAGAGATGAAAATTGTTTATTCACCAGATTTTCTCACTTCCCCTCCAATGCAAGGACCAAAATGTATAAAATACAGAATAGTCTAATTTTTGAAACATCTTCTTAAAATCTAAACTAATTGGCTGTATCACATTGGCACATTAGCATGACAAGGTGAAACTTTCACTCCTTGAAGAGTTTAGGAAGTACAGAGCAGTGTTTCCATTTTATAAGGAGCAGTGGGTAAAGTTACTGACARTGCTCAGAGCACATGGATCAAGGGAACACTGAAGTATTTTTGGGACGAGTAAATACATGCAGTATGGTTACCACATTACCTACAAGGCTAACAAATGTAAAGCTATTTACATGGGTTATATATTTTGAAATATGTAGTATTTCCTCCCCAGCTTGCCCTCAATTTGTCGTTTTCTACTGACGTCAATAAATATTTACCTGCCAGAGCATATGGCCACCCAGTGAGGCTTTTTGTCGTATTGCAGCTGTTGATTCTTCAGGGGCTTTGGGGGTTGGGAGGGGATGTTAGGAACATGCCCTGCATTGCCATTTTAAATTCACATTCGACCCCATTTTGAATTCTGCATGATGAGATAGAACATTTCCTTTACATTAAGTTGCATGGGGAAAAAWTTATTCTAGAAAATTACCAATATTTTGATGCTGATGAGCAGTAGCTGTCCAGAATGTGCGTATAGAAAATCTGCTTTTATGTAAACTGTCTTGAAGCAGTAAAAGAAACACAGATATCCAGTTGTGTATATATATGTGTGTAACAGTACACAATAAGGCATCTCTAAATATTTTAGAACCTTAAGCCATCCAGCCCATTCTCCCACTGAAAGTGGGACTCTCACCAGCCCCAGACCCAGGTCAGCTGTGGCTTTGTGTGCTGAATGCAGTGCTGGCCTACTCTCTTTAAGAATTTTTTTTTTCCCCTGGTGTCCAGTCTGATCCTCTTAAGCTAAAACCGTGTCAGTTACTATGTGGTAGGTCATCTCTGTATCATTTCCTTGGAAGTCCATAGCTGGAGCCACTGTTGCATCAGGAATGCCAAAGTAGAGGCCAGTTCTGTTGTTGTCATAACAATATTTAGCATGTGTGGGCTGGGTGCTGCTTTAGAAAAGGTCATTCTGATTTTACCTTCGATTCAGCTGAATCTGTTTATCTTTTTGTCAGTGGTAATAAAACTGCTCTTTGTGATGTGTTGAATAAAAAAAAGATTGGTGAGTAATAATATCATTAGGTCAGTGTGCTTCCATATCACCTAATTATGCCTCGTAACAGGTGCTGCAGAATTATTTCAGGTGATTAACAATCAAATCCATTCCCTCATCTTTACCTGCCAAGAGGGAAACCAGCTCCAGCACAGAGAGAGCTGAGTGGTTTCTGTGGTGTTCTGCATCTACACGGGCATGGCACAAGCCCTTTTGAATATTGCTAATAATAGCTGGGCCAGACTGACACATCTGCTGCTCTCATTCCGGTTATTAGGAAAGAATTTGAGATCTGTGGCAGCTCCTTTCAGTTTCAGCTGGATGGCAAGTGGTTCTGTGTTTCTCTTCAAGAGGGTAATGTTCTTCAAATACAGGCTTTTAGCAAATAGATTTTCTAAGCTGTAGTAGAGGTACTGATTGTCCCATTATCTGAAGGTGAAGGATTTGCAAATAAAGCTGATTGTCTTCAGCAAATAACAGGAGCTTTTAGCCAAGATAAAAGGAAACTGCTAAAAAAACAGCCAGGGGACGGTTTGGCTGAGTTGATTTATAGCACAAAGAAAGTGATGTTTTATCATCTTTTTCACTAGGAGCTTAAGATATAGTTGGTGTCTGTAAAAGCACAGAAATTGTACTGGAATTTTGGAGATTGCATTGGGCTTGTATCATTTTCTGGATTCATTTTTCCCACAGTAAAGAATTGCTTTTAAAATGCAAGGCTTAGCACCAGCCAGTGATTCCCAAAGGAAACTGACTCCAAAACTTAGAAAGTCCATAGTGTCCATACCTTTTTCCAAGATTTCTTAAATTTTAATGTTATTGTGATATCAAATTCCCAGTTTTGATATTAAATGTTTTCTTTGCTGAACACACACAAATAGAAGCTGCAATCTAGGAAGAGAATTAGTTGGGTTTTTTTTCCCATAGGATTCTCTTGGCATTTCTGCTTGCTTTTAAAATGATATCCTGACTTTCCATGAACTAACAGCCTCTAGAGTTGGAGGAGGTTTATGTTAATCCCATATTTAGTCCCTGTTTCTGAGAAAGTACTGAGTGGAATAATATGGCAAACTGTGGCAGTTTCAGTGGCAGATCAGACACCGAATTTCATGGCAGTTTGTAAGTTTACCTTCTGTCTACCAGTGTGAGGGGGGATGGGATAAGGGAAAGAGGCAGGTGTGGTTGGTTATCTGAATGTTTGAAATGGTTCCCATAACCTCTATATAAGAGACTGTACCATGAAAGCATTTCACATTTCCAGAAGTGTTTGAAATTCCATATTGAAATAACTGCTGAATGCCTGCATTCCATGAATCCACTTCCCTGCATGTCTGCAAGCTTATTAAAATGAGGGTTAAGAAGATTTAATTGCAACTGCTCAGGATTTGGGCATGTGAGATTATGATTCTATTCTTGGCTATTGCACATAACGTGTTTGTGACTGGCCAGGCTACTTAGGCAAAATGCTTCCAACTTGTTTGTCTGAAATTTAAATTTGCAATTCGTTTCTTCCTTCAACATGGCTCCTTCTTTCACAGAAGCTTAGATGGAAATACCTCATTTTTTGTTTCACTTGCTTTGTGTGAAATACAAATGATGCTTCCCAAACCAGGACGGAGTAGTGTCTTAAATCTTTGTGCAAAGATGTGTTGTCAGTGAAATGTCAGAGGCCTCTCTATTCCAGTCTTCTGTCACAGGCCAGTGTGAGCCCTCAGCTTGTGTTAGACTCAAACCTTCTCCCAGGCAAAGTCTTTCTAAAAATGGAACATTGTGTTTATGCTACAATGCAGAAATACAGCGGTTGCGAGGCAAGGAGCAGCACAGCATCAGGAATTGCATTAACCAAGCTGTCAGATCTTTTGAGAAGAAGCAGTTTGTATTAATATTGAATCATATGAATAAGGTAATTAGCTAATATCTTCCATTAATGAAGAATGGTCCTAGTTTAGTTTTTATGGAAGTGTTTGCGTACAAGTCTATGAGAGGATTTTCTGCTATTACAGAATTACAGCCCCTGTTTCCCTAAATGGAATTGCTTCTTTCTAATCTAAAGCTCAGGTGTGTCTACATTGCAGCCATGAGGTGCAGTTTCATGGCCAAAGAGGATTTTTGTAGAGCTGACTCAACCGGCAGTGACAGCGAGCTACAGCAGTGTGTGTTTCCCACCAGTGCAATGACTGCATCAAAGCCTGCTCACAGTTTCTTAGTTACTTGGAATAGCTGTTAGCAAACAGGAGTGGTTTGTAGGACCAAAAGRCAATTGTGTGTCAGGTTTTTGTTCCTGTGTTTAATAGTCTCATCAGCATCTTGGTGGTTTGAATGTTAGAGGTAATCATATTTGAAATGTTCTATCTAATTTTTTAGGTGAGATGCTAAATGACCTTTTTTTATAGAACTAAAAATACCATTAGCTGGAGTAGAGGAGGTAGACCCCAGTAAAATCAAGTAGCTGCTTTCCTTAAGATTTCCTTAATATTGGGTAGGAGGTTTCCTTAGGATCTGTAGGAACCCAATTCCTGCATCTTTCTTAGCTTTAAAAATATGTCTTCCTGAAATGTGTCGGTRGTGAACAGACTAACAAGTAAGGGAGGAAAAAACCCCAAACCTAACAGTTATAAATCCATGTAATTTTCCTGAAGCAGTAGAAATGGGTGAGGCTGTAAAGATTCAGGTAGTTTTGCCTCCCTTACAATCCAAATTCCAACAAAGCTGGAGGAAGGGGGTCTTGATTAACTTAAATGGGCTCTGGATCAAATCAGTGGGAATTTATGGAGCAGCATTTCAGCAACATGGAAAAACTCCTAAAATGTAGCTAGTGCTATTGAAATAAATGATATTTTGCATTATCCATGTGCTTCAGTGTTTTTTAGGGCGAAATAAGTTTCTTTGATGCTTTCTCTATAGTCTAACCTGGCTATAACTTTCCAACATCTTTATTTCCTTCTGTTGTGTTTTGGGGGCTTCAGAATATATTTTCAGCTGTGCTGCTGCCCCAAGTGCCCTTTTCATTCCCTAAGGCAAGAAGTTTATGTCAGTTCCAACCACTTACCTGTTGTCTTGTCAGAGCAGGTTTACTTCTCTCCTACTGCTCCAGATCAAACATTCCTGCGTCAGAGTTGGGAGCCTCTGTCAGATCAGGGGAAAGGTTAAAGAGGCCAGGAGCATGTTATGCTGCCCTCCTTTTCTTCCCATTGCTTGCACAGTGTAGCAGAATTTTATTCTTTGGTTTGACAAATACTTGATAAGTATCTGTTATGAGTAGTTTAGTTTAGATGCCTTGCAGAGGATGGACTAGACATAGTCCTCCCAGCCATATTTTCTGCTGCTTCCATGACTGTCTCACAAGTGATTCAGAGCCTTGACTCTTTTGCTTCGTTATCTGTTCTGTGGTTATTACCCGGTGTACAGCCAACCTGATGCAACGATTCCAGGCCTCAGTCCAATTACGTGTGCTAACATATTCTCAGATGAAGTTTCGGGGAAGTTTTATGTTGTAAGATTTCTGGGTATTCTCCCTGGGATTGCGGAAGATTTTTTTTTAAATATATTTTATTTCTGTYTTTTTTTTTTTTTTTTTTTTTTTTTKTWGTAGAAAAAACAGGGCTTTCTTCCTTCTCAAATGGTATTATATCTTGGCACACTTTCCATTCTTAAGCCTCAGGCTCTGCTGTAAATTTAAAATAGTATTGATGGTAAAAGGATTATAGGATAGCTAACATTACTTTTATACTTGGAAGCTRATAGATTTCTAAGAATTTATTTGACTCTCTTACTCTTGTTTCAGGTTGTTAGAACTCTGTGTTCRTATCATTTCTACTATAGACTTCATTATTGTGATCAGAGCCACACAGGGCTTAGCCCTGTACAGAAGGGGATGCTGCCTGACCAGGACTGCTGCTCTCAGCGCTCTGGGTTGGCACATGGTTGATCCTGTGGCGTTTCACCAGYGGGCTGTCTGGTGTTTCTGGCTGTGCTGTTTGTCCTGAGCCGTGTTGGATCCAGTCTGGCCCAGGGTGATGGGAGATGCTGCTGCTTTTGGGCACCACAGAGCCGTGGACAGCCTGGATGCTGCCTGACTGGAGGTGCTGGGGCTGACAAGCTCTGAATTGTCAGTGGAGTCTGCAAGGAGAGGCACAGCAGCAGTTTCCAGCTGGGGAAGCAAACGAGTTACTGGTTGTGAGGACAAAGGACAGCAGAGTCCTTGTTCTTAGTCCTTCCTCCCCGAACCCGCATGGGGAGATGGAGCTCCCATGCAGAGCCCTGGATTGCTGCATTGGCTGTGTACTCCTCTTCCTCCCTGTGCTCCCTGCCTCCTGGGCGAAGGCACATTCCAGCACGGCAGCAGATCCGTGTCGCATTGAACTGCCCCCCTGCTTGCTCGGCTCCCATGATGGGGGTCTGCCCGAGAAGGAGGGGGAAGTGTTGAGCCCCAGCATCAGGCAGGTCCAGGCAGTCCTGCTCTTGTGCCTGCCCTGTTTCCAGCCCCACCCCCCATGAAGCTGAGTCTTGGGGGGGGGCTGGAAGAAGTCTTGGGACAGAAGATGACTCTTGGAAGAAGACTCTGGGGGCAGAAGGTGACCAGGGCTGCCAGAGCAGTCCCGGGGCTGGCACTGTCCTTGTGCCTGATCCCTCCTGAATGCACCAGTGCACAGAGCCTGTGGACTGGTTTGGGATGGGGTCGAGTTGACTTTGAGTGGAGCCATGTTCTGGCTTTGTGACCAAAGCAGTGTGGGTGACACTGCTGTTCGTGCCACAGCTGAGCTGTGAGTGCACAGTGCCAAGGCCTTTTCTGCTCCTCACCCCAACATCAGCAAGCAGCCTGGGGGGCACTGGGCATTGGGAGGGGACACAGCCAGGACAGCTGACCCTGGGATGACTCACATTTCATGATGTCTGCTCAGCCACACAACTGCAAGCCTGGACTAGCAAGGCATCAGGTAGTGAGCTATTGTGGCCTTTTTCATCACTTGTTTGGTTTGGTTTTGTTTTCCTTATTCATAGAATCATCAAGGTTAGAAGAGACTTTTAAGATCATCAGATCCAGCTGTCAACACAGCACTATCGCTGTAACTGCGAAACCATATCACCCAGATATGAAACTGTCTGAGCCCAAGAGGTTTGGTCCTATCATGTGCTGAGCTGACTGTGATATCCTAAGCATGCTGCAAACCAGGATCCTCTCAATGTCCCACCAGTGACACAAAGACCTGCACAAGCTTTGTTCCCACCCCTGCCCAGTCCAGCACTCAGCCACAACTCAGGCCCTCCAGCACTCAGACACTGCTCCAGGCATGGGGAAGAGTGGTTGGAAGGCTGAGTGGTGGAAAAAAGGAGGGTGCCACAGCCATAAGGACTGAAAGGCAGGAAAACATCCTCATCCCTGGAGCCCTCTTCAAAACCATTCTATCTAGACCCAACCTTGTTCTCTCTAACTCTTCTCAGCTGTGCTTTTACTTTTCCCTTTCATAGTAATTCCTCATGCTTTTTGTATGTCCTCCTCAAAATTGCTCCACTGCTGAAGCCTCATTTTGCTGTTCACAAGTTCAAGGGCAAAATAAGTTCCTTGATTTTGCCTGTGCTGCCGTGCTTGTTATTGCATCAGAAGGCCCTGATCTTTCCWAGGATATGCTTACAAACTCAGCATAAGATAAAAAATAAATTTTTGCAGTTGCTTGGTGATGTAGAATGAATCACCTTGACTAGAAGTCAGGGAGTTTGCTTATTTCATCAGAATAGATTACAGTCAGTCTCACTGAGTGCATGTTAATGTTTTGAGGATCTCTGCTCAAACTTGCTGCTTTAGTTAGGTAATCTCTGAGCTATTTTAGAGCTGAGGCTGCCGGGTCTGTTTCTACTCGAGTAAGTGATAGAAATGCCTGGCCCAGCACAATGTTTTGAGAAGTTTGGGTATGTCAAGTGAGTTACACCTGTTAGAGCTGCCCAGCCTACTGCTTATGGCCTAGGATTTTCAGTGCAGTGAAAAGAAGCGCAGCCAAGGATCATTTGGGAAGGCATTGACAAAACTTGGTGGAAAGAGTAGGACAAAACATGCACTTGCCACCTGCACCTACCTGAGACAGCTGTCTAGGGTAAGAAAGGTAGGAATGAAGCAGTGAGAGTAACAGCTCTGGCCAGGGGCTGCTGTCAGCTCCAAAGCCACTTAAGGCTGGGTAGGACAAGCATTAAACTGACAGCTTGGCCAAGGGCACCAAGATGTCTTGTCACAGCTTTTCTTGGAATTGACTTGGACCAGCATGTCACCTTTAATTTGACCCAGCTCATAATGGAAAAGATTCATTTTGATCAAATGATGAATTTTAGTTTCAGGAGGTCACATGATGTCTTCCTGGGCTGGGTAAAGCTTTGCCCTGGAAGAAGTTGCATTGGAATTACCAGCCATTTTTCAGGTAATGGGGTTTTCAAAAAAAGCGTGTCTCTTTGAGCCAGTGGCCCTTTGTAGGTGTAATGTTGCCATACGAGCCCTGAAAACCAACAGTGTCCAACTGGCTTCCCCACCAYTCCCTTTTGCCTACCATGGGCAGGGCAATCTGCTTCCTCCTGTTCTTACCAGAGTGTCGTGGGCTGGGACATGAGCACATGCATCTCGAACGTGCTGTTCTGCTGTGACATGGAGAGTTTGCAGGCCTGGGACTATGTGATTTTACTTCAGGCAGCAGGTGCCAGATAGCTGCATTCAGTAGACCGTGTACCACATCCGCTTTTTTTTATCTCCCTTATCTTTTTTATTCTGCATTTACCGGTTTTCCTTCCAGTTTAATGGTTTTATTAGGCAGCAGCGTCAGAAGGTGCTGGAGAACATGTTGATAAACCAAGCAAGCAAAACACAAGCCTGGTTGAAAATTCCCCTTTGTGTTGGCAGTACAAACAGCRGAGATCTGGATGGGTGCTCATGCCAATCCCTAATGCATCCTTAACATGCTGCTTTCAGGGCTTGGGGGGTGTTGGCAAACGAAAAAATAAATTGYTGATTATAAAGGTCATAGGTGATACCAGAGTAGCACTGCAATAATTTTTTAATGAGTGATATTAACATAACAGGCATTGAGACTTAATCAGTACCCTGGCATTAGTCACCTGGTCTTGCTCTGCTCCCCTTTTGTGGGTTCTTCTGAGTGTTTGATTTCCCTCTTGCTGRTGCTGCTTGAACAAGTGAAGCCAAAAGGGTTTATGAGCCAGGTGAGATGTTGAGTAGAGGGTCTTGTTACTCAGGGACCCAGAAGAGGTTGAGGGTGCTGGCAGACTACAGTGTGGGAGAAAGTACTCCAAGGATGATTGTCCAGCCCCTCCTCCCAACGTGTCACCCTCCATGGAAAAAAAAGACTGAATGCATTGCAGCACTTGATGCTGTCTTGACATAAAAATCATTTGGATTCTGAAAGATTCAGGTGCTTTTGCATGCTGTTAAATTGCACTGCTTGGTAAAAAGAGGAAGAAAATGACATTATAATGGATAAGGGGAAAAAGCCCTAGGAAGAGATTTTTTTTGCCATTACTTTAAGATCCTAAGTGCATCTCCAGAGGGCTTAACAGGATTGTAAGAATGAGAGAAATTGCCTTTTTGCCCATTGAGTGATTGTTGCCTGTGTAGTACTGGTCTGTGCAGTTCAGGTTTTCTTTGAGGTCTTGCACGGGGTGTTTCTACTGTGGTTTGAAAGAATGGTTACAGGTCAAGTGCTGTACCTGACATTGTTGACTCAGGTGTTGGCACAATGTCTGAACAAAAGCTGGTTCTGAAGGAAGTGAGAAACAGCAAGTGGGGCTCCCTGGTCAGATCGTGCAGCTCCAGGAAGCTCTGTGATCTGGGAACTGTCTGCTGCTTTTCTGGATAAGCATCATAGCTACCTCCCTCTCCAGGCTTTGTGCCTTCAAGTGACTCATACTGACATGCAGTGAGCAAGTTTCTGCATTTGTGGCTGCAGCTTGCTGCTCCCTCTGCATGTGCTTGTGGGTTTATGAGAAGGGCCAGGTTAAAACCCTTTCCCATCCTTAAATAAAAGCTGATTGTTAACCCTGACAAACTGTTTTGAAGGGCTGCCTTTCAGCTAGTTGTGCTGCCACCACTGAGCAAGTGGCAAACTGAGGCATAAAAGCAGAAATCAGCACACTGATGGGAGTTCTAGGGGAAGAGATTTCATATGATAATTATGGTCCTCAGGCCGGTTTATTGTAAAGATAATTACCCGAATGAAAGTGACCTGAGATGAGGCAGAAACCTGGACTGCAGGGAGAGCCTTTTTCCACTGGAAGTTCTTTAGAAGCTCGGATTCTGTGCAGAGATACAACCAAAGGTGTAACTGTGTTCCACATACTCACTTAAGCCCYAGTGATATCCCTGCTCTGTGTAATTGTTTTCTTGAGCTGAGTCTTGCACTGTGGATAAGTGCAAATACCCATCTGTGGCTTTTATTTTGATCCATGTCTTCTGTGAAATCTTTTTTACTAAAGCGTGTGGTAAGAGGTTGCCAGATAAAATTAATTCTAATTTCAAGACACCATTAGGTAGTGCTTTTCCCATTGGAGCATTCACTGTCAGAAGAATAAAGGGAAGAGTTAAGAAGAGTAATTGTTGTTTCATCAGATTATGTATTAGTTCAACGAGACTAATGCACTGTACTATCTACACAAGCCCTGTAATTGGAGATAGTTGAAACAAGCTTTTAGCTATTCATGTGCTCCAGCTTTAAGTTAATTTCACATCGAAGCCATTAAGAAAAAAAAACAAAAAACCCCCCCCCAAACCTAAACCACAACAACCAATGAATAAGAAACAGATCTTTGTTTATTAAAAACATCTTGAAAATTAGGTTGTTTACAGAGACAGGGGTGCATGTGTTCTTTTTCAAAAACTTGGGACTGATTTTTGTATCACTTTTCAAAATGTGTGCAGAGGGGTGAGAAGCCCATGTCAGTGATATTTCTTGCAGAAACATGTTTTTAGTGCACTTGGAAATAAATCACAGTAGTCTGAACTACCTGTATTCCAGTCTGTTCTAAATGCACCCAATACAGAGGAGCAGATTTCACTTGGGRGTCTGTAATAAGGATCAGTGCTTTCTGAGTCGTGATAGGAAGGAAAATGGAGCTTTGAATATATTTTTTGAATTCTCCCTTGCCTCTGACCAGCACATTTTAAAAGGCATAGGAAGGGAGAGGGGGAATCAAGGCTCTGCCCATGCGGTAGCCCTCTGTAGTTGTTCAGCCCCTACCTGTGTATAAAAGGGGAGTGACATGCCAGAGATCCTGCTTTCCTTCTTTCCCTGCTGTTCTTTAGGATGATTCACGCCGYGGGAGCTACCATAAAGAAAATTAACTCTATCCCAGCCAAAGCCCTGTGRTGCTTCTCTGCAGTTAGTCATGGATTATAAGAGAAAGTCTCTGCAGTCCTTCATGCAGGGAAACATTTAGCCTTCTTTGCTAATGGGATCTTTCTAGGAAAGTAAGAATGTGAATGAGCAAGTTGCTGTGACATGAGTAATTTGCTGACTGCTGGCTCTGATCTCTCACATTGGTTTTATGTATTAAGTGGAAATCAGCGTAACATCTACTTAGTTGTGATTGGGATTAATTATTGATGATCAGTTTATGTTATGAGGTACTGCAATTCGGTGTTTCTGGAACTTGAACAGGTGTGTTAACCTAAGCGTCCCAGAGTTTTCATGTGCTAATTTTCTGGTTTTACACCTTGTACTGCTTAACAGAATTGCAACTTAATTTGCAAAGTTAATTGCTCAACTTAACAGAATTGCAAAATATGCTACTTCTTGTATAACAGCCCTGTGTATATGTGTGTGTGTATATGAATATTTTGCCAGCTACTTACAGGTTAGCTGTGTAAACAATCATGTCATTAAATATCCCTACAGAGAAAATATTAAAGCTTGTCCATGTTCACTGATGCAAAACAATTTTTTAATCAGTCTGAATTAATTATTTTGATACACTTCATTTTTGTCTCCACCTTCCTTCAGGCTTCTGACTTGATTATCACCCCGGCTACGACGTTCAAGGAAAAGCCAGACCCCACTGGTTTGGTGTTTGGAACTGTGTTCACTGATAATATGCTGACAATTGAATGGTCCTTGGCTTCGGGATGGGAGAAACCCTATATTAAGCCACTGGAGAACCTTTCATTGCATCCAGCCTCCTCAGCCCTGCATTACGCCGTAGAAGTGAGTAGTGAATTGATTTGGAAACCACTGTTTTGTTTTATGAGCTCTGGAAGCCCCAGCTTTGTAATACAAGGACTATTACTGCCTTAAGTTGATTGGTAYTGAGTTACATTTTAATTTGTTAATGATGTTCTTCCAGAGTAATTGCAGTATTTACAACAGGGTTATGTTTATGTTACTATAACATGGAAACAACTGTGGCCTGTGGATTCCAGCACACTTAGCCCTAGCCTAGGGAAGGTGAGCTGTTTCTTGTGTGGTGATAAATTTATTTGAGAAACCATTTAGTTCACTGACAGTGGATTGGTCCAGTTACTGTCTCTGATGTAGCAATGCAGGACTGCACAAGGCTGTGTGAGATTCTGGGAGTAGCTGTAATTTGGGGACTGAACATACACTTTGTAAAAGTTACTTTAGGCTGGTTTAGAGGTTGAAAGCTTGGATTGCAGGACAGACTAGACAGGTGTTTGAAGCTCTGAACAAGTCCATAGAGCACAGAACTAGATCTGATGCATTCAGCATATACAAGTGTATTTAAGCAGAGAACATACAGCAAGGAACTCTGGAAAGTGGAATGTTAAGTCGGAAGCCAGCGTGGTTAAAGTTTCCGTGCTTAGCTGATTACTGTCTAAAGCTGCCTTTTGTGATTCCAGAGCAGCTTGGGCTGTTCTCACACCTGTGTGGGAGCCCCAGAAGGGCACAGTCCCTGAAATAGAAGCCCACTTCTGCTCCCACTTCTGGGTAGGTGGGAGTGTCTCCACTGAAGTGGGTGGAGTTGCTTGTGCTGCTTTCATTATTTCTTTTTTCTTTTTTCTTTTTTGAATTTTTGTATTTTAACCATTGGTGTAAGGGAAGCTTTCCTTGCTTGTTGCCCCTGAGCTCCTGCCTTCACCATTTTTTGTGTTGACTGATTTTTTCCCCGTGTAGTCACCAAGCCTCCAAAGGTCCTGTGTAAATTGCAACAGGTCCCTGACTAAGGCTGCAGCTCTTGATCTGCCCAAGGAGTAAGAAACCACGCTGGAGTCCCAAATCTGTATTTCACTCTTAGTAGCATATTGCTTTAATGCTTGGCCTATGGCCTGGTCGGAAATTATTGCTAATATGAATATGCTCTTATTTTTTTTCCATTTTTTTTTTATTCTTTTACCCTTATTGCATCACGTTTCCTCTAGCCAAGAGGACAGACAGAGGAGAATCTGGTGTCATTGCTGTGGCTCAATGAATACACAGTGGGTATAATAAAAATGATGAATTTGGCATTCCCTCCCCTTTCTCCTTGCCCTTCATGATGCAGTGTGCTTATCTGGATCTGCTGAACTCCAGATCCAACTCCCGTGATGTACAGATAATACTGTTTTCACACCACTGTAGCAACCAACCATCAAGCAACCACAGCAGTTGCTTTCATTAAAACTGAGCATTTCTGGAACACATCACTGTCTCCCTTTTTAATGAGTGAAACGTTTTACTGAGCTCTGGAAGATGAATAGTATTCCTTTTTGGAGAAAAAGATTTAACACCTTGAGAAGGCTTTGTGTTTCAGTAATGAYGTGATTCTTTCTTCTGTCAAACCATTGATCAGATCTTAGTAGTGACATTCCTCCCTTTTCCCTCTCATTAAAAGTTCTGTGGATGTGTTTGGGAGAAGGGTGGGRGGGGAAATAAAGTGTTCTGTGATAAGAGAGTAACATTCCAACGATGTGCTGTTAGTTAGTAACTGGCCCAATAAAAATCATATGCTATCCTTTATTAAAGATACAAGTTTTTTCTTGTAGCTACCATGTCTACCCTAGGAACAATTTCTTTTCCAAAACTGTGTGCAAARCTTTTAATAAGGTTGGCATTGCTAAAGGAATAAAACAAAGTTTGAAGGCAAAAAGTCCTGGGTTCTAATTCTGGTTCTGCTACATAATTAGCACAGAACCTGAGGAAAATTTCTGGGATTCCTGCAACCCAGTTACAACCCAATTAAAATTTGTCATGTGAAGGGACCTAGCTCTGCCATGGAACTGCACAAAAGCTTTTTAGAGATTGCATTTCGCTGATWCTTATGGAAAAGTATTACAGAATTTGATAATAATGAAACCTGAAGTATTCTGTTAAAATTACTTGTACACAAATACAGGATTATATTTTCCCAAATAAAAAGGCTGCATATGTAGACTTCCAACCACATAGGATGTAGTTCCAGCCACTTTTTGTGGAACAGTCAGAGGAGGAGAAGCCTGAGGAGAGTGACAGCAGTGATGCAGTTAAATTCATAGGATTTATACTGAAATTTAACATACAAAGAAATGCTTTAGAAGATAAGTTCTAAGAATCTGAGCTGTTGTCTATAAGCATAAGTGAGCCTTTAATATTAATCTAAATAATACTGGTGTATATGTGTATAGTAGTGTGAGCATATATAATAGGTGTGTTTTCTGTCTATAAGTATAACCAAAAATTATCAATCTGTAACTGAAAATAACTGGATATTTTGTGGGCCTGTTTTTTGCTGTGGTTAGGAGATGCTGTAGGGTATTTTGCTGGGAGGGCACTGATAGTATGAGGGTTTCTGATTGTCAACACCAGTCATCTGGATTCTGCAGTTTCATGGGATAATGATGGTTAGTTTAAGTTTCCTGTAAAGTATTTAGAKAAAGCATTTTCATGCATTTTTTTTCTTCTAGTGTAAGGTTGATGCATCTGTCTCTCAGGCAGGCTAAACCTCCTTCCCAGCACAGGGGTATATGGGGGAAATAAGTGACCAAGTTCTCCCTACAGCTACAGCAAGAACTTTAAAAGAATTCTTTAAATTACCTTATTCTATGCTTCCTACCAAAGATRTGTTTTGGACAGAGCTCTAAGTATAATTAACATATTATATAATGTAATATATATTTATATATAATAAAATTTTATAGATCCTTCATGTGAGAATATTGTTTTGATTCAATCATAGGTGTCGGTCAGGGTGTGCGGGAATAGTTGAGTCACACACATGCTACAAATTTTAATTGCTGTAACCAAATTACGAAAAAAAAAGGATTATCATGAAGTTCCTTGACAGAGAAAGAGGTTTATCTGAAGTATAAGCAGGTCACCATTGTAATACAGACTCTATAATTCTGTCTCTCAGGAGTGTACTGCCAGGATTCACTAGTTAGCATTTACATGTTTGAGTACTACAGTACGAGTGGGAAGGTGAAGTTCTTTTACTTCCCAAGGGTGTGTTCTGCTTTTGCACAGATCACCGTGGGGTAACATGTCTCAATTATTACTTGCTCTCTTTTCCCTCCCTTTCTTTGGCTTGGTAGCTGTTCGAAGGGATGAAGGCTTACCGAGGAGTGGATGGCAAAATCCGCCTGTTCCGGCCAACCCTTAACATGGACAGGATGGCGCGGTCGGCACGGAGAACAACGCTGCCGGTACGTACCCAAGGTGTCTCGTGCTCCTTCAGCCAGAGCTTGTTTTCGTTTTCAGAGTGCCAGTCTCTCAAGCTTTTCAGTAGTAGCATTTACCAAACTCATCTGCAGAAGAGGTGGTGCTGTAGCCTGCAGCATGCCCGAGTGAGTTGGCTGCACGGGGAGTTCTCCACATGCTTTGGAGGCAAGAAGGGTCAATGGCTCCTTTTTACTGTGTCAGGAGGAATACTTCCGAGCAAAGGAGGTCATTCAGGATGCTGCACAGAAAGACACAGTAGCCAAGACCATGGGATGTTAAATTCTGTAAGGAATGAACTCAAGGAAGATGATGAATGCAGTCCTGTGAACCTCCACAGACCATTACTGTTACACATTCTGAGGAAGTTTCCCTGCAGCAAATGGATCTGTAAAGACCACAGAGTGTTCTGGCTTTACTTCTCCATTTCCTTTTCTCCCTCTGCTTTTCCTTCCCAGTCTTTTGACCAGAACGAGCTGTTGGAGTGCATCCGTAAGCTTGTGGAAGTGGAGCAGGAGTGGGTCCCATACTCCACCTCTGCCAGCCTGTACATCCGTCCTACCCTCATCGGAACTGAGGTGTGCAACTTGTTTGTTTTTTTTTACCCTCTCTTACCTTTTGTGTATTTAGGTGCAAGGCAAAATCCTCCATCCATAAAGGGGAGTATTCAGCAGTCAGTGGATGACAGGATTAAGTTCGGTTTTATGTCTTTACTTTGGAGTCCCCCGCCTGTGGCACGATCATGGCACAGATTTAATGCTGACCACACCGCCACTTAGTGGCCACACTGGCTCAGAGCATGGAAAGTAAACCCGGATGGAACAATTCGTGTTGATTCTGAGGTTATGCCGAAAGGGTAGTTATTTGTGACATGGTTATATTGAAATCCTAACAATCCGGAGAAGATGTGATGGAACAGAAACTGCTGTGTACATTTTGTAATTTCGAGTCGTACCTCCATCCTGATGTTAGGGCGGAGTCTTTGGAAGATTTCACCCTGTGAATTAAGATGTCTCTTCTGAGACACTTTTCACAGAACTAAGGACAAGTTCCTCGGTCAGTTTATTCTYGAGTTAAGTCCATAGTATTGAAAAAGGAAATTAGAAACAGAGAGTTCATTTCAAATAAAAGTTTGAGGGTTTTTTTAATTTCAGCAGTAGCAAGAGAAAAACTTAAAACAGTAGACCATAGGACAAGGAAGCTAAAGAATATAGGTCCCAAACTAGGTAAGTTACTCTTCTGCAATATCCACATCTRTAAGTAGTTACCATACATGAGCATTTTTTACGTTTCACATGTGTTCTAGGACTCCATTAATTTAATACTTGCAAACTAGTTGCAGATTTTCACATGGAAGAATCTCCATTCAGTGACTATAAAGCACTGATATTAAAAATTGGGCGGGTGCCCCCTGTTTTTGTTTTTGGAAATTCTTTTGCTGTTGAGCTTTGTTTCAGGATAGCCTACACTTCTGGCCTTTCCACTATTTCACATGTTGTTTCCAGRTTGCATGTCCTACTAAGCGTTTATGAATCACCACAATTAGAAACCCAGGCAGCACCATCTTTTGAATGATCATGTCAGGAAAAATATCAAGATCTCAGTTAATCTTGTTAGAAGTCTTTCTGAAAGTAGTAAGGTAGACAGAAATCAAAAGAACCCTTTCAGCACCTGGGGAACTTTGGCCAACACCAGACTTCTCACCTCCACCTTCAAGTTTTGATGGTGATGACTTGAAGTGTGAGAAACCACCTCTCAGAGAGGAGGTAGAGCAAAAAATGTTACATTCCTGGTTATTTCCTGTGCTGTTGTGTGAACTATTTCCAGCAGGCAAATAATTTTAGCTGTCACACAGGCATTCACAGAGCCAGCACTCAACTCTAGCAGTGCCATTTCTGAGTGTCACAGGCTAATTCTCCTCACTAGTGCAGCTGACAGTGGTTTCTCCACTGTTGTTACTGCTGGGAGTGGTCCTTGCCACTCCTTCCCCCAGAAGGCTTTGTGGGCTTCTGCTATGATTAATTAATACAATTATATTGCACTTTGTTAAGTTCATCTTTGAATTCTCAAAAGCTCGAAACTATTTGAGAGTACTAGAATAATGCAGATAAATGGAATGGCTGTAAGTGAATGGTGACAGTGTATAAAATTAGGGTTATGTTGCTTGAATAGGGGGGAAGCTATATAAATATTTTCTCTTCATTGCAGCACCATCGTCCTGGTAAAAGCACTGTCATGCTGCAGTCCCACTGAAAGCAGTGTTTCAAAAGCTGGTGGTGCAGCACCTGATGTTTGATAGATACCAGTAACACTTGATTTGTTTACATTCCTTGTTTTCAGCCTTCCCTTGGAGTGAAGAAGCCGACTAAAGCCCTTTTGTATGTCATACTGAGCCCCGTGGGCCCTTACTTTGCAAGTGGAAGCTTTAATCCAATATCCTTGTGGGCAGATCCAAAATAYGTAAGAGCCTGGAAAGGAGGAACAGGGGACTGCAAAGTGGGAGGGTAAGAAAACATGATTTTGCATTTTCTACATAGCTCACAAAGCAGATTTGGTTTTTAGTGAAGTATCTAATCCAGCACAAATAGAGACATTAAATGCAGTAGTTACACRAACAATGTACTACAACAAAGATTTCAAAATTGTACTTTGCAAATATTATTTATACAGCTCAGTTGCCTGTTTTTGTTTGAATATCACAGTCAATTGATTTTATGCAGCATCTCAAGCTGAGGAATTGGATCTGGAAAGTGTCCATGTAATACTTTGGCTCTTGCCCTTGCAGCAGTTGACACTGAAGTTACCACTTTGTGATGCATCACCAGTAGAGCAGCCTGCTGCCAACTGGGCAGGGAGCAGCGCTGGCTGCTCTTCTCCTTCCTTGGATTGTCCCTAYCCAGGAGTATCTTTGCTAGGCAGGAAGTTGGTACCTGACAAGTGCTKCTCAGCTGAGCTGGTAGAATAACCAGAGGGCAAGAAAACAGCTTTCCTTCATTCAGTCTGATGTTCTGGACCTTTACTCTTAGTTTATGAGATTTTGCTTGTTTTTAGAAATACATGATTTCCTGTGCATCCTTCATACATCAGCTGGGAAAAAAAGGAGTAGGCTGGAGTCATTACTGACTTGATTTGTGCCCAGAGGTGACAACTGGACTCCAGTACGGTCAGCATTTTGGAGCTGCTGACTTTGGATCTTGTTGAACATGAGAAACAAAAAGGGATTTTTTTTTTTTTTTTTTTTTTCCCTTCCTCAGAGCAGCTACAGAGTAAACAGGTATTACTCAGCTTCACTCTCTAGGCAGCATTTTAGAAAAATATTTGCTCCTCAAGGGTGTGGAATTCATCAAGGCACAGTTGCAGCTCCTGAAGACACCAGTTCTGTATCTTTTGCTAGAAAAGAAATAACTCACCTCTGGTGATATTTGTGCTCCAAGAGTTTCATCTATTACCCATCTGAGATGAGTGATCTGTTTGGTTTTTTTTTTTAAAGCTGGAGGGGAATTGTTGCTCTTTCTTGAGGATTCCAGCTGCTAAATAAAGATAAATGCTTTCCTAAGGTGTTTAATTGYAATAATTAGAATGTCCAGAATATGAAACGGGGTATTTTTAAGACAATTTGGATTCATATGTTTGAGCTGTTAATGCTGTTCATCCCTTCAAAGTTTTTGGGTTTTAGATACAAGTGATCTAGTAAAATACAAGTGGAGTACTTCCAATGAAAGTATCCCAGGGACAAGCAGTGACTGTTTCACTTGCTCATAAGGTAGATGTGCACAAAATCTTGCTTAAAATTGAGGAGATGCTCAACCTCATAACTGTTTGCGGTTTTTTTTTTCCCCCTGCAGGAATTATGGTTCTTCTATTTATGCCCAGCAAGAAGCCCTGGAGTTCGGCTGCCAGCAGGTTTTGTGGCTCTATGGAGAAGATCACCAAATAACTGAAGTTGGAACAATGAATCTGTTTCTCTACTGGGTAAATGAAGATGGAGGTATGGTAACATAAAGCGTGAAAACTTCAACAGAGTAGACAATTGGGACCACAACCSACAAAATTAGTATTACAGTGCAGATCATAAAGTTTTTAATGAACATGATTTAACAAAGGAAATGCCTGTTCTCTTCTGAAAACTAAGAGGTGACTGATGGTTGTGAAAGAGGAGATTCTGGAGCAGCTGTGAGTGCTGATAAGAGACTAAACTGCTGGGCCAGTCCACGTGCTCAGAAGGGCAGAGTTTAGCCATGCACAGGGCCACACGTCAGGCTTGGTGTCAGCTCCAACAGCATGCTGATCTCCAAGGGGGTGTTGGCTCAGGAGCAGTGCAGACATGATAAAAGGCAACTTATGGCTGTTCAGACTCTGTAGCTTTGAGTATGAGTGGCTCCCATCATCACTTCTTGGCCAGTCAAATATTSCTGAAGCGCAGCCAAAAGTATTTCAGCATCCAATTGATGAAGAACTCTGTTTTCTTTGAAGAATTTGAAGTTCTGTCCAGTGGTGGCAGGGAGAGAGGAACGTGTCAGTCAGTGTTCCATATCACTAATGCTCAAACGATGCTTTCAAACATACCATCAGTCTTGTAGCTATTTTTACCTCTTTCTACCCACAGTCATCTCTGAACAAGGTGCATGCTCRTTAGAAAACTATCTAGTTAATGAGCAACCAACAATTAGGCGTCTCAAAAACACCCACTGGGTATGCAAGTAATCAGTGCTTGGGAAGTGATAGCTGCACCTGATAACTGGTTTGGAAGACTACAGGCAAGTGAATGAAGGGATACCTCCTGACTTCCATGAATGCTGTCTCTCCAGGAAAATGAGGTGTAACTGAATTTTTGCATGGCAGCAGATRCAGAGTTCAGACTGATTTCCTCATAGAGCCATGGGTACCTTTGAACATGTTCAGTTTTCTGACAGTGCTCAGCTGCAGAAAACAGGCAACATTTTGTGGGGATAGCAGAGAGCTTTGGATCGTGCAGTGTGATGGGGATCCAGCTACCTGGCTCCCATCTCCAGTTTCATTATTTGTTCTTCTGCAAAATCTTTACCCATTTTTTAAGAAGGGGCGTGATGCTCCCTCAGTGTTTAACGAGTCTGTGAAGTTTTATGAATGAAATGATAAATACTAAACATTTTTTGGTTGTCACAGCAGCAGTAGAATTGTCAGTGTAGATAGATGGCCAAATTTATGCCTTCACCAGAGAGACATGAAAATAGATTTTGGCTTGTTCTGCCCAGGGAGAGGACACTGAAGCGAGGACATAATTAGAATTCAGTGTTCTCATTGTACTTAAACCAGGAATATGCTGGAATTATCCAGCTGCAGCACCGCAGTGTTCCAAAGATCTGCCAATCACCGTGCCACCAGTGCACTGCTGAATGGTGCTATTGTGAGGTGGCCGTGGCAAACAACTTGTAATTCCTGCCGCCCAGGCGGGCTGTGTGCTGGCAAACCTGCTACTCCACGGGACACGGGCATTATCCCCATGGAGCACTTTGCTGTCTCCCGGGGTGCTGAGTAGCTCTTAATTTATGGGATCTTTGGCTGAGAGTCACTCACGCTAGCATCGTGTGTCGTCGCATACCTGCCCGTGGCTTTGCACGGGGATTTAGCAAGTGCTTGTCCTTGTGTTCTGTCACTTCACAAAGGACGCTTGCTTAGGCTGTGGTTTGGTTTTGTTATGCAAATGCTGCAGCTGAGAGAGGGATCAAACAAAGTGAGGCAGAAATTGCAGATCGTCACCGAAAGGAAAGTGCCCTTTTTTGTGTGTTCTGAGGTCACTGCCACGTTGCCTGAACTGCTTTCCTTGGTTTAGAACCAGAGACCCATCCCAGTGAAGAGTGGACTGGAGGACATCCATGCTGCCGATGGGAATAGGCTTTCCTTGCAAGCCTTTGCTGTATATTTTCAGTTACAGCATTGTGACTAGAGGTGACATGTTGTCCTGGGTGGCAGGAGGAGCAGGAAAACATKTTTCATTTGTAACACCAACAGGAGGGTAGGGGAGCAGACAGCTCAATTTTTGGTAAAATAGCATGACTTGCCCTATGCTGTTCTTGTCTTCTCACTGCTGCTCTGTCTGAGGCTTCTAATATGACCAAAACTGGATCCCTGCTGTTGCATAAATATAGGAGTGTGATATTTCATTCATCAAATCCTATTTGCAGTTTATGTTCACTAAGTGAAAATTGTAGTCACCCTACAATCCCTTCCACCTGCCTCTTCAGAGCACATAACCATCCCAAGAAACTCTTGACGTTGAAACTCATTTCCTGTCACAATGTCTGTTCTTCTGCCTCAAATATAGGCTCGGCGTTATGGAAAACCTTAAAATTTAAACATATGTCCAACCTGAAGGTTGCTAACTATGACATCTGTGTGCACTTTTGAAAAATTCAGTTTCTCCAAAACGATTTGGAACCATTTGGGCTCTACTTCTATCTTTAACGTTAAGGCATTGTGAATAGCACTCAGGCATTATTTAACATTTTTGTGCTGCTGTTAAAAAGGTGATTAATAGTGGCCACTTCAAAATCTCATAAATTAAAAAGTAAATCTGTTAAAAGATTCTCTGCAACAGTCAGGTGAGATGTGAGGCAAGTTTGCTTAGTGTGCTGTAGGCGGAAGGTTGTTTGTGCTGCAGAAGTGTCTTGTACAAGTAGATTACTAACAGCATCAGGATCGTAGCTTCTGCTCTAACAGCCACAGCAGTGGCATGGAGAGGAGAGCAGCAAATGAATGAGGAATAGCAGAATGAGCAGCAAAAAAAAGGAGGAAGAGGTAATTGAGGAAAGCAGATTGACGGTCAGATGCAAAGAGAAAGTGATTGCATGAGGAAAGAGTAGAAGAAAAGCCTGAGAGAAGTAAGGAGAAAGAAACAAACTGAGAGGAAGCCAGCTAGCTGTTAGTGAAAACGGGGTTTTCTGGGTTCTCCTTGACCCTGAAGTTCTCTTGGAATTTGTTATCATTTTGGTGAAATATATTTGGGTGATTTTCTCAGCACTGTTACAGTGTGACTAGTGCTCAAGGTGTCCCATGATCGTAATCTTACTGAAGCTGTGTAATATGCAAGACCTCATTTAAAAAACCCTCTTAAACACTCTGATGGAATTCTATTGTTACAGCAAGCCTATCCCAGGTTTAATGGGGCAGTGGGCAGACAGTGCTACTGCTATAACAGGAACATGAGTCAACTGAAGAGAAGAAACCCTGACATCTTCCTTCAAATGCCTTTCTCCCCCCCTTTGCAACTCTACGTTTTAAGGCTTCTAGGCTATCAAAATAATTCAGAAGGCAAATGGAGTCTGTGAGCTCACAGTCTGTTTTTTGGGAGATGGACAAACTGATGTCATATGGAGCCTGGTTTGGCATCAGTTCACAGAGAGGATGAGCTTTTGGCATGCCATGTTGGATAGTGTTATCATCTCTGCCGGATACCAGGGGAGCAGATGTTCCCTGGGTGGCCCCAGGCTGGTAGGCATCATATGTATACTTGACAAAATTCTACAGAGCAGCCTGTTTGGAACATTTTGAGACTTTCATGTCCTGTCTRCTCAGTGCTGTTTGGCGGCTGGTTTGGCCTGGCACCTTTTCAAACTAGCTCAAATCGATTAGTATATGTTATTGAGCTTAAACAGGTYCTGGACAAGATCTGTGGCAACATCACCAAACAGAGAAGTGTAGTTACAATCTTTGGTATCAAAGTCCACAGTATCTGGAGTTTTCTGTTAAAGAAAGGAATGTGCTTGATGGTGACTGGGTCACAAATGCAGAACATCAGGTTTTCAGTGTTTAGAATCAGGTGAGCCTTGTGCCTCATGGAAAGTTTTAAAGTCCTCTTCTTCTAGTTGTGCCAGAATTAGGAGCAGATATGCATCATGAGTGGGAGTGATGCTAGACAGACTCCAAAAAGGGAAAGCTGTTATTCTTGACTGTATGCAAAAGAAGAGATCACTGCTGTAATTGGAAGTCTRGGATGGGTTAGGGAATGGCCCTGTGGGTTAGTCAAACCAGAGCAGAACATGGAAGCATTGGGAGGAAAAACTTCTGTCCGAACAAATAAATGTAGGAGTGGCTGCATTAAAAAGCAACAGGCGTTTCCTGAGAGAATGGACACTGAGTAGCAGATTCAATGAATTCATCCTCCATTTCCCCTATCCCATCCCAGCTCCCAGTGCCCCGTGTTGCAGAGTGGAGGGAGCCCAGGATATAGTCAGTCTGGAGCTGTGTAGGCTGGCAGACAGTGTTTGTGCACAGAAATACCTSGTTGAGTGCTGAAAACAGCACTGAGCAGCTGAGCTCATCCTGCTCCCACAGTCCGAGGACAAATACCATGTTTCTCTTTTCTACCAGCTGCAAATATTCACAGGACCTATAGAAATATTTTAAAGACAGCTTCTCCTTTTAGAGGGCTTCAAACAGGCCTGAATTTAGTGATATTTTTGCAGTAAGGGAGAAGGGGACATAATAAAAATATGATGATACATATCTTGTTGTGACCGAGGTAAAAAATAAGCAAAACTCTTAATGGTTTGTGGATTTAGTGAGCAGGGTAATATCCTTTTCAGGTCAAGAAAGAAAAAGGGGAAAGAGAGTGGTTAGGAAAAAAAACGAAGAGTATTACTGAAAGACTCTGGATGCCTTGACTTGTGTTTTAACTCAAGTATTTTGCAAGTGTGGATTGCCATTTTTCTACCATTTCATTAGTTTTGTTAGATGAACATTTATGTAAAAGCAAACAAGAAGCACAAGCTAACAAACCAAACTAGTTGAACAACTTGAATTGTTGTTGGATTTTTCTTTGGATTGCTCCAATTGTGTAAAGAGAAAACYAGGGGGAAAAAGGATGCCTAAACTATGACAAAAGATCATTAAGGAAGTCTCTAAAGGAGGATTGGCAAGGTTTCCACTGCTTTGCTGATTCAGTAAATGGACTTCAACATTTTTAGTAAATGTTTCATATTGCTGCTATGAAGTGGGTATACTAAATCCTATATTCCTAAATTAAGTAGAATATTTCAGGGTAAGTCACGATCTGCCCTGGGATTATTAGGCATGGCTTTCCCTCTGCCTTTCTATTCTGAATTTGAAGACCATTTGCTGATTTGTAGTAGTCACACAGTGCAGTTGTGCAGTTATATCCATAATGTACTGAGGAATAAAACCTCCTATTCAAAAGGTTCCAAACAGTCAACAACAACTTACTTGGACTTACTGTTTGTGTTCTCACAGAACTTCAATAAATGTTGCATCTTACCGGCTAGGGAGTATTTCTGATGCCATAGAATCATGGAATATCCTGAGTTGGAAGGGACCCACGTGTTTGGTGCAATATCAGTAAACTTTTTTGTTTGTTTSTTTGTTTGTTTCTCAACCRGTGCTTCTGTTTCTTTCGTTTGACAGAGAATGAACTGGCAACCCCACCTTTAGATGGCATCATCCTTCCAGGAGTGACAAGGCAAAGCATTTTGGAYCTGGCACGCAGCTGGGTGAGTGTTTTGGCCTGGGCAGTGATGGTTTCAGTTACCATGTTATAACATCAGCTGAAGTAAACGTTTCTGGTGCTCGGTATCCTAAAGTTCAACTGATCTGGTTAAATCTTACAGTCATAGAACAGTCTGGCTTCCTAGAGTCATGGAACGCCCTGGGTTGGAAGGGACTTTAAAAATCATTTCACTCCAGCCCTCCTGCCATGGGCAAGGATGCTTTCCACTGGACCAACTGGCAGAGCCCTATCCAACCTGGCCTTGGAAAGGACCTTCAAAGGCCTATTCCTACCTCTCTGCAATGAGTAGGGGCATCTTCAACTAGATCAAATTGCTCAGAGCTGTGTCCAACCTCTCTGAAATTCTGTTTTCAAGGTCCCTCTGGATGGCATCTCTTCCCTCCAGTGTGTCAGCCCCACCACACAGCTTGGTATTGCTGACAAACTTGCTGAGGGTGCACTCGATCCCTTTAACCCAAATTGGACCTAAGGGCATGCTAATTCAAGGAGTCTCAGGAGCATCATCAGAATACCCACACCTGTCACAGAGARCAATACCAAGCTTGTTAAAGTAGCTCTGTGCAGTATTTAACATGAAAATTCTCAGTAAATCCACTGGTACCAGCAACAGAGCAAGGAAACAAAGAATTACCATGCATGACCACAGCTATACTTCAGTCATCAGCACATTTTTTCTGCACTTAGTTCACATGCTTCCAACCTTGTTTCTGCTAACTAGCATGCAGCCTAGCCAGCCACAGTCTTGACCTCATCTGTCTGCTTCCAGTTCCTGTTCTGTAGTGTAGCCATCCAAAAACTTATTTGGACACTTGGGACCAGGTTATATCTTGAAATGCAGCCTAGCACTGTGCCTGTACTGTATTCAAAGGTTTTACTGCAGCTTGGGTGAGCCAAAGGCTCATCAAACCCAGTATCCTGTCTCCTGGTTTTGGCCAGGCTTATGTGTAGGGTGAGATAACAGGATTAGCACATCCGTGAAATGAAAATTTCAAAGTTTGATGTTTATTTTTTTTTCTTTAAACACATCCTGTCAATCAGTTGCTGTGCATTGTTCAACTCTTACAGAAGGTAAAACTCTTCCAAGTGTTAAGACTGTCCAGTGCAAATAGCTTCACTCATACCTGCAGTACAGTGAATTTTTGTATGTCACAGCTGTGTGCAGGCTACAGAGTGAAATTTCTCTAGGGATTAAAAAAATATACCACATAGTTGGCCTTGCAGGTGAAATTAATTAACAGGGTGTTTTTTGCTTAGGAATGAGAGTGGAATGCAAAGGCTCTCTTGATATAATTGAGTAATTTTTGTACAAACTCTAGCATGCTAGAGACCATGAATAGTCAGGTTCAGTGTCACATAACCCATGACAAATTCTTCTTTGTTATTCCCTAATGTGATGTTGATATTCTGCACCAAAACAGAGGGAAGTGCCACTTAATCAGCAGCGTTGTATCTGGCAAACCACTGGCTTCTTTGGAGGTTGCTCTTTTGATTAAAGTCAGTCGTGTGTGATACTGGGATGTCTGAAAAGATCACAAGATCAGAGTCAAAACTTATTGTCACTAGGCTGATAGTTCTATTGGAAATGTTTCAGTGTAGAAAACAAAAATGCAAACATTTTTAAAGTTTTTACGGTTTTGGTGGTTGCTTCTTCTCGTGCAGGGAGAATTCCAAGTGTCTGAGAGATACATCACCATGAGTGACCTGACAGCTGCCTTGGAAGAGAACAGAGTAAAGGAGATGTTTGGTGCTGGAACAGCTTGTGTTGTATGTCCCATCTCTAAAATCTTATATAAGGGCAAGGTAGGAAAATGTATCTTTTTTCCCTCTTTCCTTCCTTCTTCAGAATTTTATCGTAATTAATTGCAGCTGAAGCTAAAAACAAGGGAGATAGAAAAGGTGTGCTGCCTGGAAAGGTGGACAATTTCAGTATGTTGTTTCTCAAATGAATTTCTGGTTGTCAGGAGGGAACTTTCCCTCTTGTCTTCTGGGGTTTCTTTTAAGAGTTGAAAACATAAAATCTCAAGTCCTGTGAAAACTAAAAAAAAAATTAAATAGCTCCCAGCCTGTTTGCACATGAAAACAAATACAAGAAAGTGTAGAAAAATACATTATCCCTTGCTTTTTATTCAGTATTTTTTGCCAAGGTACCTGGGAAAGGTGAGGAGAGGAAGGACTTTCACAGGGAACCAAATTTCTGAGCCAGTGCAGTCTTTGCTTCTCAGGTTCGTCTCTTCTTCACCCCTCCTTTCAGGGATCCCAGCTCTGAAGGAGGAGCTGTTTCAGGAGGGTGCACAGCTGCTTCCACCTGCTGTACACCATATGGGAGCTTTCTCCTGCACAGGTGGAACTCCCCAGGCATTCAGACTCTTAAGCCGACTCGATGCTCTTTAGTCAGCACCAAGTTAGTTCAGAAGGCTGGGGTGGGTAGTGCAGCTGCATAGAGGAGTGTGCTTTGTCCATTAAACACAAGTACAGTAAATGTCCGTTAGGTGATACTTCCTGAGTTAATAAAATATGAACATATTCATATGTATGTAAAGCTATTATTACATGTTATTCTCTTTCTCTGTCCCCTCTCCCYCTCCTTTATTCCATGCCAGCATTTGCACATTCCAACTATGGAGAATGGGCCCGAGTTAACAACCCGTTTCCTGAATAAGCTAACTGATATCCAGGTAAGGTGTTTCCTCTTCTGTAACCAGATAAAATAATAAAAGATGAACATTGAAAGCATTGGGAAATAATATTTTTGGTAGTGATGCTATAGGTGGCATTGTGTAATAATAGAGACTCTTTCATTTTGTGTGATTATTCTATCAATTTTATTTTTCCTTAAGAAAGTGTGATAGGGATGAAGTATAAAGTAGTTTTTCCCTATTCATCTTGGAAGCTGGGTAACAGTTGCAAGATACTACTTTTGCCAGTGAAATCTAATACTGCTGTTAGAGGTTCCTTTTCAAGGCAAAAATAAAGGATTATGAAGCATCTTAACCACAATCACAAGTTAGTACAGGCTGATCAATAAAGAGATGGGTGAAGCAATAAACACTCACTGGGCACAGCCAACTGATGTCCATTTCTCATTATCTTTCCAATCACACAGTCACTTCTTGTTCTTAAAACAGTTCCTTCCTCTGTCATTTGCTAAATATCAAAGCCCATTTGGAATCTCTGCTTTATCTCCATGTCTGGGCATAGGAACTGATACCACTTCAGGTAAAGTCAATGAGCAGCACGTGATGGCCCTTCTTATTTTAGCTGCCTGTTTTCTTTTCCTTATTTAGTGTAGTTTGTGTTGTGGGGGATTTGGGGATAGTAGGTTTTGCAAGTTACAAGCTCCTGTATTTAAGATTTGATAGCAGTTGCTTGGCAGTATTATCAGGATTTCTTCAAATAAAGGTTGATGGCTTCCATTCTACATTTTTGGCTCAAGATGTTCCTAGATTTAGGAAATAGCTACCAAATAGCTACTAAAATTGCTACTAAAATCTTTTAACTCCTGCCAGTAATCCTGTGATATGTGCCTTTCTTGCTTGAGATAGTGAGTGGCTTAAGACAAACTTATCCAGCTTGCTCCCTGGGGCTTCCTTCCATGCCCTGCCTGATCACAGAATCACAGACTGGGTCAGGCTGGAAGCAACCACAATGGTCCCACCTCCTTGTCCTAGGAGAGCCATCCCAGAGACATGGCACAGGATCGTGTCCAGATGGTTCTGGGACATCTCCAGTGAGGGAGACTTTACGCTCTCTCTGGACAATCTGTTTAATTGGTCACTGCGCAGGAGAGAAGTTCTTCCTCGTGTTAAGGTGGAATTTCCTGGGCATCAGTTCTTGCCTGTTCTTGCCTTACCCTGGTTTTCCACCACCAAGGCTCAGGAGGAGGCTGAAAAAGTGTGGATATTTACTAAACATAATCTTCCTTGGACCTTTTTACTTTACTTGCCTATTCATACAGACCTTTTCACCTTTCAGCTCTGTACATGCCCTGTTTTCATTAGTTACATGTCAGGAGTAAATTTGTTACTTCTGGAAAATGCTGGACTATTATGTATATGCTTACTTTTGGGTTCTCTTCCTTCTTGAAAAAAATCAGGAGAGTTAGAACACATAATCATTAAAAGCCTGATTTTAAGTAGAATGATGGCTGCTTCCCCTTTAAGAGTCAGTCAGTGTTYGCTGATTGTGTTTCTGTACCTTATCTGTGGAGAGATGGGCTCATATCCAGAAAGACCCCAATATGTCACCCACAAAACAGTGCTGCAACACAGAAAATGGAATATATAATATTCTTAAAATGTCAGAGCAGTTTTCAAAAACTTTCACCAAAATCTTTTCTATTTTCTACCAGGAAGTAAAAAATAAAAGATCTTTTTGCAGTATCACTGGACTATTGTCATACCATTTGGACAGTCTGAGGCTGTAATTCCAAAGAATTTTCRAGATTTGAAGAACAAAATGCAATGGAAATGGCAGTCAGACACAGCTTTGGTCTCTGTGCTGTTGCCTGAACTAGGGCAATGGATCCATTTCATGCTGAACAATGGGAATTTGTAAAAAAGTAAAAATTCTCAGCACCGCCCTTGTCCTGGATGTGAACCTGTGACCAAGAGGTGCAGGCTCCATATCCAGTTCCATTATACCAACTCCCTTTTTTTAACATTGTCATATTCTCCTCATTATTGTGTTCCCAAGCTTGTTTCCATGCTGCCTATTGTTCTTCCACGAGTCTCCTGTGTTCAGCAGGATTTCTGTGGATGTGAACAGCTGTTCAGTGGAACCAGAGATGGAGTGACAAATTAGGAACTCATGGGCAGAACTGATTCAATTTCTCATGCCAGTTGAGAGACACAGTAGTAGCAGTACAATATACATTCCCCTTCCTATTACTGAGTAGGTATCACGATTATGAAGGCTGGTAAAGACTTCAAATTAAATAATGTACATTGTATAAATTAACGGTGTGCTTATGAATTAATTAGTCGTAGTACACTCTCTTCCATTGCTGCTTGAGTTGGAAGATTAAGGGATGAGATTCTTTTCTCTGGGAATACACTCACTGAAATACCACTCAGATGTTCCTGTGGGTTTGCATCCACGCTTTGAGAAYAAACAAGCTTTTGCTATGCCCTTTAAAACATGGATTAAGATGCAACTTGGAAGGGATGGGTAGAAAGTAAGATATATTGCTTATGCTACGTGATATAAAGTACATTTAAACACTGCAGTTAAGACAGCAGTGAGCAGATATTTAAYCAACCCCTCTTTCTTTCTATGGAGAACAACCAGGGAAGGAGAATGTATGCATTAATTTTTACAAAGAACGACCTGGGTGTGGTAGGCAGTGGAAGAGGGATGGGGATTGACTAGCCTGAGGTTACAAAGTCTTTGACAGCATCAGAAAAGAAAGCTAAATCTGCTTTTAYTTCTGAAATGAAAACATAATCGTTGTGGTATCACATCTTCATTCCCCTTTTAGTTCTGGAAGCAGGTGCAAACTGTAGTCAAATGGCAGACTCAGACTGGTCCTTGCAACAATTTCTGGTCAGCATCAGAGCATTAGATGAGACTACTATCTAAAGATCGCAAAATTTACAAATAATGCCCTGGCCTTTGCCTGCTTTCTGGCTTGGTGGAGATGGGAGTGCCACCTTTTCCCTGAGAAGCAGTGACATGGAGGTCAAAGGCATCCCTCTTTCCTCCCTTTGCCCCCATCCTCAACAGAACTGGCTTCACACAGAACTGGCTTCACATGAGGGTAATGTAGTGCTTTGTGGTGAAACTAGTGATAACATCATGGTTAGAATTCCCAAGGCAACCCCATTGACATCTGGGAATGTAAGCTGAAAATCCTCTGGACAAGTAATTTGTGCAAGGTGCTGTGTAGCACCTGACCAGTGTTTAATCAACTTCATTGCAGACTGCAGAACAAAAGCGGCAGAATTGGTAATGAAAAGATGTGAGACATGTAAAGGTCATTTAGAGGCTTTACCTGCTGGAGTAAAGAGTAAAGCACAAGCACACTGAACACCATTCCTTTGTGCATCTAGAAATGTGTTTTTTCTGGCTCATCCTGATTTGGAGCTGTTGTGTTTTCCCTGCTTTAGTGTCCCTTTATCTCCACTCCTGCTGATACAGAACCTGGATTGGAGGAACTTCCTTGTTTCCACTCTGGAGAAATTATCATTAAGTGATCTTTTTAGCCTACATAAAGCCTCTAAAATCAGTCTTCATTTCTTGGTGAAAGTGTTTTCAAGCTCCCTGAACACAGCACTATGAGGGAAAGGACTCCCAACTCACATCTGCTGCTGTCTCTCCACCTCTGAATTATTTACCTACTTGAGCCCTGTGTGTGCTTTGAGGTGTCTCTGGAGCATTGTTTACAGGACTGGTGACAGAGCTTTAGAACATGGAGCCAGTCTAGCAATCAAAAGTGCTGCCTTGGGGCTGTATCCTCCCCTGGAAGGGATATGGCTCCATGCCACAGGTTGCCTTCATTTCTGCCTGGTGATCCCGTTGGTTTGTGTACGGAAAGACAACTTGTTTTATTTTGGATTACAATTCTCCSTAATTGCACTCTGTGGTATTTGTGAGGGTTTTATTTCACATTCRATCAGAATGTTGTAATAAAAAGCCACCTTGACAATAAAAAGGAATAAAACAAAATGTGTTTGTTTATTGGAGCTTGAGCAGGGGCATACTTATGAGTGAATTAGTGAGCAGGCCTCAGGGAGTAACTGCATTAAAGTGTTGGAAGTGAAGCAGGACTGTTTTGTATTATCTGTAGTGAGTATCAGCATCGCCCCTTCCTAATCCACCTATTGTGATATGGATAAAGCTTCAAGCTATCCTTCAGGCTGTGCTCAAATCAAAGACAGAAGGAAAGCCATAAGAAATAATGTAAACTACTATGCGAGTGGTGAATATGAATCTTTCTGAGGATAGACCTAAGAAGTTATAAATGTACACTATTTCTTATAACTCCCATTCTTAAACTTCATTTTTTGCTTTGTTTCAGTATGGAAGAGAAGACAGCGATTGGGCGGTGCTGGTGTCATGAAGGTGGCAGAGTTCAGACCCTCCAGACAGAACAGACACATGAATAATGACAACTTCTGTAGCTGCCAGTGCGTAGCATAGTCTCAGTATCAATTTGCTCCCCAGGATGATTGTTTCCACAATCCGGCAAATGTGAACACAATCATTTTGATTTCTACTGTAATCCTGTTGGTAGAAGCCTGTCTTCTTGGTAGAGGTGCTAAATGTTAGCAATAGAACTTTCCTAATGGTTTTCTTAGTGCCTCCTCACGTACAGTCTGAAAAACTTGTAAAATGCTCTTCAACTGCTCTTCAGTTTGGTTTGTTTACTGCCACCATCAGCAGAACGTGTGTCACACAAGGACGTGGCCTGTTGGCTGCCCACGGGGTTCTGTTGACATTATTCTGCCTTTTGCTCTGTGTTTGGGAAACAAATACGCCCAGCCACGCGCTCCTTCCTTTCATACTCTGCTTGTATGGGAGATCCCCGAGTTTGCATAGCCTGCTAGATCCCCTCATGCGTGCTCTGTCAAATAACTCTGGCCTTGAGGCCACGATTCTCTCAGTCGACCCAGCCTGCAAGATGGTCCTTGTTGGCCTATTGCCCATCTCTCTGTTGGGATATGCAGTGCATACCTCTCCCAATAGCTGAGTGCATCCTTCCAAACATGATTTAAAGGGCTGGGTCTGGCCCTGCTGAGACAAAAATTCCCCTTGGTTTGGCCTAGCACAGAGCTGGGCTCTGCAGACACGGTGCTGCCTTCCGGGTGAGTGTCTAGAAAACGAGATTAGACAACTCTGGCTGTGGAAAACKGAACCATTCTTCACAGCAACCAAAACTTCGGATTGAGGAATTTTTTTCCTCATCCACTCAGAGAATTTAGATCAGCAAAATGTTTTTCTTGTCCCTTTCATATACTTGCTGTATCCAGCCACCATTGACACGTGTACTGTAGCAGGGCCTTCCTATTAAGGAACAAGCAATGTTGTCAACATAAAAGGTCTAGAAGGAAAGAGATTTCGTTCAAATTCTGGTTAAGCAGATAATTCTTCATATAATGCTCCTTTCTCACATGCAGACTTGATACTTTGGAAGCAATACAGAGCATGTAGCCCACAGYTGGGGAAGTAACTTCTGCAAATGTTCACTAACAATCATTCTGTAATATTTATTAGCTTTCTCCTTTTGCACACAGCTTTGTTGAACAGCTTTAAGATACCTCTTGCCAAAAAGGATAACCATATTCTGTATCAATGTTCCAAAGTGCTACTTCAGTGTAAAACTGGTGGAACTTTATTGACACTTTACTGGAGTCCTATAAGAAGTAAAAGTGAAACATTTCTTGTTCTAGTTTGCAGTAGAGATGCACCAGTATTAAGGGAAACATTTAGCACTTTAATTTTTTTAAGACCCAGCAGTATCTCTCCCATGCTTTATAAGTCCTTTGTAGTTACTGGCATTTGTTAATATAGTTTAAAAAGGCAAAATATCATTTCTAATAGACCATCCATGCCTTATGCAACTGTTAAAGAGCAGCCTTATGGCTTCCTGTTCATTTTTGGTCACGTTTTAAAGACAACCCCTGCTTAGCTATCACTTTCTTTTCCTCCCTCAAATAATGACTTTTCCTATCTTTGACTGGAGTCCAGTCTGATCTTTTAATGAAGAACAGTTGAAGGTTCTCTCTGACAATGTAACCATTGTTAAAATATGTTGGATAGTTTTTTCTTTAGAATACAACTGCAAGCACAGAATGTTGTTTCACTTACAGTAGCAATAGTGTTGTGACCATTTGAATCTGTATTGTGTGCTGGTCTTTGTTCAGTATCTTGCTATGTATTATAAGCTGCTGGTCGTCCTTTCTTTAATTTAATTAGATGGCTGGAAAAATTAATGTGGGGAACACATCAAGATGCAACATGGGGTAGAGAGTTTCGTCCAACGAGACCAGTGTTGTAACTCAGGAGTGCCTTTAACCAGAGTGTGGCATGGAGCTCTCTAGAGACTATATAATGAGCAACCACATGTGGCTTCCTGGTACCGAACTATCTAATCTTTCCCTTGAGTTCATCTTTGATTTAGCAGCAAAAGGAAAAGTGAAAATACCTAACTTCAGATGCATGGCAAAGTGGTTGTGCAATACCTTAACAGTTCAGGTTGTTGATAGAGTTGATGTATGATACCATATATCCAGAATCCCCATGAAGGCCTCAGTATACCAGCAGTAATCTATTCACTAGGCAGAATGAATAAGGACCAGCTAGAAGAAGTATTTTACTGAAATGTAAACCTGAACATTGTGTAAAACTCTTCTTAAATTGGTTKTAAGTAATTCAATGTGAAGAAACCAGGTGGTTTCATTTGTTGTGTTTTGCACTGTTTCCTGCACCGACCAGAGAGACATCTTTCCTTTTTCTGCACATTTTGAGCTGATGGAGACTTCAAAAGGAGGAGAATCGATAGTGGAATGACCCACAAATGAGTGGTCTTTTCTTGCAGGAAATAATGAAAACATGGAGTGTGTGTATGTTAATTGTGGTATTTAACATCTTGGTTAATTGCCTTACTCTGGCTRTGTCAAAGCTGTGCTTGTTTCTAAGTGGAATCCAGGGGAATAGGTTTTAGATTTTAAACTTTGAAACCTAAATAAGGGAGCTGACAGGTCAGCAGAGCACAGGAAATTTTTCTGATGTTGCGTATGCTGTCCTACTCTGAATTCTGCCACTGCTTTTTTTATCCTGTTAACCAAAAGAAAGAAATAAGATGTGTAAATAATATTGAGTATTTGGTATTGCATTGTCCTTGTTTTCGCTTGTAAAATTTAGAAGGGAACKGTGGTATTCCCTGAGCTAATAACAGATTGTAAAAGAACATCTGCACATCTTTTCTCCATGTGCCCTATTTGTTTAATTGCAACAGATTTACATAGAAAGAGTATAGTACATCATAACTAGGCAATTATCCATTCTTCATCACTTAGTTATGGTTCTGGTAATTGATCATTTAAGACATAAGATAGTCTAACATTAGGAGAATTTGAAACTGTTCAAAAAAGATCAACAAATTAATATTGTTGTGTGATATTTGCATAATTGGCTGCAATTATTTAATGTTTAATTGAGTTGATCAAATGAGATTCAGCCTTTCACATGCTTGTGTTTTACAAACACTGGTACTTTAAAATGATAATAATGAATTCTAATTTTCATATGTTCTTTCTTCTCCCCTTCATTCTTTTGATTATTATTTTCAGTATTGAGCATGTCCTTAATTTTCAGTTTGGTGAGCATGATTCATGCCTAGGAAAAAAGTCCTGCAAATAAGAGAATTTTCATGAAACTGGCATTTCATACAGGCCATTCTGGTGCCAAGACTTACGGCATCAGCAACTGGCATTACTTAAACAGATTCTTAACTGCAATGAGGGCAAATTTCCTGAGAAATTTAGGTGAGATCCTAATACAGGTTCCTAGGGTAGATAATCTGTTCAGTCCATAGCAGTGCAAAGCCAACGTGGTTTTTCTGGAATATAGAAGGGAAGTGTTACCAGACAAAAGCAAGGTAGTGAGATCTCTCTGCCCAGCCGTTGTTTACACCTGTCCAACTATCTGAAGCCAAAAAGGCAGTTGTCCTCCACTCCTCCTCTTTGTACATAACTTTTGTTTGGGTTTGCCTCATTCAGCATAGAGATATCACAGATCCTTTCCCATATACTTATTTTATACTTATCTAACCTCAGACATGAAGAAYGGTAATTTGGAAAAATGTGATATTCGGAAGTCACTTGGAATGCAAGTTATTTGAAATGTCTGTCTAATACATTGTCTTCCAAGAGGTAGACAGAAAAACAGCTGGGACTGATCTCAGAGCTGCCTAATTAGAGGAGGAACCCTCTTGAATTCAATGGCCTCTCCAAAACAATCTGCATAATCCAGCAGATTTCTGAGTGTGGACTGTCTGTTCACTGTGCCTTGCTGTGGAATAGGACRCAGAGATGGTAGCACAGCCTGGCAGACTGTGGCACATTGTCTCTCCCTGCRTGGGATCCACCCTACTGAGGGTAAGTTTTAATGTCCTGGTGGCAGGCTCATATCCTGAGAGGTGGCAGCTGTAAGGGATGGCTGGGCATACCTTGAGATAGCTGTTCCTTTCGTCTTTGACTCCCTTTCACGTAGACTTGCACCCCTTTTCCCTCAGCTTTCTATCATAGTCTCACATCTAAAAGTGGCCATTAAAGCAAATTTGCATTCTTTTTGCTTTTAGCAGTAGCGACGATTTATTAAAAAAAAAAGAAAAAGGTATTTTGTTCATGTTCCAGGTGTTGAGGAATCAAAACTGTGCTTTACCATCTGAACATGTAATCCCTGAACAGGCTGCCACTGACTTTGTGACCCTGGACAAGTTATCTTTCCAGAAAAAGCTTTTTTGAGCAGCGAGAAAGATGCCATGTAAAGTCCAGCATTTCAAGGATTACRTTAGAGTAGAACTATCTTGATCATGCAGGAGAAAAATGTTATTTCAATGAGAAATGTATTCAAGGTTTGCTGAATAAACCCATAAATGCGTTACATATGTAGTTCAGAATGTAAAAATCAGCACACAGAAAGATCCTGACAAGAGAATTCACCTCAGACAGGGCTATCCTGTTGAAAAGTGATGCTTGAAGGAAGCATTACACCTCTCARTGTAAAGTCATTAGGATGGGACTATTTCAGAGGTGCACTTGGTCATGTAGCACTGAGATAGACCTCTTTATCAATCTTGAAACAAAATTTCCTGAACTGCAAGTCTCATCAATCTGGAAGTGTGAAAGAGCTGTGTTTTTCTCTATTTTGTCACTATCCTTAGGATCTGGAAAAATAATTCATAGCTCCTAAATCATTTAAGCTCAGTAACTTCTTAATAAGTTATTTGTATTTTTAGCCATAAGAGCGAGAGAGAGTACTTTGCATTGGTGAAAAATACTGTTGTAGCAGTCCTCCTGTCCCTGCCTTGCTTTGAGCATGATGCTTATTAGTAGGAATTCCAGGATATTTTCCCTGACTGCAAAATCTGAGTGCCATCTATAGTACACTTGGCAAATATATCCCCAGCTCCATAAGCAAAACTAACTTGGCCATTACCTTGAGCTAGAACAGTCAGGTACATTAGGACTTAGCAGATTAAGAAGAATGCTGAATTAGAGTAGTCCGTAGATTTGGAATAAATATAATAGTCTATAGATTTGGAATAAAGTTTTGGAATTAGTAGCTCAGATAGAAGGCTCGTTAATCACACTAGCAAGGTTAACCAGGCCAAATACACTAAAAATAATGGTAATTATGTTCACCAGTAGTAACAGCATGGCTCTCTCTGAACATAAATTTGTACTCTTTGCTGATCTTAAAACTTAATTTATTGTGTCTGATTGTTACCACAATCCTGAATTCTCATGCCATGCTTRAAATGACTCTTAAATTTCATGTTCATGGGAAGATTTTAAGGAGGATTTAAGACCTTGATACAGAATTTTTAAGCCTTTAAAATACCTGCTGGGTAAAGTTAAGGTAGAAACAAAGAGGACAACTTTGTGGAAGTGTTTGACTACAGTGTTCCAAGTGGTTTACCAACACTGGTCATTTTTGGTTTTTACCAAAGAGGTATGCAGGGAATAGTAGATAAAACAAGCTTATTGCTTGTTTTTCTAAGCAAGAGTTGGGGAAGTTTCTAAGAGCTGGTTCTCTTATTAACACTAACTCTGTATAGTTCTTGATTCTGTCAGGCTGAGAGCAGTCATTTCAGGGGGAGATGGAGGAGCTCAGAAGCTGTCTCAGGCGGTTCTGTCTTTCAGAAACAGATTTTCTTTCATTTTATGATCAAAGTGATCAAGATATGAACATGGAACCTCTTAAACTTTGCACCTTTTGATAAAAATTTTGGTTTTCATTTTAGAATTCTAGTACGGTGTTGCTGAACTATTATGCTATCAAATTTCAGTAGCTTGTAGGAAGAAAGCAAACATTCTTTATGTAATCACCTTCTTTCTGTATGCCAAATCCCCTCTTTCACTGTGATTTGGTCACCACTAGAATTGGGACCACTTCGGGTGAAACAACAGGAGTTTTTTTTCTTTTCTGCACCGTACTTGTACTTTTAGTGAGTGCTTGCAGCAAATGCCAGAGCAGAAAGTGAAAAGTCTTCTGTTTCCAGAACAAGCATGCCAGAAGCAAGAGTAAAAATACCCATCAGGTCAGTGAAGGCAGGAGGTCAGAAGAGCTTCATCACCATTCTCCTTCAGTTCAACTCAGAGAGGCTACCCAGGTACACCAAAAGTCTAGCAGGATGTTAGATTGGTGTTGATATTGAAGAATGCTCTTACTCAGTTGCTTAAATACCTTCATCTGTGCCTACATTTTCATAACTTGGGCCCTTGTATTGTAACCAAAACCAACATATTTTTTAAATGTTGTAAAATGATAAAATATTTGGTCCAAACAGACAGGTGTACCATACCATCTGACAGGTCAGTGATGTGTTCTCTTCCCATGATTTGTATTAATTTCCTGATGGCCTAGTGGTTGACTAGAACTGTGAGCAGGAGACAAATACATCATTAACACTCCTTCATAGTCATGGATGTTCACAAAGAGCGGATGTATTCCCTGTGTCTCCCAGGGAGATGCCTTGGACTCCAACTTGGCCTCTAACTATGGAGTGACAGATTGAAAGGTTCTTTGCCATAATGGAGACGAGTAAGAGTTTTCTCTAAAGCCGTTTACTGACAATTTCTGTCGAGGCAGAAATTTGGAAGGCCGGAAGTCCCGATCTACTTGACCTTTGAGGCATTTAGAAGGGTGCAGTAGCAGTTACTGAAATTGTAGCATATAAGTAGTGGGAAATTAGCAACTTATAGAGGGAGAAGTAAACACCTCTGAAGGGTCTCTGTTTTCTCAAATGTTAAAAGTTAACTGGGTATTTTACAAGGATCTGAAGCATATAAAAGCAGTAAAGGACAGATGTGTGAAAAAGTACTGGATAAACTAAAGGAAACTCTACCTCATTCTTCTCTAAAGGTTTTGTAGAAGCACAATTAAGAGCTCCTAATGGCATTGTTACGTACCGACCATCTGGCATGAAAGAAGCACTATATTTGTATGTCTGTAAATCCTGTAATAACTGTATTTTGCTGGCAGTAGAAACAGTCTATACTATTTGCAGTTTTCCTCATCAAGTCTGTAATTATGCAATGTTTCTGTCTCCAATAAAGGAATTTAATGGGCACCTGTTTGTGGCGTGTTACAAAATCATCACTGTTGAGTACAGCTAACTAAGCATAATTATCCCATAGATGGGAGCTGCTATGAAGTAAATTCTTGAAGGCTGGATTAAAAGAAAAAAAGAATTCCTGAATGAAGTGTGGCATGTAAGAACAGCAAAGCAAGACTCAAGTGGCAGACATGCACCTACCCTGCCAAGCCTGGAGGCTGAGCCAGTTGTCTCACTTACAGTAAAGTGCTGGACGAATTAAGCAGCASAAGTACCTACCTGCTAACCATGGAGTCACGAAACAGTTTTTAGTATGCCAGGACTGTGTAGCAGTGATTGAATACAGCTCCCATTCTAAGGGTTTTGGGGGGTGATGAACTCAAGGGAGAGAATGCCAGAACCCAGCTTTGTACTTGGAGCACTTAACTTCACAAGGCAGTTTTGAACAGTCATTACTCCAAAGTATGTCAACCGGTGGGAAGCCCTTTGAAGATGGAAAGTACTGAAAGTGAGTGTCATTAAAATCTTGACATTTGCCATGTGTGGTGGCTGTATTTACCAAAAAAACTTGACGTATTCCCCCTTTCCAGTGCAGGGGAATACTGTGATTAAAKGTAGTACTGATCCATGCTGTGGTAAAGTAAACATCAGGGTACATTTTCCACCTGGTTTGGTTCTCAGTGACTTCAGAGAAAGCTGGCATTGGTACAGGGCACTTTAAAGAAGCTGTAGATAGGTAAGTACTAAGAGTTATTAATTACTGCCGGGAGAATGAACCTAATGTGTCGGAATCTGACTCTGTTCCCGTGTTTTGGCCTCTCCCCCTTTCATCCTAAGGGAACCTTTTTTAACTGTAACTTATGCTTGAGCTCCAGCTTTCAAAACTCACTCACCACGAGTAGTAATAAGTATCTACTGATCCTAGACTGATCCTACAAGGTGCTGAGTGGGCTTCAGAGACAGACCTGTGCCTCGTAGCAAAATTACTTAAAAGACCTTTTATTTTCTTTTCCTCCCATTTGAAACATCTCAGTAACTGGCTGTAGTTCTGTCTAATCAAGCAACTGCAGTATCACCACCAGCACCGTGCTCTTGGGGTTGGAGAGTACCAGAGTTCTGAGGACTTATCTGGGACACAAACTCTTGGAGAGCTGATGGGACAAAAAAAACCCCATCACATTTTTAAAATAATACAGGGGGAGGACAAAGCAGAAGGAAAATAACTTGCATTATGTACATATAAAGAGGCAAGAAAACAAAGTTGGGGATTCCAATATAGGCAGTCAAAATTAGAAATGCCGGTTTTGAAAGCGTATCAACAAAAGTGTTGAATTTCAGCTCTTCTCCCTTTACTTTTGCTCAGTGTTCTGATACTGTGGCATCACAGTGGTGATTTTGACAGCTGCTAAAGAATTGCCYTGTTGCCAGGAGGAGCAAAATTTTCTGTAGTAGCACCTTTGTTGTTCTGGATGCTTCTGAGGAACTYGTAAAAGACAAGAATGTGGGAGGTGTCTACTTCTTTCTCCTGAGGGAATGATTTTTAATGCCAGGTAAGAGAACGCTTGTCCTACTTCCCCTGCAGATGATATTATGTTGTATCTCTACAAATWTGGGATTGTAAATTCCGAGCATTTAAGGAAATTCTGTTTTTCTGAAATGATTTCAGAACAACCTCTGTGTTACAACTCTTTTCTCTCATTTTGCACATAATTCTTTTAGAAGGTTCAACTTCGGCTTATTTAAGCTTTTAGTGGTATTTAGACAGTTATCCTTTACTATGATGGAAGTGTAAGCTAACACTGTTTTTTAGAGTGATGTAAAGAAAATTCATACACAAAGAAAGTGTCCTAACCAAACTGAGTATTTGTGAGATAAACACCTAACTCTAAAGGAGAAACACTAAGAAGTGTTTAAAGTGGGTGAGTTCTAACCACATACTAAAATGCACCCACACTTCAAATTTCAGCACTCTACATAAATGATGTCATATTTTAGGTTGTCTTCTTATTGAGTTGAGATAAAAATTGCATGTCTAGGGAACATGTACATGTTCATAATCTACAAAACATAGCCTTTCAAACAAGAGGCTGGTCAAGTCAGTGCTGATTTGTTGTGTGGGATATCTGTGAAGTGGGGTTTTGTAAACGCTGAGGAGCAGAGCAGCCACCTTCGGCACACAGCAAGTATTCAGGGAACTCTCAGGATCTGCCCAAAGGCAGATGTAGGCAAAGCCCTGGTCTTGATAGGCCCTGTGCAGCTGAAGCTGTGGCATGATGTGGAATTGTGWGCTTTTCAGGGGTGTTCTGTGTGAGGGAGGTGATTTTGTACCTGCCCTTTATAGGTGTACAAATTAAATACGTGCTGGGAGGCTGCCACCACCAGAAACACCATCCCCTGTAAAGCAGCCAGGGCAGTTCTGACACTCATTCTGACAGGGATGAAACTCATCTAATGTACCAYACCTAGGCTGAGAACAGACTGTGACTTAGCTGCCTTTTAGGTGGCRTCTACATAGTTCATCACCAAGCAGAGCCAGTGGAAACACAGCTTTCAGCAGAGACTTCAACCGGAACTAGCTCAGAACCTAACTTGAGGTGACTTTTGTGCTCTGAGCATGATGAGGAGAATGGCTCCACTCATCTTATTTCCATCTGCTCTGTCCCTGAACTCCCCTTTGTGGCCCTGCTGGCACTAGAGCAGTTGCAGGGTGACCAGATCCCTGCTTGGCCACAGGAAGGCAAAAGCACATGCCCAGATGCCATGCACAGGAAGAGCAGGACTGCTCTCTTACCCACGGCAGCATTTCTAAGGAGCTGAAGCCACTTCAGAAGCCACCCCGTAGGAAATGTCAGGATTTGAATATCTCCCASGTGCCAGACACTTTTATGATGGCTCTTAAACTTTTAYGGACCAGACCTTGCTTATGTATTGCTGAATTCTGGATTCATTTTTTTTCCTTTAGCTCATACAAACCTTGTGCCTGAGCAAAGTCTGTGATATTTGCTTTACTGTGAAGTCCYAGGTTGGAAAAGAGAGTAACTTCTGAAGATTTTGTATCTTCATTGTGAGGRCATGTCTGGAAACTGATTAGAACAAAGAGAGTGGAAAACATGCCCATCTTTTTAGGAAATCTTAGTGCTTTAAAATTTGCAGAAAAATGCCGCAGGTCAGTCTACTGTCCTAGGATCTTTAACCTCTAGGGATGGGATTCTGATATCCCATTGCTCTGGATCCTACCAGCTAAGAACCACGTTTCTCTTAAATACTTATAAACTTAACATAATTCCCATCCTTCCCTGCAGAATCTATCCTTACTTGTATCATGCAAAGAACAGAGAATCTGAGAGGTTTGTCAGTTGTTTATATTCCCTTGTCTTGAAAATGCACTCCCACAAATAGCAACCTCTGAGCATAAATGATAGCACAGGTACCTTTTGCTACTCCCTCCTTTTGCAGGTGGAATATTTTTATGGCTCTTGAGGAAAAAACCAGTTGAGCCTGATCTAAGTTCAAGGTTAGAAATTCTCCTTCATCCCAGCTGCTAGTCACTTTTCCACAGAGGGTTCTCCCTTGGAAGGGGTGGGTCAGTCTCTCAGGGCTGGGGACAGAYCCCACCTGTCCTCAATTTGTTGTAATCCAAGTGTTTACTTGGCTGTCAGGTGTCGGCAATCTCCACGCAGTTCTGCTTGCAAAGTCATTATTTGGCTTGTGAAGCTGAGACAAGGGCTGGCTATCCAAGACCCATTGCCTTGCTGAGRGAAATGATATTATTTTCCTTTGCTCTATTTTGGTATCTTCATCATCGGTGCCTGTGTTAGGCTGGGAAGTGCCAATAGCTGCTGTCAGGTGAGTCACTGATCCAAAGCTCTTCAGATTTCTCAATGGCTGTGCCAAGGACTTCTCAGACTGCTGAGTCCCTAGCCTTTGTGTGTAACCTCTGTGTGTAACCTTGTGTTAAGGTGAGGAGCAGAGAAAGTTGGTGGTGTGCTTGTTTTTCTGAAGGAGCAAACAAACGCTGTCTTGGAATGTAAGGTTTGCTTGCACGGCACACTGGAGGAATCCTGAGTGAGGAACCTCTGCCTTTTGCCATTTGGTCCCATCACATTCCTGAAATAAGGCTTCTTTTTAACAAATAAGCTAGCTGAAGACACAGCATTACCTGAGTAGATTGCCTGTATTTTTGGTGTCATGGAGGGGATCTAGKGAGATCCCAAATGCTGCACTTTTCCCCTCATGCAGTATGACTTCCAGAGAGGCAAAGCACAATTTATATATTTTTTCTTTTTACTTCAAGKAATCCAGACTGCAATCTGCCAGCCTGGGCAGAGGCTTATTTAACAATATGTGCATGAAAGCCTTGTAACTGATACTGGTGTGCATATGGACCATAAGCAATCAGCACATTTTTTAGGTCAGATGGCTGCCTGTTTTTGAAAGATAAATGTTATTGAGTCCCTACCTTGCAATTTCTTACATCTACCAGGGTGAATCTTAGAGCTTGATTGTAACTTACCTGTTTAACTCTCAGAGTCCCTTGGAAGGATTCCCTTATGCTTCTACGTTCAAGTGGCACAGAAGAMGACTCCTTATCCACATTTCATTTGCATTTTAAAAAAACCCTATCTGTACTATTCCCCCATTTTTGCATACCTGTCATATTGGCAATTGTTTTCAGTATTAAGATAACACAACTCAAATGTTAAGAGAGACATCTGTAAGGCCAAATTTCAGGCTGACAAAAGGAAAATGGAAAATTCTCCAATTTTACAGGGTAAGATCACATTATAACCCCAACTTTATTTTCTGAACACGTGCATATTTCTGCCAAGCCTCACAGCCTCTTTGTGGCAACTTTTTCCTGGAAAGAGAAAGCAGCATGAACAAGGCTTTATTATCTGTTACAGCGATTTAAGCAGCATGAAGGAGAGCCAATGTTTGACTCAGTGAAACTCTCATCAAGTTATATATGGAGTTGAGGGCAAAATTCATCTGCTGTAGGGTTGTTTAACCTGTTTTTTTTCTCTGATAAAATAGATATCATCAGGAAAAATAATTTTGTGTTTGTGTAGAGCTCGTAGCCAGAAAGTGTATGGTTTTCGTTTTTAAAAACGAAAAGTAATTTTTCGGGAAAAAAGAGAATTATGATTCACAGATCAYCAGTAATCAATCAAGAATATTTTAACGGTTCCTATTTCATTCAGTCATAAGATGATCAGTTTGAGATCTTTCACAGGAAAACTGAAAATCAAACTGCAATTGCAGTAAATTGCTAAAACTGTGATGGCTTGTGACGATTTATTTTTAAAGGACACTGCTTCTCTTGGTGTGCATAATATGCACTTCTCTGCAGCGCATAATATAAGTTTATCAGATAAGTGATTTTCTTTAGGGAAAAATTATAAGCAATCTGGAAAGGAAGAAAAGATTAGCAGTTATCCTTGATCAGTTCCTTTCTGTGCCTTTGAGCGAGACAGGTAACCCTCCTAGCTCCTATTTTCCAGCTGTAAAATGGGGGTAATAGTTCCCAGGAAATGGAGTGAGGGTAAATGCGTGACAGGCTGTATGATCAATGAGCAATGGAGGACCATATGGACCTGAAGACAGATTCCACCATGGCTGCTTTCTCCACATTAATTTGTAATAGCAGGCTTATTCTTTCAATTAAACCCTGCAATCACATTTCTGCCAAGTTCAGTGTTGCTTCCAGTTTCAGTAAAACTTCACAAGCTGGAACCTTGCCTACAGCTGACAGTGACATTTAAATGCAAGAAAAATCGAGCTCATGCATGGCCAAACCTTCTATAATTCCAGGCCTTGTCAGCCTACGGTATGGATTCTGGTTTAAACAAATAAACCCCCAGCTCGTTTTCACCTAACCTTGGAAGAGTTTGCATTGCCTAAATGTTCCGCTCCGAATCCCAGGTGATGTCTTCTGGGATTATGAGTGTTCAGAAGCAAATTCATTATACCAACATCAGGCATCTGGGCACAGTGCTGTGTTTTTGCATAGGAGTGCCTGGCCAATTTAAGCCCTTCCCCTTTGTGCATGGGGACCAAACACAACTTGAACCTCAGGGRAGGGAAGGCAAGTTGCAGGAAGGACGACTTTGGAGTCTACACCAGAAAGTCAGGTTTCTGTGCCTGTGTGTCTGGTGGCCGTAATTTTTGCATATTCAGTTTCCCTAATTGAGGACCAGCTGTTTTGCAAGTACAAAGTTCTTTTAGGTCTCTAACCAGCATAGAGTAAAAGAATCCACACAGGTGAGACTTGAAGCATTTACTGTGTTTATCTTTGTGATCTTGACCCAAGCCCACACRGCCGGGAAACCTTGCAGCCATCTGTGGAAAAAACAACACGTTGGTTATTGCCTCGGAGAGAAGAGGTGGACTTGAGCTGCAGTTCAGGGACTTACCCAAAATCTTTCAGCTCCAAAGCTGCCTGGCTGCCTGTGCAGCTCATAAATGCAGGAGCCCTTCGGTGCCTGTGTGTGTTGGTGTAGAATTGAGCATTGTGGCTTCTCGCCTGGCCAGGTGAGGATGTGGTCAGGCTGGCTCTGCCCACTGTGCCTGCAGGAGAGTCCCCTCCACAAGGAGGTTATTCTGCAGCTGCCTTCTTGCTCCTTTATGTGGCAGCACATGTGTTTAACTGACCAGATAATCCTTGAGGGTACAAGATGCGGTAAAGTGGCCGAGACATACAGCAAGACCCGTGTTTGGCCTCTTCCTTCCTGCTCACCAGTGAACTATTTTTKCTGCTTAAACACACTGTGTAGTGCTGGTTTGAAAGAAAAAGGAAAAAAAAAAAGAACCAAGAAGGTTCTTCTGTGACCTCCACTGCAGAAGTAAGAGCTGACATCTGCCCTGGAGCCACTGCAGTCAGTATCTATTACGTTCATGTCTGTATCTTGTCCCTGCTTTGGCTTTTCCAGGTTAATGCGATTTTCGAATGCCTGAACTGCAGGAACACTCKTTCCCTGATAAAACACAGAGCTCCCAACTTTTCTTCGTTCAGCTTGCGCCCAAAACCTGCCTTGTCTCCAGCAATCAGGCTGTGACCCCTCCGATTTCCACAGGCGGGATGTCTCTAGGTTGTTTATCACAATTCTGACTTTCTAAGCAAATTATTCTTTTAACTTGAGATGCCCAATTGGATCTTTCATCCTACCTGAAGAAACATGTCCATCAAGGGACGTGTGCAGTTCTCCCCTCCCCTAGAAATCGCAGGGAATGCAAGAAGTGCTGCTTTTCATGCACAAAAGAAAAACAAAATAACCTTGCATACTTTCAGCTCACAACGGCTCCCTCTGAGTAAACACAACGCTGCAAAGAGAACAGTAAAGCCTCTGTGAGGAAGCAATGGATTTTAAGACCTGCTGTACATAATCAACCTTCAGCCCTGCTTACAACCCAAGTGTGACATGCTGTGCTCTCTTGCCTGTGCTTAGGGGCATTTCATCCGTGCAGACAGACAGCTGCAGGTCTGCCAGCGAAGCTGCATTTGGTGTTTATACAGTAAGGCCATACCTGGCCGCAGCCCCACACAGGAGAAGTTGTACAAGGAAAAGCACTTTTTTTTTTTTTTTTTTTTTTGCTAGAACAACAGAGTCATTTGGGGCTTGGGTTGGCACAGCTATGCTGGGGAAATCACAATTCACCATGCTCCTAGTTGGCATTGCTGTTAGCAGAAGTTTGGAACGGAGTCCTAGTCTCACAGGACTCTCTCATAGCTCAGGAAGAACAGATTGCCTTTAAACTTACTGATCCCAGGCGACTCGGGTCTTTGGTGTTTTCTTGACAGCCCTGGGAGCTTGTGTGAGCTAGAACAGGCTTTGCAGAGCTTTTGTGATTTGTTTTAAACTAGAATATCCTTCCTTCATCTGTAACTGTTTCTACCACGTTATTTTTTGGAGCAGATTTGAGTACCTCTCCAGAAGGTAATTTGTAACCATCTTTACTTTAATCCATAACCACTTATTCATCTGATATGAGAAGTTTGCTAATAGGTTGGGAAATTGGATCTTGTTCTGATTACCTTCCCAGCCTCAGATCTGGTGCAGGAAAAAAAATAGGTCAACCCTCCAAGCAAAAAAATACCTTCTCTTTTCCTTGCCATCCAGCACCCTGTTCTCTTAAAAAAACCAAAACCAAATATAGAGAACAGAGGTAGAGAGTGTATTTCAACAAGAAACCTTCTATATCAGTCCTGCCAAGAAACACAACAGTATTAATTAATTTTGTACTTATTTAAAAGCTTTAGTACCATGTTTCTTCCAAACCAAACAAAAACCGAAATAAAATTCCTCTTACACTGAAATAATGTACAAAGGGGAGCATTTGGGACAGTCTACCTAAGAGTAGACCACAACCATCATCATCTTAATCCCATGAGTGCTACCTTGTGAGTTTGGTTTCTTACACCACATTCTCTGTTTTTCCATTACTACTCCCCYGATCATTACCAGCAGTACTCAGATTCAAAAAGTACTACTAGCAAACTAGTTTTTAATTCTTTGCTGTTAGAATTTCAGCCTGCCATTCGCTTCTCAGCCTTTATGGTGGTCTGTCCAGTGACATTCTCCTGGTGGGAGGAGACAGGAGAGCACTACTGCTCCTGAGCCCTCCGTGCTTGTCTTCCAGAGAGGTGATGGGTTGGCCAAGTGTCTGTGTAATGTTGTACCTGCTGTGTGTCAGAGCTGATTCAATGTGTAGGTGTCCTGTCAGGAACACATTCCTCTGCTTCGGTGTCTCTTCATCCCACTGAGGACCCTGTCTAAGGACCACCACTCTTTCCTTGARGTAGAAGTAGCAGCCACTAGCTGATTTGGACAAGTTTTCCACCTCAGTCTGTATTATCCTTTATATTGCTCTTAATTAGACCTGGGCAGTGGATGGGTGAGATCTGGTCCATAATAAAGTTCTGTTCATACTTTCCCTCCTCCTGGCAATGCTGACAGGACAACCTGATTGCTGCCACTGCTGTAAGGCTCTGGGAATAGGGTAAGAGATGGGGATAAAACAGAGTCAAAGTCAAAAGTGTTGGGACAGGCTCAGCCTCAGGGTCGTGTGAACCAGTCCATGTTCTCCTAACACATATTGGGATGTGAAAGTGTCTCCTAACTTCTGGGCAGCAGTGAATAATTATCTGGGCTACAGTGTATTAAACTGAGGGAACGGCAGWGTCTCAAGGAGAACACACCTGAATTTGAATTATTTAATTCTCATTTTGATTTCTTGTTCACTTTTCTGTTGCTTACGGAGGAAAAATAGTTTTTATGCATTTACAAAAACCAAGGAGTCATTAGCATGCTGACTATACAGTGTAAGATGACTGTTTTTAGAATCAGCAGTAAAGCCTGACCCAAAATCGTGAGCCAGGTCTTAGAACCCTTCAGAACAACCTTAAAAGTCCTAAGCATATTTTGCAAAATAAATCAAACATTTGGATCTCTCTTCCCTTGGCTTTTCTGTTTTTTAGCTGCTTGATCCACCTTTCCTCTGCATCATATGTGCTAAAACATAATGTTTAAAAATAATTTTTTTCTTTCTACAGCATGTAGAGCTTTAGAAAAAAGGTGCCAGGTATTAGGAGCTTGCAACAAACATGGACAGCGATTTACACTGTATCAGGTATTTTTTTCCTAGCAGTTTGAAGATGTCCCAACTTTATGGCTGCAGAAAGTTTGAAGTGGTGTTGCTCCTCTTGTTTTTGTCATCTTTAACTTCTCCTTTTCTCAGGAATCTTTGGAGCCATATCTATTGGAAACATCACAGATGACATGCTCCTGGTCTTTGCAGCTTGTGTATGGCAGCACTTTGGTTTAGTATTTTTAGATCTCTACCCATCAATCCCACTAACTTTGTCCTCACTACAAAGTCTTTACATTTTTGTGGAAAAGATTGCAATTTCAATAGTTGCTTACAGTGAGAAGTAGAGATTAACAGCATTATCATCTGGTGCTAAGAAAAAGCATCACTTCAGATGTATTCAAAAGTCATAAATGGGACTCTGAAAAAATACACCTTTTTCTCCTGTCGTGGAAATCTACCCACTCTACTCTCTAACTTTTGTGTCCTGATAGGGTTTTCAGGGTTTTTGTCTTATTAGGGATATGCATTTGTAAATTATTTACATGCAGGTAAAATCCCCAAGGCCTTTGACAAGAAAATAACCTTCAGCTTCATATTAGTGTCTCCTCAGAAACATAGCCCTCTCCCCAGCAGCTGGCCGTGCTGACCACTACTCTCTTCCTCAGGCTCTTGGGGTGTTCCTTGCCTGCGGATGAGCTGGGGGGAGCTGCTTGCCTTGGATATTACTCAGTTGCTCACAGCTGTAAAGGGGGCACAGCCCCAGTTGCCAAAGGCTTGGGATTAAAATCTGTGAATAAAGAGATCAGCTTTATAGTTTGCCTGTGTTAGATATAAATACCAAAGAGATATTAATGCCATAATATTTCAGGACAAACTTAAAAAACATAATTATACAAATATTACAGGAAAGCTGGTTCTCACAGTATTTCCAGGTTGAAGAAATTAGCCAGCTAGGGACACATCCCAAACTTATAGATGTATTTTCGGGAAAACTGCAAGGCTTTAACCATCAATTCAAAGTAGAATTGTTTCTGGCGGCCGCGGGGATGCTGCTGCTGGATTGCAAGAATCCTGCAGCCGAGGCTCCTTTGGAAAAGGGCTGTTCTCGCATCCTTAGCAAAGCAGCCTTTTATTAGTTAGCAATAGATGGCGCTCAGTTTCCACCTGTCCGACGCCGTCAGGCAGAAAATGTATTTGAAGTAATTAGGGCTGCGAGATAACACTTAAAAGGGTTACTGCTGAAGTTGATGAAAGTGTGTGGGCATGGAGAGGCAGGAGCGCCAAGATGCTTCACCAGCTGGAGAAGTCTTAGGTGAGATAGTCTGGCTGCCAGAACAGGCTGCCAAGATAGTCAGAGGGAAGGAGCCAGGAACTGGAGAACGATTTGCAAATTCTTGAGAACAGCTATCGCGATCCCCGAGCTGGCTGGGTCAGGTAATGCCTGTCATTATCAACGATTGAGGATCCCAGGCCAGACGTGTTAAAATTCCGCTCGGGATTCTCAGTCTAGTTGGTGGTTTGTCACAAACTCCCCTCGTCCTGGGATTAACCCGTTCCCCAGCTCGGGGGACATGCTGGAGCTGTGTCACTCGGAGCGAGGCTGGGCTGGCAGGACCGGAGGGAAGGGCTTCAGCAACTTCCTGACAGTCCTGCTGGCTCATCACCTCCTGGCTCCTGGCACTTACAGGTGTGGGGGGCAGGCACAGCCATTTTTCACTTGAAGCAGAAGGGACAGGCAAGAGGCTTCCCCGCCGAATTTTGTGCTCGTTTTTGGTGGCAGCAGGCAGCACCTTCGCCGTGTAGGGCTCAGCGCTCGCAGTTTTCCTTGCGCTGTCTTTTTCTTTTGTGCGCTATCTCAGCAGCCCGGAGGTGACAGGTACAGGTGAGGAAAAGGACARGAGCAGCTTATTGCAATAGCGAATCGCTCTTGTGCATGCTGTGGAAATTATATTCATGAGAGGAGAGGTTGTCCTGCTGGGAGCCGGAGCACAGCTGGTGCCATATGGCCTTCCCTATCCCGCTCCGATAGCTATCCTCACCTGGCCACGCCGAGCAGCTGCCCGCAGCCCCTCGTGGATTCCTTAATGCTGTGCAGTCTGCCCTCACGCAGGATCATGCCCCAGATCCCTGCTTTTTAAGATACAGGCATGGATTGACTTAGAAAGGTGTGGAGTGTGTTTGCCATAATTAGTTGGGGGGGGGGGGTGTATCGCATGCTAGGCAGTTGTGGGTATCAGTAGCCCTCAAATGCTTTTCCAAAATCCAATTATCATGAAAACTATTGACAAACTAATTTTCTTAACCAGCTTCCCCACACACAAACAGACACACCTAAACATACCTTTCAGGGATATTTTTTTTTTTTTTCCCATCATGGAAAAAGCTCATTCTGTGTTTCCCAGAAGGCTTCTCCTCAGAGCTGTTTTGCATAATGGAGTGAGCTAAGTCAGAGTGTTTTGTGGATGATGGCTGCGCTGTGCATGCTTTGCAGTACACTGGCTTCTTTATTAGGTGGGCAGGGGCTGGCACTGCTGGAGTCAACACAAGTAAGGGTGTGCAGAAAGAAAAGGAATAACCCACAAAATGAAAATCCTGACCAAGGATGTGAATGAGGCATGGAAGATACGGAAGCACAGTGTCAAAGCAAGGAATGCAGGCAAATTTTGCTCAGAGACACACCATTTGAAAATTAAAAGCAAGATGGAAATCTTGTATTAACTGCAAAATCATCAAAACTTGTCATATCCGACCCCGGGTTGCTCATCAGGAAGAGCCAGACTGTGACTTGCCTTGTGTGAGGAAAGGCATCCAGGTTTATGAGACTCATCTGCACCCWCAGTTGTGCATCCTCTAAGCCAACTGAATGTTGCAGGATCTAATAATCCTTCTTCTGAACACTGCCCAGTGCTTTGGAATAAGACCATTCACSAGTTTGGCACAATTAAAGCAAATTATAGTGGATTTGATGCTTGAAATGTGTAGCCTAAAAGTTTAAATGTGGAAGCTCTTCTGCCCCTCTCCTTCATGGAACCTTTCACCAAGGAATTCAGTTCTCTCTCCCCGTTTCTCTAGTAGAACTCATCTTTACAACAGTGGTGTGAAAATGRTTGGTTGCCTCTCTGTTCAAAGATTTAATTAGAGGTGGTATTATCGTTATTATTATTGTTATTATTATTACTGCTGTTACTACTACTACTGCTGCTGCAATGGCATCTCTCTGCAGTACTTTGCAAAAGAAAATATTGCCATAGATTGAAGTTAAAGACAGTTAAAGGAGTCCTCCTGCCACCCACCCACTGTTTCTTGCAAAGCTGTCTTCTAGCAACACTCAGAAAGGGCCGCCTGTCTTTTTTGGCAAAAACTTAAAAGCCCCAATGCCAAAGGCTCTTGAAGGCTCTTCGGGGGCAGAGTTTTGTTTATAAAGACACCAGGAAGGCTGTGCTGCCTGTCTCAGATTGTAAGAGTCTCCCATACTCGGCTGATGTTAAATGTAGGCCATTGCACATCATTTGCCGGCCCGTGGCTTCGGGAGCTCTGCTGCAGGGTTTAGGAACGCTCCTCTTCGTGCTGGCAGCCCGTGCTGCTCTGAGGGGAGAAGAGGTGGCCGCTGCCACCGAGCAGCAGGGTGCTCCTCTGCTTTTTCATCTCCTCAGACAAAGGGTGTACAGAGCAGAGACTCAGACCCATAAATCCGGTGTAATTAAAACACCGAAGGTTAACTGTTAAAAGTCCTCCACGCAAAAAGGCTCTGAAAGAGATATTAGAAAAGAAACACGGAGTTTTCAATTACTGCTAAATGAAGCAATAAATGCACATACAGTCAGTGATGTATCCTAATTATTATTCTGAGCTCCTGCCTTATTAGTAACGTGCACTGGCTGGCGAGCGCAACAAGCTGCAAGAACCAGAAAGGATCCTCCAGTGTCTCCCTCCCTCCAGAAGGTGTTGCTGTTATACAGCTCTGCTAGGGACTCACAGAGTCGTGTGGGGAGCAGGGCGGAATAAAATGTGGTAAGGCCGGATTAAAAAAATGTAAACCATACTAAGTATATAGAATTCAGTCACAAGGATTTCTATTATGCAGGGAAAAGAGAGCCTTTAGTGTAGTATGTGTCCACAGTATAAATAGTTCGGCAAAATGTAAACACCAAATATTTCCACCAGAGTTCTTTGCAACCTCACATACAGTAGCTCTACTTTTCTTTTTCATTAAGGACTTCTTTTAATAAAGGGGCTTTTGTGGACCGAATTGGGAAAAATAGCAGCCACCTGTAACTATTTTTTAAACCTAACAGTACATACAGTACATCTATCAAAAGCAGAGGAATTTGAAACCTGCAGACTTCTTAAAGAAGCAAGTTCCACACATGATATAAAACAAATGCCATGTGTGCACCAAGCCAAGCAAATTAACAAAAGGGCAGGGGCACCTCTAATATTGCTTAAATAACTCAGGCTTAATAATGGGCTCTTTTCACACAAGCTCACAAAAGCTAAAATGTGTTTAAGAAGAAAAACATGCATTTTTATTGTATTGTGTGGCAAGAACCCTGATTTTTTCTATTATTATTATTAAAAGCTATTAGCCTGAGCACATGAATTCTCTATGGGGTTTTGGGGGGGGTGAATGTAGCACCTTGGTGTAGAGCTGTTCTCTGTGGATAAATGGGAGAGATGGGTTTTCCTGGACTGCTATGTATTGCTGGCCTGTCAAAAGTACTCTGGGCATCACAGAAGTCCCCTGAGTGTTCCTTTGTTTGCTATCATTGCTCTGGGAGAAGCCAAGAGTGTGTGGGTGCAGAGAGTGATGCAGTGAGAGCCTGGTTTGCAGAGGCAGAACTTGTTCTGTTACTGCGAGAGCCAGGTTGGTGTCTTTGGATGCTCAACAGCTCTGTGTGYAAAACTGTGAAATATTCCCAAAGGCAGCACCTTTAGGTCAGGGCAACTGTATTCAGTTAAATTATTCTTCAGGGTTAGCAAGTCCCTTATTTTTCACAGCCCCAGATAAGTTATAAAACCCTTAGTGTGACCTTTCAGCTCCGGCTCATGGTGGCTGGCGTGCTCGTGGTGAACCATGGTGATGCTTTACATAGATCTGGAGCCGTTAGGGTTTCCTTTAAAAGGGGGGAAAAAAAAGTATTTTTAACATGATCATGCTTCTGTTTTTCAGTTCAGGGAGAGTGACAAAGAGACAGGACAAAAAGATACCAAGAAAATGACTCAGGCAGGAAATTTAAAATTACGCCTTGGTTGATATAAACAGTCCTTTGTATAGAACTGTTGGGCCCCATCTTCAGTGGCTTTGAATAAGCAACACATGTCACACTTTGCTTTTCCTGTTGGCCTCCATTTAAACTTCTCCATTTCCTGTGGCCACATCAACCTACAAAGGTCTTGTGCATTTGCCATCCTTCCATAAAAAAAAAAGGACCTCTACCAGGTGCACTAGAGGTGAAATTGGGCTCCTCTGTCCCCATGATACAGAACTCTCTCTGACTACAACATTTAAAAATCACTGCCTTTTGACTCCAGGCCTGTCTGATTGTGTTCAGCCAGAGATTAAAGACTGAGCTATCGCTGTGCCAAYGCTATGCTTGCCAGGTATCTGGAGCTGTTGGTGCCTTGCTCTGTGTCTCAGGTGTTACTGAGGCTTCTGTACCAACTGCTCAAATGCAATTGGCATCCAAGACATTCCAGAAATGCTCCAGAAACTCTCCAGGTGACATTTTGCCAATGCCAGGGGCCAAAGGTGTGAACAAGAGCCACCTGCACCCACCAGAGACTGTCACAGTAGGGTAACCTTGAGCAATCAGCTAGGCTTTATTGTGGTCCCTTTGTGCTTCCATAGTGTCAGCCAYGATTTTCCCTCTGGTTAAAAGTGCTTTGCAACCCTTAACAAATAACTTTATGAGTCAAGATTCTTGTTCCCCTTTGGAAAACATGGAAATATGTCAGAGAAGTGGAGATGACCAAGAACCACAAAGTCACGCCAAGGATGTGAATAGAAATCAGGTCCCAGTTCCTCTTTTTCCAGGCATGGGTTTTTGTTCTAGTTTATTCTTGGTGGTCTCCTATTGTCTTGCCATGAAATTAGATAGAGCTTTTTGAGACCTTTCTTTTTGCCTGTTACAGGCCTCACTAATTTTTACATCTAGGGACATAATGAATGTCATGAGCATTACTGTTGGGTTGGACTTCCAGCTGCAGTTGAGCGTGGGATGAAGTTCCTGGATGGATATGTATTTGTCAAGCTAAATAATTCAGTGTAATGTATGTGTTTGCACATCAGCCAATGTAACTAAAAGGAATGAGCCGTTACCTTTTTCCCCCTTTGGAAATATCTTCACCTTTTCTGCTTTGAATGGTATTGAGCTTTTTGGATCCAGCTGTGGCAAAAGAAGGTAGATTGTCACTATACAGTGCAAGAAACAAGATATCAGGCTTTGAAAAGGTTCTTCAGCTCTGAAAAGGTGTGCTCATTTGTTATTGTGTTTTTCAAGTGGTGGCTCTGAAGTAGGGCTGGTTGGAATGTGGTTGTTTTTTCCACATGTATTTATTTGGGGGGTTTAATCACTTTTAAAAACAAACAAAAGAAAAGATATATTTTTTTAGTTTTAACTGCAAAATAAGTGTCCCCCAGCCTCTCACCATGTTCTTATTTTTCAGTACGAGGGGAAAAAAAAAGAAACCTTCAAAAAAAGGAAAAGGAGGAACAGTTATTTGCAAAATAGTCCAACTTTTAAACAGAAGAAAAAGGTTTTTTATAACACCAAAACAGCCTTCAGGATGAAACATTGCAACCAGCTTTCCTCCGCTGCTGTCTGCATTGGTGTTATGTTCTGACCTGGCTCTGCTTTGCTTGCCTGCCATAATGAAGTGTAAAGCCATCTTTAGTGAATGCAGAGTCCCCTCTCATGGCTGCCTGCACTCTTGACCTGGTGTTTGCTCTRATTAAAGATGAGGCAGCTGAAAATGACTCTCACAAAGTGACAGTCACCCCTGTTTGATCTGAGGCTGCCCCTCGCCTCTCCTGGGCAGGCAAGTCCATCCTCAAAAACAGAGAGACAGAGTAATTCAAAGGCCTCTTCTGGGCGACTGTGTCACTGGATCARCTGGACTTCAAAACAACTCCTGAGCTACCTGTAGCAATTGGAGTGGGCCCTCCTGAATATCCCAGGAACAGAGCAATCCCCGATCTCCAGTTTGACCAGCGCAGGTCACAGTTGCCTGCGTGCAGCCTGTGTCTGGTGAGGAGGCTTGTTCTGCCACCAGCTGTAGAAGCCAAAGGAAAACAATTGCATCACACAGGGATTTTTTTTTTCGGTCTCCTGTGCAGGGAAGGGCAGGCTATGCAGTAGTCATCAAGCTGCAGTCTGTAAGGTTTTGTTTTGTTGTTCAGTGCTGAGCAATCTGGTCAGACGCCCGCACTCAGCTGCTGAACTCAGTGTGTCCTGGTGCCAGCTGCTTGTGGCCTCTGTCTGCTGGTCAGTCATTGAGGCTGTGTGGTTTTCAGGCAATCTGGATTTTCACAGGGTTCCTCTGGGGCTCTTACGTTTCAAACACAACCCTCACAGGCAGTAGGTGAGACCCACATTGCTGTCGCTGTCCCTCCCTTAGACTTGTGGCACCTATAGCAGGGCACAGGCAGGAGCCAGCTCCTGCCGCTGCTCTCCCTAGTGCCATCCTGACTGTGTGAGCTTTTCTCGTGGCAGAGGGGGAGGAAGGGGAACCGGGAGGAAATTCAGCTGTGATTTTCAATAAACAGACACATTTTGCTGGGGAAATGGCCCGTAGGTGGTTTGCTGGCYGGGTTCAGCAGCAGGAGAGCCCACAGTTAATCAGCTCTGCCTTTGCCACTGGGTTTCACAGCAGCTGGAGCCACATCCCAGAGGAGGCACAGATGATTCAGCTGCTGGACAAACAAGGAATTAACACAATAATATTAAGCAAGAAATATCACCATGAGCTCCTACTTCTTTGCCCTGTTCCCTTCCTCCCCTGATGTAAGACTGTATTAAAGACAAACCTTGGCTGATGGTTTAGAGAGGAACATTTGACATGGTGAGCTGGATAATTGRGGGTAGTGTTGGGGCTGCCTTTGGCCAGGGCACAGCTGGGAAGGAGACAGCAGAGCCCCCTGTGCTGTGCTGGGTGCTCGTGCATGGCCAGGAGCCCTGCCCACCTCCGGCTTTTTGGCATGGCAGGCTGGAGAGAGCTCGCTGTGCGTAGCCACGGCAGTGCTTTTGGGGCAGCACAAGGAGGAGTGTACATCTGCTCCTTGTCTGCTCTGAGRGCAGAAGAGAAGAGGCGGGGGCACGGGGGCAGGTCAGGATGGTCAGGTGTGCCACAGCATCACCTCATCCCAGTGGGGATAAAGGCTTCCTGAGCCTGGGGGAGAGCCCCGTGGGAAGTGGCTCCTTCCCTTCACTGTCCCAGCCCTCGCCCCTTTGTAAGCACTGATTGAAGTCTGCTCAAGGACAAAACAGAGTTAGTGGGAAGCTGAAAACCATGGGAATGCACAGATCCTTCAGTGGCTTGCRGGAYCTCAGTGCACCAGGGATCCACACTGCTCTTTGAATTGAGCTGACCCTGAAAAACTTCTTTGGCTGGTAAATAAAGTGAGGAATATCTCAATGTATCTCCTTAGGAAAAAGGCACTAAAGGGACACCTGGCATTCCTGCACTTTCCTGCTGAATYCTGACAAGTAAACAAGTTAAGAAGTATCTGAATTTCATCTCCCCTTATGTGATCCAAGGTGGTAAAAAGAGAAGACGGTTGTTCTTGTCATCCAGTTAAAAGTGCCCAGGCAAGACTCATATAAAATAGTATGCTGGATATGATCTATATTTTCATAGATCAGCCCACCATGTCAGCCAAGAGTGAGATGCTGGACATTTGAAGGACATGCATTACCCTCACAGCTGGAAGAAAATTATTTGCGATCGCAGTTGTCCTTCACTATTCCTTAGTATTATTTAATGCTCCCATTCCAACGGTGCCCTGAGGCTTTGATTAAGAACTGGCAAAGAAGCAGAGTGCAGTCAACCTGCTCTTGCTCTTCCTGCAGTTGTACCCTGCTGCYGGAGAAATCACCTTTCCTTCAAATACTCTCCTTCTGCTTTCCCTAGTGAGCACGTTGTCAGCCTGCCCTCTGAGGAGTGAGCTGTGCTTACTGGATATTTATGCTTTGCCTCTTGGATATCAGTCACAGTATTTATTTTTGATCTGTATGTGCTTTTGGAGATGCAAAATGCTGAGCATATGCTGACTGGTATGGGTGGCATAAAGTAGACGGGGAAAATAATATTGTTCTTTATCTAGAACTTCACAAATTTAAAAAATATGTTCTTTACATTTTAGTCCCGTTYTGTAATGCCATTACTAACAGATATATATCTTGGAACTTACTGCATTGCTTTAGTTTACTCTCCTCATCACATTCACTGTGTTTATTATGTTTTAKAGTTGTCACATCCATTTGTGCTGCCCAGACACTGCTCTTGAGGTGGTGTGTCCCAAACGTTGGTCTTTACCTTTTACCCAGCCAGTGTCCTGCTAGAATGTGGACAGCAATAATCCAAGTGACCTCGTGCAATTTCCAGGAGACAAAACTTTGCTTCATTCAGTCAGGAAAAATAAAACTAAACCCCAACAAACCCTCTGGAAATAATTAGAATGTATTTTAAAAGAAGAAAAATACACCAATACCTGTGTCATATCAGCTAGTGAACATTACCCTAGTGCGGCCCTCTAGTCTTCACACTTAAATATCCAAAAGGAGTGATCCTTCTACCACTAAAGATAAACATATGTTGTTCAGTGTCCCTAGGACGACATAGGTCATCTGTAACAAGTGGCATTAAAAATCTGAAAGAAGAAAAAAATGTTATAAAAGTATCTAGATTACAGAAAGTGGGAAATTTAAATGTACAGGATAAAGAGTTTGAACCAGAAAACAAATAAGGAGATTGGGAGTATCAATTGCAAAGGCTTAATTTACTCTAAGAGAGAAAATCTGGGGTGTTTATTATTGTTCACTCACTCCTGACAAAAATAACTATTGTGCAGGAGCCCGCTGGATTTGTAAAAATGGTTTGTTTAATTTACGAGGCATTTGTGAAGCATATGATCACTGTGGAATTATAATGCTTACAAACACCACCTGTTGAGGAAGCTAAGTGTTAATATTTCCTAATTTCACAGGGAGAAATGGAGAATGAGGAGATTAGTCTCAGACTAGAGGCTGAAAACTAAGCATTTCTGCTTCCTGTGCCTCTGTCTGCAGGCGTTAGTCTATGGAATGAAGATGTCCTTTCCACCACAGAAACTATAGGGTGCTAAAGACTTCCAGAGAAGTCGTTGATGACAGCTCAAAGATATACAGATGCTGTAAGCAGTAAGTAGTTACTCATCCAGTATTTCCCATATTTTGCTGTGCTCATAAATATTGATCCGACCCCATGAATTCATGTAATTTTTCAATACACTATGTTGACTATTTTTAGTTTCTTGATTCATGAGAAAAATTTGGGACCTTGACAACCCAGGTAGCTGGCAACCCAGGAACTCTTTCTCTTTATTTTTTTTTCTCTCATGTAGTATATTAAAGCTGACCAAATTGTTGAAAACTTGTTTACAACTCAAGAAGTTGAACAGTTAATTCAATTACGCAGGGCGAGGGGCTGCTCCTTCCTTCCCTTCCATCTGACTTAGCACTGATCCTGTAATATTTAGATGCTTTCTTTGTTCTAAGTGATTGTTCAGTGTGATGAAAAATCTGATCTCCTGTCTTCTCTGAGCTAGGATGGGTTCTCCCCTCCCCTGCTAATAATTCAGTGTCATATTCAGAGTGACCAGTTTAGCTGAGTACATTTGAATCAAAGTTAGCATGAAAATAACTATCTGTTAAGTTAGATGTCCGGGATTTTTTTTTTTAATGGTAAATGTTGGAACAAATAGTATCCCATATTGGTTCTGTAATTAAGATATGCATATGTTGGCTCCAAAGATCCCTAATTACATCTGCTTTGGGGATGCTGTTAGAGGGAAGATAATTGTATACAGTTGCTGCAGAGATAGTGGAGGAGCTTAATCTGAAGTGTGGGGAAAGCTTAGAATAGTAGCTTTGGACCCCCATTTATCTTGTGAGTTCCTATCCACAGAAATTACTGCAAGCATGCATTATCCTACATGTTTTATTTTAAAAATTATAGATATTTATATTTTGGATGTAGCTTTTTCTCTTCTTGATGAAGTCAATGACGAAACTCCCATAGATTTTAATCAAGACCCGAATAATTGGTAAATGTTCCTGCTGGAAACTACTTTCATTGTGTAGTTTCTTCCATCCAAAGGTTCCTGAAACATCCCACACTACATGAGCCAAGTTCAGCGTCACGAGGGATTCTTAAGACCAAGGGTACAGCTTCATCAAAAGAGATGAGTGGGTATGTCAGGTGCACAGCAAAAATCCCCCCTAGGGATTCTCCCGTCGTGTTGATGGGATGTCAGAACACAAGGACCGAGGAGCACACGGCATGGGGATAAAAAGGCGTGATTCCATGGAACTTCCAGCCCCAGCATGCCAGAGACTTGTGGCAGACTGCAGAAAAAGAGCAGTGGTGAACTGGGTCAGACATACCAAGGCAAAATGGCTACAGCCTGCCAATGACTAAAAGAGTCATTTTAAAATTATCCCTGGATGGATGCTGTCTGGTGATGTGGGCAGGATTTGAAGGGATGCTTCCCGTCTGCGAGCTGGCAACCTTGCAAACGGCAAGAGTTAAAAATTAACAATCTGAGGACAAGTCAAAATACACTCCCTGTCTGTAAATCAAAAAGAACTGCTTCAAGCTCAGCCAAATCTGGCTGCTCCCTTATCCCCCACAACCACCATCATAATTACAGCAGCTGATTTTCCTCACACCCACCTCGGAGATTTCTGGGGGTTTTGGCCAGGTTTGCATCCCCATATGATTCAGCCTACTTTTACTTATGTTTAGCTCATTGTGTAATAAGTGAAGCTTACATAAGCTGGGGACTGTGGCTCCAGCTCCACAAACCTGCATCAAAAATAGGAGTTTGGAAGCAGGATAACAACTCGTAGTTTTTTCCTTTAGCGGGGATACAGAATCAACTGTCTTTGGACTAAACGCTCAGCTCTTTCAAGTCTGTTCGGAATCATTAATTCCTACTCAACTAAGCTAATTTACACCTTGCTGAAGGTCTGGTTCTCATCAATAAGCGTCCCAGTGTTGAGATCTTGACAGTAACCAGTCAAAAAGAGCGGGGATGAAATTTGGACGCATTAAATTCAGAGGGAATTTTCTCATTACCACCAGATAAGCCCTCACCTTACCCCAGAACAACCAGCTATTCAAAGCAAAAAACAGACCCTGCTGTGTATCTCTGTTCCTGTCCTGAAACTGTTCCCACTAGAACAGCCAGCAGTCCCTGCTCCAACTCATTTTATCTGGAAAAGGTAAATAGAAACCACCAGTTCCTCACAAGAAGATGTTTGAGTGTCTCACTGAACTGATACAGACTGCAATCAGTGAGCTGCAGATGCATGGAACATTTCCACAAGGTCCAGGCCATAATAAGATTAACTGTATTTCTCCAGCACCTCAACAGCCAGGGATGTGTTTCCTTGCAATAGGTATTGCAAAAATATAAGAGTAGGAAAGTTTATGAAGGAGTCAATACCATCTACATGATACCTTCCAGCCTGAACGAGGTTTTGTAAAAATTAAAATAATTCAACCAATGTGTTTTGGGGTGAAATTGCTTCTAAAAATAGATATCCTTTCAGTTGCTGGGTGAGTCTGTGATCACTGTTAGACTGATGCAGACCCAGGACTGTGCTGCTGAAGTCAATAGTTATTGCAAAGTTATGCTGTAGTGGAGAATAGTCCCTGGTCTTGTACTTTAAAACATCTGTGTTCTTGTAAATCTATTGGCTATTACTTTATGCAAAATAAATTGATAAAAGCATTGCTAGTAACGAAGGCATTAAAAAGTACAGCCCCAAAAGGGCTGAGCTACTACCCAGGCAGTTTCTGTATTTAAAGATTTATTTTTTCAGTGTCTCTGCACCTTCAAGGTTTTGTTGTTCATTTTGTTTTGTTTTTTTTTTTTTTCTTTTACAATTTAATCTTTTCCATAATGGGACAGACACAAAGGCTTGGTTGGAAATCTCCCCCTAGCCTGTTGCAATATTTATAAAGCTGTGCTTTTTAAACATGCTGCAAGATGAGTTTAGTAAAACAAAAGGCATTATAATTTATTGTTCCAAGATTATTGATTCAATAAATTAACAATAATTTCCATGGAGGGTAGGAGCCCTGGCACTATAAAAGTTTATTTATCTGCATTTTAACTAGCATTGATTAGAGTATTCAAATTGTCCCAGTGCTATATAATTGCTCTTTATAGGTGGAATGTCCTCTGCTGTGCAGGAGACAGTAAAATAAACATTCAGCCAGAAGTGACAATGGCTCTTTTAAAACCCAGGACTTTTTCCTTTACCTTTTTTTTTTTTTTTTAAGAGGGAAGAAAGAGTTTGTGTAATGTTTCAAAAACACAGCCAGCTTTGGCCAAACTACCTTGCAACATTGCAAGGACAGACAAGCAAAAGATTGCTAAATGTTGCTGTTGTTCTGAGAGGCACAAGGCATAAATATAATAGTTATATCTTTGACTATATCCAAATCAGGAAGCCTTTTTTGTGCTGCTGTTTTGTGTTGCACCGGAGTGCCAGGTGGAATTTTTTGTTGCACACGCTTTTCCCTTTCTCCCTTTTGTTTCTAAAGTGCCCCCTGAACCTGTTCAAGGTAACTCTGAAGCTATTGTAGATATGTTAATAATTCAGGCAAAACACTTCCTGATTCACATTCACCAGGCAGGGTTGCTCAGAAAGGAACATTTTGCCACTGTGGAGAACAATGGCTGATTTAGTTCACAAGCAATTGTGTTCTTCTTATGTAAAATACTTAAGACAGTTACATTTTTCAGACATGGAATTATGACAGATCTATCTTCTGATACTTATGATAACTCTGCTTTTATTTTACAGCTCTGTTGATGTAAAAGATTAACAGTACCTTTTCCCTCTTTTGGTATTAATAAAACATCCAACTGCTAGAAATGTCACTTAGAACCACAAGCTTTCAGTAATGAAAACAAATTATGCATCTTAGTAACCCAAGGTGGATGATTAATGCAGGCTTTAAATGATTGTTTGTGTTAAATTGTTTCTCCAAATGCAATTCAGGAATTTGAAGTTGTCAGATTAACTGCTGTATTTACTGGTCTGTTTGATTAGGTGAGCATAGTTTTATATTCCCTCTTGGAGACCTAAATAGCAACCATTTCCTACCAAAACAGCACACAAAACAAAGGCCCCATTCAGAGGACTATTCAGAGTGGGCAATGCTCTATAGCCCTTTGTATCCTGAAACAACATGGTTACTGAAGTGCCTCTAAAAGGTACAACAAATTTTTAAAAGAAAGTAATAATGGCCATTATAATAATAGTTGGAATATTATATTTTTGTCTAAAGGAAAATATATTCCATCATCAATTAATGGATTAATTTCATTACTGAGCTTAAAGATGTCTCTCAGGGTCTTTTATGATTAATACTGTAAAATTTGGTTTAATGAATGCATTTAAAAGGATGGCTAATATTCATTTGAAACTGTAATCCACACTGCCAGAGTTTGTCCACTCTGGACTCTTTTCATGAATGTCCATGGAGTTGAATTTTAATAAGCATTCATAGGAAATGGATTCTAAGCTTGGACATTTGAATTTTTAATCAAAGTGAATTTTAATTTCTCCTTCTTTGGGACTTTTGCACCAGAAACTTGATCATCAGAGCCAATAAGGGTACAGAAATAAGGTCACGTGTCTTCTTTCTCTTTTTCCATTCAACAAGTGCGTAATAAGCACAGCTTGAACTTTGATCATCACAGTTCAAACATCAAAACAAATGAAGTGTTTATAGTAGATTTTGATTAAAATTGTACAGTGCCATTCTATGTCCAGATTAGATACTAAGCATTTTTCTCCTAGTTTGATGATAAGTGGTTTATACACGCACCTTTCAAGAGCAGCTGCCTACCAGCTTTGCTGGGACAGTGGAAAAACACTGAGGAATAATAAATATTATTAATAACTGGTTGGTATTTTGGGCAAAGCCAACCTGATTGCCACATCATTCCCAGGAAGGGAGGGAAACCAGACAACACAACATCCTTCACCTTCTCTTGATGCAATTTCTTTGATTCCTTTTGTTTGAGACAGGATAGTGAGCCGGATGCTCTGCCCCACTGTAGGGTTTTTGCTCGTTTGTTTTTCTTGGGATTATCCTTTCTAGACAAGTGTGGTCCCTTTTGTCATTCATGTGGACATAGGTGGAGTAATGCAACATGTGCTACATGGGATTTACAGAGATCAGAAAATATCTGCCTTCACAATTACTTGTTTTGCTGCTTTGAGTGAATCAAACATCATATGGGATGAATGCCAGTGAAATTCAGAGAGGTTGTTATGATTTTCCAGCTCAGGAAGCTGTAAAGTCTTCAACAGTACTCAATCCAAAGCATCCTTGGTGAGAGGATTTGGCTATTGCTTTTTACTCATCCTTATGGAGAGATCCATGATGCTCTGCCTGGTTAGCAGCAGAAATATATACTTCTAGGAAGTTTGTAGGTTGCTAAAACCATGTTAAAGCAGCAGACTACTGGAAAAATCTAATGAATGTGTTCTTGGCTGTGAGGATTCACGCTCTTTCTCCCTAGATGTTTGAGCTGTAGAGTTAGAGATCTTCAGACAATGCCTCTGCAGCGTCAGCTGTAAGAGTTGGAAAACTGCTATTTGGAGAACATCCACGGGGTTTTCAAAGGTGTTGTGGACAGTGTAGGAAATGAGACACTCAAAGAGAACCTCTTTCTCTGAAATCAGTGATGCAGTTTGGTGCAGTGCTGCTGTGGCCGTGTCAAAGACTAGATGGCTGATTGCAAAGGTATGAGCAAAGGGAGGAGCCTTCTTCATCCAGCAGGAATGTTAGAGCCCTGGGGAAAAAACAGGAAATCTATTCATTACATTTCTTATATTTCAGTTAGGAATTTACAGCTCATAAGAGTTCCTATTCCTAACAAGGAGATGAGCATATTTCAGCTGGTGGTGAACTATTTCTCCTCCTTTCCTGCAGTGCTCAGGTGAAGATACTTGTACCAGCCACATACAGAAAAGCAGCCTGGGAAGCTGTACTGTGATTTTAGTTTGAGGGAAATATGGAATCATAGGATCATAAGAAACTGCTCTGGTGTTGTCTTTTGCTATTTACATTTACATTTCAAGTGAAGTGTTTCAGCTCAGGTGTATTGCTAGAAGTGCTCCAAGTTGAGCAGCTGGACACCACCTTCCAGGAAATCCTGCTTTGATCCCTGGCACTGGCCTGTTGTCTCCTCTGGGGGTCAGATGCTTGCCATGCACCAGTCCACTCTCTGGTTGGGCTTGCAAAGTCTGCCTGAGCTTGTCTTTAAAGATGACTCTCACCCACTTTCTTTCACTTAGCAGTTTACTGGTTAGTACATTTGTTTCCCCTTCCTTTTCCTTTATAAATTATTACATGTAAAACATGGTCCCGGCGTGGGGACCAGATGCTAACTCTGTCCCTTGTTAAGGAACTCTCTGGTTGTCACAAAACTTGAATATATTGAAAGTGCTTTTCTCTGGCAAAGCAAAACAAATCCAGTCACACTGAAGGCACCCAATTTCTGAAGCAGCCACCTCCAGACAGAGCCCTCACATGGTGTTCAAAGGCTGGTGGAACAACTCTGCAAATATGAAGCGAAAGTTGCACAGCCAATGTGAATTACACTATTTTGATTGTATTAGCTGACTTTTATTTTGCATGGGATATTGTATTGGGTTTGCCTGGTGAGGTTTGGATAGCAGGGGGGGCTACAGAGGTGGCTTCCGTGAGAAGCTGCTGAAGCTTCACCCTTGCCTGACACAGGCAGAGCCAGTAGGTGAAGCTGAGCTCCTCAGGGATGGTGGTAGCACCTCTGGGATAATGTGTGCAAGAAACAGGGAAAAAGCTGCACAACAGCAATCAGACAGAGGAGTGAGAATGTGTGAGAGCAACAATTCTGCAGACTCTGAGGGCAGTGAGGAAGGAGAGGCAGGAGATGCTCCAGGTGCTGGAGCTGAGATTCCTCTGCAGCCGCTGGGCAGCTGTGCCCCTGCAGCTCATGGAGGACCTGGTGGAGCAGAGATCCACCTGCAGCCCATGAAGAAGCCCGTGCTGGAGCAGAAGGATGCACAAAGGAGGCTGTGACCCCATGGGAAGTCCTCACTGGAAGAGCTGGCAGGACCTGTGGAGAGAGCAGCCCATGCGGAAGCAGGTTTTGCTGGCAGGACTTGTGACCCCGTGGGGACCTACGCTGGAGCAGGCTGTTCCTGAGGGAACTTCCACACCATGGAAAGTTCCTGAAGAACTGCAGCCTGTGGGAAGAACTCAGGTTGGACAAGTTCCTGGAGGACTGTCTCCTGTAAGAGGGACCCAACACTGGAGCAGGGGAAGGGGGTGAGGAGTCCTCCCTCTGAGGAGGAAGGAGCAGCAGAGACAATGTGTGATAAACTAACAATCCCCACTCCCTGCACTACTGTCAGGGAGGAGGTAAAGAAATAGAGAGTGAAGTTAAGCCCTGGAGAAAGGTGGGGAGAAGGTGTTTTTAAGATTTTGAGTTTTTTCCTCATTATCCTACTCTGATTTGATTGGCAATAAATTAAGGTAATTTCCTTAAGTCTGTTTTGCCAGTGACAGTAATTGGTGAGCGATCTCTCCCTGTCCTTATCTCGACCCATGAGCCTTTTGTTGTATTTTCTCTCCCCTGCCCAGCTGAGGAGGGGCTTTGGTAGACACCTGGAATCCAGCCAGGGACAGCCCATCACCTATATTGAAGATCTCAAAGATGACATAAGGACTTATGATTTAAAAAACCCTAAAGATGCGTGTGTCATATGTTGCAGTTTTTCAGTTCATTTCTCTCTCCCTATTGGATACCTCCCAGAGGACTGAGTGCCACAAAAGGTGTCAGTCTCTGGGTCACAGGTGACACGTCTCTGCCGTGTCAGAGCTTGAGCCTGAATGCTCAGTGAGACCCACTGAAGTTCAGCGCTCGGCTTCTGCTGCTGAGTGTCATCATATTTTGGAAGCTAATTTCCTTTGAAAATCCCAGCACAAAGGAACATCAAAGAGCAATGACTGAACATCATATTATTGTGAAATGAAAGAAGCAGGGAATACACAGTGAAGGGTTTTTTGCTTTTTTTTTTTTTCCTGCAAGGCTCCATTAGCAGTAGAAAACATAGGGAAAAGTGGAGGCTAGGAGAGGTAACCTCAAAATATTTGCGGCTAAAATACTCAAAGCCTTTTTGTTTTAACAAAGTTCAGATTCTTTTTAAGGAAATATCGTGCTAATAAAAATGTTGGCTGGCAAAAAATCAGTCTTCCAACATAGAAGTAACAACAAGTCTTTTGGTGAGCTAAAGATGTAGAATTGTATTGGGGCAGGCAAAGGGGAAGGAGTTGTTCTTAGCATTAAAATGGAAGAGATGATATCTTTCTCTGAAGGTGTTTGTTGTGCTGGCAGCTAGAAGAGATCCTAGAACTGGATATTGTGCCTCTTGCAGATAAGTTAAGGCAGTTGATTTGTCCCTATCACTGTGSTGGTGACAGGCCTTTGAGGGTCCTTGCCCAGACCCCTTCCCCTCCACCCATGCCCCAGTGATGCCACAGCAGGGCTGGTCTCAGCTCTTCACAGCCCTGCCCTGCCTGGCTGTGGGGCCACCCCACACTGAAAATGCTGTTTGTGGTAGCCACATACAGAGCAGAATTGACTCAGCTACCAGTATATAGGCTGCTTTTTTGCAGAGCTTATATTTCTTTTAAAAATCCATTATTGAGAATTTTTTTAATGAAAAAAAATATTTCTGTTGTCTTTAGTCTGCTTCCACTGCCTGCAGTGAGAGATTTTTTTTTTCCCTTTTAGTTTTCATGGGATCAAAGGCAGGTCAGGATTAAGCATTTCGAGATCTTGTCCAGTATTGTTGTAAGTTGACAGCATTTGATACAGAAATCACTGAGGGTCTGTTTCCACTGAAGTACAAACAAGTGTATCGCCCCCCATATGGATCTTGCTGACACAAAAAACTCCTTAACTATTAATGTGAGTTGTCTGGCTTGTTGTGGAAAGGAGGGGGAATTTGCTGTGGTTCACACACCTCAGCTGTTGCTAACCCTGCAGCCACTCAAGTACTATTTTTCAGCATGGCTCTTCTCACTTAAGCCTCCCTAGCTGTAGAAGTGGGTAGGCAAGTGGAGCTAATTCTGTAGCAAACGTATAGCAGGAGATGGTTAATTTTACTGAATTATTTTACAGCACAACATGCTGAATTATAGCTCATGTGGCACGAAACTAGGTTTATACATATTTTCTGAAAATTCTAGAGTAAAAAAACCCCAACCCTTTGTGCAGAATTGTCTTGGAGTTTGCAAGAATTACCTTGAGTAAAGAAATGGCGTCTTGTAACTGGTGACCTTATGCTAAGAGAAGCAGAGTTTTCATGGCTATTGAGATTTTTGTAGACAACTTTTAAGCAATGACTGTTGACTGGATGAACATCCTGCCTTGCCTTCTGCTGATCTGTTACTCATGACCAAAAATGGTTTGCAATTGTGGAGCGCTTGCACTACGCACGGTCCTGGAGCTTGGGAGCAGTGGATTCACTGGTAACAATCGAACCAGTTAGTTAATGAGTCTGGGAGATCTGGCATGGGCATCCCTGAGCTCGCAGCAGTCGGGAATATATAGACTCTGTGTGTATACATGCTGAAGCTTAATTTGCAATCCTATTTAGAGTGGAAAAAAATGCCACACTTAAAAAAAAAAAAAGTGCAAACAGGGTTCTTTTCACAGTGGACAGAGAATACTGTTAAACAGAGGAAGCACAATATCCCTTTTCATAGCAAGAGATCAAATGTCTGCAGAAGAGTTTAATTTATACTTCTTCATGTGCCAGAGCTGTGTCTGAGACATTGCAGCATTTCAGTACTTTCAATCAGGTCATAGTTTCCAGCACAGATGACTTMATCCCTTTTAAAATAGAACAAATAGAATAAATGGAATTCCACATAATCATGGTAGGAGCTGGGATTATAGGAAATTAAAACACATATTTAAAAGCAGAGGTCTGCGCGGTAAATAATCGTGACACGGTGCTTGGAAAGCAGCGCTCGGTCCCTCCTCGGTAGTTAGCGGGCAACGAGGGTCCTTGGCTCCGCAGCTTTCTGTGGCGTGAGGGTGTGGGGCTGTCCTAGAGGAGGATGATGAGAGTGATGGTGGATAATGTGCAGCGTCACGTGCAATGAAGTTCGTGCCGTTCCAGCAGAAATATTAAAATGACGCCATCTGCCTCAAACGCGACCCAGACGAGCGCTGGCTGCTGGGACTCAGACACGGCTTTGGAGCCCATGCAATGCGGCTTTGATTGCCTTCCCCACTTAGGTCCTCTGTTCCCTCGCTGCTACAGAATATTTCACATCTCCCAGCCACAGCTCTGCGTTGGCAGTCAGAGAAAAGGTGTTGATGAATTCTGTCTCAAATTTCTGCATGTCTGAAGAAAACCCTTATAAAATAGCAGCATATATTATACTGATATCCCCCAAACACAGAAGTAGCTCACTGCAACCTGGAATTCTTTGAACTAGTGCTGTGAGACAAGTGTTTGCAGTATTTTTTACAACAGGAGAAAATGAAACTGGAAACATGTTGTTCCTTAATTATAAAATTTGCCCAACACTGCCCTCATTGTGATCCATTTTTGGCATCAAAAAGAAAAAGAACGATCAATAACTTATTTGTGACATGACTAAATTCCAACCCATGTCAGAGGCTATTTCATTAGGCAATAGACAAGCATGCAGTGAAGAACAGCCCTTGCCCCCAGAGGACTCTTTTGTCTACATAAGTGAATGAGACACTAAGATATTACATGTGTTACATGCCCAAGTCGTAGAAGAATTCAGATGCAAGGCTGAGAACTGAGTTCTTCCTGAGTCACAATCCTTTGTCATTAAACTCCCTCAGGTCGTGTGTGGTTTATGTGTGTGTATGTGTGCATGAATACAATCACATCTGTCTAGTTTGACACACAGGCTGGACTGTGGGTCTGTAACTTACATATTTGTATCCTTTTTTTACATCATGTCTAACTATGGTAAAGATTACACTGACAGACTCATTCCATTTGCAGAGGTTTCTGTTTAAAAGCAAGTGAAACTCTGGAAGAGAAGGCAAATTCATCACTGATGAGTTGGCTGAATCCAGTCACATGCTGTATAATATAACTTATCCTTAGGAATTCATGCCTCCATTGGGTCTGCCTACCAGATAAGCTACACTGAGATGAAAGTGAGTTGCATCAGATCCTGGTGCCCAGAGCACACAGTTCAGGCTCTGTTTCTCCTTTGTTCAGCTGGATGCTATGTAACAAACAGCATTCCCTCTCTCAGAAAAAGAAGTTAATCAAGGGGGAGATATCCAGGTAAACATTTTATGCATGGCACTCTGTTAATATCTCTGAACATTTCAAAAGCGTTACTTGTGTCGACTCGGCTTCTTTAAAAGTTTAACCTGGATTGCTTTAGTAGCAGAAAACAGAACTCTCTTGCTTGATTTTGGTGAAAGCAGTCTCCTAGTGACATCAAAGATGATAGCAACCGCAAGGCACTAGCTTGCCTTTGTAGTTCCAAGTTGCTCAAGAAACTTTTAATGTATTCTTGTAGGTGTAACCATGTGTCATAAATACACCCGCCAACAAGAGATAAACCCTAACTTGAAAACAACTGTTAATCGATTACTGCAGAAGAACTGACAAACTCAAAGTGAATAATGCTAAAAGGTGTTAATTTGTGGATTTCTGTAGGCTTTGAAAAGCAAAATTAAGTCTATATGGGATTTTGGATGTGTGACATAAACTGTGGGCCATGTGCCTGTCTTGCATAAATCAGCATCATTGCACTGAGAGCCAGGAGAGCTCTGCTGTACTCAGCTGAGAAAGTGGCCCGTGACTCTGAACACTGTGATCAGCATCAGTTTTTGTTCAGTTTCATTTATTTGGGAAGTGAGGAAAAAGAATCTAATGGGGATTTGCTAAACTATTACTCAAGTCTGTAATAATTTTTCCTTTTCTGCGGTAACATTGCTGCTCCAGCCTGGTGCGAACTGAGTATGAGCAATGTTTTATGCTTGACTGAGCTCTAGACCCCCCAAGCCTTGGGGACCCTGGCAATGATGCTGGGAGATTATATGATCCACAGCAAAATGTTTCCAGGCAGGCAGCAGACAGTAGCCAACACTGGCAATCAAGAGGGGCAGTGCTGGCAGCTCTAAGCATTGTCCTAGCTTGCTAAACAACTCCTCTTTCCATGCAAAAATGCAGGCACACACAAAACCACTCATCTTCAGAGCTAGGCAGTATTTTTGCAGTGAAACTTCTTACCAGCTCTGCATATTTAGCTCCAGAAGAAACAAATTCACAAATCTGTCAAAAAAATTGAAATTTTTAATTTCAGAAAGAAATGTTTTGACTTCTTTTATTTGAAGTGCTTTGCTTTGTTATCTTAAATTTCACTTACATTCATAATTCAAAAAAATAATTATGTCAACAAAATGAAGGAAGGGTGCATTCAGGTAGAATAGAATTAGAGGAAAAATAGAATATAAAATTAGAGGAAAAAGCTGAGTTTGGTTGGTTAGCAAAGTAAAAGATCACCCTAGTCATAAACTTCACTGCTTGTTTTCCTTTACTCCATCCTTTTCTGCATGATTTTGCAACTTGTACGGGAACATTTAACAAGGAACAAATTCAGATGAAGGGCCAATAGAATATTTGTTGAGATGTGTCCTAGAAAGTCAGGTGAGCTGTTCCTTTGCCTTCGTGGTAGAATTGATGTGGGGAAAGGCAAAGGAGAGAGCAAACAAGAACAAAGTTGTGTGTGTATGTACGTTCACATACGTGTAGGGTTTTTTCAGTATTTCAAGCTAGAATTGGAAAATCTCCTTCAGCCTGCTTTGGAGTTGTACTTCCAAAACTACCTATGCCTCTTTAGCCTGCTCAGTGTAGATCAGGCATAACCTGCAGCAGCACAAAGCACCTTCCACGCCAAAGCACTTGTGCCTTCCGTATGGGTTGTGGTCACCTCTGGAGTGGGAGAAAATGACTTATTTTGCAGCTGAAATTACTCCACAGTGACGCAGAAACTACTGGGGTAGCTGACATGGCATGCAGGCAGTGCCTGGCCATTGTCTAACTAGCTGCTTTCTCAAAACAACAGCAAACAAAGCAGCCCGGCCCCACTCATCTTGCACTTTTCATTTTAATTTTTTTTGCATGGTTTGCCACCCTGATGGTTTGGGAATTTTTCTTTCCAGTGGGGAAAAAGTCTCCTGCTGTAACTGTTGGTTGATCTCGAGGAGCACTGAAAATCAAACCTTTGTGCTCCGGGGCCTGTTTGGGCCCATTGTACGGAATCTCTCTTTGTACTGCCACCGGTGAGACTTTTTTCACCGTCCTGCCTGACTGGGACTCAGCAAACAGCAAATTTACCCTTCACAAACTGATGCAAAAGATGAGGTATGTGCAAAGTGGCTGAGTTAATTGTGCAGGAGAAACGCGGGGCCAGATGCACGGCGGTGACGGATTGAACTGAAGCCAGAGGCTCAGCCCCTTGACTTTCCCAGTCTCTGACTCCCTGATGTTGCCTCTCCCTCTATGGCACCGCATTAACTCGCAGCGTAGCCGGAACGTTCCGCAGTTGCTTACAAAAAAGGATCTGTGTGGGAAGGTGAAGGAGGATGGTGGGGGCGACAGGCAATTCATGGGGAGGAAAAAAAAAAAAGGAGCTGGAAAACTCAAGAAATAGAAAGAACATAAGGGGAATTGCATCTTTCCCTGATTTGAGTGGGATACTCTTGGCATTTCTGCCACTATGAAGTGCCGTGTGAAGTTGTATGTTGGCTCACCTTTTATTCAAATAATTTAAGACGGCATTTCAGAGCAGTCAAGTTTTTCGTTATCCTGTCCCTAAATACGCACTGCTCCATCAAAAATCAGTGGTGAAATAAGTCCATTTAACTTCCCTGAAATGTTGTCTGAGAGTCCTGAAATATTTTGGAATGTGGATGACATAGTTTTTTTACAACTGGCATCTGCAAATGTGGTAGTTCAGAAACCCCTTGGTCGATTTGCCTCAGACTTTGTTTTTTCAAAAGGGGCTAAAAAACKGAAGGAAAATGCATTTGAAGTGTCTGACTTGGGCCTTCTTGTTTTTTTTAAAGACATTTGAAACTTGCAGCAAAAGTGTTTTCCATCCTACTCTCAAAGCATAAAATATCTAAGCAGACTTTTCTTTCTCAAACTTTCTATCATGTTACCTTCCATTGAGACCGCACATGGAAAATTTCAGTGCAGAATTTATTTCATAAAACACACAATAACAAGACATTAGAGTGGAATTCCGGGGTATTTAACTAAAGTGCCTGCTCTTCTCCAAGGTTATGTCCCTCTGACACACACGTGTGCATGCACACACCCCCAGAACTACTACAGCAATGCAAAAATCAGCATCTGCCAGCAGACAGGGCAAGTAATTGCATTTATTTCCTGTTCAAAGCAGTTGAGAGGAGCCAGTGGTCTATCAGGCCCTAGTGTGTGATAAATAATGGCTGGTGAACAGAGATCTATTTTTTAAAATGATGAGTGTCTGTGCATATACTCACAGAGGTGGTGGGTAGTTTCATCTGCTGTGTGAATTTGGGAGCTGTTGGTGTGCACACAGAGCTTACTCCTAGATACAGCCAGGAAGGTGGGTCCTTCCCAGGGTGTGTGTTGGGGGGAATGGCTTCAGAGAGAACTGCTTRGACATCCACTGTGGGCTTGGATATTAGGTGGCCACTGAGAGTGGAAGTGCAGCAAGGACAGAGAATTCCCAGATTTCTCTATATCATCTGCTAAGCACCACACAGCAAAAGGCAGACCTTAGAACGTGTTCCTCCTCTGTAAAATGGCTGGTTTTCTTCCTCACCCAAAACCTGTGGGTCTTAACTGAAGCCTGTAAAACATCTGGCATGGAATGTGCTGCAGAAATGCAAAAATATACAATGAGCGTAGCTGTCCAGTGGAAGGGCTCGATCCAAAGCCCGCTGACTTCCCCAGATCTTGGCTCAGGTCGAGTGATTTGTAAATACTGTGATTTTATTGCAACACTGCCCTGCCTCTCCGGTGGCTCGATCCTCAGTTACACAGAGGATATAAGGAGCAGAAGGCACAAGAAATGCTTCAGGGTCAGCGCTGAGCATCTCGTAGGARCAATTGTTCTTTGGACGGGGCTGCCGCCGCCGCATCAAACCTGGGAAAGCACCGCTCGGTGGAGCACAGGCCCTCCGCTTTCTTGGAAAGTTTCCCATCTCGTTCTCCGCTTAACCCGGGCTCTAATGCTCCGTGACAGCACCTGGGAGCACGGGCCAGCCACGAGCCGTCCTGCCGAGCTGCTCCAGGCGGGAGAGCCAAGGCAGCCCCGGCTCCAGCAGCGCTTGCCAACCGCAGGCAGCTCCGGCTGGAGCCAGGGGCAACCTCTTTGAAGTGCGGCCACTCTTCCCGGCCCCGCTCCCTCCCCTCCGCTAGGTGTTAACGCAAACATCGCTCCGGCCAAAAGACTCCCGTTATTTATTGGAGGCTACTTTTCTGCCAGCTGAGTCCCAGACTTCGGGAGCTTTGAAGGAGCCAAACAAGTGGATATATGTCTCCAAAGATATCGTAAAAGCCTGGGCGGAACGGCCATTGGAGGTGCAGGCGGAGCACCTTGTGAAAGCAATCCCTTGCGAGGGTCAGGGCGCCAAGAGAAACAGCGGGCGAGCCCTCTCTGCAAAGAGGTGCTGACAGTGGCAGGTATTAGTGCTCTGATTACAATGGAAACGTTTGTGTATTAATTGCAAACCGCTCAGACTTACCCTCCTCCCTGGTTTGCCTTTTTTTTTTTTTTTTTTTTAAAGAAAAAAGGTGGAGGAGGGAGGTTTTTATTATTGCTGATCAGGGAGTATTACTTGCATCTCTCCCATGGCATATGTTCGTACGCCTGTGGGCTCACACACGGAGCGTTCTCATTTCAAAGCTGAACAGCTCTCTTAGYTATTTTTCTTTTCCCTTCTTCAGGACTTCAAGGAGTGAGTAGGATGCAATCTCAGAGTGAGGAGGCTTGGTTCTGTGCCAGGCACTACTGACTTACCACGTTGTCCCTGAGTAAGTCACCTCACCTCTCTTCTCCTTCATCTTGCCACCTGTAAAAAAGGGAGTGTGATATTCTCCTTCCTTTGTTTAATTAACTGGAGGCGCTTTAAAAATTCATGCACTGAAAGCCTTCACATCACTTCTTTTTTTTTTTTTTTTAATTAAAACCTAATTGACTTTAGGGCATTGTAGAAACTTCCAGAAACATGCAGTTTGAGTCTTATCTTACACGATTACTGTAACCTCGTTGCTTTAAATAACTTCCATCATTGTAAGTGCCAGTCTGCCTGTTGCAGATGTAATGAGAAGGCAGACCTGACCCAGCAAGGCTCATCGCTGGGACAATGCTTGCATTGGCCTTTTCCTGAGCACTTGCAGGGAAATCCAGCTTCACTGAGGGATATGGGAAAGACATTTTACCTTAAGTAACAAGAAATGGACATATTTCCAAAGCAGGGATTGAATTTGTACCATATTGTAAAAGAATCTAATTTGCAGAGAACAGGTGAGGAGAAAACCACACTGCTGTCGCCTGACCCAGCTTTCTGCTTGTTGCCTGTCTTATGCTTTTTAATTTGTCTGTGTTTATATCACTGAAACTTAAACATTAGAGATGGAAAAGGACACCTGGGTCTTTCAATTTGGTTTTGTGTGCTGCAAAGTTGCCTCCTACATCACATCTCCTGTTTTATGTATTGGCACATAGGGCAGAAAGGAGCAGAAAGGTGACCAAAATAAGGGCAATTGCCCACCCCAGAGATTCCCATTCACACTTTTCCTGTAAGCCCTTCTTTCAGGTAGCAGCTGGGATCTGATTCTGTGATTCCTGCTAATTTGAATATAAGCCATTTTTGTATGCAAAGGATTGCTGACACCAGCAAGTTTCACTGTAATGATTACTATGGAAACGTTTATCTATAAATATAAAATTCTTTAAAGCTTAGCCTTTTATCTTTATAGAAAAAGGCCTGTTTATGTCACTTCTAAGCTTCCAGCTTTAATGTAGACATGAGCTGTTCTCATGCCAAACAAGATAACCTTAGCGTTAGAGCTGTGTGAGCTTTGAAACATGGGAATTTGAGCTAAAACTATTATTTTTTTAATACAATATTAATAGCTGAATGGAAAAATATTTTAAAATGCCTTTCTAAGCCCAAAGCTCTAGCTCACTTGCGGTCTTCTTTTCTATAGGTTTTATTGTAATGTTGCTTGCATGGAATAGCTGCTTCCAGCTGCCAGTCAGTCCCTAAACTCTGTGTGTGTGTGTGCACATGCACATATGGGTGTGTTTCATGACGAGGATTGAGGAAGCAGAGCAAAAATGGAGAAGTTCCTTACTCATTAACCTTTTTCCTTTGGAATGTCTTTAGATTTTGGTCTTCAAAACCTCTGTAAAAATACGGATTCTAAGTTTGGGTCCCCAAAACATGTTTTTGGGTTTTTTTTTTGTTGTTGTTTGGCTTTTTGTTGTTGGTGGTTTTTTTTTGCCAAATGACAAAAGAGATTTTAAGTTAATAAGATTAAGGGTTTTGTTACTTAAAACCTACAGTGAAAAGGATGCACTAAGAAAGATGAGGACTAGTATTTTTTCTTTGCATTTATATCTAAGAATTTTTTAAAACTATTTTTCCCTTGACTTTGACAATTGCACTTGAGAAATATCTATATTAACATAGGTTTTTTTTTTTTTCAAACATACACACTAATACCACAAACACCCACATTTGCAGCTACTCTAAAGCTATTCCATTAAAGCTGTTCTCAAATACGATGGAATCATGGGGTTAAGTAATGCAGATTTAGGGTCAAAACTTAAAGTGTTCCAAAATGTTTGCAGAATCAGGTCCCCACAGAGTTTGGAAACAGAATTCATGACATACACAGAGTAAAATCATAGCTGATGATGATCAGAAGGTTAATTTGTTATTCATTGCCAAGGAGCAATTGATAGCAGCAACCTTGTCTACAAGGGCACAATTCATATATATGTATTAAACTTTCCCTTTGTGTAGGTTCTGATTATTAATACTGATGATTTTTTCCTTCCACTTTTGGGTGGAATGAGAAAATGGACAATTAAATGTTTCATTTAAAATTCAGCACTAGCCTGATGAGCTAAAACTAAGAAGTCGAGTTCAAGGATAGAGGGGGCTTTAAGCTACCTTTTGTTCCTCCAATTTTATGGGAGAATTAGGGAGATCCTTGGCATAATTTAGACACTGGGGAGAGTAATTTTTTATGTTAAAATGTCTTTCGTGGATTCTTTTGGGGACTGCAGTCCAATCCATAGTTCTGCCTGAGAAGGAGTTTGTGAGGTAATTCCATGTTGCAGGACTGAAGAGGCTGCTGGCGGTGAGGCATAGTCTGATCYTCCTGTTTGAGTCTCCCTTTGTTCATTCCCTCTCCTTGGTTCTCCTCACCAGGGCACTGTTATTAAAGCTCTCTGAAATTTTAACTGGAAGTTAAGTACAGACAAACCACCCCAGACCTCTGCCTGCCCTCTCTGTTCTCTTCCAAGTTCACTTCCAAGTTCGTGCTCTGAGAAGAGCAGCAGTCAGAGGAGTCAATTGGACACTGCCAGTAATCGAGCAGATTGCCTGRAAATAAAAGATCTAAGGGCCAGCATTAAACTCTTAAATAGGACATGCAGTAAAAGCGCAACAATACACGGTGGCTCCCATAGGGCTGAGGAAAAATCGAACGGTAAATATCTCATATTGGATTCAGAGAAATACTCCCAAATTTAGAAGCTTATTTGAAGCCTATCCCAATAATTCAAACTTGTTGGATCTGTAAAATTAGCCCGTAAATCTCACAGGAAAGGCTGTGGGGTATTTCAGCACTTTCATTTTTGCTCCTGGCAGGAGCATGAGTATTAGTATAAAAACATAAAAATGACCATGAAAGTAACTTTTAAAGCAGTAGCAGCTTTTTATTCTCTTTCAAATCCTACAGAAAGGATTAGAGTTGTGGGAAAAGATTTAGCTTACTTTCTATTCAGTCCTAATTGGCTTGCCCAGCCTTGATCTATTAAACCATACATTGTTAATGTCTTTATCACGTCTTTATTTCTTGTCCTGTTTCAAGGTTCAGCCCACGGTCATCAATGCTCACCAGAAAAGTCTCCTTTCCCAGAGGGCTGCCTTGTGAGGGCAGCAGTGATTAAACTGCCAGGAATGAGGGTAGGGCCTTACCATGATAACTGGCACCTGGAAGGAGAGGTCTGGATGAAGTTCCCTGAAGTCAAGACAGGAATGTCATTGGGAGGGACTGTTCCTCTGTTCTCTTTGTCACTGAGGTGCTCCAGTAGCACCATAACCGGGATCAATGTAGAAGTGTTTGGGATGTGAAGTGTTCCCTGCCGGAAGCCTCTGCAACCTCTCGCATGATGGGACAGAGCTCCAGCAGGCAGTGGGGAAAGCGTAAAATCATGGAATGGCTTGGGTTGGAAGGGACCTTGCAGATCATTTAGTTCCAACTTCCCTGCCTGAGGGCTGGCCAGCCTTTGGGGAGGATGTGTGGTAGTAACCTCTGCCACCTGCAGAGACACTGATGCGAGTTGAATGCCTCATCCCTCCTCCAGAAGAGGAAGACTGTGTGACAGTGAAGAAAAATCCAACAGATTTTGCCTTCCCTGGCAGAAACATGTAATGCTGCAAAGCAGTGGTGTTGGAAGAGGAAGAATTGCAAGGTGTGTCCGTCCTGTTTGGTCACACTGGGCTTGCATTCTGAGAAGGTCCACGTGTTTTTGGGCAGCCTGGAGATGCTCACACCATCTTCCTGGCACGAGTGTAAWTGTTATGCAGAGCAAGGTGTACGTCTATCACATGCAGATCTACATGTACATGAATGTTAGGCCTAAGGGTTAARAGGAGAAACAGGTCACAGCTCAGTCATTGAGTTCAGTCACTGAGTTCAGTCAACACCTTCTTCTCTGGGAGATACTGCTGCTACACGGTAACAAACATCAACCTTCCCGATGTGTGTGARGCTGGAATTTTTGTAGCCTTCTTAATCAAGTGCACATAGAAGTGATGAATTATGTGAGGAACTAACCCGTAAAGGTGGATGTTTTTAATAGCCAAGAGCTAGAAAGTGCCCTTTCTAAATCAACCACGTTGTTGTCTCTCTTTGGGTTCTGTTTCCATGTAGTTTGTGATGGAAGTACCTGTTTCCATTCACAAATGGGTAAACACAAGAATACATTTACTCTTCCGACTCTCTGGGAAAAAGTTGGCCAGCAGGCTGACATGGAGGGGGCCCAATGTACCTGGAATAATATGAAACACCTTTTTTGTATGTATTAGTTTACATACTGTGCTCAGGAAACAGGGTACAGAAACTTCCTTAAACCTCCAGGAACAATAGCTATTGTTGGTTGTTGATATGGCATGAGCTCATATCCAGGATACCGAGAAAGGAACTCCTGACTACAATAAATAATATACTTCTTAACTCCCGGTGTGAAAGAATGTATTTATTGTTTTTCCAAAGAGAGATGGAGAAATAGGCCTTCTAGAAAAAGGGCTTTGCTTGGCAGGACAAAAGCTCTGATTTTTTTTTTTTTCCCCCCTCTTAAAAATTCAATTAAGGAATTTCTTGTGGAAGAAAAAAGTTTTATAGTCAGGTTCCCAACAGTCTGCGTTGAAATCTATTTTGAATTTGACTGTATTATATGAAAATGATAAGATTAGCRTGACAGGTCTATAAAGCTCTTCTTTCTAGCTGCTTTTTTTTCTTGCCTTCATCTGCTGTGGGGGTGGGAAACTCTTCATCACCCAGAGCTCAAAACTCTTGGTCAAAGTTATGCAGGAATATGTTTCTCYGGATTTTTACAAAGTTGATTAGGGTGAAGGAGCTTCTTTAATGCTACACTCTGTCAGTCCTTTAGGAGCACAGCCCTAGTTGTTTGAAAAAGAAATTTGCAGAACCCTGGCTGTTCTATCTCAAACTGACACTTACACTAGATTTAGTGGATACTCATGCCTAAATTGTGCACTACAAAAGGAAAGGCCTTGAAGGGAGCCTAATCTTTAAATGGAATGCACCAGTTAAAACACAGGAGTGGGAGTTAGGGGGCTCTGCAGCATTTCTGATACTGTGGCACCAGGCATGTCACTTTGCAGAGGAAAAGGGAAAAGGCTCCTATCTGTCCTATGGATCCTCCACCTCCATGGAGCGTTACCTCTTTTCATCCCTTTCGTGCTTCCCAGGAGAGCCATCTGGAGTACTTTGGAGAAGTAAAACTTTGTCACATACATCATTTTATTGAAATGTTATCCTCTGCAAAGCTTTGCTGTGATGGGTTTTGGGTTCAGAGGGAGTACTTGCTGGAGGTCTGGACTGTGTAACACTGAAGCCAAATCCCCACTCCTTACTCGGTCACTTGGAGGGGACACTCACACCTCTGCATTCCCAGTCGTGCCATAAGCACCCAGCTAATGCCTGTGAGGTAGACTCCCCTGGAAAATTGAGTTCTCTCTCCTTGCTCCTAAGATAAAAGGCAGTGGACATTCAAAGCTATTTTTGTTTTTTTTAAATGTCTCCTGTCCTGCAGTTTGATTTTTAACTACCCAAATGGCTATTTCAGTAGTTCTGTGCATTAATGTTGCTGTACAGGTGTCTTGTAAGGGCAGCTATTAAGCCTTGCAGTGACACTTCTTAAATGAAATGGCAAATTTAAAACCCCAGTAAATTCTAAGCCCCAATGTCCAGCAGTAAGGGTTTTTTAAAAAATATATATATGGTCTGAGGCACCAGTTTCCTATAGAATTATGTGTTATTGGCTACGGCACTGTATAGGTGTCCCAGAAATACAAATGCAGTGTCACAGGCTCCAATCCAGAGGTGAAAAATGGAGAGTGACCTTTGATGGGCTATTTTTTCTTGCTTTCTCATAGTTACTTGCTCCTACTAAACAGAACAACTCTTGGAATACTGAAGTCTTTTGCTAACTTTTTCATAAATAATTCCTGGTTTGAGATAACCAAGATTTTTCTTTTTAAGTATGTGCACTTTACGTGTGTTTCGAAGGGAACATGGCACTCTTTTGGTTCCTTGGTTGCAAGGCTTTAAAAATAAACCCAGTGCAATGTTGCAAATGAGATAAGATGCATACTTTGACATTTATTTTTGTTTCTCCAAATTTTAATGAGAAGTTTAAATAACCTACTACTAAACATGCCTAGGAAGTGGCAAAGCTGTGCAGCATGTGGCTTCCAGGGAAAAAGGGTCCAGTCCAAGCTGGTCTCTAAACTGGCCACTGTTTGCTCAGCCTGGAGTTGCTGGCACACTTAGGCCTAGCTCTTGATTTTCCAGGTGAAAAGCAAGAAACTTTGGATGACACTTGTTCTGTGGTTTTTCAGACTTTCTCATTTTAAGGGCACACAGGAAAAGACTGAGAACCAAACCTAAATCCCTGCAGGGTAAAGTTGTGAAGCTGCTTCACAGCTCTGGGGTGCCAAGGCTGTGATCCTGCAGGGACACTGGGCAGATGCTCTGCACTCCTTCAAAGCCCTCTGCACACACAGAGGGACCAGCCTCCACTCTGGCAGCAGCAAGGGCAAATCCCACTCTTACCGTCTTCAAATTTGTCCCTAAAAGAACCCCAGCCATCACTTGCCTTGTAAAAATGGACCCACGCAGGGTTAAAACCATTTGCCAAAGGGACAACGTCCCCTCCAACCCTCCCCAAATGCGCTGGCAGAGATGTGTAAAACCCATCATCTGTCAGAAACGGGGCCATGTTCTGATATCTGAAAGACAGGCACTTTTAAAATTAGCTCGGGTTTAAAGTGAGTGATAGAATAAGCATAGTTTTCTTCTATTGGTTAATCAACAGCCAATTCCCTGCATGATTTTCTTGTTGAAAATTAGGACCAGTTTGTCTATTGGTGGTTAAAAATCACACCACTTAGTGCTGAAATAATGAAGACTTTCTAGTGTTATAACATTCTACAACATTATTGCTTGTAATACAATGTTTGCAAGTCATGTATGATGGTGAGAAAAGTTGTCTAGTTTGAAACAAAAAAGCATCACACTTGACAGACAGAATTAAATTAAATAATCTTCAAGAATGCAGAAACTTTGCTTATTTGAAAAGCCTTTTTTGAATATTCATATTCCATGACAGCCAGCTCAGGTAGTATCAATCTGAGCAAGGAGGGAAGCAGGTTTAGAACAAATTTTGTAGATGTTAGTTTAGCAAGTGGCAGCTTTGACTGGAAGGTTATATATTCTGCACTTTCCTCTGCATAATCCAGGTACAAAAGCTGCTCTAAAGGCAGCCTCTTAGATGTCCAAGGGCAACCTTGCCAAATTAGAATGACAAAACATTCCTTCCTAATGGGATAAGCCTCGCTCTCCTACCTTGTGGTGTGTTTGTATCTCCTCTGATTATTTTACAACAAAAAATGGAAGTTGCTGCACCAGAAGTACTGGAAATACTTAATCCTCTCGTGCCAGCTTTTTCCTGCTGATCTAGTTGCCAGTTCTGCACCAATGTTTATAGACATTGTTCTTCTCCCCCTTCTCCTGCTTAGATTCCCATGAAAGAAATGGAGTGTAGTTGTTCAAGCACCCAAAAGCTGGCTGTTGTGGGATGGCACGGAGACAAATAGCTTGCAGAACTTATTTTATTTTTTAGTAAATAGATAAAGCACTTCTGTTAATGCAAATAACATCACAGTACCTGGTAAAAGAGAAGGACTCCAGTCACTATGATTCTCCAAAGGGGACACTTGACATCTGGGGCTGTGACTCAGTTTCTTCAGTATTAGGATGAAGGACTGTGAAGTGCATCATGAGAAGCTTTTTCTTTCTCCTAATGTACAACGCAGTAACTTTTGTTACAAGCACAATGCTGGATTACACCCACTATGTGTTTGCAAGCCTTAAAATAATTGTTATCCTCAAGATCCAGCAACTCGCACACCAGAAGCGAAAAATATTTCCCTTACCTTCAACCTCACCTTTTTTTTATTTTTGTAAGTTTAAATGAGGAGGTTGAAAATTATTTCACGCTGCAATCTAGACTGTTGTTGAGTTTTGTAAAGTTCAGAGGAAGAAGAAAGATAGGAAAGAAACACGTAAAAAGTTAAGTAACGTTTTGTTGTCTGGGTTCTGATCCAAAGACAGGGCTTAAGGAGCTCTACCAAAAGAAATTATAGCAATGCTGAAGGGTGCTGGGATATTGAAATACACTTGTACAGGTTGTCCAGAGTTTCCAGTCCCCTTCACCATGCCATCTACACCAGTACCTGCAGAATGGCCACATTTGTTCTAGTCTGTCTTGAATGATTAGGGGCTAAATACCACAGTTGCCATGTGAAGAAGCCAGAATGAGTCCCTCTGATTCTCGTTAAAATAGCTGCCTTTTTAGGTATGTTTTTAGCATGTGTGTTAGATAAACATATTTGGTTTTTTGAGAAGTATTCTAAGTGTACCAGAGTAGTTAAAACATCCACTTCTATGCACAAGACTCGTTTTATTTTACTTTCTATCTTGGTCATCTGTTGGCTTCATTCTTGTGACTACCAAGATTCTGTTAATACACCTTAGACCTCTACTAATTTTTTTATGCAAGCATAATTCATCTTTTCAGACAATCTTAAGGCGAATTTATCTGGGGTATATTGAAGAATTAAGAGTAGGGATTGTTTTGCCTTTCTTTACTTTTTAAAAAAATACAGTAGTCCAGGTCCAGAGGAATCCCTTTGGTCACCCTGGTGTACTCCAGAATAATCCAGTTGCTGCAGTTATGAGCTTCAGCCTAAAGACAGAAAATGTGCAGTAAGATAAGCATCAATGTCAGATATCTCTGTGTAGTTTACAGGAGCATTACCATTACCATGGCATAATCATGATGGAATTGCAGGACACTGCAGGAAGTATTCGGATAGCAGATAATAAGACAACATATAATCCAAAACTTCTTTGTCACAGTCCATATAGATAAGGGAATGGAAAATGGATAGCAGAGGGGAGGCCTCTTCCAGCTTGTTCTGTTTCTTTTTAGTGTCAGACGTTCAGAGTCATCACCAAAAGTAATTCAATGACTTCAGTTTCATCAAAGCTTTGCAATTCCTCTGCAAAGCTGATGCAGACAACTCAGCAAGGGGAGGCGGATCCACAGAGCTCCTCAGAAGGCACTGAAACCAGATCCATTTGTGGCAGCTGCCCTTCTCAAAGCCATCCCACAAAAAAGGCATGATCTTCCTAGGACTGACCTATCCAGTTTCTTCTAGTACTTTTAGCTTTCAGCTTTAGCATTGCAAGCAACTTTGAAAAAAATTGTATTTGTGACATAGCTTTATATTGCTATGCCATGTGGAGGTTTTTTTCTTTTTTTTAATCTTTCTTTTTTTTTTAATGCCGAGCATTTGGAAGCTCTCCAATATTTCCAGTATTTGCACTCTTTGCATCCCTCTCTACTGCTGCTATTTGGAGCTGTTGCATTTCAATCCATTAAATTATAACCCTTTTCTCAGAGAGCAACTGACTCCATTTCAGCAATTAGGTGCCCTTCAGACACGTGAGACCAAGTCTCCAGTGCTATGAATGACTTTTTAATCATGGAGCAAAATGCAATAATTTCAAAAGGAAAACCAAGTATCCCTTTCCTCAGCTTTGCTCCCACCTGTAGTTCTGCATCCATATGCCACAACAGACACGATCAGAGTCTATTAGGAAGCAGCTTTTTGAAATAGCCCTCTAGAATGGAAGAGATCCATATTAGAATTCCTGAATTCATACAGAGGAAGGAGAAAAATCCAGAACACTTAAAATCCCAGCTGACCACTCAAATTCAGAAGATATTGTTTTATACAGCCGAGTTTATTTCTGGTTTTCAGAAGGAAATTGAGATTTGGAATTAGTTGAAAATTTTCAAGTTGGTCTTGATGAGGAGGCAGATCCTGTATTCCCTGTGACTTTCCTGTGAGGTTTAGTAAAGAACCTGATTCAGTGTGCTTTGTGGGCCGATAATCTCCAGCACTGATTTCCATTTTATATGGCAGACACCTCCTACAAACAAGGGACTAGACAAGAACAGGATGGGCAATAAATCAGTGAGATGAAAGGGAGCTCCCTGATTTCTGGAGGTAGTTTCTGGCATGCCCAGCTGGAGGAGGGCAACTGCTCTGCATAACTGTGGGTCATGGCTTAGCTTTATTGTTGGGCACTCAGGAGGAACCTGTGGCCGGGGCTTTTTTTCATTAATGCTTGTCAAGGCCCTTCTTTTCTCAAACGCAGCTTCTCCAAAAGGAAGCAAAGAAGTTCAGAGGAGACATAAAGCATTAACTCAAAGGCAAAAACTAATCCAAAGTATTTCCTTTGTAATGCTTTGCACTAGGAACGTGTCAGGGCACTGATTTCAAGCCGGGGGAATACTCATGTCCCTGTGAGTGGCTGTGTGCGGGACAAAGCCAGCTGTTCAGAGACAGAAAAGTGTTTAAAGAGAATGTAGAATAAACACCTAATAGGCAACATCTGGCTTTTTTTCTTTTGCATCCAGCTGGTAATTTTATCCTTTATCTTAAAAGTGGCTCAGGTGGGGCTGCTCCTTTTAGGGTGGACACCTGAGTGTGAGAGGGGAGAGAAGGTTGCAGCCAGCAGTGATCAGGTGGAAGTGAGTGTGAGGAGCAGGGACATGACACTGATGCTCAAAAGGCAGAGAGGTTGCTGTAAAGAGCAGTGTGTTAACTCCACAGCCAGGTCTATGGAGATGGGAACGAGTGGTTCCTAAGCACCAGAGAGGACTTTCTTATCTGTGCAGTTTGCTGCAAAGCAGAGCCATTAATTTCTTTGAATCCATGCTTGGAAGCAATGACCTACTTGCAAGAATGGAGCTAACAGGGAAAGACTTGGGTATAAACCTTTTTTATTTCTGTTCTGCTTTGCCTACCCTCTTTTGAGTTTTCTCCACTTAGAGCCAGCTAATTAGTTTATAATCTAATTAAATTTGGCTTTTTATTTTAGTTTGGTCATCTTCAGGGAGCTCGCTCTAAGGAAAAGCTCTGGGAAGATGTAGTTCAAAGCTGTAACTGAGGCAGGATCCCGTCGGGATCGTGCAGGGAGATCCAGCCTGCACAGCTTGCTGCCATTTAGCATTTGGGCACTGCTGCAGCCCCATCCTTACCCCAGTTCTGGCAGGGGAGGGGAAGGAGCTGCTGGAGGCCAGGAGTTCCAAGCCCACTGAGCCAAGCCGTGCTCCTGTTTTTACCCAGAGCAGGAATGGTGGCCCCTGCTCTAAGGTCTGCAGCCCTCTCTGGTTGTTCTGGGTGGAACATTTTTGTTGCAAAACTGATGAATCACACACTTGCTTTTTCTGATGTTGTGATTGTTGCACATGATGCCATCGTGGAACTACCTGTGACCTCCAGACGAGTTGATAATCATGAAAAAAAATAACCCAACCACCTGCAGTACAGCTGGGCATAGGAGCGCCTGGCTGACATCTTAGAAAATGGAAAGGGGATTTTGGAGAAACATTTCCTATTAATTCATGCTGCCAGTTGGTCCTGGAATTCCTGTGGATATTACTGGCAGTCAGTCTTCTAATTATGAAGGGCCTTCAGTGACCCATTTGATTCTCTTACACAATGACAGAATAAAAAGTTTCAAGAGCTTTATTTTTCTGTTCTGCTTCGCTATAAATTTACTGCTGTCCACCCACCTCTTAGAAGGGACTATTTTACATTAAAGACATTCATGCAGGTTTTATTATTGGGCTTGCTGTTAGTTATTTATTTCTAAAGTAAACTCAAGGTTAGAACTGACTTCAGGCACTAAAGTGGTGATTTCTTACCGTATCTAGTATCCATGCAAAAATCTCATTCTCTTCTGCTTTTGAAAAATCTTGGCCCTCAGATTTTGTTGTGAAGTTCTTACCAGGTCAGCCAATTAATAGATTGACCTATATTTATTTCATTCCTCTTGCTACAGGTTAATTTTGACCTCTGGAACTCGGAGAAATAAAGCACAAAATAATGCTGCATCAGATAAAAGAAACTATTGCAGTGTACGTTGAGAAGGCAAAGCTGAAGGGCAAAGGTGGCAGGGAAGAAGGCACAGTGCATAATTTCTGGTGGTGATATTCGTGGCATCTCACAGTAAGTGCATTCAAATCCATTTCTAGCAACTCACAGTTGCTTCCTTTGGATGGGGGGGGGGGATTAGCAGTAACAGGAGGTAGGACTTTAAAGTGAAAACATATTAAAATAGGCTGCTTACAAAAGAGCATGGCTCCTGCAATCTTTCCAAGGCTTGCATCTTCACTGCTCTGTACTGTGTTTGCATCAATACACCAATTTGTATCTGCAGCTTGTAGGAATTTAACTCAGCACCTGCTGCCACGTTATTTAGAGGACTGTACGTTTTGTTGCTGTTTGTTTGTTATTTTTTTTTTTTAAAGTCGGTGCAGTTCTTTAGCATACTTTCTGTCTCCAGAAATAATACTCTGGGTCTTAGGCTAATTCCTTGCTGAAGGAATCACCTGCCCTTGCTTAGACCACAAGCAGAACTATTAGGATGTGGGCTGGCCTCCGCTGGAGCTGGTTTGGGCACCACAGGATTTAGAGCTGTAGCCATTCAGAGAGCATTAGCATTTTGAAAGGTTTAACCAACAAAAGCACACTTGTGGCTTGGGGAATACAGATGCTGAGAAAATGTTTAAATTCATGTAATGATTTGGATCTTCAGGACTGCTTGATTCACCCTTGCAACCTTGTCTCCAGACAGTGCCACAGGCTTAACTCACCTGCCAAGAAGTGTGAGCATTCCTTCGAGTCTCTGCAAAATGCATCTGTGTGCAACTTTGATAGCTTTTACAAGGCATAAAATTACTGTTCAGAGTTACTCCCTTCAGCTACTTTTAAGTCAAGTGAAGTAAGAGTAAATATTTCTCAGCAGGTTGGAATTCCAAATGCCACTTCTCTTTCTGTCTTTGGAGTCTCTTTATATTTTTGTATGCATACATTTCACGCAGGTTCAAGCTGAGACGTTTAGGGGTCAAGGGAAAAGAAGTCTGCAAAAATCACAAAACATTCTTGATAAATATTCACAAGTATGGTAAATTCCATGAAAGTATGGGTTGGGTTTTTTTTAAAGAAATATGTATACATGAAGTGCTAAATCCATACGAAGGACTTTCTGTGTGATGATAAAATAAGAAAAGTTTACAACATTTACCTTGAGATTTTGTTGGTACTTTTAGTACGTAAAATTTCGAATAAACATAGAGAATTAGTAATGGATATGTTGATGAATATGGGTTTTTCTGAGAAGGAAATTATATGCTGATGTGATGGGCACTGCACTGTGGTGAAATAAGGCTGTAGGCAGTTGTGTCTCCGGAATAGAGCTCCTGTGTCATTGCTCCACAAGCAAGCCAGTGGGTAGTGGAGAGAGCTCCCACTGTGCTGTGCTGCTTTGACCTTTCCAAAGAGAACCCCCCGGAGTACTGTGAGAACCAATTCTTGCCCTGACAAGGAGTAGGTGCAGCCTTGATCCAAACAGGGCTTGGATTTTGCCCTGTAGTATGGGACTGTGTGCTAGAGCATCAGTACCTCTATGATTCTTACCTTTTCAGTCCAAACCACCTTTCCAGTAAGGCAGGTGGGACATTCTGCTCTGACTCCATTAGTCAGACCATGAAACTGGGGGTTTATCTTCCCATTTTCAGTCCCAAAACTGAATCCTTCTTCCAAGGGGCAGGATCAAAGGGTTGAGTCTCCAGTCTCTAAACAGGCTCTTTTGCCGTGGCTGTGAGCAAAGCAGGTAAGAGAGCTGTCAGGACAACTGCTCATGGATTAGGCTTTTTGCATGTCCTCAGCAAATGCCTTCTCATTTGGAATCAACATGATTAAGGTCATGAAAGATGAATTTGTTGTTCTGTGTTCAGTAGGTATGCTAGCTTTGCCTCTTTACTCCTGTCTTAAAAGGAACCTTCATTATCTCATTATAAGTGCTCTATTCTGGTTCATATTTCAGATTGCTTACTTCCTTACAAATCCTTAGGTTTTGTTTTCATTCTTTCTAAAGTCGTGTTATCACCTTGTGTTAACTGATTAACACAGAAAAGGGCTGGATGAATAATTCATTGTGTATGATTTAATCAAAGAATTTACGTTTCCTTTTGTTTCATAAAATGTCTGCAAATATATCAAAGCATTCTTTCAGCTATTTGTTTTTGCGAAGTTATTTTGCCAAATAATTGCAATAAATATTCCTTTGTGCTGAGAGCAAAGCATTATTTGTGGGGGAATTTGACATGGGTGTCTAATACCATTACAATGCTGGGAAAGACAAAGAGGAAGGTTGTTATGAGTTGAGTTGTTTGGGGTTTTTGAGCTCCACTCCAGTAATTTTTGTGCACACCTCACTTGAAGAACCAGTGGAGGACAGGACTGCTCTCAAAGTAGGTAGGGAACCAGATTTAGGCAGATGATCATGTACTAATTACACTTCAATTTCTATTTTAGAGCTAAAAGGACTAGAAATAAGATGTCGTGCACTTACCTTCAATATTTGCCTTCCTCAGTTCTGATGTTTATCTGTCTGAGAGTTGTGTTATTAGGCATGCACCTTGTCATATGTATGGAGCAGCACAGACTGGCTTTTCCCCAAGAATATAGTCCTGTTATCTGTCCTGTCATGGATCTTTTGCATTCTGTCTAACAAAGTTAGAGAAGGAAATGACATTTGTTATTTGCAATGTTTCAATCACTCTTTGAAACCCACAGACAAGTACTTCAGCTGGTAAAAGCGGATTTAAAATGGCAGAAGCTTATTTGGTGGAGGAAAGATTTACTAGCTGTGCAGAAAAGGCCTGGAATCTGGGGGCAGTGGATGGGCTCTGAGCCCTTCTTTCTCTGTAAATGGCTAAACTGATAAGAAAATATTGGTATCTGGCGGTGCCTGTTAAATGGAGACCAAAGCATCTTTACCAAAAATTTTCCACTGCAGATTTTGGGTCTTACAGGCACTCTCGGGGTGGTTTTTTTTTTATTTTTTAAGTATTTATCAATAAGTATAGTTAAAATTATTAGTATTTTTGTAATGTTGCACACGTGTGTGCGTGTGTCTGTGTGTGTGTTTTATTTTCACAACCATTCCTGAGGAGACAGAGGGAAGATTTGCCCGCTTAAAATAACGGCAAAAATAGCAAATCAGATGGTAGTGGGGGGGAGGAACAGCCTTGAGGAGACTGTTTATGAAGGCTTTCATTCCATCATGTACCTTGGACATAGCTCAAGCGAGGGAGAATCTGCTATGCCAAATCTAAACTTGGCCCTGGTAGAGGCAGATAAGGACCTGTGCCTAGTGCAAGCCATGGGAAGAATCATCTTTGGAGACAGGCACAGCTGATGGAATCAAAGATAGTGATAACCTGTGGATCAGACTATGCATCTTTTTGACAAGCATCAGCTGTTCGTTCCCAGCCTCTGGGTGACTCCTTTATACCAGATGCAGTATTTCAAAAAACAATTGCTAGCGCTGTGGATTAGGAGGGGGGGAAAAAATGTAAATTGGAAGCGACCCAAGTTCCGACTATGCATGGGTGTCCCATGGGTCAGATGAGAGAGACTGTTTCCCAGGAATCACAGGCCAGATGACATTTGCAGAAAATGTGGAGGGAAAGGCTATTAGAAATGGGATTGTCTGAATAGAAGGAGGCCACATAAGAAGAATTAAAATTTGCTAATGCAGCAAGGGTCGCCATTAGTATCCCCACTGTAGGCAGCTACCCCTAAACTGATGCTATTGTTTCTGGAAACATCAACAGATAAAAGGTGAAAGTGGACAGAGGATCCAAATTCGGTGATCCCTGGAAAATGGCAAATGTGGAGAGCAAGTACCCTTTTTACCACAGGAGTTAAATAGGTGGCCCCTGCTYCCATCCAGCAGGAGCAATCCAGCTGTTTATCTGATCAAGGCTGCTGCACAKCTTCACACTGCTTCAAACTGGACCAAGCAAAAGTAAAAGCAAGTGGGATTACTTGCTGTGCAGTCAGTGGAAAAATCGGATGTCTAGAAAGGAGTCTCAAAGTCATTCACAAGGGAAAGAAGACATCCACAGCTTTGGGCAGGGCTTGCCAGAAGCTTCTGCTGATGACAGCTGACAGAAATACACAAGCAGTTGCTTTTACAATTTTTTTCCAGGAACAAGGTCTTCGTAAGACTGTGCTGAAATAAGGGAGTGTTTAGGCAGACAGATGTCATGTCTTGTTTTTCAGGAACAACAGGTACCTGGTGTCTACCAGGTATCTACCCTGATTGTCAGGTGAGTTTTACAACCTCACATGTGCTCTGTGCCACTGTGTCCATTCTGCCAGCAACATCTGTTTAGAAAGTTCAGAGAAAGCCTGAGTGTATTTCTGTGCTCCACGAAAAGTAGTTACCAAAGTCCAGCATGAGCTCAGCTGTAGAGAAGGAATTGCTGATATACCCCCAGGACAGGACAGTCTTTCATGGATTTATCAGTGCTAAAGCACAGCAATACCCTTCTACTAACCTAGAGCCAACTTTGAATGGTGCCCTGTGTACAAAAGACACACACAGCACCAGAGAAACCTGTGGTGGACGGTGGTTGTCTGGGTTTGGAGGGGCTGCCATAGGACCTGGAATTTTTATTGGTATTGTTTCACACTGGAAATTTGTACTTTCTCTTTTGGTTTTCTTGGGGGTTTTTAYTGATATCTTTTGTCCCTGGGAAAGAAGAAAATAAAGGTCCATCTGTGTCAGAACAGATACTGGTAAAATAATTCAAATCAAGTGGACTTTTTTTTCCTGAAAAAAAAAAGGTGATTTATGCTTTAATCTGCTCCAAAGCCTGTACGATCAGATTTCACTTTTGGCATTGTCCTGTTCATTATAAACCCTTATGGAGACCTTTATGTGAATCAAGCCCAACTTCACCAACAGCCAAGCACAACTCCTACAGTAATGTTGGAGGCATAGGGCAAGTGGGCTGCCAGACCACTCAAAAGTCACAGATCCCTTCCCTCTGTGTTCAGTTTGGAAGGACAATSAGCAAGTTGCAAGATGACAAAGTTTCAGAATTACATGGGAAGATTAACAGATGACTTTCTTTTTCTCCCTAAYATTCTCAGCAAATCTACTACAACTCTTTGAATATATTAAAAAGGAGAAGAGGAAAGGCTGGTTTTAACATAACACAGTCAACTGATGGCAGTCATTGCTGTGGGAGAACTATGAGCCCTGAATTTTAATGGTTTTGGAAAAAAGAAGTGGGCATACTTAAAGGGATGGGAAGATTAAAAGATTTAAAACAGAACCACAGAGAGTTGCACTCAGCATCGTGAAGATGAAATCTAAGCGCAAATTGACAGGAACCGGCAGATGTTTCTTTTTTGGGTGAATCTTTCTGTAATTGTCCACAAGGGTTTCTTTGCCCTTTCCTCTGAAGCTTTAAAGCACAATCCCTGTCAAAGACAGCAGCAGTGGTGCTTCTGTAAAGAATGGCTTAATGCTTGAAAATAGCACTTTGTAGGGAGCATCAGAAAACAACAGTTCCCAGCYGTGAAGGGTAACTGGTGGTAGATGTTTAAAGAGCAGAGTAAAACTTTCACCCTTTATCCAAAGGGTCTGCTTGAGGCTTCCATTAGAAGGATTAGGTCTTTTCTTCCCAGCAGTTTATTCTCAGCTTGTACATCAGTCTTCCAGCAGCACGGGAGTAGAGTTGTCCCTTTGAGTCAGCTGAATCCGCTTTGGTGTGGGAGACAAGGAGGAACAGCTTTCAAACTCCAGCACCTTGACCCGGAACACTTCAGGATGATGACAAGTGCACTATTCTTTAAGAGGAGGGATTAGCAAGAACCAGGTAAAGACACTTCCCAGAGTGTCAAGTGGTTCATGTCAGAACTATGACAAGGCAAGTGAATAGTTATAAACTTTCCTCATGTGAGGTTAAGTGTCTGTATCCATTTATATGTATATATATACATAAATGTACAGGTGAACTGAGCTGCAGTTCTGAAGAGGCCAGGCCAAATAACTTCATGAATTACCAGGTGCAAAGCCAAATAATACAGATTCTTTCCTTTCATTTGGTCTTCTTAGCCTGGGAATAGCTGGTTTGAAACCCACAAGCAGTTTTATGTCCAGAAGAGTATTAAGTGAGAAGTTTCGATATGAAATCATTATCTTCCCTCTTCTAAATCCAAATACTAATTGCAACCTTGCTGTGAGCCTACAATATTAAGGCTATGATAGCCATGGCAACCGAAAGCAACATTAAATGGAATACATATCCACTGCACAAGATTGGYTTTTTCTTTCTTTTTTTTTTTCCATTTGGGCAGTAGGCACACATTTCAGCAGCCATGATATACAGATCAAGAGCTTCTAGTTCTTCAAACTGCTGAGCTATTTTGCCACATATGSTCTCCTATCAGTTAATATTTTGTGTATCTGTATAATTAATTTCAGTGTGGGACGGTTGGTTAATCCACAGACACAAATGAAAACACAAATTAAATTTTCAGCATGGATTTTACAATGGCCCATTTACATTTCAGGATTAAACCTGTAATAAAAACTTTTGTGTAGTTATAATTGGGCTGATTTTTCTTARAACGAGGAGATAAACATCTATGTAAATAGCCTCAAAAAGATATTTTCTTTAGGAAAAGAGCACTTCAAATGAGCTGCTTAAAGTCACCTTCTACGCTTTGCAYGATAATTGTAATGCAAAATAATAAACAGCACAGGGCACCAAGCATAGCACTTCAAGGATGATATTGTGCCATTTATATAAAGATAATTAGGCATTTAAAAACAATCMATATCACTTTAAAACCTTCCAATTAAAATAAATAAATTTAAAAAAAGAGAGAGTGAGAGTGAAGGGTGTGTGCAAGGTATGATTATTGAAATAAGTTTCCCTTTGCTTTACTTTCCTGAGGGTATGTGTCCATAACGATCTGCCTGACACCAAAGCATCTGAGTACACTGTGAAATTAATTGCTGGGGACATTGCAGTGCACCACAATTCTGTTAGGCCACGGGTGATGTTTCAGACGTGGCAATACTTTACCTCTTTGTTAGTGCATGTGAAGGTTAGTTTTAACTGGAAAAGATGCTGCCATGCCTAGATTGTCATGTGGCATAGARGAGGACTTATGTTAGCCAAAGAACTTATTGCTTAGATTGCTTATTCTTGTATTCAGACAGGAAATCTGTGAGAGAAAACACAAGTGTCTTTATGCAGGTATAATTGTCCCCATACTAACGMGATCTCACTACCAGAAAAAGCTCCAAAACATTGCACCTGAATTCCACACTACTCTGTCAGCAAAAATTTGTATTCTGTAATGTAATATTTATGTATGTTTATAAATGGTTAAGAAAGGGCTAACATAGTCAGACATCATTAGCATGGGCAGAAACTACTGGGAGGTGTTAGAGATTGGCTCCTTATGCCCGTGATTTACAGCAATTGTCCTGCTGGAACCAGTAATTATCCAGCAATTGATTATTAAAACACCCTTTAGCGAATTATTTATGAGGATGCTTTTCAYGTAGATTGCACCAGAAGTTGTTCAGAGGAGAGTTTCGCATCGATAAATAAATATTTCAATGCAGACAACTGAAAAAGAATTTTCAGCAGGTCTTAAGAGCGTTCCTTTTAATGGTAGAAATGTGTTCAGGTAGGTCATGTGTGTGACAAGAAAAATGAGGATTGTTTCATCCGAAGGAATGAATCTCTTGTGTCCCATGGCTGTAGCTGCAGAGGGCAGCAGTGGAGGGGGTGAGATAATCTAAACCAGAAATCTTTGCAGTGCTTGGCGTGTCCTTAGCCATTAGCAAAGAGCTTAGATGGCAGTGAAATAGAATCTCTGAGCTTTGCAAGGGCTCTCTACTCTATGGTTCTTTGCATGGGAGGGAATATTCCCATTTGCAGCTCTGCAGGGCCATTTTCTTGTGCAAAAAATTTACAAAAGGATTCTTGTGAAGAGTCCCAACTGTGATGTACTCTTACCTGAACGAAAGACTTGATAGTGGCATTGGCTGGTCTGAAAAGAAATCCCATCCTTCAAACTGTATCTGCACGGCTGCTTGGACTATCACAGCTACAACTCCTTTGCAGTTAATACCATTTAACTCACTCTACAAGGGCTCAGTGTAGTGCTCAACTAAGTTATTACAGATATTTTGTTTACCCTGGGCGTGCTCAGGACCTTAATGTCAGTTTTGTGTATCTATTCATTGCTGTTTTTGCGCTGGCTCATTCTTTCCTGCAACACCTGACTTCRTGTCATGGTTGTAGGAGGGAGACTAAAGGTAACCCTCATAAATTCAAATATGCTTAAACCATTTTGACACAACTTGTAAAAATTAAAAGCTGATTGTACTTTTAATAGCAATCTTGTCAGTAATATTCAAAGCAATAAGTCTCTAGTATTCTAAAAGCACAGATTACCTGAAGTGACTGAAAGAGACTTCAAAGAATCTATAATTAAAATCAGTAATAAGTACCGTACGTTTTAAAATCCTGAACTCTATTTGAGAGATTATTTTCTTTATATAGTACTTAAGAATATATTCAGATATATTGATACCACTATTGTCTTATCTAATGACCATTCCTGCTGGAGACAGGCCTGTGTTTGGCTGAGTCCTGCCTGTGGGATGCCAGGCCATTGTGCTGTCCCAGGAGGCAGGCTAACAAAGAAACGTGTCTGGGACACAATGCTGTCCCATTCTGCTCTCTCAGGCCAGAAAAAAAAAACAAACATAAAAAAGGTGCAGTTTACTTCCCCCTGCCTGTCTATGGCTCCCCTGGCAAGCATGGCCATGAGCAAATTCCTCTTAGTCTCCATTCATGTGCAAAGGCACAAAAGGARAGAACAATATCTGCATTTTCCACTGCAAGCCATACAATATCTGGGTAGGCTGTGTGGCTAGACAGGGATTTGGGGAATTGTTCTCCTGCTTGGGTCTGAATGACAAACTGTTCTTGCAAGAGCAGACTCTGCTGCTGTCGTTACACTGAACTATCGCTGACACACCTGGAGCTGTCTGTGGATGAAAGGCACTTTATAACCAAAATCTGTGCCCTTCAGAAGGATTTATGAACCATTTGTACAACGGTGTAAATTTAACAGTGCTGTTAATAAGCTTTTGGTGATTTCACTGGGAGTTATGTATGCAGAAGAACCGAGGATTAAGCTCTCCTAAAAGGTTTTGAGGTTTAGAAAATGGAAAGAGGCAAGGGGCTGGCCTTTTTCAACCACCTGGGACCCCTCCTTTCTTCCCATCCTCCATAACCTCTCTAAGGCAGACACTACCATAGTAACATCCTTAGGTGCATCACAGCAAACTTCACCTGGGGAACTGGCTTAAGTACCTTTAACTTACCTGTTCTTTAACTCTTTCTCCCCTAGTCTGATCTTTACCCTTATTCTATTATCAATGTTTATTCTGTGGGCACATCTGGTCGTGACTAACATTTTGTGTGAGGATGGGAGCAAGGAAAGRCATGGGAGTGTGTCATCCTTTCGTCATCCACTGTTTATTGTCCTCCCTCATCAAATAAAGGAATTAGTCTTTTCTTTGCCTTCCCCTTATATTGTTGCACATAGTAGCAGTAGTGAGGAAGATATGACTTCTTTCTTGGCAAGCTGGCTTGTTAAAAGTTGAATGATACTTTTCATTGTGGGGACAGGTTTTGGATTTTAATTCGATTTTTTTTTAATTATTTGAATAAAACTAATTTTCAGGCCTCATCATCATCTATTSTCAGTGAGCTTTTAGAAGCCCTCCCTTTGACTTTGAATATGAAAGGTCTGAAAGCAAAATGGGTTCTCTCTTAAACTGTTATCACTGTGTTGTTTGAAATACAGATTAGACCAGAGACAAAGTAGTTTTGTTGGCCTGCTAGAGAATTAATTCTTCTTTTCTCCTTAGTATTGAAGTCCAGAGCTGGAACCAGCAAGTCTGTTAGAAATGAGGAGTAAAGGAGTAAAGGTGAATTCTCTCCCTTTTTTCCTTTCATTGAGAGCAATGGGGAGATAATTCCTTATTGCTAGAATTGCTAGCTGGAGGTAGAAGGGAAGGCTATGTAAAGAGAKTGGTAAGAAAGAAGATTTGGATTTAAATATTCATGTTTTGGGGGCTATTCAATGATATTAGGAATAAATTACCAGCTAAGGACACACTTGATTGATTCTGTCTGAATTTGTTTTATAATATTTTCACATAATTTCATTTATTCTTTCCTTTAACATCCATTAGGATTAGGAAAAGAGAAAAAATATACAGCATATGAAAGGAACACAGGGAAGTTTTTAATATAATGTTAATAATAGTTGATATTTAATTGAGATCGTATCTTTAATCTTTTCTTCTTTTCCCCTGCTAGTGTTTCATCTCCATTCTTATTATCTTGTTTTCAGTACAGAATTATCACCCACTGGTTTTCAATTACAGCGATGCCCATATTGATTCTCCCCTTGATTTTAACTCGAAGCTGAAAAATTACTCACTTAAGCCAATAAAAGTAGATGATGTGCTTAGTTTTGGGTTCCTTTTTTAAAATAATAAACGAATAAAGAAGAAGAATGATAAGCTTATAATGATTCTGAGTTACAGCAAATTCGTATGGAAATGCATTTTTAATCATTAGAACTCGGAACAGTGTTACAAATTTATATTTATCTCATCACGTTGAAGTGGTCCCTAAGGACACAAAACCTATGTCTATAATTCTAAGTTGCATTTGTCTGTTAGTCCTTGGGCACTGAGACCCCCTGGCAGATAATGGATTCTCTTGGCTTCCAAAAATARGGTTTCTGTATGCAAAGTACCCATTGGGAATGGTCCATGTCCACGCTAGCTCACAGACTGTGGCCAGGAATTGTCTGGGGGAGTGCCAGCTGGCATGGGCCAAAATCACCGCTCTTTTGGATTAACAGGAGAGATGGTCACATTCCCAGGCTTAGGGAAGTTCCCAGGCACTGCTAAATTTACTAACAGAGATGTAGCCAGAGAACATCRTCCTGTCTAGAAGAAGTTACACGGCTTCTCCAAACTCCTCCGTGCACACCTGTCTGCTCAACACACAAACAGTCCCACAAATTGCAAGCTTAAAACCAAGATCCAGTGCAAGGTTTGACTTTACAGAGAGGCAAAGGTCAAGGGTTGTCATGGTATGGTTGYGGTGGCCATGTGCAAATGTGAATCAGTCTTTACCGATGCTTACTAAGTGTGATCCAGATGAATTGGGGAGCAGGAGCTGAACAGAAGCTTTCCTGCATGGTAGACTGAAGGATTTGATTCTGGATCAATTGATGTTAAGGGAAAACTCTCTTACTTGCTCCTATTAGAGCACAGTGAGAGCTAGCTACAGGGAAAAATCAAAGAGCCTTAAATTTCACATACACAATCCAAAATATAGATAACAGAGGGTCAAAGTTACCAAACTGCACATATTGAGATCCTTCAGAACCTTTGTTTTAAATATCACAAGTAAGTAATCTCAAATACTCTTGACAGAAGGAGTGGTTTGTAAGGGAATCCCCACAGATGCCGACATTAGAGYGTTGGTAGGTATCTGTGCCGGTGGGATGTCTCCCGAGAAGGAGGAAGGGTCTCAGCTTCAGGAAGATGCYGAATATCTAAAGAAGAAAATTGCTTTAACTAACTTTAGCCCCAGTGATCTGGGATGATATTCCCAGCTGCATTAAGCCACCTATCTAGGCATAGTATAAAACCGATTCTAGGCCTCTGTCCTGCCTTAATCTCTGGTTGTCCCCTTCTAGCTCCAGACAGACAGTCCTACTTTCTCGGGGCCCTTTTCAACATCCATTTCTCCTGCTTAGAATCACATATTTGCTTTAACAAAGTTCTTCCTATGCTTGTCACTGCACAGACTTCTTTTTACATGTCTAATTTGTCCACCTTTTATGCATTGTAGCAGTGTTCCCGTTCTTTGGAAGTGTTCCAGAAAGCACCTCTACTTGCTCATTTGTGAAATGCCAGTATGGTTGGCTGTAATTTGCCAGTCCATTTCTTCCCCGAGAGTAAATTAATTGAGTTGATAGCAGCAGAATTTATGGTTTTATACAGGCTATATACACATGCTAGGGAAATATTTTAGCATTAGGATGGGGTAAATGAGTCATAACTGATTGTAGAGGAATTCCTGTCTAGGCAGTGATAGGAAACCAAGGTTTCTCTTTCCATTCTTTCTGGGATGCCTGCTCTGTGAGTAAGGCAACTGTTTAAGGTACCTGTCTCCCCTCCCTTTTCTTTTGCACTTGGTGTCACACAGGGCTGGGGCATTTAAAGGGTTTGGGAAACACCAGAAGAAACAAATTTTCTGGAGTGGCTCACCATCACATGATATTGTTTTGCTGCCTTTTCTGTGTGGGGCAGACATGTTGATGAGGGCTTCAGTCTTGCTGGCTGGTCCTGCACTTGGTACATATTCTAATTTTTATCTCTCATGTGCCAATTATTTAGATGGAATTTATTGTTATTTTTTTAATTTTAGGGTTGGACCAGCAGGCCTGTGGCTCTTTCTGAACCTGCATAGAGGCTCTTCTACTGCATCCACTCCCCTCTACCCCTATGATACTAAAACATCTCTTCGGACTGTAGTACCCTCTATACCATCAAAAAGTTGTTGTTGTTTCCTGTGAAATACCTCAGGTGCCAAACACAACCTCGGTGCAGCCTGTGGAAATGGAGTCTCCCAAAGGGGATGCTGACTGTGCATAAAAGTGGGCACTGTTTTTCCAAGGCACCTGCCAGAACCTTGCTGACATTTTCAGCATAGCAAAATATTTGGCACTGGACAGCTGTTCAGAAACCTTTAGCCTTGTAGGTAGTAGAAAATGTTCCCTTTTTTTAAACATATTTATATAAATTTTGGGCCTATACATGTGTGAAAGGCTTCATTTTTCCCCCCACTGTGAACTTCAGGGAATTTACCTCCTCGGTTCTTCCTCTTTCCTCTATCATTACTCACTGTGAACACATCCAGCTCTTCTTTTTAGGCTCTGTCTTTCCCAGCAACCTCAGCTGCAGGATGGTTAATTGCTTTTACTCTTTCTTCCAGGAATTAGAAGTTTGACTCCAGCATCTATTTATTATTTTTAGGTTCCTCTAATAAGCGCACCTTGTTGAACGCTTAACGTGTTTGGATTTAACACCTCCTCCCTCAGCAGTATTGCAAGTTATTTCTCTTCCCGCTTATTCTCCCATAAAAATGATGAGGACAGGATGGTACCTGCAAAGCTCTGAGGTTTGCTGCTTTCTACCTTTCTGCCAGTTGGCTTTTCCATCTCACGATCTGCAATTGGCTTCTATTTCAGTGTAAAATTACTGAGCAGCCTGTACCAGYGCCTCAGCACCCTCACAGGGAAGAATTTTTTCCTAATATCCAATCTAAACCTACTTTCTTGTCAGTTTGAAGCCATTTCTCCTTGTCCTGTCACTACATTTGTAAGTAGAAGTAGAACGCAATATTGAAATTCCCCTAATGCACTGTTTTTCACAACTAGAAATTATCAGATTTAAGGTAGTCCTGGAAGCGGTTTTTAATTTTTTTTTTTAATATTTTTTTTATGTACTTGCTTGGTGATTGCAGTAGATATTGTACAGGGAGAAACTCTGATACAGGCCTTCATCATCCTTTATTTTCCTGGACAGTTCCAACAAAAGAGGGTTGTTCATCTTGTTATTAAGCAGTTGATCAGAGCCCTTTGCTGATGAATTCCCATTGCCTATCATTATAGAACTTGATTCTTTGTACAGCACAAAATGCAGCCTATTTTAACAAATTCATTGTGCTGGGTTGCAAACAGGAAGGAAATACTGGTAAAGTCTTGAACTGTGTTGTCAGGACATGCTCCTTCACTTTATTCCATAAAAAAAATACAGAGAGAATTTAACTAGCTGCTTCTGAGGGAAAATATCGGCTGTGTTCCAGAGAGAAATAAATGTGAAGTGTCAGACCATGGGTAAGCTAATATGCAATTACTTCAGTGCATCATAATTGGAGAATAAAGTCAGCCACCTTGAGAACATTTCCCAAAATACCTCTCCAAAATAATTTAGGATAGTGTGCTCTTAAATATATGTGTGAAAAAAGTGTTAAAAAATAGTAAGATAAATATAAGAACCACACACTCCCGAAACTCTAAAATTTTTGTTGCCCATTCTCAAGCTCTATGGACCRAAAGAACAGCAAAACAGTAAGATTCAGTCATAATCAATAATTTGCAAAATTGAACTGCACCATGTCCTTACTATTCATCCAAATAGGACTTGAAACACCTGCAAGGGGTGAACAGTGCAACCCTCACCACCAGCACCGGTTTCAACCTATCCTCCATGGGAAGGAACAAATAACTAGATCATGACAGTTGTTTTTTGAAAGGGTTTAGGCATTTGTCTAGAAAGCACAAATAGGAAATCAAATCTGAAGCGAAACCAATACGGCCATCAGACAAAACGAAATTTTCTTCTAAAGAGGGAGCTGGAAAACGGACACACAGTGGGGTTATTTATAGGAGAAATCCCTCTCCATAGACTTGATTAGGAATAGGCTGTGGTTTAAATAAGTGAGATGAACTAGCTGTAAATATCCATTAAAAAAAATTTAAATTATTAGTAATCTGTTTCACAAACTGCCCTTTTCTCTCTTTTTTTTTTTTTTTTTTTGGTAGGAAAAAAAAAAAGCAGTTCTTTCAAAATGGTGCAGGGAAGAGTGTGTGGGAGCAAGATTTACAGAATAAAGGTTTCCTCTAATTTATTCACTAAAGATTCCTGGCAGGTAAAACTCATTTAAAGGAAACACTTTTTTTTTTTTTTCCCCCCCACGATCTTCTAAATTCCCATCTGCACTCAGGCAGTTCTATTTACTCTGTTACACTCTCCAGGAGCAAAACTTCTCTGATGTGAATGACAGTGGTGTTCACCACTACAGCCTCATGTACTCAAACTCCCAGGGCACCACATCCAAGAAGCTCTTGCAGCCCTAGCTAAGGAGACAAGGCTCTTTTCATTAAGTTCTAACAGGTCTTGTTTTTAATGCAGAAGGTCCTCAGCTCGTTCCCTGATCTGTCAGGCTCATGGTAGCTAAGATACCTGGACTAAAGATATTTCATGTCTGGGATAAGTGTACCACAAATGAAGCCAGCAAGGAGGGGAGCTCACGGCAAGAGGGATGTCCAGTAAGTGCAATCAATAGATGTTATTTGAAGTTTGCTTAAGTGGCTTTACAAAAATCCCCAAACCAAACCCAAACCTGACCTCCTACCTTTCTATTTGTTGGTGCTTTTATACTTAAAAAGCCTCACAGATGTCTTGTCCAGTTCTTGAGAAAGTTCAAACAGTTTTGGATTTGCCAGCTTTAAACTCGTATTTGCTCTTCATTCATCTTGGACCTAACAAACCTTTTCTGTCCATGATCTTTGCCATGACCTGAATTTGCAGTGTTTTTATGTGTTCGCTTCAGTGCTGCAGTAGAGTTTCTCTCTTCCAAGCCTCTAATTGCCTCCACAGGCCAGCAAATCTAGGTGGTATTTGGTATCTGAAGTCCATAGGAAGAAACTATTTTGCAACGTCCATAAAAGAGTAGTAAACTTTTGCCATGATGCTAACAGCAGTAGCATTACAACAGAGCAACACACTTACAGCTGTTAATTTTGTGGTATTTTCTAAAAGCACACTAAAATTGTGCTGCCACAGCAAACCTATGTAACTTTTCCAGGCATGGATTTTGACTGCTTGGATGGCACCAAATGCAGGTGTTCGAGATTTGTCACTGGTTATAATACCTGCAGAGCCTAAGACAGTGACTTTGCCATCCCTTGCTGGAAATGGTCAGCATATGCTGAGATGTGTTCTTCCAGCATCCTTAGTAGATTTAACAAATGAGGTTTTCTTTGGGGAAGATTTATATTAGCGTGGGGAACCCCTGGACTTCAAGCACACAAAATAGGGTGTCTACAGATGAATGAAGGGCTAGAATAGGTGCATGAAAATTCGGCAGCCAAGAGTGGACAGCACAATGGTGCTTTGTAGGAAGCATCAAAATACCTGAAGATATGAAGCCTGACGCATTCCAAAGCAAATGCAGGAATCACACTGGTGATGGATGTTTATGCAAAGCTTTCTGTGCAGTCATACAGGAACAATGCAGCACAAGGATTCACAATCACAATTGTGAAATTTCTGCAATAAATTCCAAGTCAGGCAACGAAGGCAAACCATGATACATCCACTGCCCTGCTGTCCTTGAGGCAAGTTAGGTGTTTGCTTGTTTACAAGCACTGMAGAAACCTCGTGGTGTCTGACTCCTGTTTGGGTGACTGGGAAGCAGATCCCTCACATGCAACAGCAGCAGCTCTCATTGAGAGCTCATTTGCCTGGCATGGAATCCCAGAGACTGTAATTACAGATAATGTAACTCAATTTTCCTGTCAGGGATCTGCTATTTGTAGTACCAGCAGAACCAGAGTGTGTCACATCCCTGCCACACTCCAGCCAAAGCAGGAGCAACTGCCGGGGTTGTCACGCATCCTGGGGTGAAAGGGAGACAGAGCAGGTATTTTTGTACATTATTTGGTGATCAGCAAGCCTGCAGGATCATTGTGTGTCACACCATGCATGGATACTGTGGTGCACAAATGCTGCAACTCAGTCGATGTAGAAAAGCACTCCATCTGCTGTGGCCTAATTTGTGAAATAAGACTGTAAACCCAAACCCAGATAGCCCTCCTCCAGTGGGAAGGTCTGCTGTGCTCAATATGCCATGTCCAACACAGCAGCAGCRGAGGACTTACTTGAACAAGAGTGGATGTAATTTATAGTCAGGCTCTCAGAATCAAAGCTGCACGCAAACTCAAACCCAAGGCTGTTACATTTAAGGATGTTGTATTTGTTCTAATTTGTGCATTTAGCAAATTAGGCCTTCGGCTTTTTCCTCCATTTGCAGTAAAATATTGCCTTCTTGCCATTAGGGCCCACAAGAAAAGACAAAGTGTGAAATTCTGGGGAGGTACTGAACTTTCAATGCCCAGGACTAAGTAAAATGTCATCATTAAAGCGAGTGGAAATGACAATAAGATTTCTGTTTTAAAAGCTAGCATCAAGACACCTGCTGCTGCTGAATAACATGTATCAAAGATTTTTTCACCAAACAAAGGTCATCCTTTCTCTTCAACTGCCTCTTTGTATTCGTAAAAGTAAAATCRACTTGACTCAATCAAGACTGCCTTTTCCCCCCTCTATGCATTAAGGAATTTAACATATATGAGGAAATGAAGGGCATTTCCTCAATTTCCAGAGATCCAATGGCTATTTGTGACTCCCTTTTAGTTTAATTTAGCTTAGAATAACTGATTGCTGAATCTACCTTTGACCACCCCTYGTGCTTAGACACTTCAGCCATCCATCATAGAGTTATTTAAGGCAGAGACATCTTCACCTGCAGTCACCTGGAAAGAGAATCTCCACTTTCCTATTCCTGTCTTCTGTCATACCCAGCAATTTTATTCTGAATGAAGATTAAAACCAACTTGGAGGAACATGGGAGTTATGTTTCAGTGCACGCAGGTGCAGTGGCTCTGAAATAGCACTAATAATGCTGTGATAAGTGCCTTGTAATTTCTAGAGATGTCACAGTTCATTTGATATCCTTCATATGCCATGTCCTAGTAAGACAGAAAGAAGCAGTGCCCAGGATGTAGAAATTGTTGCTTGCTGAGGGGAGTGAAAATTGGAACAGATTAGAGTCAGAGAATCTGAACAATTCAGATCATAAAGACTTTGAAGGGTTGTTTAATCTGACCTCCTGCTCAATGCAAGGCCATCTTGATGAGTATTTCAGGGCTGTATTTAAGTTTTGAAAATCTCCTCCTGCAGCTCTTCTGCACTTTTTCCAGTTCTGTGCCAGCCTCAGGAGGAGATGATTTTTTCTCATTTAGTCCAGTTAGAGTTTCCTTTGCTGCAGCTTGTTTTTCATTGCTTCTAGCTCTTTTTCTGTGCACCTTTGGGACAAGTCTGGCTCAGTCTTCTTCATAACCTCCCCACAGGACCCCCAAGGCTGTCCCTTGTCCAGGCTGAAAGTCAGCATCTCCTCACAGAGCAGGTGCTGCAGCCCCTGACTCTCACCCTGGCTCGCTGCTGATTCTTTCCTGTTTGTTGGTATCCAAAACTACTCTCACAAACACCAAGCAGAGGGGAGTGACCACTTCCTTTGGCCTGCTATCTGCAGTCTTGCTAATGTTGTTCAYGATGGGGTTACCCTGTGCTGGCAGTCGATTCATGTTGCCCTCTGACCGGGCTGTGAAGCCTGGGAGGGCAATATGGATAAATACCAGGTTTATGGAGGCAAGGAGGTGAAAAGAATTGTTCTTATGGGAAACTATGAGCAGCATCTCTTGTCCAGCAAACTGACCATTGTGCAAGACTTGGAGGATAAAAATGGAAGTGATTTAAACAGAAAAAAGGAGYGAGGAGCAGCAAGAGCTCTTAGGGCAAACACACAAAAAGGTTTACAAACAGCAGCCTCTTTTTCYGAAATATCTCCAGGCAGGGGTCTGAATGCTTCTAGAGATGTTTAAGAGCTGCGTATTTTGGGTTTGCAGAAATACCTGTGGATTCTGGTTGTATTTTTTTTTTTTTWAATTTGTTTTATTATTTCCTGCCTCAAACCCACATATGACTTGTCCATAATGAGAGGTTTATATTCCTAATCAATGAGTACGAACATCTCATCTTCACAAACTATGCATCAAGTGTGCAGCAGCTCAGTCATGCTTTGACCACTGGCCATGCACRTTAACTGTCTGGGATAACTCTTGCCCAGCAATCCCAGCAGCTCAGAGCCAGGAAAACTGGTCCACCAGTGCTCAAAGCTGGAGTCTGTTCCTTAAATCAGGAGAACAGGGATTGCAGCTTGCACTAGCAAGATAGATTAAAGCTAGTCCTTCAGCTAAGAGAACACTCATATATATATACATACATACATACATACATACATATATATATAGATATAAAAATGTGTTTTTAGATGATGGTGTTTTCTTCTTTTATAAAGCTTTACGTTCTCCAAGAAGATGCCACAACTAGAGAAATACAGAAAGGTTATATGAAAGGGCAAGCTTATTCACAGTGACATCATACTATAAAATTGAATATCACTGTATTATTTTTAATTTTTCCTCTCTAGCAATGTCTGTCTCTATTTTGCACTATTTATGCCATGGAATTAATGACCTAAGTAAAATAATTAGGTAAGATATTACTAGATATACTTCGTGCTTCAGTTTATGAATATAGAAACCAGTAGGGCTTACTAAGAAAATGTTCGTATTTTTAGGTTTGTGTCCCTTGGAAGAAAGTACTGGCATCGAGAATATTTAGCAGCATTGAGTCAAATGTGAGGACTTCTTAATGGAATGAAGTAGGGAAAATTCTGCAATCTTTAGTCACACCTGTTAATCTTGAGGAASTGAAAGTGCAAGTGCATTGCAGTCCAAATGCATTTATTTTTAAACACAGTCTTCCYGGAGTAACTTCCTTTGTAGTGTGATGCTGCTTGGAGCCTTTGCTGGAGATAAAGGCTTACTCCTCAAGATGTGCAAATGCAATTGGAAGATGGCAGTTTCCTCAGCACACCACCTCTGATTAACAGCCTGAATCAGTAAGGGAAGACAGGAAAAGTGGGAAGGATAATTCTCTCTGTTTTGTCACAACTCCTATTTACGTGAGGAAAACGTCAGCGTTCTTTATCTCCTCGGAGTACCCAACACTGCCCCAGCTCCAGCATTTGCTGTATCTCTCCTCAGGGAAACCCTTGAAGCCATATGGTTCACTTGCTGTTTCYGCATTTGTGTGTGCCTGAGGAGTTGGTGGTGGTAGTGGCCCCTATTCTTCCTGCTACTTCACTCCATGTCTCATTTGCTTTTTCCAAATGAAAAAGCTGCTGTTGCACTCTCCAGCTTCCCTCTTGCCCAACATTAGCAGCATATAAATATGCTTCTACCAGCACGTGTTCCTTTTCCCATATTAAGGCAACCAAAGGGATACAACTTTTCTTTGTAGTGACAGTATTGGAAAAATCAAGCTTGGTAATCTTTTCATATTGATCTTCTCTTAAGCAAGTTGATGGACTGGATTTTGCTTCCACTATATTCATACACATCTCTCCAGACCTTTTTATCTGGGCCTCAAACCCCATGGGAGGACAAATCTGTTGCCAAAATGAAAGAGGCTGGTTGCTTTAGGAGTGTGCCTATGTGTGTGCAGCCTGGCAGAGCTGGCAAGTAATTTCTGAAGAGACTGTTACAGGCAAGGGCTTTTGATGGTGTACAATGTAAGTGGATATATAATATACAGTGAATATGGTATAAGTGAAAGAGACTCCACTGTGATACATGAAAATCCCATGTAAGTGTGTTCATCAGGTAGGGATCCCCACTTGGTTTGCAAGGGATGTTTTAAGTCTCAAGTGACAAAGGTTTAAAGGGTGCATAAAAGCCAGCTAAATTTTAGCCTGTTGTCCAAGCTGGGGCTCCTGCTTAGACACAATGAATGGAGAAATCCCACTTACATGTCTGTGGAATAATACTATGCTTGTTTTGTAATACATAAGATTTGGTATAAAGGTTGCACGACATTTAGACACCACAGGCACGGTCAGTGGCAAAATAACATGCAATGCAATGTCACCAGCAATTTTCCATGTCTCCATGTAAAAGAGTTACATACAAGTGCCACAGTAAGTACCACGTGATGTCAAGGTCARTGCTGCCTGCTAGAACTGTGGTTCTGTCCTCCAGGATGCAATGGCTTTTATTCAAAGCACATCACGTTCAGCAGAAGAACAGGAATTCATGGGATGAATATTGTCCAAAGTGTTTGTCAACAGCTCTTGAAACCGGAGCTTGCAAAAAGAGCTGGCAGAGGATTCACGAGGGTCTACTTCAGCCTGAACCAGTGAACCAGCCCACGTTTGTTCCCAACAATTCAGCCCGTGACAAGAGCTAGAAAGAACTGTCTGAAGGCTGACAATTACACTGAACCTGAAGAATTAGCACTTAGAGACATTAAAAAGAATAGACTTATTTGTGTATCCAGAGATTTGACCATRTGTCTCTCAAGGGGAAGGTATTGGTCACAGTACAGTGTCTTTGCAGCCAATAACAGAATAGTAATTCAAACTGTAAAAGAAAAAGAAAAAAAAACCAACAAGAGACAGTTGTATTCATCTTCTGTAATACATTATTTTGGAGATTTATATCTGAAATCTGCTTTTCTAYGAATATATTTTTCTCCAAGTTCAGACTTGTACTTTAAAATTTTACTGCTCATTAACAGTAAAACAGTCAACATTTAACTTTTTTTTTAAATTTAATTTTACATAAGTCATTTGGGACAAAAAGATGCAGAGGTAAACAGAGATTCTGCAGACACAAAGTTAGTGCATCTGTTCTTGAATCCCTTGCCTAGGAGACATAATGGATACTAAGGCACCATATCCAGCATTTTAAGAACTTGGGCACATTATACAGCATATCTGAAAAATGGCTGTGTCATTATTTACATTGTACAGAACAAAGGAGTATTCAGAAAATGTCATGGATKATTAAAGCAGGAAAAAATGGATTCCATTCCCCATCCTGACACTAATTTTCCCTGTGTCCTCATACAAGTTTCATCTTGCAGGCTGCTTAAGCACATGCTTTCTGGATGACTCACCTCGCTCCCGTGGCAGGGCTCTGATACATACAAGGAGTACACATTCAGTACATACGAGGGTTTTCAGAAAGAAAGGCCTTCCATTTTGCATGCCTCATTTCCCATCKCCTCGAAATCAGGAGGATATATTTATTAATTTTGTGGGAATAAGAGGACATATTATTGCTTGAGATGTCAAAGGGAAGGTTTCAGAAGTAAGATGAACATAGAGATGGCACAATGCCAGTACACAAGGTACAAGTGCAGCTGAAATGAAAATCTACCCTTTTCAGTGATGTAATATATCCACTATTCTAGAATTCTATCTAAGCATGTCATCATCAAATGATTTGGAGCTCTGAAACAAAAAAGTGCTTTAAACAAGGCTGCCTGCTAGAAGAAAAAGAGCATCAAAAGAAAAAAATATTTATACAACTTGAGATTACAGGCTTTTAAGGTATTTAGATYAGCATTTACCTAAGAGGGGTAACCCATCCTTAAGCATATCTGCAGATAAAATTAATTATTTAGTGTGACACTTTGTTGTCATTCAGAATTATTATTGGATTTGATTCTCAGTGTTGGTGAGGTGGACACACAACTGTGATGGTTGTAGCTGACTGACAGAGAGTCTTGGTCCCTTTTATTTTATAATGGAGTAGAATGGAAGTGAAGTATATTTATCTAAAATAAACTTCAGTTAATTGTGGAATGGTTTGGGTTGGAAGAGCTTTTAGGGATCATCCAGTTCCAACTTCCCAGCCATGGGCATGGATGCCACCCACTACATCAGGTTGCTCAGGGCCCCATCCATCCAGGCCTTGAAGACTTCCACATACTACTTAATATATTGTGGTAAGATTATTCCCTGTGAATGGACTCTTTGAAGGTCTTTGAGTGCTGCATTAGGGTGAACTCCATCCTTTACTTGAAGGCTTTGGGAAGTTTCTACCTTCTTGGTCCCTCACGACAGTTTTCTAATGTTTGTGTACCCTTTACCATTAAAATGMACCCAAAAACCTTAGACCTTTTGAAAAAAAAAATTTGCTTTATTTATGATTGATTTTTCTTTACCTTATCAACCCCAAATGGGTACCTCATATTTATTGCTTATGTTTATTATCATATTTATTTATACCTCATGTTTATTGCTCCTGGGCATGCATAAAATCTACAAGAACTAAAGGAAAAAGGCAGAATCCCTATCATTTTTATGTACACAGGCTTGAGGTCTGGCACTTGGTCATTTGCACAGTTACCTGTCTGAAGGCAGGCAGGTTTTTGGGTGAGATAAGATGAATAACCTGGCAGCTGTACTGCTATGTCACACAGCAGCTCCAAATTCTGCTGGACCTCCTTATGGACAGGCTAATCCTGATGGCAGAGCTATGGGTTAAGGGGTAAGTAGGTCAGTTCTGTGGAGGTGGACTCTGTTTTGGGGAAAAGGAGAAGTAGAATTAGTCAGGGCTACCTCTCCTTCAGCATGCAGCTCATAGAGATTGAACGTTGTGTTATAGCTATAGATAGGGTGGGATTTGAGGCACACCACAGCATAGAGCCAGGAGCAGCTGCTGTCATTTTTAGTGGCAATTCCAGAGCAAACTAAACTAAAAACCTGTGATGGTAAGGGCTTCCTTATGAAATTCGTCCTTTTGAAATTATGGGGTGCATAGATAAGACAGTGGGTGAGACAAATGCAACATGAATGTGTATATGAAATGCATGAGCTGGAGAAAACACATCTCATAAATGCAACATAGGTAAATAATATAGATTAGATAGTTCTATATATAACAGACTAGACGAATGAAAATCGTGCTGGGCCTAAAGCATGAGGGAAATTGGTGGTAGAGCTGGAAATTGGACAACTCGTGTTAGTCAGAAGATCATTCAGCAAAAAGCTGAAGGGAGGTTTATTCCTATATTAACTTTCGTTTCTCAGGCAGCATTGCCCTTCTAAAGATATCCCTTCAAAAGATGGACCTTTTAAGAATGTCTGCAGATCTGGACTCCCTCAGATTAACTGGGGGCACACATTTCAAAGGGAAGTGGTGTTCATGGGGAATTCTCTGCCTGCCGCCCAGATCTCAGTTGCAGAAGTAACGGATAAGTAGTAAAGGAGTTTAAATTTCCTCGAGCTGCCTTCTGTTGTGCTTCAGCTTTGATCTGCCAGGATTACCTTGAGAGGTGGGAAAAGTAGTTAATTTTCCACTTTCGCTTGACACTTCCCCTTTCTCTAGGGGCTGCTGAGTTAGTGCCCACTGCCTACCTAGGTGAGCTGAATGCAATACCAGAACTTGCACTTTCTGGGGGCTGACTGACTTCAGACCGTCAGATAAGGGATTCAAGGATTTTCCTTGGTTTCAGTGTAGCTGGCAGACAATGACAACCAGCCAGGTGGACTTTCTACTCTAGTCAGCCCACAATGCCACCTTGCCTTTTCTCTGTGGTCCCAAAGATTCTGAGTCCCCAGGGAACATCCTTTCCATACTCTTACAAGTATTTCTTTGTCTTTCTCCAGCTCAAGATTAAACCCGTTCCTTGTGGTGATGCCTACAAAAAGATTTGACTGGGCTTAGGTGACTTCTGCTGTGTTTATCAAGTTACATGTGTTGTCTTCTTGTTCTCTTATTCCTTCATCTTTTGTCTTTGGAGTTATATTTAGGCTTTTGTTTTATTATTAATTAGATGCCATCCTTTTGTTCCGCTCTTATCACACCTCAAACAATGGATTCTCAGCCATAGCCAAGGCTTCTGACTTCTACAGTAATACAAATATTTGCCAACAGAGTACAATGTGTGTTTGTTTTTAAACAACCATCACATGGAAGCTCTCATGTCCTTGCACTGTTGTCAGCTGTTGCAAAGGACAGAACAGCAGATGGCAAAATGGACCAGAAAAAAATGACTAAGCATGACTTGAGCTGCACTAGGARGAAGAGGGATCAGAAATAATGTTGTCCTMGACTCCAGGTTCCCTCTTTTTGCAAACTTTTGGCACTGGTATCCTGATTGTGTACCTACTTGGCACCAGCTGAGGCTGGTCCTTGTGTTGTGGCTTTGGGGGAAGGAGGGAGGCWTTGGTGGCACCGTGGCACCTCACTCTCAGAGCTGCCTTGCTCTGTTATAAACCCTCACTGCAGTGCACCGGGACAGGTACCCTGTGCTGGTATCGTACACCTTGTATCTATAGCTCACCCTATAGCTCAGATGTACCCTGCAGACTCAGACCCACACGGTGAAAACAGTAAAACCTGAGATACAGTTTTTGTTTCCCCCGTGGCAGGAAGCAGAGACCTCTGTCATGTAAACACTGATCTAAACTTTTTAGCTGGTCACAGCTATCCTTGAACTGATCAAGGTACTGGTGGTAACATCCAGGACTTCCAATATGCCTTATCTCTCATGGCAGTCTGTGTTCAGACCAGGGACAATTTTAAATCAGGCACTCAAAAATCCAAATACAGCTTCTTCACTGGGTCCAGCCAGACCTGCCACCATGGTCTGTGCTTGGACTGCTTCTGTCCTTCTCCACTCTGCTCCCAGGACACAAAGGGCAGATAAAACAGCATCATGGCAATTTCTAGCAAATGCAGTGAGTCAGTTCCTGTTAATGATGAGACCCCTGTGAGTCAGATCATTAGCACTGATTTCCATTTCCATTGCTCTTGCTGTTGTTGGGCTTTTTGTTTGTTTGTTTGTTTTAAGAAAGGGGGATATTTTCATTTTGCAACTGTTTTTAAATCACTTTCCTAAGGAAATAGGCCTTACACAATAATTGATCTCTGTTTGCTCATCCTTTCCCAGGAACTTTTCTGCTCTTCATCAAGAAAGGTAGCACATTCAAAGTTGCTATATCCCTGCAATCTTCATGAAAACAGCTGGCTGGATAGAAGAAAAAGCCCCTGTTAGTGCTGTGGTGAGAGAGATGCCACAAAGGCAACTCACTCTATGAGTCACCAGAGAATCCACACCTCTAGATGGCAGGAAAAGCTGCAGAGTTTGGCTGTTTTATTAGACCTCAAACAGAGACACATCTATTAGAAACTAAAAATAATCATCGCCGCTGCTCCCAAGAAAACTGATTTTTAATTGTGTAGAATTCATCCTGTAAAAGAAGCGTTTGTATCTGGCTCTGTAGATACACATGCTCCCCTCTCTCCACACGCATTAAGATTTAAGGTACTCATCAGTGGGAAATATGTATGACCTCCCACAGGACTGCAGTCTCTCCTTCAGTACTAACATATTAAAACCAGACTTCTTAAACATTCATATTAATTAGTCTGCAAGGAACCATTATCAAAATATGGAGTGAATACATAATTATGAGGGTGTGTTGTCTGGCAGAAAAATGAGGGTCTGATCCTGCCTCCTCCCAAGTAAATGGCAGCTTCACCACTTGTTTTGTATAAGCAATAGTGAGCCCTAAGGCAGCAGAAACGGGAGACAATTTCCCCCTTCCTGCCTCCCTGGAAGCTCTGTCTCACCCTTGCTGAGAAAGCACTTCACCCCTCCTGGGAGGGGAGATAGAAAGCAGAGCGTTTGGCGGCTATTATCAATATTCATGCACAGCTGCAATTCACAGGCCTCATTCCCTGCTGAAATGTGCCATTAGCTGCAGCAGGGCTCGACCCAGAGCGGGACAGACCCCTGTGAGTGCCAGTCAGGCATTCCTGGCTGTGCTCTAGGTGCGCACACTGTCCTGCCACAGGAGAGGACAACCTGGTTCTTCTTGTGTCAGGGCTGCCTTGATCACCCGGCCCTGGTGCTGTGAGATGGGCCAGCAAACTGCCCTGCATGTGGAGATGCTTTAACACAGCCTGGAGGCTTCAGACAGTTGCAGAAGTTCAAATTCTGCCATTCCACTGGGCTCACAGGCAAAACCTTTGTTTGCCCCAGATAAATGCAGCACCAGAGCCTGCAGGATACAGCAAGCCATGTGTTAATTTTCAAATATCAGTCCCGCAGCTCATCTCTGAGAAGGATCTCATTTGTTTGTTTGGTGTTTTTTGTGTGGTCTATTTTGCCCTAAATAAAAAATAGCACGGTCTAGAAAACGCAGAATGGGACTGCAAAACTGGAAAGAGATCTCAGATCTCGTTTTTCTGCCACCAATTTGTTTGCAGCCCTGGGAGAACGTGAGGATATTATTTTACCAGCCCCAGTTAATGTCGTGTTTATAATTTGGTGGAAGTGCTTTCCCGGCTGTTTTCCACCTCAAGTTTCCCTTCTTCTTGGCTTAGCCATATGCAAAAGCAGTGTTTTTCTGCCAGCACTAGAACATATCCCCTCCTGATCCAGGGTTTCTTTCTCTCCTGCAGTTCCCATCTCTCCCATTCACTGCAGCAAAGTTGCACTGCACTGGGAAGAGTAAGGATAGAATACAAGCTTGTTCCCAGCTGCCACCTCACTGCCCTCCCTGCCTGAGTGCTGGGAGGGGGCAACTGTCCTTAAAGAGGTCTTCAAGGTGTCCAAAAGTCTGGGTGCTCCACCACCCAACAGAGCTGCCCTGTTGGTTTAGAGAATGATGTTCAGGCAAGACATCTGCGGAGGGATTCCATTTCACACTCTGTGCTGGTATAACTGGACAGGCCTGCTTAAAAACACCATCATGAGATTTTCAGTTGTGAGGTTTAATGACTCTCATTGCGAGGCAGGCAGACTTCGAGATGGAAATCTCTCAACTATACACACAGCGCCAGTATGGACATCCCTTGGTGTCCTGCTGTCACAAGTTCCTTCCCCAGTTGACACCAATGACCCTGGTGGTGGTTGGACACTAAAGGCTGGATTGAAATCCCTGCTTTATTCTTACCAAACAACTACTGCACGTCAGTAATGGTGAAGGTCAGATATTGTTTAGAGAAAACTGGATTTATGACAGGGCAGGCATGCAATGGGATTTTCTCCATACGCACAATGGAGGATTTCAGATATCCCTTCTAGGTGCATAATTGTTCTCTTTTTTGCATCTAATTTCTTCTAAAATTGTGCCTTTACTTACCAATCACTTGAACTGAACTGTTGCTTGTGAGCAAGTGGAGAGGAAGGGAGAACCTTATCAAGTTAGCAGCCTTTTAACACTCAAACATCACCCTTTTTTATTAGAATTTCCGCTACTTAAATGTTCTGTTGGCTTTTAGGAGAACAAGAAGTGGAAATACTTCAGGAGCTGAGAGGTTATTCTCACCCTCTCTCTAAATATTATATATCCTTGGGATTTCAGAAGTGTCCTGAGACTCACAGTGCCAAAAGCTTTAGTTTAGTTGAGATATACTTAGCCAGAAACAAATTCCCAAGCCCTTGGGTATTTTCACCAACTTTCACCTTTTTCTAAGCAATATTCTTTCTGTGAAATCAAACAGCTAACAACCCTTGCAAAACGAACATTTGCTAATTGGATTTAGTGAAGTCAGGACTGCACGTTGATGATGTGCTCAATAAACTGCTTTAACCTGGGACCCTTAGCACAGAATTTGATTATGGCAGTGATTGTTTAACTAGAAATGCCATCCAAACTGCAAGTGAAGCAGGAGGCTATAGTGACTGTACCTAGCCACTAGAGAGAGACATTATCCCACGTAGTAATCTGAAATGTTTCACTTGCTGTCATGGTTTAACCCCAGATGGCAACTAAGCTCTACACAGCCACTCGCTCACTGCCCTCTGAGGGATGGGCAAGAAAATGGGAAGGGTAAGAGGGAGAAAATTCCTAAGTTTGGATAAAGACAGTTTAATAGGTAAAGTAAAAGCTGTGCACACAAGCAAAGCAAAACAAGGAATTAGTTCACTGCTTTCCATGGGCAGGCAGGTGCTCAGCCACCTCCAGGAAAGCAGGGCTCCATCACAGGTAACAGTGGATTGGGAACACAAACACCATCACTGCAAACATCCCCCTTTTTTCCTTCTTTCCCCAGCTTTATATGTGAGCATAATCCATATGGTGTGGGATGTCCCTGTGGTCAGTTGGGGTCAGCTGTGTCCCCTCCCAAGTCCCTGTACACCCCCAGCCCCCATGCTGGTGGGGTGAGGAGCAGAAAAGTCCTTGGCACTGGGAGAGCCCTGCTCACCAAGAGCTAAAACATCTCTGTGTTACCAACACTGCTTCCAGCACAAATCCTAAACACAGCCCCATACCAGATACTAGGAAGAAAATTAACACTATTACAGAGTTAATTTTTCAGTTAATTCAAAACCAGCAAACCTGCAAATGTCCAGGGAGCTCACCTGAGAGCAAAGTCTCCTGTTCATCTGGAGCAGATGACGGAATGGACTCCCTGATTCAACCTTGGAGAGCTGTGGCCATGAGGGCACCTCATGCTGCGTGTACAAGGAGGCCATTCCAAAACACTGTAGCAATGACGTGGGGAAGGTGTTACATTTGCGTTTGTACATTTTCAATCAACTCAGGGCACCTGTGGTTAGACAAGGGAAGGAGTGGGTTAACTATTGTTCTTGGATGGAGCAGGGCAATGCTAATCRAGCCCGTGCAGGTAACTTTTTGCAGCGTGACACTCGGGCAGGCAAACACAGATTTTTCAGGTTTTACAGCAAGATCAAGAGCCACATTGTATAAAATTGTTGCAAAGCCTTCAGCGCCGGAGTTCCTCTACGGTGTGTGCTAAAGATAAATAGCGCTGGCCCTGTTTTGCCCAGGTGTGTCATAATCCCAGACATGGGAGCGCTGTCAGCAGCGACCTCGGAGGCTGCACAGGACTCTGAATGGTTAATGCGGGCTTGCCCAGCCCTGAGATTAACAGGTGCTTGTGTGTTCGGAAAGGAGAACCGGGCAGACCAGAAACTGTCACGAAATGATAGCGGAAGCGTCCATAAAACCAACGCTGCATCCAGGTTGATAAATGTGCGCTGCGGGCTCGGATAACGCCCGGAGGTCAAAAGCTGCACTTCTATTTGTAAAGCCTGCCAAAACGTTCAAGCTTCTAAGCACAGGAAAATCTAGTTAAAGTAACAGTGGTGGGCAGCGTAGGAAGTCCGATCGTGCTGAAAATGCATCTGGATACAAAGCCGGCGTGTCCTGTGAATAAGCAGGACAGCCCCCGACGTGTAACGGGGCTGGGTGTTTAACCCCGGTGATTTTCTGCAGGCAGGTGCCAGCCCTGAGTCCCGGAGGAATTCCTCGAGAGGGGAATAAGCACCGCCTCGCTGTTTTGATCTTTCACGGAGTACTGAGCCGGGATSTGCTATTAGGATCAAGTGGTCATTTCCTATGTGATTAGTTTTCCTTTAATGCAGGCAAGGAACGACACCAGCATAGCACGAGTCCTTGTGTGTGCTGTATAAGTTATTTGGGGAGTCCTGCAGTTCTCCTTTTTGCTAACATGAAAACACTAGATAACAAGCATTTGATTTATGACCTCTAATTAGTTTATATTGGTTCTTGAACCTTGAGTTAGAATGTGTATTAGTAGCTTTGTTTGCACCTGCGCTTACTCTCAATTTCTCAAAATAGAGTAGAGGCTGCGTTTGTGAAAATCCCACTAAATTTCACAGGCTGCTTTGAAAATCTCGGTAGTAGCACTTTAATGCTCTGAAGGTGCAGGTTCAGCTGTATGCAAACAGGCAAGGAGAAGTCTCAGCCTGGGTTTCCACTAGGACTTAACTAGGTGCATGTTGAAAGTGAGCATTCAGTTTTTGTCTTGCAAATTAGCCAGCACTCAACTGAGGGGAGTCCTCAATCATTATGCAAATAATAAACGGGTAAAATCCCCCTTTCCTTTTATATAGCAGCACACCCTTTAGCGCATCCTCGGAATTAATCAGTTTTAAGGATTGATTACTGTAAGGCAGCACAATCTGCTGGCATTAAAATATTAAAATGAAACCTCTTAAAACCCCCTTTTTGCAAAGCTCACCAAACCTGCGTTGCAGGCAGGGGTATTTCCTGACCAGCTGTGTTGGTTCCAGGCAGCTTTTCTAGAATCTGGCATGACACTTTCTAGCATCTTCTGAGTGTTTAACACTAATACTTTTTACCACGTTTTCTGAATACTGGAAAGTTACCTGTACACATCAACATTTAAATGAAAAAAAGTACGTGATACATACTCCTGTGTCACAGGATGGTGATACATGTGCAAGCAGCACTTGAAAACTCTGTAAATCAGTAGAGAGTTTTGAGGTTATACACTGAGTGAAAAAATATATAATTATATACTTACAACTCCCATCTTGATGGCTGACATTAATCTTCTGAGAATGAGAAAATGCCATCCTCAGTTTTCATGAGGAAAAAGGGGAGGAAAAAAGGGTGCAAGACAGATTCACAGAAAGAATTTTCTGCTTCTCCTCAATTTTCCAAAGGTGGACAAGGACAGGTGTCTCTGCTCCTCCTATCTAACCAGGTGTCCCACCACAGGGTAACATGGCATATTGTTATTTGCATTTGCAATGTGGATCCATCATCCCACCCTAAAATTCAGCAAGTCCAGACTGCTGTGCAAAGGGAATACAAAGAGACTTGGGCCTGATTGTGAGGGGGCTTCAGTTTCCTCCTGAAAGAAACCTGTTGTGACAAACTTGCAGCATTCCCTGTCCACCATCTAATTCTAATTTCATTTGAGTTGTTCATGGGCACAACATAATTAACTTTACTTTGCAGGGAAGACTTTATTAAAGCTTTTCTTTCACAAGTATGATTTTGCCTAATGAACAAAAAGTATTTTCTGCTCTCACCCCAATACAGATGACCTCAGGTCAGTGACCTTTTAGTAGTATATCTAAAGAGTTATTGACTGTTTTCATTTAGATATGGAGATGATGTAGCGATGAAAGAGTGGCTGTCTTTGCAATATAAGAATTCCTGACGAGGACAARGAGCATACAAAGATGCCATTGCTCAGTGTATCCAGACCAGTTTTCGTGTGCAAAGATGGGGATTTTGGGAACCCAGGTGGCCAGGGCTGTGTGCTTACACACTTGTGCTGTGCATACAGACTTAATAACTTTCCTTTGCTGCTGATACTACATTTTAGCTCTGAGGAACTCCAAAGTTAAGTATTTTCTCTAGCTTGAAAGTGGGGAAACTGAGATGGGAGAAAGCCAATGGCTTGTGTGAGGCCGGAAGCCCTGGCTAGCTCAGGACTGTGAGGCTCACAGTTCTGTGTTCAGAGCGTGCAACCACAGCCCTGTGCAACAATAACAGGTTTCAGTTCATTCCCATTTGTGGAGGAAAATGAGACCATTCAAATCACTCAATGGCCCCCTTCTCTGGAGTGGGAATGCATCCCATTAAAACATCTGTCAGAAGACATAAAGGTACTCTAAATTCATACCTGTTGTCCTTTTTTTCCCCCTCTCTGTTAATCGCACTGTTTCAGCGCCCACCTTCTAAAGGACTTTATAATTGACGTGGCTGTTTATTGAAAGGAAACTTCTCAGGGTGGCTCAGCTCAATTGTGTTCTCATTGGAGTGAAACAGGATGCTTGGCCCAAACCTTATTTCCTTCATTTCACTCCGTTCTATTCCAAGCACTCTTCCTGCGTCCTGCAGTAAAATATCGGTGATGCTGCATTTTTTTGAGCACGAGGCATTTGAAGCGATGCACGGCCAAGGAAATTTTCATTTTTCGATATCGGAGGCACTGGGGATGCCCATGTCTTACTGTGGGCAGTTCTTTAGATCCACCTTTCCACTTTTCCCAGTTTCCACTAGAGGGGTTACATGCTCTAGTTCAGAGCACTGCAACAGCCCAGGATAARATGGAGCTGCTTCTTGTCCACCTATATTTTTAACTGCTGCAGTTAACTCACAAATACAATAATGAGCTGACAGTATTAGGGCTTGAGGCCTTAATAACCATTACAAAAATCATTAATTACCAGGAAATTAGAGAGGTGTCTGTTAAGTGGTTAAATTTGCAACCTTCTGTCCACAAACAAGAAATCCAAGCGCTTGCCTGAATCATAGCTAACTTCCCACACATTGCTTATAAGCTATATCTTGTTTATTTCTGCATATATTACTCTCAGTAAATGATTAGATTTGTCACCCATGACCCAGTAGGCTGTTTGCAATTATTTCTTTTATTAAATTAATCACTACATATTTACTTTGAGAAATTATGTATGATATATATCGATGCACGCATGTGTATGAGTGTATGTGAGCACATGAACTTTCCTKATTGCCTTTCCTCTTGTATGGCAAATTAAAAATAACAGGCATTAAAGCTGGCAGAATTACACTGACAGGGAAACCAGCACAGAGSGAGGGGGGAAATTGCTATATAAAGTTTTTTCTTTTGTATTTTAAGTATTTCCACTTACGTACTGAATTTTAAAGATATGGACAGTCTAATCTTCACTAGCAGATGTATAAACACTTGTGGCTCTAAGATGTAAGGGTGCTGGTGTGGACGGCACTCAGCCTCGCTTTTTCCACCTCCCACGTCTTGTGGATGCGCCTGGGTGGGGGGATCTGCAGACATATGGGCCCTCACCATATCTCTGGCACTTGGAGTAGCAGTAATACTACCCAGATAACTTCTCTGCAGAATCAGATCCTTTGTGAATTACTTACTGGGGGACTGGCTTGTCACTTTKTGCTGGGTAACGTAAAGCCTCTCCTTTGTACGATGACAATTAATTTGAAGTAGCTCATTTTCCAGGAAAATGAAACCTTATAATATGGATAGAAATAGGATTTCCATCAGTTTGGGCTCCTGTAGGTTGGGGTTTTCCTTTTTTTGTTGTTGTTGGGCTGTTTTTCTTTTAATAAAAGTATTTTTATTTCTGTTTAGTTTCCATGTAATCTTTCAGATATTTCATCCTCTCAGATTTTTGTTCTGTCTTGTGCTTTATTTTTCATTGCAATGCTTTCTCTGTGTTCTCTGAACATAATTTCTTCTCAGCAGAATTCACCCCCAACAGCTTCTGAGCTGAATTTACAGATCCATTGTGTTTGAGTGGGTTCAAAATGAGACAGAAATACTCACTTTTAATCTGTTATATTTCTGAGGTGTTAATTAGTTTGCCACCTCTTGTTTGCCACCCAGTTCAAACTGGCAACCCGAATGCTATGAGAAATTCTTTTAATAATCTTCTAAGAAAACGATACGGAGTAATTTACTTCTGCAACAAGTAACTTGCTCCAGGAAGGGGATCGCTGAGACCGAGACAGTTGTGATAATGTGGATTTCAAACCATAAACACTTCAGCTTGAAAAGAAAACCAGAATTAGGCCTATTAAAAGACAAAGTTTAAACAAGCCTGTAGGTTTCGTTGCTTTTGTCTGTAAATATGTGGTGTTCTTTACCCAGAAACAAAGGGTGGGTTGGAGCCTCCAGTAGGTACACACGCAAATTCCTTTCTTGACTTTTTGACTCCGCTCCTTGCTCAACTAACAACGAATTCAGGGACGCGGGGTTTTACGTCACCTCAGCAGATGATCTGCTCGGTTCCACCTTGCTGCAAAGCAGCAGGGCAGAGATGGGAGGGAAGGGACCTTTGCGAGAAGTGGCCTCGTCCCCTCGCAGAGCGAGTGCGTGAGCCCGCGCTGGCACACGGACGGACCGCGGGGTTTGAAGTATTGCATTGTTTTGTCTTCCGAGCTGCCTGGAGTCCTTCCAAGGCTCGAAGAAAGGATTCAAAACACCACGAGGGAGGGAAATTTCTTTGCTAAAGACTCGAATGGGTTTCTGGTGCGCTGCCAGGTGTGCAGGGGAGGGTGTGCAGGAGCCGATGCGGTGGCAGCGAGCACCAGGCAGGTACCCAGCTGTCCCCGCAGATGCCAGGCAGCCACCACTTCCCGAGCTCCAGGGGGAGGCTGAGGAGGGTGTTGGCAGAGCAGCAGGTCTGGGGAGGTCCCAGAAGGGGACATCCCGTCTGGGAAAGCACTTCCATGAGCACCAGCCGAGACCTTCTCTCAGGCTTTTCCTTGGTTGCCTACTTGCCTCCCTCCCTCCCCTCTGCTCCCAGCCRAAAAGAGGATTCACCACAAGTGACAGGACTGTTGGTGCAAACTGTGTGGATTACAGTGACAGGCGATCTGAGTAGAAATTATCTTCTCTCTTTGTACAAGCAGAAGAACCTCTAGGGGTGAACYGTCTTGTCTTCAGAAATAAAACCAATAGAAGGACGCTGCAAGCCATAGAGCCCTATTCAGGTTTGCTATTCAATTCAAATATTCACCTGAAATTCTGTAGGATGTTGCTTCCTCTTCTGGACTTAGTGGAGGCTGCTATGGCAGTTTGGTTAKGGCAGTTTTCATTGTACAAATTGAAATATCCAGTGTCTGCTCCCACATGGAAACATACAGTTTCATAGAAAATTATTTTACCAGTACCTGAACCTAAAAGCCCCATAGCTTCACTCATATATGGACATTTCAGTTGGTTTTGTCAAAAAGAATATGCTCATGTTAAAGCAAAACATCACATGACCACGTGTGTACTTATTAACTTTGTAACCTGAAACTTAAGAATCTTTCATTAAAATAGAAACTCCAAACCAAAGAACGTTACTTYGGCCCTAAGTCTGAGATATGAGGATTTGGCCTATGGATTTAGTTTATAGTTGGTATAATTTATCCATGTTCTATGTCAGTGGAAGACACTGTCCATCCTGTCTAGAAGCCTCCCGGTTGCACAAGGCATGTGGGATGAGTTCTTGGACACAGAAGCACATGGACACTCCAACTGTCACCCTGCCAGGTAGTCCCAATTGCAACACTTAAAATGCCTGTGGCACTTTCCTGCAGAGGAGTCTCTGGAAAACTCCTCCCCTTTTAGCATTAAAAATGCCAGTGGCCAGGAGCACACCCGAGCAAGGCCCAGTTAGCACCTTCCAGCTGTTTGCCTGTGTGATCCCAGATCCTGAACAAGCTGCCAGGATGATAACCACTCGCAGCCAGTGACGCTTTTCATGGATGGCACAGTTTGAGCAGGGCATATTTTGTGATCTGCTAACCTTCCCTCCTCTATCTGCCAGAAGCTGGTTATGATCGATAGGCACTCGTTCAACTCGTCTCCTAACCAGCCAAGGATCTTTAAAATTGCTTCACCTGCTTCTGCTCTTGTGTTTAAGAGAAAGKATTTAAAGCCAGAGGAGCTGTCATACCTCACCCCAGGTCATACAGGAATCAGCGATAAAGATGCAGCTGGAACTGAGCATGAATCCTGTCAGTTGCTTTCCAAGGCTGGGYTTTCCTCTGTATTTACCTTGAGCATTTTTCCTCCTCCCATTTCTGTCTGACATCCTTTACTAGAAATTTGCTAATCTCAGGATTATGCAAGGGAGCATATTTTCAGTCATAGGATGCTCACATGCTTCATGGACCAGGGTGAACTTGAGCTCTGTTGCACACTTGTTGCCTGATACACACACACACAAGCACTGTCTGGGCACTGATCATCACAGAATTGATTACACCAAGAGGGGTGAAGATGAGCTTGTGAATTACAGGAACTAGCAAGACTGCACTCTTACCACCTCTGTGGAATAAATGTATCCAAAAAAAGGTCATTCCTTTCGCTTCAAAAATGACGTTCATCTCTGTGCATTGTTCTCTGATGAGCTGTGTCACCACGGAAATGGAAATCCTGCCACTTGTCTGCAAGCTGCTTTCTAGGAAAAYAGCAGGAGAGGAGGGTAAACAGGTTGTAGGGGAAGGTAACATGAGAGTAGGAGGGTGATTAGTTTTCAATGCCATTCCAACTATTCAGCAACTAAACAGATTATAAGTGTGAACAAAGGAAGCTGAAATAGGCAAAGATAGCTTTTCCAGCTCCAGAGTGCTTCAAGAGATGCTAAATGTTGCTGCTATAAACCAGAGACTAATATTTAATTATTCTGAAAGCCTTGAAAAGTCCCAAAAGGCTGGGAGCAGCCTACCTATATTGCAAGCAGTGTTAAAACTCACTATTTCATGACTGATGCTRTTCAGGGCTCCTTTGTGCCTTCCTTGATGCCTCTTCCTCTTGTYCCATGCCTGTTCCCTTCTCCCTCCCGCCCCCTTAAAAGTCAGTGTCTGCTTCCTTATRGATACTAGTATTCTCACAGTCACTTTTCTTTTTGAAAACCTCCTTACTCAAAAAGGAAATTTAATTAATCAGCTGCATGAAGGCCTTTACTGTGAAAGTATCAGTCTGAATCTATGAAAGAGAAAAGGGTATTCCAGCTATAAACAGCTGGTGTCTGGGTGAGAAGGACTTCACGAATATTATAGTGGAGAGTCCTTGCTGTGAACTCTTGGATTTGCTCTTTGTCTGCAAGCCTGGTTTGTAATCCTTGCCCTGGGTTTACAAATACCAGCCCTGCTTCTGGCTTGGAAGATGAATACAATAGGGGTTTATTGTAGATTTTTTTTCTGAATAAAAGTCCATACTAGAGACCCTCTGTTTTTTCCGAACTTTTCAGTTAGTTTTGAAGTCAGTTAAAACACAAAATACAAACACCCCCCACCACACACACACRCAAATTCAGAGAACCCTAACTGGTCTGACAGGTTCTGAGTGAGTTTTTTTTGATGGGCCTAATCGATCATTTTCTGCAGGTTCCAGAGTGCCACTTGACTTCTTGTTTCTGTCTTGATTTCATCTCTGTGGCCCGACATCTTCTCTTCGRGCCTTCTTTCCTGCTTTGACTCTTCTGCTCAGTGCCCTCAAACTGGTGCCAGCAGGAGGATAAACCTCAGGTTCCCCTGTCCAGGAGCTTGCCCTGTATTCCAGCACATCCTGGGACAGTCCTGTGCTCTTCACCTACAGAATATCCCAACAGGTGTTTCAGCTACATGGTCAGAAGGGAAAATCAGCCCATTTAAACCAATCCAACCTAAAAACTGTTTTTCACTAGTGAAATTTCAACTTCATCAATAACAGCTCTTCACATAAACATTTGCAGAAATAGATCATTGGTTTACTCATCTCTTACTTTGTGTTGTCTGGAGAGAAGCAGTTCTGTCAGAAACAAAAAAAAAAAAAAAAAGAAAAGTATAAAAAAATATTTTCCTGAATGACCTTAATTTTTTGGCAAAAGATTTGCAGTCAAGTCTTATGTTTCAGAATGACTAAGAGTGAATGGATGGTGGGACACCTGTTCTCCTTGAGAGCTTTTATGTTCTGCTGTGTGAAGTGGGGAAGCCGGATCACCAGTCGCATGGCACATGTTTAAAAATATTATTGAGATGAAACTCTTTTAAAAAATAGTATACAAGCCAGCAGCACAAGAGGTTGGGTTTTGGCTGGGTTTTTTATTTGCTTTTGGGTGTGTTTTTTGTTTGGTTTTTTTTGGTGAGTGTAGGCACATCTATTTTCTCTGTGGGTTTTATTGGGGTTTTTGGTGGCTGAAACTGAGCTCCAGAGAAGCTATTTAGGGACACATATAAGTGCCATTGACTTTCAGTCAGATAGCAGGTATGTAATTGGTTTTGAATAGTTTTGAATATGTGACAACCAGGATCTATGTACTAACGTGTGCAAAGTTTTGCTCTTCTGCTTTGGATTTTTTTGGATGCTGAAATCAGTGCATTGCAGTGTTTTAGGAATATTTGTGCCTATGACTTGATAAGCTGATTCTCACTGAGGTGCAGCAAATGAAACCTCTGAAAGCTTTAGGCAGCTTTGTGTGTTGATGTGTTCGTGCTACTTCATGTTGCTGATATCTGGCACTCCCTAACATTGTATATAATTATTGTTCACGTAATATTAAGTCACGTTTCTGGCTAAAATGGATCATCATATAAAGCTGTAAAGTTCTACAAAACAGCTCTGCAATGTAAAATGCCCTGATGTAAATCATGGAATGCTTATTATGTCTTTCTTATACTGTGGACTATTTTCTTATACCACAGAAGCATATGAAAACAGTGAGAAAGCAATGTTTGTTGTTTTGTTTTGTTTTCTCTCATGCTATTATTTATAATTTCTAATGCCATGTCTTACATCCTGTTTCACAACAAGAGTCAGATACTCTTGTTGAACCATTAAGGAAGTCTGAACAATTTGATCCCAAATAAGGGCAGTTCTGACTTGATACACTAAGAAAATAAAAGACAAACCCCAGTCCCCTTTCCTGGATGCAACCTGACTGCCAGAGTAGCTCCCACAGTACTACACAGATAGCTGGGTTCATTTTGGAGCATCCAGCTGTGAGGTGACACACTTAATGCACCAGTGATCTGATCYAGTATAGAAAATCTTTGGGGCCTGATTCTCCGGTGCCTCTCACCTTGTGCAGTCATTTGTAGTGAACAGCCTGAATGCCCACACACTGGAAAAGCAGAATATAAAATATTTTGCACTGCTTATCCTTCACTGCATACCTGTGGCCACGTGAGCAGGTGTATGAGGTAAAGCAGGCTTTGAGTTCCTAAGCGAATTTTATTTATATGCTGTTGTTTTTGTTTTTTTTTTCCCAAAGGTAAAATATAAAGGTATTTCAGCCTTCTAGACAGCAATCTTATGAGCATTCCTATAGGATACTTCCAGAGCAACAGAATATGCACACATAGAAAAATGTGCAGGTCTAATAGTCAACACAGACTAGAACAAGTGCTAAACCTGAGCCTTTCCTTAGAAATTCAGATGTTGCTGGTTTAAAGGGTTGTTTTCCTAACCTAGCAATCATTTCACAAAAGGAGCTCCAATGCCAATTTTAAATCAACGATTGCCCTGTTACAAATACAAACGACATCTCATTGCAGTGCAACCTCCTCTCCTTTTTGTTTTTATGATAGTAATTTAGGGATATTAGGAGCTGTGTTACTCCACAAAAGATGGTAGTGCAAGAAAACAGCTTTGCATGAAAAATGTTGTAGCAAAAATTGTATACGCTCTGTGATTTTTCAAACAACGATCACAAATTAAGAGAACAAACTTTGTAGCAAGAAAGAATATTTTTTGGCTGGGGATTTGGCCATTTTTTATTTAATTCTGTTTGGTTTTGTTATGTTCGTTTGCTTTTCTTGAGGGTGTTATTTATTGCACACATGCTGGAGAATAATCCTATGGCAATGSGCTAAATTTTAAACAGGATCACACCATTTTTTTCCACATTTATTTTAATTTTAATTGCTGCACCTAAATATATATTAAAAAAAACCCTCTATCTTGTGGCACAAAGGTTGATTATACTCAAAATTAGAGGCTTTTGGCAATGACGGGAAAGTGAGTCATTTTTTCTGGCCTTTTACGGCAATTTTTTTTTTCTTTTGTTTTCATTTAAGGAGCACTGTAGAGATACTAATCTTAATAAAACAGTATATACAAATCCCTGTTCCTGTGCTACTGATAAGACACTAACTGCTCAGTCCTGCTAAAACTTACTCACAGGAACTGGCCTCTATTTTCAGAAGTCACAGATTATTTTGATTACCTCCCTTTTTCAGTCAATCACCAATTTTAGAAAATGGGGCTAGATTTAAAAAAATKAAAGACACCTGCTTGTGGAAAACTCTATGCCACTTGAGGCACCACAATTTTTTTGACTTGTAGAGTGCCCAAAACTCTTGGAAATCGCTTTGAAAACTTTGTYGCAGCCTCGGTTTGAGTTACGAACACACTGTGCACAACCTGCTCAYAAACCTGGATTACTTGAGGCCCTGGTAGTTCCATGTTTGCATTGTCCTAATGGTCTGCCCTGATTAATTAGCCCTAAGTGACCCCCACTGAGCCGTGCCACACATTCCTGGTGGTGTCCACGCCTAAGCAAGCATCACCACATGGTTCCTCATCCTGCAAGCGCTTCCCCCGCCTCCAGTGGAGGCTCYGTGGAAAACACGATTAATTAACCTGGTGGTGGGGTAAACAGCCAAGAAGGAAAGGGGACAGCCAGGATATATGCATGAGACTTCCAGCTGCGATCCTGGATGGGTTCTCTCACTTCTGGCAGGCACAAAAGTGAAGTTAGGGGTTTGGGTCTTAATCCTCTCCTGTATCACGGCACATAATTTGTGATTTTGAGGTGCTGTCACTCGATCAGCTATTCTGCTATCAAGAAGAGTATGTTCTTCTATTAGGGTATAGGTGGGAAGGCATAAAATGTTTTGACAGCCTTTGCAGCACCACGGAGTCAGGGGTGGGCTTAGAAGTTGGATTTGGAAATGGAATATATGAGAATATACATATTTATTCATCTGTTGGAGTTGATGAAAAATTTTTGATCACGTTCAGTGTGGACTAAAGCTGAAATTAAAAAAGAAATCTGGAACTTTGCAATTGGATTTGTGCCTAGGAAAGAAGTGAGGTTTAGGTCCTCCTCCTTTTTCTTGGGGAAGGTTTGAGGGGTGGGCTTCAGCTGTGAGCTCACTGTAAAAGAGAGATTAGGGAAGATCTGCCCTAAATTGTAGCTTTGTAATCCCTGCACTRGGCCCACTTAACTGCTTGACATGTGAAAATATTGTGTTAATGAAGTTCCAGCCTGCTTCTTAAATCCATCCTTGTGACTGTCTTTATTCATCTGCATGTCCTGATAGATTATGCTTATTTTTATATGTACGAGTAATCTCATTGAAATCTACGGGTTACTACTGGTAGCATGATAGATGATTGTGGCTCGGGCCTTTAATCCATTATTGAACCTGAAAGCTGTTTACAGATTCTTGTAATACTTAATTTTTGCTCAGCATGGACAACTCGAAGCAAGTATCTTAACTTTTTCAGCTGGCTTCCTTTTCTCTTTATCATTCCATGTGCCTGCAGTAGTTTAAATTACAGAACGCCACACTGACATTTCATTTAATCAACATTTCCTGTTTCTTTTAGATTTTGTACGCACCTTATTCTAAAAATAAATATATTCCTTATTTAGTTAATAGGACCTAAACGTGGGATCCAAACTGCCAGTTGCTCTGCTGAAACATGACTCTAACATTTAATTTAAGGGACCAGCTAACAAGAAGCTGGAGAGAGAGCCCTATTCAGGGAGGCAACGGCAGCGTGTTTTATGCTCTCTGGGAAGTTATTTTAATGTCCTTTTGAAATATCATAGATGGGATTCTCTATTGCCTCTGGGGGAAYGGAGGCAAGACCTGCATAGAACCACATTGCTTTAATTTAAGTAACAGAGGCTTTTCCTACCAGCAGAAATCAGTGCAAGCATCACCCTGATTTTATTATGGAGAAGCAGATAAGCCATGCTGAATGCAAAAGAYGAGAGCGGTGCTTTGACTGATTAGGACCACGTACGGGTGTTCTTGTGCTGATGCTCTCTGATACGAAAACAGATGCTTGTAAGTTTGTAAGTGGTTTCTTCATTTTGATATGGCTTTAAGGTTATCTCAGTACCTCAATAATTGGATTACTCTGGCACAAAGATAATGTTGTTTTATAGGACTCAGGCTTTGTTCTTCAATGCTGTCATTTATGCCTCTGAGAGGTAGCAACAAACCATTTCCATATGGGAAAGGTGSCATTTTACAGCAGCTCTTGTGAAAATGAGTGTGCCAAGACTCAACGGAGTAGAAAACCAGAGCTCTGAATTTTCTAGGAGGGTTAGGAAGAAGGCATATGCAGTAGCTCATGAAGAATGGCAGCGAAGGCACGAAGTCAGGGAGAAATGAAGACAGATCAGTTCTGTGTGAGCAGAGAGATCTACCTGTATGGCTTTTTTTCCTTAGAGCCATGCCTAAAACTCTAATTGGTGAACTTAAGGTTCAGGGGTGGGGGAAACCTAGTGAATGCAGAGCTGTGTATAAACCACCTTCACAAACTTGTTTCTAGGTGCACACTGCTCACAGTGAAGGTGTGAGATACCTTTCATTTCAACACAGTCGTGCTCCATGAACTCTAGAATAGAACCAGGCTCAGGCCAAGCTTCCCTGGTGTTGGGAAACTGAGTTAGCCAGAGCTTTGGAAATTTCAAATTTAAGATACGTAGCAATTTTTGCACAGTAGCCTACCTTTCATTGGGTAAGTTGCACTGAAAATTTTCTCTTGTGCTTTCTTTAGTTATTCAGGGTGGAAAAGTGGCTCGAAGCTGTGCTCCCAGCTGTGTCCAGCCCATGTGTGCTAACATGCAACATCCTGTGCACTCAAATATGCAGGGCTAAATAAGGAGATGTCTTTAGGTTCTACTGAAAAGCATTTGGTTGACCGAAAATGTTGAAATGAGTCAATGCAGAAATGGTAACATCCTTCCTTAAAAAAAAAAAAACAAAACTAAAAAAAAGAGACAAAATTAATCCTCCGCAATAATTAGTAAAAATTAAATGATTATTGGCATTTACAAYTGTTTTAAGAAGTGTTTGGAAATAGGATGCTAGCGTCTTTGAGGAGTGAAATATCCTCATTATTCAAGAAAAACTCAAATGCAACTACTACCAGTCCAATGGGGCTTTTTATTCTCTCTTTTTTTCTTTTTTTTGTAATTCTCTTTTCCACTGAACACCTTAATCCTATTGTAGGACTAGAAAAATACAGCTCCTGTGGAGAGCATAATACAATCTCACACCATTGTGCTTTTGATCTTAAATAAAATGCACCCGCATTTGGCTTTCTCTCTTTGCACCAGATTAGTTTTGGACCCAACCACCCTTATTCCTTTCTTGTCTTGAACTGCAAGGAACTTTATGATTGTAAGGAGGAGTTGGCATAAAGCAAGTAGTAAAGGGGGGAGGGCAGTGTTTATACAAAGAAAAAAAGGTGTGGGAAGCGTATGAATAGGAAAGAGCTCTGAAAGMTGTGGGGAGGACACACAAACCCTGTCAGCCCCACCCATGGAAATCTGGCTGTAGATCCCCAGGTTTGAGATGACCTGASACAGAGCAGACCTACAAGCTCGACCTATTTCATTGCCTATGCCAGCACTGGGGCTCTGCAGCCGTCAGAAGCTGGGATTTGCATGAGCAGGTGGGGACTGAGGACTTGAGACTTTGACAGCCAGTGCCAGAATTCGTGCACAATTTGGTGATTGGGATAGTGCAGGGTGAAACTTTACCGTTCAGCATGTGGGCACCTTTCTCAAATGTCTGCATTTAATTCAGATGAGGCAGRTTTGGGGTTAGTTGGTGTTCGGGTTTTCTGGATACCATTGGGCCATGGGCCACTCCCTGTCCATCCCACTTGGCTCACTGCAGGTCCTGAAAGCCACACTGCCTCTCTGGCACCTCAAGCCTCTGCTGTGCCAGAAATGCTGCTGCAGAGCTCAGGAGTCCCATTCCTCTCCCAGCCTGGCTTTTTCTCCAGCATGAGGAGTTATGGGGCTGGCTGGGAGAGCTGATGCTTGCACCTATACAGAGCTGGCCAAACTCCCATCTGCCTTGCTCCCATCCCACCCACAGGACTCCCGTGGGAGTTCCTGCCACAGAGGTAGGGAGGGAGCCAAGAAAGAAACATTCCTCCAGCTCTTTTCTTTTTTTCTCCTTTTCCCGTCAGGGTTACCACCCTCTCTCACCACTCCCACAGAGAGGTCTGAAGTCTCACTGAATCAGCAGTTGTATTATCTGTGCTGTTAATGGTTTGCATCTTTTTGCATGAAAGAGTAAAATCACTTAGGGACATGCACACACTGAAAAGATCATATATAGTAACGCATCCAAGCAGGGGGGAAAAAAAAGAAAGGTTGTAATGTTCATGAATTCCAGATGATGACTTTTTAAATCCCCAAGAAGGCAGTGAAATTGTTTGATTGTTCTTGTTAATTATTGGACTTGTCCCAGTATCAAATATTTGTAGAAGATAAGACTTCCCTCGTGGAGATGAATAATAACCGAACTTGCTCTTCTTTGAGCAATTTGGCTCCGGGTGCGGATTTCTGCGTTTCCCACTCCCAGGCTCGAACCCCGTCCAGCCGGCTTCGGCGCTTCGGCAAAGCACGTGTACAAAGCGCTCCATTAAAAATAAAAGACCCCGTAAGTAAACAAGACAGAGAGAGAGAGAGAGAGGCAGGCAGACCTGGTACTTGCAGAGCGTGACTTTATTAGCGGCCGGTCCCCGCCACCCCTCCCGGCCCCGGGCTGCGGCCGCCGTCCCCCCGCGCCCGGGGCGCGCCGCACCCGCGGCACCGGGACCGGCTGTGCTGGGCACGGGCAGAACCAGCGGCTGCTGCCGAGAGGAAAACACAACCCCCCCCCACCCACTCGCGCGTCCCCCACCCACGCGCGGAGCCCCGGCAGCGCCCGGCCGGGTCCCCGCGGGCCGGCGGGGCCAGCCCGGGACACAGCGGCGGGGGGTGCTGGAGGAGAGCAGCAGCAGCAGCAGGAGAAGGAGGTAACCGTGGGGTCCGGGGGCACAGGCGGACTGCGGACACAGGCGCTCGCTGCCCGCCTGCCTGGGCAGCGGTGACACGGCGGGGACTGCCCCGGCCCCTCCGCCCCGGGCACGGGTTCCAGGAGCGCGGAGAGCCGCAGTCCTGCCGGCCCCCCGCCGCCGAGGTAACCCCTGGGGCCGCGGGGTGACACCGCTGGGCTTCGAACCCCCCGCCTCATCGCCGGCCCCTGCGGGAGAGCGCGGAGGGGAAGGGCGCGGGGGGGACCCCAAACTTCTGCCGCTCCCTCGGGTTCCTGCGCCCGGCCGGGGGTCCTGGGAATGAAGCGGGAGCCGAAGAGAGGGGATGGAGCTGGCGTCCCCACGGGCGGCTGGGGATGTGCGCGGCGGCAGCGCCGTGACAGGGTCTGCCGGTGCGGGAGGTGCCAGCGGACACGCACACGCCCACGGACATGCAACTCTCGGCGTGTTTACTCTGAGCAGAAGGGCGGGAGGGGGAACTGCTCCTCGGGAAGGGACCCGGGAGCGATGTCCCCGGGACCCGCGACAGCCCCGCTTGGTGAAGAAGTTCCCGGGCGGAGCGGGGGGGGAAGGCGGGAAGGGCTCGGTGCCGCCGCCGCTTTGAGCCGCTGGCTGTACGGGCGGACAGCCGCCGCCCCCGCTCCCTCCGGGCACAGCGAGGATGAGGACGGCGGTGGCGATGTGGCGGTGGCCGTTCGCGGGGGCGGCGGGCGCGTCACTTACCGGTGGCCGCCACGCAGGGCCGCCCCGGTGCGCGGCGGGGCGGGCGGCGGGGAGGAGGTCGGGGATGGTCTGAGACAGCCCCGGCGCGCCGGGGGGACTCCCCGCGCAGCCCCCTCCCCGCTGTCACCACCTCGCCTTCCTCCTCCGCCTCCTCCTCCTCCTGCCTGCCGGGGTGCCGGCGGCGGCCAGGCGCGGCGCGGCGAGGCGAGCCTCTCCTCCCCCATTGTTCCCGGTCTCCCTCTCCCTCTCCTTTTTTTTTTTTTCCTTTTGTTATTTGCACTCGCATTGTGTTGTTTGTCTCTGAAGCCGCCTCATGACCAGCCAAGGGATTTCACCTCGTCCTTGAGAGACAGAGAGAGAGAAGGGGGAAGGGGTGGGAAGAAGGGGGGAGAGAAAGGAAGAGCTCACCAAACACCCATCTCCCGGTCCCTCCCCGCACCTCTGGCTCTCCCCACCCCTCCAGTGTCTCACTTAGTACCCCGCGCCCGGAGGAGACATGACAGACAGCGGGTAGGTGCGCGACCGCCGCCGTTTTAACTTTGCTCCTCGCCGCGGCCGCTCCCCGGGGGCGTTCGGCGCTCGGCGCCCCGCGGGGCTCCGGGGGCGGGCGGGGTGGGCGCCGCCGGCGGGGCGGGGGAGGTGGCGGGGCCGGCTGTCAGCGCAGCTCGGCCGGCTTCCTCCCGGGCGCTCGCACACCTCCCGAAGTTTGGCACAACTTGTCACGCCCCCCTTTCCTCCTCCTCCTCCTCCTCCTCCTCCCCCTCCTGCTCCTGCTGCCGCCGGGGCTGGGGGCGGGCGGGGGCGGTCCGGCCGCGGTGCCCGCGCGTGTGTGTGGCGGGGCAGCCGCTGCTCCGCGCCCTGCCCGGGCATGGCTCAGCCCTCGGGATCCCGGCGGAGCCGGCGGACAGGAAGCTTTAAATTATTGTAATTGCCTCTCCGTGCGTGAGTGCCGAGCGGCAGCGGCCGCCGCGCCGCTGCCGGGGAGCGCGCAGGGGCGAGCGGGGGGCACCGCGGGCACCGCAGCGGCACCGGGGTGGGGGGCACCGGCGTGAGCATCTTGACGTGTTTCTGCCAGGCACCTTCCTCGCTTCTGCCCGGGCAGGAGGGTGGCTCTCTGGAAGGGGCTGAAGGCTCTCGGTTCGCTTGTTTCGGCTGTTTTCCCCTCCCAAAGAAAACGGGTCGGGGGGAAGAGCGACTTCCCGGCCGGRGTGCGCAGCGCGGCCGCGCTCGTCCCCGCGGGTCCCCAGGCACTGGCGGTGGGAGCGAGCGCTGCCTTCCCTGAAAAGTTAGGGGACTTTATCCCAGCCCGACTGCGRTCCTAGAATAACCGGAGCCGCTTGCCGGGAGGAACGTGATCGGCTTTTCCCAGGGGATGGCATGCTGCCTCAGCCCTGTACTTTGGTCAAGGGTAGAACCAATAGCGAGCTGTGGGATTTTGGGTAATAAGTGTGGGAATCTGCAAGAGGAGTAGGTCTAAGAGTGATTTGTTTTCTTACTGCTCATGAATAATGGCCTCGAGCTTTTTTTTTTTTTTTTTTTTAAAAAAAAAAAGCAGCAGGCCAACGAAATAGGCACGTGGGAGATTTGTAGGCGTTCAACATCGCGATCATCATCAACAACAACAATACAGTAGAGACGTCCAGGAGGACGGTGTCTGATGAGAACTGTTTTCTCTGAGGCTGGTATCACATGCTGGCACAGGTAGCTTTTGCTGTCATTGCTAACATTGAACTCTTATAAAAGGAAAAGCCAGCAATATCCTAAAATTAGAGAGAAAATGTTTTTGGTAGTTTGTTCTGTTTTTTTTTTTTTTTTTTTTTTTAAATAGAGCTGCATTTCACTCCATCTCTGTCAAAGAATGGAATATTAAGTTTAGTTCAGATTAGGAAAGGAAGTTTGATTCCAGCTGTAGAACTGCAGGATAATGTGTCCTGGCTTTCATCCTGCCAGTTAAAATCCAGCTAGCTGTCTGCAGCTTTGCTGAAGTGAGCCACTCAGATTAAAAGGCAACTTCTTATAAATGAGGAGCTAGTACAAAGTTTTTCATCAAAATACTTTATTGCCTGAAACTTACCTGAAAACAGCTACTTGTATCTGCTGCTATTTATATATCCTCCTAATCCTCCCCAGCCCTGGAAAATACATTATTGCCTCAGAAATTAATTCTTTGTCCTGCAAACTATACCATTTACAGCTATTAAACTGAAATTGCAAAGGGAGTTTTTTAAAATTTAGCTGTAGTGTATGTCCAGGTTAGAGCCAGCTTTGTTGTACGAGGTTTGTGCAGCTGAAGAGGGAGAGGCTGGCACGGATGTGTTGCGAATGGGTAGCATGTCTATTCTGACATGATTTGAACATGAAAACCCAATAAACACATGGTCATTATGCATGGAAATCTCACAGCAGAGCTTTCTGCTTGCACTTAGACTGTTTTGGTTGAGAGTTACACTATAAGGAGCACAAGACTTGAAAGCTGCAAGTGGCTTGTGTAAACAGATGGACATTTGAGATGTATTGATGGTTTCGAGTTAATTCTGTTAACATGTGGGTGCACATGTCTTTAATTTAGCCTAGTAGAAGTTTTTGTAAGCAATGGAAGCTGGTACATGCTTTTTAGAAAGAGAATAAAAGCCTGTGGGTTTTGTCTAGAGGTGTTGGAGCTCCAGCTGTAGAGGTTCTTAGGGACTGGGATCATCCTGTCGTCATCTCGTAGGCCCAGGTGAGACTTAACAGAGAGCTTACTGTTTCTCACTGCAGTGCACAGGTAGCTTGCAGATGAATTTTGAAATGGAAGGGTACCCTGTGCTGAGAAAACATAAAAGTGCTTAAACACACATCTTGCTGCACTCTTATCGTGTGTGCTGCTTGCCAGAACCAGTTAGGTTGAGCAATATCATTAAACTGTCAGACCTATTGTTTACAGTGGGATAGTTCCTCAATGCTCGGGATGAAGAAACCCAGCAGTTTTCTGTTACTCATCGTAAAAACGCAGCGCCGCGTTCCAGGAAGGTTTGTAAGTGGCGGAGCTCTCGCTGCATAAAGCACGGGAGGAGACTGGGATTTGGCATCCCCGGCAGTGCTGCTGTACAGCAGCGTGTGTGCAGGAGCTTTGTTTTTGCCTGCAGTTCCTACTTACCCTGAGATAAAACACTCTTGATGTTGGCATATGGATACACCAAAAAAAAACCAGATCGTTTGTTGAAAAATAAGAATTCCAGCATTTAGGAGAAAGTAAATGAACAGTCCTTCTAAAAATACAGCAGTATGCTAAAATATTGCCAAAGCACTGCTCTGACGCTGTTGTAAGCTGTCATGTTTTTTGACCATTATAAATAGATTAGTATTATTACAAGGATTTTTCTCCTATTAGCAAAGAAGTTTTTTTTCCCCTGTTTTCAACATGAGGATCTTCACATGTTCCGTGAACAGGCAGAGCTGTGCTCATGTGGAAGGCAGTGGGAATGGTGCTGGTGAGGAAGTGGGCATCTGGGCCCTACTGGGAATGGCCTGTGTAARGCCTTTAAGTCTCCTGTACTGTAAATTCTGGGGGTTTTATAGTCTTTTTGCTTATATTCTCCATATCTTCAAGATGTTAGAGACAGTCCAGTTACATCCGGTTATGATACATTATGATACAGTCAAGTTCAGACCCAAATTTGGTTTAGACAGCCTTGGAATTGAAGCCTGAAACAAGAAGGAGCTSCTCTTCAGTGCTGAAGCACTGGGGGTGTTTGGGAGTTTTCTTTCTKTTTCACGTTGTGCCCAGACCCAAGGTAAATTTCCTGTAAGTTTTGTGACCAAACGGTAGGACTGAGGCAGTTGGAAGCCAGATCTGTTTCATTTGGGGAAATTTGCTAACAGATAGGAACATTCAGGTCAAGACCAGAGCATTAGATTTGCATTCTGGTCGTGCTGCACTTCCACTTTCTTTGCGCGCCGCGTGTAGAGCAGAGACTGCAGATAAAGTGGATTTCCCATGACTTATGTACGGTGGAGTCCACGTGCTGCTTGCTCCAGTGATGGACATCCTGGATGAGTGTCCAGGATCACTCTTGCAGTGCCTTTCCCCAGGTCCTTGGCCTCTTCAGGCACGTGGTGAGTGCCCAGGCACATGCACGGTGCACTCTGCGTATGTAAAGCACGTTGTCTGAACAGGTTTGTGTTGCTCACAGAGCGCTCGTCCTTTCTGCCTGCACAGGTTTCTGGGTGAGGGGACCATGCACTTCAGGACAGCTTGAGGAGGGTCTCCTATGATATTTCTGACAGCTTTATTTTCTGTCTCCTCCAGCCTCTCTCTTTTCCTTTGAGCTGCAGGCTCAAAGATTGAAACGCAGGTAATACATAAGAGGATCCTTTAATATTGGCTATTTTCAGAGGCACAAAGGACAATTACTTTCTCTTCCTACTAACCTCCTGCTGGCTTACTAGCTGCTTGGGAGGCTAGTGATTTTAAGAATGCCACTTTACCCAGYGCATCAAATACGGAGCAAATCTTTGCTCACCAAGATCCCAGTYCCTACATCCCGTGGTAACACCAAAAATTGAACTTGAGTGGCCCAGAGCGCCAGCTCCCACTGTGAAGACTCATACAACCATCAGCACTTTTGAGAGTTAAATTTGATCCATTGGCCCTGAGCAGTGCTGACAATTGCCAGCTAAAAGACCTTTCAGTGAATTGTCCTTTAATAGAAATCTCCCCCCCCATTTCCTGTTGTTCTGTTAAATAAAAAGAAATCCTGGTGACAAAGCTAAAGTGTATTCTGTGATTATTGTTTAAAGAATGAGTATTTACCTATGTTTCAAGGAAATTAACTGCCTGAAAATTACAGGTCAAAGTTATTTTACAAGGATAGTACTCTTCACTACTGCAAAATCTCAAGGAAGAAACCTCACACTATTTAAATTATATATTTGTGTACTATATTTGATTCTTTGGATGATTATAGTTAAAATACATGGGAAAGTCAGCACTGTATTAATACTGTACTGGTCTGAGAAAGGACACTGACCACTTAGACCAATCTCTCTTGGTTTGTTAGCACATCCTGAGGGAAATTTGCCTGAACACATCCTGAGGCTCAATTGGCCAGTGCAATTTTATGACATTTTGTAGCTTCTGCAAGGAGCAGAGTTTTACAGAAGGGGAGCCAAATAAAACCACATCCCGTAGAGGAGTGATTTCCATTGTTTTCTCCTGGTGCTTAGAAAGGTAGTCCAGGTTTTACTTTGATTTAAACTTGGATTTTCAGCATTGCCTTTTGGGTTAGGCAGGTTGGAAGGTTGGGTAGTACAGCAAAGAGCTGATGGGATAGGGATTGCTTTTCCCATTTTCTGGAGAAGAGGGGACAAAATTCATTTTAGCCTGCTCCGCTCAGAAGCTTTGAAACAGATGTAAATATGGCTTGCAGTATCTTCAGTTTCTATAGGGAGTAAGTGAACAAAACAGGTTTAAATTGGACTGAGTGCCATATTGTGGTTCGTAGCAGTCAGGCTAAAGGTACATTTAATTAAACTGGTTCAACATCTAAACTAGGATTATGGAGTCTACCTTTTACACTGCTATGAAATCTTTGTGTATGAGTAAGCTTTCAATGTAATGAAAAAGGCTGGGGGACACAGTTGTGATCCTCAGCTAACCAATTAAATACTTACTTAATAAGGATCTAAAAGTTAATTTTACATTCCTTTTTTTTTTAAATGAAAGCAAAATACCTATTATGTGGCTAAGTCAGTGCCTTTAGTCAGTGAATAGGAGAGTTGCTTTTCTTAGCTGGGAACACCATTTTAATGTCACAACTGACCTTCTAGCGGGAGATTAGTCCTAATAGACCAGGTTTATACTGAAAAAGACTCAGAAACCATTAGAGAAGAGAAGAAAATTAGAAAATGAATGGTTTTCAAGTGATTTCAGAGCAGATTGAATTAAAGCCAGATACTGACTTCTCTATTAAAGAATTTTTTACAAAAACAGAGAAAGTACCTATTCTGTACCGGTGATTAATCCACCAAATTACACTCTGGTGGAGTCTCCTCCACTGACTCTGGAAGGAGCCTGGGGACATTGAGGTACCCAGGGAAAGACAGCTGTTGTGGCTCTCTGTGTGCTGTCCTTAGGTGGCATCCAGGAACATACAGCTGTCTTTTCACTGAGATGAGCTTGCTCCTTATGCCATGACATTAAAGATCATGCTACTTGTGCTAGTATGTAGACARATGCATAGTTAATACCAAGAAATGCAATATATGTGTCAATTACACTTCTGTTTAATAAGAAATTGATCACACCTGCTAGGAAGGTATGCAAAATATATAAGGAGTGTATTAAGTCACAGAAGAGTGAATGTGTTGATGCAATATTCTGCTTTACGCATTCAAATCTGGAAGAAGAGTGTGTTCAGTAGGAGATACTGTGCTCTCTTCTGTGCTTCAGATTGATTTTATATCTCTAACTGCATGCGGGCAGCTGCCAGGAGCAGGACAGATCCTGAAAAAACCAAGTGATTTGTTCCGATTCGCGGGAAGGCGGGTTTGTTTAGTGGCACCATGGTGCATTAAGTGCACTGTGTCTGAGATTTACAAAGGTAGGACAATTAATTAGTTCAGGTTTGGGAGTCACACGCAGATTACTCGGTGAGTGTGTGCACAAGTAGGGTGAGCCTTTAGTTCTTGATGGAACTCGTTGCTGTTTCGAGCCTTCTGCTGGGAGAAAAGACGGAGCTGGAATAGAAATAGTGAAGTGCTTGTCACTTCCGCAAAGCAGTTTCCAATTGAAACCTGGAATTATATATAATGAGGCATTCCCATAAACAGGGTTGCCGTAGGTAAGTCGCAGTTTGCATGGGATGATGGAAGTTTTGCCACTGTAGAGGAATAATATTAATTCTCATGAGACTACAAATGAGTAAATGCTGATGAATATGTACAAATGTGTGTGTGTGTGAATTTAGTGCTTCTGAAAGGCAATTGACAGTTCTGGAAACGGAAGGCCTCTCCGTGCCAGGAAAGTGCCGTGGAGGAAAGCAGCCCAGTAAAAGCGTGTGGTGATCCCCCGGGATGTGTTCTGTGGGCAGCCCCCACAGGGGTCAGGATGGGGGTCAGGTCTGCACCCACTCAGTAAAACACTTGTGGAAGGGATTCTCCAAGCACAACTCTAGCAGATGACCAACACATTTAAAATGTGTGCTTGGGAGCTTTATGTGGATGCTTTCCTCCTGCCCCGGTTGCAAGATGCCATTAGACCAGTACCCCGCTCTATATAAGAGGTGACCTTTGAATGAGAGCAATATCTGTGGTTTTATGAGGAGTAATGGAGGGGAGGGAAGCAAGACACTCTTGCACCTTCAACTCCATGTCCCGCTGTTCTTTTAATAACTCATGCGCTGCACTGGCACAGAAAATGGCTCCTAGTGAGAAGTAACAAGCTGAAATGGGGTAGAAAATGGAGAAAACAAGAGATTCTCATCTGTAAAGTATATTGGAGATAAAGGCTTGGGTCCCATGTTGTGAATAGCAGCAGCAGCAGTTACACACCCAAGCGCCTCTGCAATGCACACAAATGCAGCATGAAGAAGTAGCAGTAAGAGGCAAGATGGAAGAAAAATGCTGTTGCACAATAGTAAAAAGTTTTAAGAATGCAAGAAGATTATTCTTCTTGCTTTGCTTAGTTTCAGATTCTGTGGTTTTATGTATAAGAAAAAGGAAAATATTTACTTGTGTAACTATACAGTTTTCTATAATTGTTTTTTTCCGATCACCTGAGTGTGAGTTGTAGAGGTGTGCTTTATGGCCCTGTTTAAGAACAATGTTAAACTATAGGCTTAGCTTTAGAAATGCAGCTTAGTTCATTTATATTCAGCAAAATGTGGGTGTTTACACAAGTGCAGTTTCAGTTAGAAAAGTGAGATTTCAATGTAGCTAAGTCCCATTTTTGAAGGTGGTGCAGGCAGTGCCCCATTGACCTTTGGGGTGATTTAGGTACCTAAGCCATTCTAACAAAGAGAAAAGAAAAAAATTCCCAAGTTACCTGTGTTGTTAAACATTGTTCTGAAAATCTGCAGGGACTGCGACAAGTGAGTGCGAGAGGTGTCTTCCAGGACCTCCAGCGACAGCAGGATTTACATGGATTCCAGTTTTAAGGAGTGCTATTGAGGGCATTTTAGGTGTTTAATAACAGTACTAGAGATTGGCTTCTCTGAGTCCCTGTACAGTTTTGTTTTCTTTCATATCACCGGGGATGTTGGTCAGGTGGGCCCACGGGAGGCCACCTGCATGGGCAGGGCCAGTGCTGGCAGCAGATTGGTACAACCGTGGGTTTGTATAGTTGAGACTTGAAAACCTTCAGGATGGAGGTTTGTGCAGCATTAGGCTTGTTTTAGTGGTTTGTATTTCTCTGATTATATTTCAGTTTGTGGTACATGTCTGTTAAGTACATTCACATTCATTTTATGACGGTTTCTGGTCTTTCTTTCCTGGTTTGATGCACTAGATCAGTAGGATCTTTGTGCAGCTGATCCTTTATGGCTCTCTCTTGTCGATGGAGAGGAGTTTCCTGCAGAAAGTGTTGCAGAAAAAGAACTTTCACCTTCCCATTGGCAGTGATAGGGACGAGTCACCTCATGAGGCCAAAGTTGTGACAGTAGTTTGTACCTGCTACTGTCAAGGCAGACTTTGCTATTTGTTTTAGGCTGTTGATGCTCAAACTTTGAGGTGGTGAGCCTGTGGATAGCCACTTGAGTGTGCATCCACGTGGGATTTCCAAAACTGCAGGAAGAAGTTCAGCAATTAGTGTTCAGTGGTGTTCTCTGGGCTTTGGAATACAGTTGTTCCGAAATCCAGCTGTTTCAAGAAAAAAAGCAGCAAAAAACTTAACAAAAATCCSACTGAACCGTTGAGAGTTTTGCTATTGGTTTCCTTTCTTTAGTGGGACAAGGTTTTGCCCTCTCTTAGGCTATTCGAAAAGTGTGGAGTCTTTTCAGTGTCTTAATAGGTTTTGGTTCAGCCCCTTGTACAGTTTCCCGTGCAGAGCTTTTGTTTGTTACAGCTCCAGCTCCGGAGAGCAACGAGCAGGGTGTTTCTGTGGAGCTTCTTTTTATTGGACTCAAATACACAGTTTAAAGAAAATGGGGATGTGTGTCGGGAGGCGAATGAAAGCATATTGTTTTTGATAAAGTGTCACCTGCAATGCGCTTCTAAATAAACCCCTGTATGGCCGTGTATGGGGTTTTTTTCACTTGAAAGACACTATCTCCTTCTTCTAAACATTTGCACAGCAAAGTAATGCATTATTGCATTTTCATAAATAATTGAAAAGCAACTTAAAAGAAAGTAGGCCAACAGAAGAAAAAAAAAAAAGAAAGTGTCGGTTTCAAATTTGAGAGAAGAAAAATACGTTTCCTTCTTGATAGCAAGTCAGTTAAATGTTATTAAATCCCATTCCCCCACCCTGACATGACCAAAGACAAATCTGACAATTGACAGTTCCATTTGAAAGAGACACAAATGGGGGAAATGGTTTTGAAATGCCGAGTTTGGTTTGGTTTGTTTCTCTTTTTTTTTTTTTTTTTTGAATTTCCCCGCCCCCCCCATTGTAAGAAAGGAATTGTGACCCCTTATCTGTTTGCAAGTCACTGAGGAGCAAGTCTCTGGAGGGGTCTGCGTGTTGGCTTCTGGGCGCCGTTTGCCGTGCGGGGCTGTAATAATGCAAGTTATTTTAGAACTGTGCATACGTTAGTGTTCTGGCGCAGCATGATACAATAATGTGTGAAAAAGCATAAGATCACACCTTGGTGAAACTTGCAGATTTCCTGCATAATCCGACAGTGAGCTCTTGTCAGGTTTTGACTATATGTAAAGTGAGAATAAAGTTTCCAGAAGCAAAGCACAAGCCTTGGATGCATTTTGAGTGGCTGTGCAGGGATTTTGGCCCTGACGTGGTTCCGAATGTGCCTGGCTTTGAGCACTTTAGTCCCTGTGTAGCCAGTGGGTCTCCTTCAGTGCTTAAAATTTGGCAAATGCTTGAAGCCCTTCACTGAATCGGAGCTTTAATTTTGCTGGCGCTGAGGAAGATCAAACAGCCCCTGTAAATAATTTCTTGAAAAACTGTCAGTGACATGAACAGTTCTTGTGTAACACGGAGTGTGACGTGTCTGGTGACAGAACCAGATGTTGACTGTGGGAATGGTTTATGGCCATGGGTCTCTTCACCGCTYTGTGGGCACGTCGGTCCTGAGCTGGTGTGGCTGAGGGGAGATGGGCAGAAGGGAAGTGGGAATATTTGGTTTCCAACGCTCTCCATGCAGGATGAGGATCAGCAGGGTCTGCGCCTGGGCCCTGGCCTTCGGTTTGTGCTGTACCAGAGGTTAGAGGGAACTGCTGGGTGAGGTCCTTCCATCAGGCCTGACTGGTGAGTGCCAGCAGTGCTTTTCCAGCCTGGAGATCAACAGATCAGTGATTGCCTGTATTAATGTGTTGTTTAATATGCTTTAAGATTAGGGCTGCTGAGCGTTGACCCCAGTGAAGATAAGCTTCATGCAACTGATCTGTGCTCCAGAGCAAAAACTGCATTCTCTCCTGCTTTCCTCCCAGCTTTACTCTGTCTCCTTTCATTTTTTAGAACCAGCGCGGCTGTGTTTCAAGTCCCCGCCCACCGTTTCCAAAATGTGTGATACATTTGTTAAGGATTTGGAATTTGGGATGCTTCGATATAACTTTGTGTAGGTTTTGTAGAAACACCTGACGTGTGTGTTTAGTTCCTAAACACCTTCTGTGCTTGATTTATCCTCACAGGTTGTCAAGGTATTCAGATGACCTGAAACTGAGGAAGTGAGAGGGAGCTCAGCTGGCAAAAGTCTGACATTGAGTCTGACTGCGGCTCAAATTTGTTTTGCAGAGTTGAGCCCGGGCTGCGTAGGCGGTGAAGAAAGCCTTCTTCACTTCACCATTGTATCCAAAAAGCTCTGAGCAGCATCGTTTTTTTGCAGGTGATGAATAACCTAGTTAGCTCACATTGATTCAATCCAGTGACAGTTCTCCCTAGAGAAGGCACGGTGGGAATTTGTAAGAGTATGTTCACTGGTGGGGATGCTGTGGTGGCTCTTTGGTAGGTCCTCTCAGCCAGAGAAACCACAACTTGGCCATCTGACAGGGACCACCATGCACTGGTTCCTTTACATTAGACACTGCTGCTTGCCAGGGCTCAGCAGCTTAGCTTCTAGTGGAGCAGGCTCACAACTTTTAACCTCACTGGGTATTTTTAAAATCCTGTGGCAGCTGTGGTCACCAGGGGCAGGCAGATCTTGAGGCTGAATACATGGAGGATGCTCACAAAGTGGTGTCCTYCTCTGCTGTCGCAGAATTCCCTTTCCCTTTGGCTGTCCTGACAGTGTCTCCTGGGGTGTAAGGCCAGGCCTGACTGGCTTGGGAGGTGTTGAAGGTTGTCTAGGTTGAAGGAGGGCTTTCTGGGCGGGAGACAGAGTCATGCTGTTGGTACAGCACAGTGTGCATCACTGTTTGTGTTATTACTGGTTTACATTTCTGTATTTGTAAGAACAGCATATTGATGACTGCGTGTTAAAACTCTGTCTTTTAGTGCCTCGCTTTCTTTCCGAAAAAGGAAGAAAGCTACATTCTTACTTGGAAAAAACACAGAATTGCGTTGCAGCGAGTACTARTGCTGTGTTCATACATGATCAAACTCAGGCAGATTAGGGCAYGGTGTATAAATTGCCTTCGTGTTCGTTGGGTTAGCAGCTGTCAAATAAGTGATTACAGGCGTTGGCATAGCTTTTCTTCCCATAATCGCTGTGAAACAGGGATGGAAATGTAACAGATGCCATTTAATGTGGACCAGCACCTAGGTTCTGTTTCTGGGTCTGGCTCTTTTTGCCTCGTGGCCAAAGTTTCTTAGCATCTTTTTTGCTTTAACTCCTCACTACTTATAAATGGAGATAATCTCACTTTACAGGAGATTTCTGAAGCTGTTTSTTAAATCATTTGAGATCCGTTGATGAAAGATATGAAGTATATGCTATATAGCATTAATGGTAAGATTAAATTGAAAAYTTCTGTTGAGATTGAGGAAGATTATTGCTCCTAGATGAGTTTGGCCTTGCTGGGTGGTGTTAAACTTCTGCAGGAAATAATTTTGTCAGAGATTGTGCTGGGGTGTCATTTCCTGGGATTTTTTAATTTGTTAACTGACAAGGCTTTTTGATACCAGGCACTACACTTGAAGTCCTGTTGAAGAGCAAATGAAGTGTTGTGATGCTATTTTTTGCAGCATAGGAGCCCATGGTGACTCATTTAGTGTTTGTAATGCCTGTGACAGATTAAAAAAAATTAAATCAGTTATTCCCAGTGAGACGGACACACTCAGCCAGACCCTATTTGAGAATTATTTGCTGCACTGTTAAGACCAAAGTACACATCTTCCCCCTCCCCCCCCCAAAAGAATCCAGCTTATCATGAAATGTTTATCAGAGCCATATAAACATTTCTCGACTGCCGAATTTTGAAGGGAAATTCTTTCGGTCTAACATATGTATTGCAAGCAAAACTCTTCACAGATTTTTTGAAAAAAATGTAATTAGCTTGGTTGTAGCCCTCTTTATTACCAAGCATGCCAGCATCTGGCAAGGGTACGGTGATCTGGGAATTCACTGCTTGAAGCCTTGGAACAAAGTGTTCTGATCCGACCCCAGGCAGCGAGTCCAGGACTTGAACTGGAATCTTCAGGAGCAGAGAAGTCTTAAGTGTCTGGAAAATTGGCCTGTTGAGTCACCACACAGGCACTAAAACAAAACTAATTTTAAGCAGGTCAGAGTTCAGTGATTCCCTCTGGAATCTAATTTTTTTTTCCTTGAAAAAAAAGAAGTCTCATGTTTTAAGTGAAAAGGGTCAAAGTTGATGCACTGCTACAATTTTTGAATGCTTYCCCTTAAGAACAGCCACCCAGGCTAGGATTAGCATGAAGGGCTGCTAGGCTGGCACTTCAGTGTCTGGGTTAAAAATATTTTAAAGCAGTAAATGCAGTCAGAACGGAGAGAGAGATCCCTGGGAGCCTTCCTATTCAAAAATGTGTGAGCTCAGGGCAGCAACTGCAATGTAATTTAGGGCAGTATATGCTTCATAGCTTTGGAGAATATTGCCTCTTGTTAATGTTGCATTGGAGGACAGTGGGATAGTAGTAATTTTAGAGAGGTGGTATTCCTGTTTGTTTTACATTGGAAACTTCAGAATAAATAAAAAGAAGCATCAATTGAGGAAGAAATGTAACTGCCGAAAGCCAGCAATGAATCCATCTCTGAGCAGACTATAGAAACGACAGGGGAAAGTGGGCATAGAAACATTTTCCTGGGAATGCAGCTGCGAAAGGAACGTAGCAGACAAAGGCAGAATCAGGTACGTACTTTAAAAGGCATGTGGGCAAACTTCTGTCTGAGAGCCCAGTGAGGAGCCTGCTCCCATTAAATTGCAGAATGTTTGGGGGGATCGAATGACAGGACGCTTGTATTGCTTTTCCATTGCTGGAGAAGTGGGACTGTCTATAAGCAGGGATGATTCAAATAGCTGTTTAAAAAACCACGCTTGCCAGAGTGAGGGAGATTTCTCGTTCCCATTCCTTTATTAAGACGATTTCCTTCTTTTCCCCTTCAGGTCTTGCCAAGTTCCCTTTACATTTGCAAGTGAAAAGGATGGGTCTAGGCTACCTAAGGCAGCTCGGATCTGAGCTCTGTTTGTGTCAGGCATTGTGGGCTTGGTGATCTGTGTTTATCTCTGAGGAAATAGTCCTGCTTGCACAACAGGGCAAATGCAATGCGCAGATGTCAGAGCTGCTAGAGCAAAGAGGGCTGTCTAGGAAAAGCTATGCCAAACCTAATGGCTGGAGTGGAAAAGGAGCAGCTAGGACTTCTGGCTTTCTCCCTGTGCCTTTCCATGGCTGTAGGAAAATCTCCAGGCCAAACGGAAAGCTCGTCATTGTTGGTAGTGAGCTGTAGCTCATGTGAACTGTGCTGTTGATAGGAGGATGTTTTTAGGAATGGTTACCCATATGTGGGTGCAAAGATTTGTGTGTGCTGGTCATTGGTGCAATAGTCAGAATGGTCTCAGAAATAACACCTATTCCACAGGACTTCCCTTCAGTGTGCAGGAATCACTGAAGTGATTTGGAGTGAAGGGGCTATAAAGCTTAAAGCTTGAATTTATTAGGAGAATCTTAGCCTGCCTTGCTACTACATGAAGTTATTGGAATGCTTCTCCTTTGTTATTCCCACAGGTACACAGTGCACAGGGATTTGAATGGGAGGATGTGTGAGGCTCTGAGATCCAATTTGTCTTCCAGGTTACAGCAAGGCTCCATTTTTCCCAGGCTTAACAAGTAGCAACCATGGTTTACTAAAATATTTATTTATATTTAGTGAAAACTTAGTGACACGCAGTTGCTTTTGCGTTTAAGATCACGGTTTATAGCCTTTTGAAGTCTGCATGTCTGAAGGAAAGAGAAGTGCTTAGGATAAGCTGAACTCAAATTAATCGTGTAGGCAGGTAACAGATTGAATTTCCTGTGTGGCTCATTTTGCTAAGGGAGTAAGTCAAGCAATGAGTAATGCTAGGCCAACTTGCATCACAACAGGAGGTGGTGTAGCTCTTGTGCAAAGTGGCCTAGTTCACTGAATCTGAGTTATTGACCAGTTCTCCAAACTTCAGGGATGATGGTGGTTCTGAAGGAAAAAAGTTAATTTGTGATTTATATAGCTTTATGGTTTGCAGTTGTGAAGGTGGGAAAAATCACACAGATTTCCAGCCCTGACACTTTAATCTGCAGTGATTTGAAATTTGAAAACTATAACATGTTTAAAGGTTTGGATTTATATTTTCCCTTTTGAACGATGTATTTCTTTTCACTAGATTGTGACCCAGCGGCAACTTTGCAATAAGGAAGAATTTTAGGGAGCCAAGAGGCAGAATGTGTTTTGGGTAGTTCCCAAATACAGTCCTGATTTTGTTTGTCTGATCTGTGCGTGTGTAATTCCACGGCTGTCCTTGTATCCAGCGCCTTTTGAGTCTTAGTGCAGGAGAGTTGCAGCCTGTGCGTGCTGTGCTGATCCTTTTTGTTTAACTCGCGATGCTGTGCTCTCAAACTGGCTATCAGAATGTGATGGGTCAACAGGATCGCTCTCTTTAGCATGAGGCACACCTGAAATATCTGCTTAGGTAGCGCCTGTGATTCTCAGCAAATATTCAACCCAGTGGGGAGCTGCAGGACTCACCTCCATCTCCCAAGGGTTAACCGTAACCTATAATAATAATCTTGTGGCACAAAAATGCTTCTTTTTATGCATTACCTATTTCCAGAGGCCTAATTTAGGTTTTGTATCAAAATGGATATCACAAACGCTTGAGCTTCCTGCTGGGAATGAAAGTGCTACCGAGAGACTTCGTTCTCTGTTATTCTCATGGTGTCCAGGAGGGGTGAGGACGCAAGGAAACAATTGCTGATATCTGTAGCACTAAGTATAAATCGTAGCAGGATGGCTTGCGAAGGTAAAATACTCTGACAGTATTGTTTGTGTGAAAGCCTGGCCCTTGCTCTTGCTTAGAATATATATGTGTGTGTGTGTGTAAATATGTGTTTTCATATAGGGGGGCAAATTTACACCTTGACAAGAATGAAGTTGGGTTGATTTTGTAACTGCACAAAAATTTCACCTGCCATCAAAAGGAAAGAATATTATTATGGAGTAAAATGAGACTGTGTATTCCTGCTTAAATACACAGGCAGCTACACTCAAACATCAGCACATGTGTGTCCTTGCTCTCTCTGTGCATGTTTCATGCCAGATTCTGCTGTAGATCCAGTGGAACTGTTTCCATCAGCTACTTTCCTGGMGGATCTGTCGGTTGAATGTTTTCATGTAAAAAAATCATGTTTGGATATTTTGTTGTTGTTGTAAGAAGTTGAAACAAGGAAAACAAATGCTGGGTTAAAATTTTCTTTTGCGGTCAGAAATGCTTGCTGAACACTTGCTGGATAGTTTCTCTCTCCCTGCTATTGATTTTCCATTGGAAGCACGTGTGGGAGGAGAAGGAAGATTTTAACAAAACGCTTGTGTTTCTGAATTTCCTGGCAGTTGCTATTTTTCCTGCTCTTTTGTGTAAAACTTGGTTATATTAAATTTGTCCCAAGCCCTTCCTCGCAGTCTGCCTCCTTCTCCTCTCCCTGATCCCTGCTTTGGGCGGGAGGGCAATTCCTGTGGCAGAAGCCATTCTCCTAGCTCCATCTGTGGAAGGAAGGAGTGCCCAGGGTTCCTGTTGCTCTGGCAAGTTCAGGTGCTGAAGTGTGGATGGGGTGAAAAGTGCTCCCCTGACCTGCCAGCTCCAGTGAGTGTGGACACCTGAGGTGTCACTGGGTGTGGAGGAGAGAACAAGAATCCTGCCCAGTCCCGGGTGCAGGTCTGCCTTGGCGTGTCCGTAGGCTATCCAGGTTGGATGTGCAGTGAGTACTTGGCGGGTGCATGAGTGGATGTGAGTGCTGGCTTAAGTGCCGTGGGAATAGAGAGGGCAGAGCCAGGCCAGGCCGAGTGGGATTTATTCCCTTGGTTTGAGCCCSGCACACGAGGTGTTTTAGTGGCTTTGCCTCCAGGCTGAGCACCCAAGTGGTCCTTCAGCAGAGCACCCCGAGTGTAGGGGGTGAGTGTGGGGCAGAGCGTGGAGAGCACGAGCACAGCCCTGCTCTGCTGCTGACGTGGTCTGCCGTGCTGGGGAAGTCTCTTGACCTTTCGTTCCTCACTTTTCTTGTGTTTAAGGTTGAACAGACTTAACCATCACTCATGGGTGTTGCAAGAATTAATTAATTACCATTTCTACCAATTTGAGGACTCGTAACCMTAAATAAACAAGAATTTAATCAGTTATTTTTCTTCGTATTTATGCTATAGGAAAAATCTACTCATTTATTTCCAAGCACATGACACACAAAAACTATCTTCACACTTCTGAGTGGAGCTGGGGCTTGATGCCAAGGCTTTTTTTTTCCCCTAGAGAATATGGTATACTCGTACGCCCAGATCGAATGGTACAACCTTACGGTTTCACTCAGGAGATGGAAATTTTTTTCTTACTGTGTTTTTGTACTTAGAAACTGTAAATACCAGGCGCTTCTCTTGGGTCAAATTCTTTGTCCTCATGACTGCACCCATTGCCAATGTCCTTTAGCATGGGAAGGACATTTGGAGTGGCTCTAACCGGTAAATGGGATGTCTTTTTTCCCCCATATGTTCTGCCATCTCTTTCTACATTAATTACTGCACTTAAAGAATCTGGGAATTAGGGAAGGAGAATGGAGAAAAAGTATAATAGGGGTGCTTATCACCTCTTACCGTCTTTCTTTTGTGTGCGGAGAAGCCCTTGAGTGTATTGATTTGGGAAGGAGGAGTAACTTGTGTCCCACACCTCGTGYAGCCCTACAGAAAGGCCATACAGTGCCCTGGTTTAATGTGGAACGTCGAGGCACAACGGAGCAAAGGAAGTCAGAGTTTGTGACTGTCTCTGCATTTGCCATCATAAGGGAGTTAATTCAGAGCTAAGGGTTTTTTCTTTTGTGCTTTAATTTCCTTTGTTTTAAGAAAGTATTTTTTAAATGAAGTGGGGGAGGAGAGTAATATGCCGCTGACATGCTTTGGGATCTAAGGCTCCTGTGGACCCCATAGGATGTCAATGGACTCATTAAGATTTAGCCAAGTTTTATGCATTATTCATAATATACATTCACAGCATGCACCCTAAAGACTGTCTCCTGTGAATGCTTAGTCAGAATCATTTGCATTCTGTATTATGGATCCATAATATAGAATACATTTAGCTACGTTTTGTGTATTATCCTTTACACTTATTTCCAGCCTTTACTGTTCTGGCATATGCAGCAAATGTGTTTAAACAATAGCATGCAGTTATGTTTTGTTGCGCCATAAAAACTAATGCATAATAAGGACCCTGATGAAAATTAATTATTGCATAAGAGCAATGGACAGGCTTTTTCCTCTTTGTAGCTTCAGTGACATTTTAAATTTACTTTTCTAACGTGTTTAAGAAGTGTTTTAAATTCTGGGCTGATATTTTGTAAATTTTGTGTTTCAAATACACACAAAAATCATTTTTGATGTGGAAGGTTGGCAGGTGATGAAACATCAAATTGAAGCTGAGATGCTTAATAATCAGAAGAGTCTTTTGCTGTGAGTTTACTCTAATCCTACGAACATTATTTCTGCTGTACATGACAAGACGAAAGAATCAACAAAACACCACATCAGAAAATTAATTCTCTTCTGTCATCTAAAGCATTGAAGCTCCTCTGTTTTCTTTTTCTCAGCTGCCAGTACATCATGGTGATGGGTCTGATCTCGGCTTTGCCACTGATCCACGGAGTGGCCCAGATGTGTTCCTTACACACCTCTGCCTTAGTGTCCCCATGGGAAATGGTGCTCCTTCAAATCCTCTATAGGAGCTGTCTATCTAGATTTACTCCTTCAGCACCCTGCCACTGCCAGCAGAGAACATTCCTGTGGGAAATACTGCTCTTGCAAGAAAATGGGGTTTCTTTTGGGGCCAAGTTGCAGTAGAGGGAAGACAGGGAGTTATGAGGATTATCTTCCTTTTGCAGGATTGGTTAAGGGATTGTTTTTTGTGAAGTGTCTTCCATTTTGGGGACCGTGAAAACATTTCTAGTTGCCAGACCGTGCACATGAAAACACCAGACAGGCAAAATCCGGGATCTTGTGGCATCTTTTGCAGATCCATTTCCTTTGGAGAAAGCCCCTGTATGTGTTCAGGAAGACATGAGGAACGTCAGCCTTTCATCCATGTGGGGGTGCTCAGGGAAGTGCTACAAGACTGTAGAGGTTCCAGGAAAGCTGTTGGGATGGTGATGTCCTTTTCTCAGGAGCCCGGCTCACACTGGGCAGCAGGGTTTCCTTGAGTCTAAATATACACAGTATACACAGAAGATACAGAAGTGAGTCACTACGTCAAGTTCTTTGCAAATGTTGTAATACTTGATTGAAAGCCAGTGCTTATCAAAACACTTCAAAAAGTCTTGATATCACATAAGATTGAAATGGTTTTTTTCCCATCATAGGCTTAACACAGTAGGATGTTTTGGCAAAGTATGGTTGAGAGGCAAATAGTTGGTATAAAATGAGTTTAAAATCCTAAAGATTTTTTATATTTACTTTTTTTCCACTAGGTCTTCAAGTTTACCTTTAGGCAGCACTCCTACATATGTGCCCTGAGGATACAGTAGAGAGTTAGGAAGGATTTTGCTGTGGCCCAAGCAAAGTGGAAACAAGGTATCCTTTGGTTCAGAACTGTCTTTTGAGCTCTTAGGAGAGTAATAYCTGACATACAAACATTTTATTGCATTTCTGTTCAAAAGAGATGACCAGTTTTTCACGAGAATTTTTTCACAGGAAAGTTCCAGCATGAACCCCAAATTAATCTGTGCATCAGAGATTATTAACTTGGTTTCTGCCACTTGCTTATGATGCATTGTTGGTCCATCTCACTGGTTGGACACCCACATTTGGGACCAGTGAGAACATGGTTTTGCCATTACAAATCAATGGAACAGGAACATAAACAAAGCTCAAAAAATCAAGACGTCAAAATACCCCTTTCAGATTCATGAATATGCTATATATAAGCCCAACTTCTGAGATTTCCTTTTATTCTCATGAATATCATTTACATTTGAGCAAATGCAAATTCATTTCCACTTCTGATGCTCTGGAAGCTGCTTCTGGAAAGTGAGTAGAATGTGGCCTTTAGTCCATCCCAGTTCAGGCCCCAGCGCTGCGTGTACAACCCTGGGATTTCCAGAGCATTCGGCAGTTCTGCTCCATCTGTTTTTCTTTTCAGCAATCTAAATTCATATTGTAAAATTTGCAGTAGTGCAATGAGCAGGGGGTTTGTTAGTGTTATTAGGCTTATGATGTGGAAAATAAAGAACTTGCTTCCTACTGTTTAACAAAATTTCTAGGAAGTTCCTAGCAGTTTTATTTAATACTTGCAACAGGCAGCTTTATCTTTCTAAATGATTTTAAACAGTCTTTCTTCAATGAACAGCTGTTTAAATTRGAACTAGGGTACATAGGAAATGAGCACTGTACATTAGCTGGACTCAAAAGGGATGGTAAGAGAGCTAATTTCTGTACCTCCATGGTATTATCTGGCCTAAAAGAGCACCTCTATATTAGGTTTCAATTCGTGACTTCTCAGGTGCTGTGTTGCCATTATTAATAATTATCCTATAGAAGCAGTGGTTTGAACAGATAGATTTTAAAGGGTTTCACTGGGTTACCTACTGTAATGTTATTCCATTTTACAGATGGAAAGGTTATGGGGTTTTACTTCTGATTCAGTTCATCACAGGAAATCCAGACTTTGCAGTTAGCTGGGACTGTTGTACACTTTGTTCTCTTGGTATTCTCTCTGTCCTTTGTCCAAAATCATCTGCATAGTGTTTCTGTCCATCCCTGGTGTTAAAAAGTCTACTGTCAGAACTCTTACGCATCGTGGGATTTTAAAAGTAATAGATTCTGATTTCTTTTTTATTAGCCCTGGTTCTCAGTCTTTATAGTTCACGGTCTTTAACTTTCAACRCTAAAATTCAGCACTTCAAAAAAAAAAACCCTGAGATTTTCATATGATCACAAGCATTGAGGCTTTAAGGAAAGCACCAGGTACTCCGAGACAATAGAAAAAGTTCATGGGTGTTTGCAACCCTGGAACTTCCTGGAATACACGATTAAAAGGGGCCACAAAGACTCTCAGGTTATGTGTTCCTCCCACACAGAAGACCTTTCACCTTGTGGTGCTTCATGGGGTGCATAATATCCAAAGGAAAAAAGTGAGACTGTACCTGTCATATTCACGTTCTCCATACAGTAGATTTGGGAGCAGAGGGATACTGGGAACGATGAACTGCATTTAATGAAGGTAATACTTCTGTTCATTCTGTTAGATAAATTTATCCGAAGAATAATTTTCCCAAAATTTTAACTGAATTACCCAGAATTTAATTGAAGAAGAGGTACAAATTTGCACAGATTTCTGTACTGCRAATTGCTCAGCCACTCTGACAGACTCTGAAGATCTGTGCCCGTGAAAGGAGTATTCCTGTTTAAATCTGCCCCTTCAGCTGGTCTTTGTTTGTATCATCAGGAGGGCAGAGAGGAGACCCTCCTCTYGTGCTTCCCTGTTCCCTTCCTACAAGAGCTTCAGAAAGCCTTCATGCTCAGCCAGCAGGACTCTTCACTTCCCAGTGGACTAGGCATTGTCAATATTCTGGGTTTTGTTACTTAAATCCTCAGGTCTCTCATGTGAGTCTGTTCAGAAGTAGTTTTCTCTGCTGTTTTTCTGTAATGCTTTCTGTGCGCATACAGATTTCTCCTAGGAATCGCACCAAAATTCTTCCACCCCTTTTCTGGTGATTGCTAGTTAAGCTTGAAGTCGTGTTGGGGCTTGCAGTCCTTACCAGGCTGTTCCTTCACCTCTGCTGCATTTCATCCTCAGACAATTAGCAAGGTGTACCGTAGCCTGCCTGTTATTTATTCCTGAGTTTAAAAACCTAAACTTGCTATTCACCATCTTCTCACTTTTGCCAGCTTTGCAGCAGTGGCACTGCTCTGATCTTGCTGGTTTATTTTAGCTCTTAGACCATTTTGTAGTGATGGATGAAAAAGCAAAGACGAGTTTAAAGCTACATTCATTCATCTCTTTGTTATTTTAATGCTAAATCCCAAGGATAAATATTATTGTTATATTACTACTGATTAAAATGTACAAGAGAAGAGTCCTGTTTTGAAGATCAGACTTCTTTACCGAGTAGAGGGGATGACAGCCCTGTTGAAAAGGGTAAAAGCTGAAGAGCCTGGTAGGTATGTCCGTTTTAAATGTGTGCCATGTGTGCTGAGGGTGACTTGGTTCACACAGAATATTTGCAGTCAAGTCAAAAATAGAACTCATAACTTGCATGCTTGTGCTTCCTCAGCCCAAACCCTTCAGAAACAAGTCTCCACGTTACTTAAAAAGAGCAGAACTGAAACATGGCCKCTGGAGTTCGCATCAATTGTCTGTTGATGGAGAGGGAGAGTGGGTTGAAAGGCAAGGGACAAAGAGTGGGACAATATATTGGGAGGCTTAAGCAGATGTTGTGAGTGCTGTACCTGCCCTGCTTTGTAGTACTTTGGTCTTCACTGGTGTCAGTCCAGCCTCTCCTTCAAGTCCTGGATTAATACAAATATTTTAAAACCAGTGCTACTACAGTGATGGTGTATTAATCTATTCCACCTAGGACTAGGGATTATATGTAGTAAATAAACTGCAGACAACTGCAGTCTTGCTTGCAGCTGGCTTGTTTCCTAAATATTAATACTAATACTACACTGAAAAAGTAAAACAATTTAAAAGAACTGGTTGCAAAATCTGTACAGGTGTAAAAGTTAAGCATATGGCAGAGAGGAGATTGCCAATGAAAATGACAGATGATTAACATTCATTAAAACKTTCAATTAACACCTTGAAAAATTCCATAAAATAATACTGCATGTAAATAATGTGTGATTTCTCCAAGCATTCTTCTACCTGTTTTTAAGGGAAAGGAAGAGTGAGGGAGAGAAGAGGGAAAGTCTATTCCAAAAGTACTTACTACTAAGAATTTTTTAGCCGTTGGTTTGTTTTGGAATTCAATGGTCTAGTGATGAATAAATCAAGTTTGAGCTGTCAGTATGGGAAAAGATTTGGTCTGGATAAAAGTTAGTCCTGGATTTCCTTACCCATATTTTTATAGTGAGCATGAGAGAACCACTGACAAACTGCAGGGCAGTGTGAAGGATGCTCTGATCAGTTGGTTAATTACAGAGATTAGTACATGACAGGAGTGGCTGTCCTGCCTTGTCGTTTCTCATTGCTGTCAGCTTCAGCAGGATCTCTCAACRTTATGGAGAATTCCAAGTCTGTGCCTTTTCCTGTTGGTGCATACACATGAACTAAGGAAGAAACCTTTGTCTTGTCTAAGTAAGCTTTATGACAGTGAATTAAAAAGTCAACATTAAGAGCTGACTTAGTTCTTAATGTCAGCTGTTAATTAAAAAAAAAGCTTCCAAAATCAGGTATGCCCTCATCTGCTTGTGTTACTGGAGGGAAAGAAACATCTTTGTTTTGTCAAAGAGGTGTGTGGTTTAAACAATGCGAGTAAATTCGTGTGAATATAACCTATAGATTCCCTGGTACTTGAGATTGGACTTGTTTATTTGAGAAAGCATCCATTGACACCAGCATGTACAATCTTTTTTTTCTTTTTCATTAGTGAGCACTTCTGTAGTCCTGGCTGGACTCAAGTGCTGCAGAGCTCTGGGATTCTGAAGATCCAGACTTAAGGCTTAATTTCATYTACTCCACTCCTGTTTGAAGTTCTTGCATTCGTTCCTTCATCACCTTTATCTCCTCTTCATAGTTAGGTCCAGTCAAGGCATGAGTGTGGCATTTTAAAATATAACCTCCCTCCTACCCTCCCATTTCCTTCCTTTTTGAAATACTAATTCATAGGTTAAGAGTGACACCAGCTTCGTGGATTGGCCTAGGTCCATTATGCTTTGGGCTGCCTCCATAGTGGAAAGCTTTGAGTCTGTATTTTTCTTGGTCCTTGTGGTGTCCCTGTGATGGTTTTGTGACACATTTTGGATTTTGGCAATTCAAAAGCTTGACTACTAAGCAGATAGCATGGCAGAACTGTGTCTGGAGGGTGATTTTTCTATAAAATGCCATTGGGTTGTGTACTTTGTGCCCTGGGTTGTTGGTTTGTGGGTGTCAGAGGATGAAAGGTCTGCCAGAAAGGTTGAAAGAGCCAAATTTGGCATTCCGTGTGGACACAGTCTTTGTGTAGCATGCATGCTGGGATAAACTCTCCTGTCAGACTGCTTCCCCTTGGAGCGTCCTCACAGTTTGTTCCAGAAAGGAAAAGGGAGAAAACTTGGTGGTTTTTTTCAGTGTGGACAATCAGGCACCTCAGTACAGGAGTAAAATATGAAGTGACCTAAATAAATTGTGTGCACACATCCACCCTTCCAGTTGGAGACTAAATGAGACAGCTGGGTTGGAGAGACAGCATCAATTTTAGCAGACTTGCAGAGGGCCTCGACCTCTCCGTTCGSTCCTGGGGACCCCCTGCATTGGGAAGCACAATGTAGATGAAGGGGTACAGTTAAATAAAGTTATAATTAGAAGCAACAGGAGGGAAAAGGAAAATCTGTCAGTCTGCTATCTTTTGGCAWTTGACTGCTCTTGGATTGCTGTTTTCAAAAGTGATCTGCAGTGGCATCTCTTGGCTTCCAGGAAGGCAATGGGAATTTTATAACTGACGTCAATGGGAGCAGAACGAGACTGATGTTAAGTGCTTTTTTTATAACCGTGTCCCTMGTGTGCAGTCAGTTTCATTGTTTTCCCTGATATTTTTGTGGGTGTTACATAGATCAAGAAGGAGAAAATAGTACTTAAGAAAGACAAGTTGTGATTGTGAAACCACAAAACTGTGAGAGAGGCTSTGGGGGGCAGCTGTGGGGCTCCTGAGTGCTGTTACTTAATGTTACCGATTTCAGTAGGTTTCAGTATCACATATTGCTTTGAGCACCTTTCCTTCCCAGAGGACATCATCAGTAAAGTCCACCCTCTCTCAAACAAGAAAATCCAGAGCAGCTCTACTGATGAGCTCGTGATTTGCTGCAAGTGAGAAGAGTTCAGCCCTTTGGATTCCAGTTTGTATTGGCCACCTGAAGCCTGACACCACTCCTAAGTTCATGCATTTGCCATGGGACGTAGAAAGAATACATATTTTCCTGCGGCATTCTGACAGGCTGATCCATGGTGAGACCTTTACAGGGTGATGTCTACTCTCCCTTGATCCGTGTCTGACATCCACTAACATGGATGGCCGAGATAGGTGTGTGTGGAAGTGCTTTTCAGACCCAAGACTTGCTTATCATAGCACTGAAGCTAATCTCTTCACTCTGCTAAGGTCAAGGTTGAAAAATGACTCCAAAGAGCAAAGAAAGGGAAGACAGGTTTGAAAATGGATACAGGGAGAACAGACAAAATATGCTGCTGTAAATGCTGATTTGTAATCTCTCCCTTCCTCTCTTGCCRTCGCTTTTTCTTTCACTGTCACAGGTTATTCATTAAGTATTTATTGAAATACATGGTAAAAAGAATTTGTCTAACAGTTGAATTGCTGATTTTGGATTAGGTGGATTTAAATTTGGAGAATTCATATTCACCAAGTGTCTGGGGGTGAGGTCAGAAGTTCCTCCCTTACAGCATGTATTCTCGCTTGCTGCAATAGAGTTCTGTTGGGGTGTGGGGAAAAAATTGTGGAATGTGGGACAAAAAAGTGATTAGGCCCATCAGCCTTTGCCCCATCTCCAGGGAATTGCTTTTTAGGGCAATCAGGAGAAATCTGTCTGGAATGTAATGGCATTTGTTGAGCAATCCAAAATTTGCCCTTGATCCTACAAACTGCTCTTGGGGTATTTAACAAGAAGAAAAAAAAAAAACTGAGCTAACCTGTGTTGCCTTTGCTTTTTTGCCTCTCTTTGAGCAAGGAATAAGAGATGCTTGACACTGGCAAGAGTCTGTCATGTAGTTATGTTGCTGTTTGTAATTGCATAGTTTAAAAATTTTTAAGGGATAGTCTTAGTACAGCTAAGTTAGCGGATGCAGTAAGCCTGTTTTTCAGTAGTCAGGTACTATAATATGTAATTCAGTATATTTTGAATTTATAAATTTATAAAATATTCAAGAAGCCTTGCACTGAAAACGTTGATTTCATGGATCTATGTTTTGTGTATTTCTTTGTGTTTTAATCTTTTAACAATACTAGCTAAAAGAACCCCCTCTCTCTTTGCCTCAGTGTTGTCTTCTAGTATAAAGAAATAATAAGGTTTTTGTGTGTAGGTGTACCATCTTTATATCTACTCTGAAAACCTTACATGAAAAGAGCACTAAAAGGATGATTAAGTGCAGTAGATTTGTAAAAGTGGACTCTTTAAGGCAGCATTTAAGTGTGTAAGATGAGATAACTTCCTGCTCCAGAGCTCATTTAAAATCATACCTATGAACTCCTGACATAAGAAGAGTGTGTGACTGCTGTACTGCAAAGACTGCAGTCATTTCACACCTCAGCAGCCCCTCAGGTGAGTGTTTCTGTCTACCTGTGGTGGGTTTTTCTTCAAACTGAAATATGTGTGTGTTAAGTGCCCAGTTGTGCAAGTTGTTTTGCAAGAGGAGAACCTTTAYGGGTACTCCTGTAGCAGCATGGGAGTCGATGAGGCTTTGCATGCAGCCGTCTGCCAGTCTTGAAGTCTGGCAGGACTTCAGCCCAACTCCTCTGGCTCGTGATCTGAGAAGAAAGAGTTCACCCCTCAGTCATGAGGAGGCTGGTTTTTTTCTGCTGTTGTATATATAAAGCCTGAGATTGTCTTTGTTCAAAAAGAATTTTGGTATTTCTTGTCTTTGGAGCATACCATGTCCTAGCATCATCCAAGTTTAGCAGAGCATTTGCTTTCAATGTTGGAAAGCCAAAGCTCTTGTAAAGATTTTAAATTATCTGATAATATTTAATCAGTTCATAGACTGTGCGTGCTTGAATAGTAAGCACTCCTGAAGAGCTTGCACCTTTGAAAGAAAAAAAGTGAAGTACACTGATAATATTGCAGAGTGTGGAGAGGTTTAAAATTATTGGAGCACTTAATTTTTTCTATAATTGCTTCAATTTGAAGGGAACTAGGCAAAATACCAAGCTGAAAATGAGTTGCATTAATCGAAAAATTCATCAGTCAGAAAGTAGGATTTAAACCAAAACGCCCAATTAGAACAACAAAAAAAAAAGAAAGACACTAAACATGTTGGCATTAAAGCTTTAAAGTGATGAGCCTTCTATTCCTCTGTGTTGGCTGTTGAGAGAATATTAGAATAGTTTCACACATCCATTTCACTGGAAACAGCAGAGGAGCTAAGGTGGAGTTGGAAGCACCTTGCTTGGAAAGTAAAGCAGTGCACAGGGAAACCCTGGCTCCTTGTGATGTACCACCGTGGATAACAATCAAATGTGAGCATAGATCAGCTAAAGGTTAATATCTTTTTATAGTAAGCTGACAATAAGATAAAAAATTTAACACCACTGTGGATACCTTATGGCGGGTAAAAAGCTTTTTGGTACTATGTAATTATATTTCATAATGATTTGATGAGCCTTATTTAAAAAAAAGAAAAAGTTGTATCACTTGAAAGGTACCACAAAAACCAAAGCAAAAATGAGGCATGTTGCTGCAGCTCAAAGCTTTTTGAAATTTTCAAGTCAGTAAGTTTACCATTCAAAGTCAAATTTGGCTAATAGTCTGTTTTTCTGGTCTGACTTCTATCTGGCATAAGCAGTGATTGTTACTAAACAAGGGAGAGCAAAAAAAGAATTTATTTTTGAAAGAGGATGAAATACTAATAATGCATATTATATTTCACTGGAATTTAGTAGCTGCAAATGAGTCTTGACCACATATGGTTTCAGTACAGCACAGGGTCGGTTTCCATACACCAGGTTTCACTGAGTTTTTGGCACTCACGACAGACACCCAACTTTCAGTATGTACAGAGTCATCTTTGAATCCGTGGGACAGCACATGGGCTTATGGACTTGCATATCTTTCTCAACCTTGTTTACCCTTTCTTTGCCATTATGCAGAATATTTCCGATGCTGTACTTTGGAAGGAYGTGGACAACTCAAATTAATTCTTTAGTGGATCATGAGTGGAGAAAAGCAATGCACTTCTGTTTTATTTAAAGTCTAATAATATAATGGCCACTTTCAAAGGTTTGTACTCCTTTTGTTCATGCAGGAAAACGCTGTGTTTTGCGTGTGGCCCTGTTGGCAGGACTGGGCTGGGCCCACGGCCCTTTCCAAAATGGCCGAAAGGCTTGAGGGAAGGAAAACTGCACCCAAGCCCTTCTGTTTCTTTGCTGGGCAACAATAATCTGACTTGCAGTAGAAAGAACTCTATGGCTTGAATGCAAAGTGATGTCTGCCTCAGAATTTAATAAAAGTATTTGTAGCCTTGGCCCTCACACGTGTCTGCCAGGAGATGCCCATTGTTGGTCGTGGTGGTGACAAGAGCAGAGAGGCTGGGCAGAAGCAGCACGTGTGTGCCTCACGTCAGAGCAGCAGATGAAGGGGACATCTCTTAGCTGATAAAAACAAGGGGCCTGCAGGAGTTGTAGCCTTCTCCTCACAGCTCCTTTGCCCCTCATCTGTGAAGTTTTGGGAGGATTTGAGCTGCGTGCCTCATGCAGAGCTGCGTGTGCCTCGTGCGGAGCTCCGTGGAGATGGAATAARGCAATTAGGTTGGAGGTGGGCAGTGGTGAAGCCTGTGCAGAAGAGGGTTGCTCTGTTTTTGGAAAGATTTTCCTTCTGCTCTTCCAAAAGCACTGGTTGCTTCGCAGGTGATGCCACTACCTTCAGATGAGCTCAATGTGGGCTCTCAGACCAAGGAGCCAATTTGTGAGGCAGATTAAAGGAAAGCACTTGTAACTGTGAAAACAGCCTGTGGTCAGGTGTGTTTTCTTAATACCCTGCCTTATTTACTTAGAAAGGATGACAGWTAATTGCAATTTTGTAGCATTTCTCCAAAGAAAGGCATGAAGGATCAGATTTTTGAAAAAAGTTGAGAGTTGCTTTGGTCAGGGCTGAATAAACTTCCCTGGACCACTGTTGACATTGTGTATGAATTTCTRTCACACCTGTTTTGCTGTATGAGCCTCCTCAACTCACTAGCCCACACCTCTYTTGTGGTGTCCCCTTGTTGTGCCACATACACCTCAAGTTTTCCTCATTCTGATCTTTCAGCTGCAGTCTAGCCTGCCACAGGTAGTAGGCAACTATTGACCTGAGCTAATACTGTGAGAAATGACTTTTACTATTTTTCTGTGCTTTTTCCCCCGCTCAGAAATGTGAACAACAAATATTAACGATTTCAAATTCTAAAATACTTGATTACCACTACAGATGACCCAATTGCATGTCAGATTTTTATGTCTGATACTCTGCTTCCCTTCATTTCTTCCCCCTTCTTTTTTTACCGTCCCTCTTGCTGCTGGTGATACTAATCATCCTGAGTAGCACACATAATCTGCACGTTGCTGTTCTGGAAATTAAGACTTTAAATGGTCATAGGTTTTGGTTTTTTCCGCTTTTCTCACTTGCACTTTATCCTGTCTTCAGTGCTTGATGAAAAGAAGGGAGAGGAGCGCCAGTGATGGTTGGCTATATTGCAGTTCCACTGCATTTTGATTAACCTTAGGCTCAGTTTGCTGAGTGTATCCACTCATCAAGGTGGATACAAACTCAGAGAAATGAAATGCCAAGTGTGTTTTTTGAACGAAATTTGCTCTTCTCTTTTTGTATTGGAAACCACCAGTTAAGCAATGGTGATGGGAGAGGGGAGAAGAGAAGCTGCTCCCTTTTGAAAGTGTTTGCGTATTTTTAGATTAATTTTTATTCTTCCACCACTCCGTGTCTAGTATTATTGGAAAGAATTGTTTTGCAATATGCTTATTTGAATAATAAAAGTTACTCTTTTTTACTTCTCAGTGAATGTTACTTGTAACTCTTTTAAGAGTTACAAAGCCGGCTTGGGTGATCTGTTACCGTCTCTCCTGTGTTATGTGTCTGTAAGATATCCGTGAATACCTGTGGACATTTCCTAAGGTTTTACCTCCTCTGGAAATAAGTATTTTGGTGGAAATACACTAGTGAATCCCAAACATTTTGGTCATTAATCCTCTCTTACCCTGCTTTACCATCCCTGTGAGGGATGCAAGGGCTCAGGCACCAAGGGCTTCCTGCATGTACTCTTGCGGCTCTGTGTGGCTGGTGGGGAGTGGGACCAGGCTCGTCTGTAGTGACTTCGTGGAGTCCATAGCTGAAATGGATGGTCTGGCTTGCTTTATTTTGAATGCAGATATGGATTGTTTTCATCCACACATTCATTAATCTCTCTGAGCCCTGCCAAGCTCTTTGAGCTACTTTCTCAACTTAATTAYGTGTTGCAGAGTGTCTGGATCTTTTTATAGTTCTTGAAAAAAGTGTTTTAATTTTAAGTGCATTGTATGACATTTAACTGTGTGCCTGGTGTTAAGAAAAGGGGTAAATATGAACAAATGATCTCTGCACTATATACCATTTTGCATTAATGCCCACTGTGAGCTACATTTTTTTCGGGATGTCACGTAAACTTATCCCACACTTCCAAGTATGGGAATGAGAGGAAAGAGTTTCTTTCCAATTTGTCCATTTTAAGATAGAATAATCAGAACAAGCACCACTGGCAAACATTGTTTTTRAAACAGGGGGCTCAGTCCACAGAGKATTTCRTGGGAAGTCCTGYCAATTCTTTTATTTCGGCAAGGTACAATTATGGTACAGGAGTCCTTTTTCCAKCTTTTTCAACAAATGAGGAATGATTGTGGACTCCTTCAAAGCACCTGGGAATAGTAGCTCAGAAAAGCAAGGGGTTCTGAATAGRCTTGAACTTTTCCAGGGGGCTGAGATTTTACTGGAAAGTTTTAAGTTTTCTGCAAAGTAATGAAGGTTTATAGCATATTTTGCTAGCTACCAATCTGTTTTGGGATCAATGGACTGAAACTGAAAGATWCAAACTACACCTGTATAACCACTTTAAAGTGATACCAGAATGGGATGTCACAGTACAGAGCAGTTACACAGCCCTTTTAGAGCTTGACAGTTGTGTGAGGAGCCAGAGCAAGGGACTGATGTGGCTGCAAAGTAATGTTTAGTTAGTTTTTTAATCACACATAAGCATCAGCTGAGGTTCCTCGGAACCTGTGTATTTCTGTGACCCTATGGAAGCGGTTGTGGAACTGCAGCATCTCTTTTTAATACCTGTCTCAGTTGGTTTGGGTTTTTGTTTTTTTTCTCCCCAACTGCAATGTCTAAAGAAGTTGAAGGAGGGAATTTAGCAGTCAGAAGGATAAAAACACGGATTCTGCTTGTACAGTTTCCTTCTTGGAGAAGAAAGCCATCCTGCATAAGTGAATTGGCTTCTCCCTGCCCTTACTGCAGCTGGGTGGTGTGTGGGGAAGATAGCAAGTCCATAGGTACTGGTGCTGTTTGGAGCTGCCCAGCAGGAGCTGTGGATGCTTGCTTTGCATTGATATATGAGGCTGAGACTTTGGGGGAACCTCATTGTGGGGCTTTATTCTGTCTCGAATGTACAGTTTTACTTGGATACACCTTGGGGCCAAGCATGGACTGGTATTTTTATACAACTGTGCAACTCTTTGTCACAAGAAGTTATGGATGGTCTAAAGTGTAACTGTGTTAGAAAGCGAATGGACAAGTGGATGGAAGAAAAGTCCATCAGGGATGTTGAATACAAACATGTAGATACAGCCTTGAGGCTCTGTCTTGGAATACTTGGGAAGTCTGTGACCTAAAGTTTGCAAGAAAGATACATCCAAGGGAGCCAATCACTCTCTCTCTGATTCTCTTCCACAGTCTCTCTCTGGGTATATGTTCCTAATTATTGCCAGAGAAGGGAATGGATGGGCTTTTTTTCTGACTGTGTATGACTTTTTGTACAACCTCTTGAAGTCCTTCTGAAATCTGCTTTATATGGTTGTGAGAACTGGGGAGTGTAGCTGAACTGCTGATACTCTTCATGGTGAGAATTTGCTACTTGGAGTTGAAATAGCTTTGAACTACTTGATGACGTGTACTGCCAATAAAAAAACCAAAAAACAGTGTACTAAATGCCATTGTTATCTTTTATTATTAGACTTATGTTTGCAGAACCAGCTGTCATTTTAAAGCAAACTGAGAACTTGACTGCTTAAGTCAGAGTCCATTAAAATGGGCTAAAGACTGGATATCCTGCATCAGGCTGCTTGCTGTTGTACTCAAGTGTGCTCAGGTATGAGTACTGTTCCTCTGAGACCTTAATAAAACTGAGGTGAGACTTTATAAGGTTCTACTGTGTAAAACTGATCCACAAAACTGACTGTGCAGCAGGGAAATACTGATAAGGGATTCATGATTGTACTTTTAGTAGCCTTTGTAAACAACAGGACAAAACCAAAGCTAAACTAAATTTTTTTTTTTAATTATCCTTTATGTTCCCCATTTTAAATGAGCTCTTACAGTATTTCTTAGGAATTAAAGGTCCAGATCTTGCAGTTAGGTCTCTGGTTTTGCAGGGCTAAAATCAGCAGGGCTCCAGAGCAGCAAGGGGTTTGTCCCCTAGGATCCAGCTGCAAGCCTGGAAGCAGGCTTTGTTTGTGTGTTGGTCTCAGTTGCTCTGGATGGGAGCCAGAGTTTCGCCTCTGCTTAAGGGCAGAATTGTTCTGTCAGGCCTTCTGGTGGTGCAAAAAGCTGCTGGGCTGTGTGCTCATCTGGTAGGTTTTAAACGTAGAGTGCAAATCAAGTTAGTGTCCCTAACTTAGTGAGTCGACTTTTCCTCCTGAAGCCTGGTCTTATTCATTTTGAAGTTCATACTCACACAGAAGTTAGTGACAGAGCCCTTCTCCTCCGTGAGCAAGACCTGGTTTCAAGTGGCTTCGTTAGGATGGTGTGTGCTGCTTTATGGGCTGTGGGATTTGCATAGCCCTGTTTGTTTAATCTTGTAGACTWGTTATGGGCTTACATTCCCTTTCAATGTCTGTCTGGTTTGTTTTCTCAAAGTGATGGGCAGGCCTTTCCCAAACAACTCTGATCCTCTAATTGATCTGGTTTTGGAGCTCACATTGAATTCAATAGATGTTCTGAGCATGGAACAATTACAGGACCAGGACAATGTCTATTTAAGTTCAGTCAAGTCATAGAAAAGTGTCTTTTTTCCCTCCTTACCAGCAGGAAATTGATTTCATGCTTTTCAATCTCCCCATATATTTATTAAACTATTATTTATTCATTTAGTTACTTTCTTATTTAATTTTATAACCAAATGTGGCTGTGGTCTTCAGAAGGAAGAGTGGAAAACACTTGGATTTTTTTTCCCCTCAAAAAGTACGTATATTCTTGCCTCTTTTTTAAGGTACAATGCTGCTGTGCACCTTGGAACAAAAGTGGCTAACAGCTCTCAACAATAGGAGTGGGAATAATGGCAGGGGTAGAAAAGACATGAAGAGTTTTGAAAAGCAATATTCTTCAACGTTGGGAAAGTAATAAAAGGTCAGAACAAAGCGCAATAGAAAAGCCATTATGAAGGGAATGGGCAGAATTCTGGTTTTATGTTGATGTCAAAGCTTTGGATTTGTTTTCTTCCCATTCTGACAAGTTTTATTTAGTTTAATTCAGATTATTATTATTATTTGCCTTAATGCATGCAGCTTTACTAGATGTGATTTTAAAGGTGCACAACTGTAAATGGCTAGGTTTGAGAGACTTATTTCTCTTTCCTTTTCATTCAGAACCTTCTGTATAATGAATTCTTAACCAAGAATTATTGTTTAGTATTATTTACTCAGAGCCAGGCCATGCTACTGACATACAGACTGAGTAGCACCATACTCTGCTGTTAGCCCTGCTAATGATTAAAAAAATTAATGTACAGCTGAAGAAGGTTCAGAACAGGTATCAATGCTGGAATCCATCCTCATTTCCTTTTGGTTTTGACCTAAGAAAACAATTTTGATGGGATGCTGATGTAAAGCACAGTCCTCCTCTTCCTTTTTCCCTTCCCTATATGTAAAAGCAGCAAAGTTGGCCAATGCAATTTAAAATCAGCATCTTTCAGGTAGATCTTTTTTCCGGCTATATCACTGGTTGTTCAGCAGCTGCTCAGTCAATATGTCCAGGTGGCCAGTAACTCAGCCTGTTTCAAATCTAAATAATGTGTACTGGCTACATGTGGGGAGAGCCTGGGTAGCTCAAGTTTATTTCCTCTCTATTGCATTTCTTTTTTTTTTCATCGTTTTCATTTCTCCCAGCCATGTCTGATAATAAGATCCCACTATAGATAGTGCTGGAAGTCTGGGAGGTCTAYAGAAGTGTCCTCCCAGAGCTGTTAAAGACGGATTAGACATCCATTTCAGCAAACAAATAGAACCCTGAACTGGTCCCCCCAGGTGGTTTTATCCAGACATCTTTTTTCTGAATTTTTTAGAGCTGTTATCAGAGGTTGTTTCTGGTCTTGTTTTGTAGTAGGGGATGGTGATTTAAAAGCACTCTTTTCTCTCTGCTGTTATGGTATTAAACACTAAAGCTCTCGTTTACCTCAGAGGCAGATGAACTTCGCTGCAGGAAAATGCCTGGAAATCCCCATCCCAGAAGCCCAGTGATGAGCCCCATATGCAATCCACCACTGCCACAGCAGAGGTTAGTCTCAAATATAAGCAACAGCTGCTCAAAAGATGCAGGTCCCCAAATAAACAACTTTCTGCTTCACCATTTCCTCATCCACTATGCACAGGGAGGAGTTTTCTTTTATATGTCTTCATTTGTTTTTGCCAAGTGCACTTAGCAGATGAGAGAGCACCCTTCCTTTCCTTTAGTGGATGTCAGTGTTCTGAAAAATGGACACAAAATGTATTTGGATGCTCTTTCAGGTCCAGAGGTTGGAATTTCAAATAATTGTAATTGAAAGTTTTGCTTACATTTTGAATTAAGTTTACCTTTTTCCTTTTGCATTTTTTAATTTGAAATTGTTAGACTAACATGTTTCTTGAAAATCATTTTGCCACTGGGAAAAGGAAATGTTTTCAATATTTATATCTAATTGAAAACTGGCTTATCCTTTTTCTTTCCTTTTTTAACCTCTCCAAACATGTACTTTTCAGATTCCTTCTGAGCTGTCTCAATTTCCCCTATGCCCTTTCTGCTTGACTTTGTTAGCGTGGTACATTCCTTTTATGGAGTTCTACATTTTTCATTTTTTGTCCTTCAGTGGATTATTCAGATGGGATTTTTGGCTGCCTCACTCTGGGTACCAGTGTGTGCTGTCATCTCTTTCCTGGGAAACTGGGCTTGTGTCCTTCTTCCCCTAGGGAGTCAACATGGAGGATCAAGGTACAAAGTTGTCCCTTGCCATAAGCAGGGCTCTGCTGCAAGCAGGCCAGAGGAGACTTTTTTCTATGTCTTTTTTCTATTCTACTCGATAGTGCTGGGCATTTGTTGGAATTTCTCAGCTGAGGGGGTGCTGAACTGTGTTCCTGGGATTCTACACTTGTGTGCTTCAGGCTCCCACAAGTTTTGTGTGCAGTGGTGCTTCTCTGTGCACTTCATACCTTTCAGGAGGGTGAAGGTATCCCAATCCAACACTTAAAACATTGAATGAGCGTAGCAGGAAGAACATGTCCTTTCAATATAATGAAACAGTGGGTAGCATTCCTGATTACGAAACTGGAACCAGCAAAAGGAGTGAAAGAGTAAAATAAACCTCTAGATTATTTGCAGCCTTTTGGTATCTGAAAGGAGCCTACAAGAAAGATAGAGACTATTTACAAGGGCCTGGAGTGACAGGACAAGGGGAATGGCTTCAAACTGACAGAGAGTAGGTTTAGATTGGATATTAGGAAAAAATTCTTTACTGTGAGGGTGGCGAGAGTTGCCCAGAGAAGTTGTGGCTGCCTCATCCCTGGAAGTGTCCAAGGCCAGGTTGGATGAGGCTCTGGGCAACCTGGGCTAGTGAAAGGTGTCCCTGCCCGTTGAGGAGGGGTTGGAAAGAGACGATCTTTAAGGTGCCTTCCAACCCAGGCCTTTCTATGATTCTGTGATTTTGTGCTGATATTCACAGCCTCCTCTTTTGTTGCAATGTGCCAGGGGAAGTTCAGGTTGGACATTAGGAAAAGTTTCCTCACTTGGAGGGTGGTCAGTCCATGGAACAGGCTCCCCAGGGCAGTGGCCATGGTACTAAGTGTGTCAAAGTCCAAGAACTGTCTGTATGATGCTTTTAGCCCATGATTTAGTGTAAGGTAGCCCTGCAAGGAGCAGGGAGCTGGACTCAGTAATCCTTATGAATCCCTTCCAGCTTGAAATGTTCTGTGGTCCTGTGAGTAGTTCCCAAGCTGATGTGAGGGCTGACAGCCTGACCCCCACTGTACCATAGCCCTAGAAAACTCTCTTGTACTTCACCTTTGCTCTGCTTTCCCGTCAGAGGGGGTCACCTTTCGCCGCTCCTTCTGCAGAGGGCTCTGCGTGGATCATCTGCTGTTCCATGCAGGCACAGTGAGTGGGATCTCTGCTTTCCGCATCCCGCAGGCTGCTCTGAGTTTATGGTCCCTCTGTGGTCTTTAACTGGCACACTGATCCCAGCTGGAAGAGTTTACTTGCTGTTTACAGTGTGTTCCGGAAGAAGTATTCTTTGCACATACATGTTAGATCTTCATAGGGATCATGTTATTTCCTAATAAGATACAAATGATAGGCTTGGTGCCCATGCCCCTCTGCCTTTCTTCAATCCATCCTGTTCCACATATCTTTTTTCCTTTCTTTTGTTGCCATCATGTGTCAACTGCATACTGTAGCCATTGCTGTCCATAATGCATTGTTATAAAGCAATTAACTTGTTATGGAGAGTAGGATAAAGAGGATTAAACAAATTCCAAGCATATGGCCACTTGCTTGGGCAGGTTTCAATGCAGTCCTACCAATATCAAGAAACACAAAATAACACTGCAGCAGAGCCTGCTTTGCCACAGGGAAACCCTTGCAAGCAGAGCCAGTCAGAGTGAAATATTCTTGATAGCTGTTTCTATGTTTTAGTTTAAATAAATAAACCAAGGTTGGAAACCCAGTTCTGTGTTGCAAACATTCTTTGTGGCAGTGTCAATTATGAATCTTTTTTCCTAATCCAGTCATGAGCATTTTAATCTTTCAATAAASCATGATTCACTACAATGGACATAGAAGCCAAAAACATAGTTGAAATTGTAGAGCCATCACTGAAGGCTAGAGTTACTGCTTTAATTTATGGTTTTATTCCCTGACCCTCCCCTGAGATTATTCTGTTTTCTGTCTTTGTCTCTCACTTTTACAGGTTTACTTTTACAATTAAGTAAATTGTTATTCTGCACTGCCTACTTCAAGCATTGCAGGAAAACTTACCTTGGGTTTTTAATACATTGAGATGAGTGATTCTTAATCTAATTGCAATTTGTTTAACTTCATGTCCAGTTTAGAGCTTTGAACTTGTTGTAAAACGCCGTATAAAGTACTGGGTGTTCTTGTACTTCCTAATTCTGTCTGGCATTTACAACAATTCTTTCACTATCTGTGAGGGTACAGCTCCTAACTGTGCCAAGACAGACTTAGAGTTTGATCCACTCCTTTGCTGTGAATAGGAGTCTGTCCATGGGCTTCACTGGGAGTTGATTCAGACTCTTTTTTGCTTCACCTCTACAAACTGAATTCCAGGCCATTCTCCATGGTAAAAATCTTGGCAGTATTGAAGTGAATGGGATATTTGCTGTGGTATTCAAAGGAGCCAGGATTTCAGCTAGAATATTTAATATCTCACAATTCAAAATAACCTATTTTCAGTCCTTGGATTTGACTTGGACATTTTGCTTTGAAACAGACACAGGAGATTAAGGTGAAATAAAATTTCCATATTGAAGCTTGATTAAGGTCAGAGTTACTATTGGATACTTGGTGTTAACTATGGCTGTGGAGGAGAGAATTTACTCCAAGTCTGTAATTTGCTCATTAAAGGAAATRCTGTGACATGTCTGAGTTGAGGGGATACCACCCAAGTGATGACTCTGACTTTAAATCTTATTGTGTGTCAGTACTTGCTTTTGACTAATAAAAGTGCATATACTCAGAGCAAAAAGGACACAAACAGTGTGGTTAAATCTAACTGTAGGTTTATTTATTTGTATGTATTTTACGGGGCAATATTTCATACTCTTGTGAGCCAGCCAGTGAACCCTGAGACATCTGATGGTGACTGTTCTCGTAAAGGCTTCGCAGGGGAATTTTCCATCTGTGAGCTGAGTATTTCTATTGTAACATTAATGASCACAATCAAGTGCAAAATCAAAACAAGAATCACAGCTATTTAGGAACTAGATGCAGATGTGATATCCTGCTTATATCTCCCACACCTAGGCATAGCACCTTTATTTTTTTTTCTTTTAAGTGTATGGCTAGTATTAAATATACCTTCAATATACCTATTAGCCAGGTAGCCAGGTAACTGGTTTGCTCTTGGATCCTTACATTAACGAAAATAAATATTGGATTTGGAAGGAACCATAAACAGGAACCACTTGTCCGAATTGTTACTATATTTTTCTCTACATGTCTTTCCAACCAACTGAAAAAGAAAAGAGGAAATTCGTAAATGTAGTTCATGCATCTAATATAGAAATTCACTCATAAGATTTCTCTGTAAAAATATGTATTAAAGAATATGCCTGTGCGTATTTTTATTTATTACATTAGTCTACACTTACAAAAGTCTCCACTTAGAATTTCAGAAAGGCCAACACTGCTCTATATTTCATAATGTTTTAATTTTTAATTTTTTTAAAATCCTTTTCACAATAACCGAGTAACTAAACTCTTAAACTGTTTCTGTCTGCCCCAAGGGTTTTTTCTCTTCTTCTATGTGTTGAAGGGAAATCTGAGCCTAAGAACACTAAAGAGGAAAAACATGTCTCATCTACTTGTCACGGCATCTATACTTTGCCATTTTTTTGCCACCCAAATGTGACAGGGCAGCACATAAATGTGTGAAGTCTGTCACAAATGGCAGCCAGAGCTGGGAATTCAGGAAAATGAGCTTTGCCTTTTTGAGGCTTTTGCATTTAAATCCTGCAAAGTGCTGAGTGCCTTCTGAAAGGTTATGCTAAGCCTGCTCAGCGTTAGTTCATGGGAGGTGTTCACCTTGCGGGATTCAGCCTGGAAAAGACGTATCTTCTAGATGGAGCCCTGTGGGAGATGCGTGGGGTAGGAGAACATGACATGTCACCTGCACTCTCATATGTCTCATGTATGTGATGTATCGTACGTCAGAAGTCCCAGGTGTGGCTCAGAAGCGTGGGAATGATGGCTGTGGAGACAGAAAATCTCTCTGCACCCGCAGCAGAGAGCAGCAGCAGTGCAGGAAGCAGGGGTGCAGCCTYCCCAGAGCAGTAGGACTGTCTCCTTGGAAGTGGAAAGGTGTTTACAGTTCCACGATGCGTTTTATGATAGTTCCTTCTTCTAAAGTGCTGCTTAGTGGCTCTTTGTGCCCCACATCTGCAGGTGCTCACAATATGCTCAGATTAGAGTTGGGGATAATGTGACAATGCSGAGCAGGAGGATAAGGCCACTGCATTGATCTTACACTAACACTTGAGGGAGAGCATCTGTGCAGTGGTAAAGATGGGCTGTTTTTTTAAATGAATCACGTGAGGCTCCAGGTGTTTTGCCAGTCTGCAGCCATCCAGAGCCTTCATATTCAAATCCCTCCGTATAGATGTCTGCACACGGGCGTATTCTAATATCTCATCAGCAGCACCTCAGCAACCCTGATCCTCCCTCTGTTGCAACAAGGCCCTTCTGAGAGAAGCAGCTAGAGGTGACCCTGAGAGGCTCCGTTTAGGCAGGAAAGCAGCATTGGTGTAGGGTTTTGAAAGAAGAACTGCCCGTGTCTCCATATCCTACCTTCTAGAGCACATGGCAGCATGTACTCCTTTTCTTCCAGCAGGTGAGGGTAGATCTGGCCCCTTCCCCTCCCTTTTCCCTCTCTCACTTGGTTGGAGGGCGGGTTGGGAGCCAGGCACATCAGCAAGCAGTTTGTCTTGGGTGTCTGGCGGGATGGGCAGAGCAAGGGAGGAGCAGCACGAGGTGTGGAGTGGGCATGTTAACTTTGCAGTCTGTGCTGTCTTCTGTGGTGAGGTATCTCATGTGAAAGCGGGGGGAGGTTAGAAGGAGAAGGGAGGGGGAGARAGTGAAATGCAAACATCACCACTATCCTCAGTAAGAGATTTAGATCTCTGTGTTGGCATAAAAAGGTCATTTTGGGCCTGAGGGTTTTGACATTGTTCCTTTAAGTTAGACCCACAACATAAACTATTTTCAACACTTGCCATGAAGAACAAATGACCTTTAGTAACTTGCCCAGAAGACAAATGGTACGTTAACACAATAAATGTACTTTGCTAGTATCGTGCTTCTTGCTTTAATTTTCAATTAGAAATGTTACCTTTCCCTCTCCCTTTTACACAAAGGACTGCACTTTCATACTTTGATTTTGTAACAGAGGTTTCCTTGTCCTCTGTGGGATTGGTAATATTCACTGATAATTACTGGCTATACAGTAAATTTCCTTGTGTTCGGGGGCAGCATTTTGTGCTCATCTACTCCAAATGGTCTGGACGGAGGGTATCTGGGCGGGAAGGAGGGGATAGTTAACAGGCATCACCAGCCACGTCTGCTGCAGGAGCAGAGGAAAGGGACTCAAAGGGACAAACAGTTCAGAGCCAGTGCTGGTGAGTATATTTTTTGTTTGATGGTGCTTTGTTAGCATGTGAAGTCAGAAATGAGACTGAAAATTAAAGATGAAATTATTTCAATTTGCATCAGTGAAGGCAGGAGGTGTGGACGTTGGCATGTTGACTTCTGTTCGGGGAAATGAAGAGCTGTCACTCCTCTCCGTGCTCATGTTTATTTTTATTTCAGTGAAGATTTCCAGGCTTTGTTATGTAGCTTGCTGCCAAAAACTCGTTGGAGGACCTGAAAGTGCATCCCTGGTTGTGTGAACGTGGGAGCACGAGGGTTTGTGCTGGGGATGCTCAAGCCATGGCTTGGCCAGCTGCTGATCTCAGCCCCACRCTCAGGCGACGTGGTGGAAGAAAAGGAAGTCTACAGTGTGCTGGKGTAGGACACCTGAGGGAGGAGAGGAGGAAAACAAGGAGTAGGGAAGCACCATCTCTCTTCCATGCAGTGCTGTGGCTTCCCGAAAGATGCAGAGAAAGGAGATGGACATTATGAGATGCTTCCAGAGAGCTGGGTAAACTTTTGTCGAGGGGATGATGGAAAAGATGTCACTGTCACAGAAGCGATAAATGCCTGGAAGAAGGGAGAGGGTGTTGGTAGTGGGAAGACAGTAGATCAAGGGATGGCACAGCAACAAGAAAATATTTAGAAAAAGGAAAGTGATTTGTCATCTACTGGAGTCACAGATACAGTTTCCTTAACATTAGTACTGTTTGGAAGGTAGGAAGATCTAATGCATAATGCAGAGGCTCATTTGACATTCCTTAAATGTTGGTTAATTATTTCTAGGGCTGATACAGTGCTCTTCRTCCCAAAGGGATCCAGAACACTTTACACAAAAGTAGATTTTTCAATTTGCTGATTGGTTTGAGGATTACAGTTATATCACATCAAATAAAAACATTTTGGAGAAGGTGTTTTTGGTTGGTTTGTTTTTTTTTTTTTTGGTGGGGTGAAGATCTTTTGTTTCAGCTGAACAGATGTTATTTTACAGAACCAAAAATGAAAGCTTTCTTTTGTGTTTAGAATCATAAATACTTCGGAACCTCACCCAGRGTGTGCTTAAGTAAAGAATACTTAAGCAAAGCCTCTGGAAATGAAAAATTTAAATACTTTAAGTTGATATAGYCCTTTTACATCTCTAGAAATGTTTGTTTCTTATTTTGCATCATACTGCAAACTTAGTCTGACCTTATTTTATACAAAAATTCATCATCTGATTTTTTTTTAAATCAGCTGTAACAGTCTTTTTTTTTTTTTTCTTTTCCCCAGCTATATGTTTATGCCCTTTTATGATCATTGAAGTGGGACGTAAATAGAGCTGGAGAAGTGTGCTGCTCTAAGGCAGTTTTACTAGGGAAAAGCTGAGCTGGGGAGAAGGAGCTTGAAGTGGAAGGAAGCAAGGAAGAATGAACTGAAAATGAGGGGAAAACTGGAAAGAGATGGGCAATGTGAGTAATGGTGATATTTACTCCCCAGAGTAAAAATAGGAGCAAGGAAATAAGGATTAGGGATATGAGAATAAAAAGGGGAGTTGAGAGGGGAAAAAAAAAAGCTGACTAAAAAGCCAAAAATAGAACACTCCACCTTTAGTGAACGCTTTATTTCTCCATTTTCCTGAGAAATGCCATATATTTCTAAATTGGGAAAGGAGGATAGAATGGATATTTTTAGGAATTACTGATGTTCCTCCTGCTTACAATTTTGTAGTTACCCAGAGAAAAAAGGAAAACACAATCATGTGAAAGTTACCGGAACTTCAGAAAGTACTTTTGAGAAACAGAACCTTAGTAATACCCAAACTTTCAAGTCATTGTAGTTCTAAAGGGACAACATGACACCTGTATTCCTTAAATTCCATGTGAACGTTACAGGCATAATCCTGCAAACACTTACAGGCATTTTTTTTGGTTGTTTTAATGGAAACTGATATCCCTATGCAATCAGGTGGCTCCAGAATCCAAGGACTCAAGGAAAAGACTTAGTCTTGCTAAATTTGTGATAAGAAATCACAAAGGTTAGGTGGGCTTTTTCATGCTGGTCTTCAGCCCCAGGAGGGAATTCACCCTTAAAAAGATTTTTTTGAGTGATTTTTCTTCAGGTACTGCAACTGTGTGTGCCTGGTTCCCCACCTAGGGAGCCTGGCTTGCATTTATTTGTTAAACAAGATTACTGAAAACTGAAAAATTCCTTCTGTCAATTCCTCARTCTCACTTTTTGTTTAAATTTGACTCAAAATTAATCAGTTAAAAGGAGGTACTCCTCTTACTGGCCCTCCCAGAACCCCTGAGGTAGTTTTGCTGATCTCTCTCTTTCGATTGTTCATCCTTTTATAGAACAACACTGGGAGCTTTGAGGATATGTTTGACTAGCAGCCTCACTGAAGCACTCATGGTGTGAGAAGGGAGAAGGAGAGAAAAAAGACCTGGGTCAGCAGTGCAAACAGGGAAATGACACCAGCATGGTGGTGAGACTGAGGATTTCTGCTTCGCTGGTGATTTCTAACTTTCTTTTTAAAGGGGTTTTAGATGTGGATTTTCAAATGAGCTCTTTGAAGTAGACACAAGGCTATGCAATTTTTTTTTTTACCAAGAAAAAATACGAGGGAAAATCAAAATGATTCTTACTCTCACTCCCCTCCACAATTGCTCTCTCTTTCCCCACCATGATCTGTACAGAGAGGGATGTGGTTATTGATCATACGTCTATGGTCCAAGTACACCTAAGCTCCAGGGAAGCCACACTGAAGTTCCCTGTGCAGGGAACACCATTTCAGTGCTCTTACTAACCCCASTACCACATTAGGTCAGTGCTACTATGTTGGTCTGTTGTTTTTTAATGACATATTGTGCCAGAATACTCATCCCATGTTGGTGATGTCAGCGGGTATTTTGTTACTCAGTGAAATTGGGCATTGTATCAGATATTTCACAGGTTGTTCTGTGGTTCTGTTCTTGCCTGGACAACACAAAGCACAGAAATGGTTGTGAGCCTGTTCACGGTCTCCATGTCATGAGTTCTTGTTCTTAAGAATTGGTTTTTATACTGCGCTCATTATTTTTGCATTTGAATGTCATCATTTAAGTGCAGCTTTCCATCTGTGGTATTTTACTTCAAAATCTGAAATTCCTGCTTTTCTTACAGGTCATTATGGAGTGATTTTAAGCCATCAAATTTAGGTAGTAATGATGATAACTGAAGTAAAAACAGTATTAATTTTGGCTTATGAAAAGTTTGTGGAAGTTTTCAGCAAAGCTTAAGTTTGTGTATTAAAAACAATTTTCATTCAGGAGCAAGAAACTAAGAAACCTTGGGTGTAGGTAAGATAGAAACGTTTGTAAATTTGATTTGTAGATAAAAATAGGAAAAAAGAGATGTCTGCTTGGTCATAGTAGGAAGCTGAAAGCTGGTGATACTTGTTTAGTAGAAATACTGGAAGTGTGTTAAAACTTTGCATTTGTGGAAAGGGATATCAGTGACAGGAAAGAATATCCAGTGCAGACACTTAGGAGAAGCTGGAGCTCCATTCTTCAACACACATTGACCTTCTGAGGAAAACAGGACAAATCAAGTCCCCATAGACCCAGTTTGGTTGTGTAGGCAGAGAAGAATGAAACAGGAGGGTAGAAAATGGGGCTGCCACCTTGAAAGTGAGACTGCCCTTCTGAGAGGAAGTCAATCAAAATGTGACTCAGCCTAATATATTTGCCGAATTCTGTATTTTGCATAATTTCAGGAGAAAAGTTTCTTTTTTCTTTTTTARTAAGTGGCAAAATTGTAAATAAGTAACACGACAGTAGTAAATACAACTTACTGTCATTGTCTGAAGTGTAAGTCTGATGTCAAACCAGTCAACACTAACATGGTGAGGAGTGAGGACTCCAAAAAGACAGAAGCGTGTGGCAGGAACTGCACAGCCTTGCAGGTGACCTTTCAGTCAGTGTAGGAGAGTGTCATCTCAGGGAGCGTGTATCAGTTTAAGCGGAGTCACAGTAGAAAATCCATACTGTCAAAATTAACTGCTGCTCTGCTGCAGAATTTCATTACATTCTGGTTTTAAGCAGTCATTGCCCAAACAGAATTAAGATACTCATTCAGGAAACAATTTCAAATTCCTCTGAAATGGAAACAACTTCCTTTTTTCCCAGACTTATTTGCAGATTCATTCTCCTCTTCATCTGATTCTCCTTAGTGCATTAATTATTAAGTTGGGCAGTCTCTTTTCATTGGTGGTTCCTTAAGCTTTGATTCTTTCCTTTTGCCTGATTTCCTACAYGGAGAAGTTGGCTGGTGTGGCTCTTCAGCCCTGTAAGGCAAAAAGCCATCACTGTCAATATTGCAGGAAGCTTAAACGCACACAGAAACGGGGCTGCTCTCATCCAGGTAAAAAGGGGTCATAAACAAGAGCTGGTGCTGTGAGCTAACAGCTGCTTTGCGTACAAAAACATCTTCCCCCACTAAAACTTTATTAACAGTTGTGTGGCTGCATCAGGGGGAGTGATGGTAGGAGGAGGCCAAGTGTAAACAAGGCACAGGTGGCTGTGTGTGGGGATTTTGTTGCAAGGGCATCTGGACCTTTTCTGAACAAAATATTTATATATATATATAAAATCATCATATGTATGAAATGGGATTGATTTTRTATCGATATCTGTCTAGCTAGCTATGTATCTATAAGAGCAATCTCATAACTTTTACCAGTGGGGGAACAGAACTCATTTTAATAATAGTGGGAAATGATATGGAAGACGAGTTAGTGCTGCGTGAGGGAGCAGTGGCTTCCCAAACTACCCACGTGTCTCTACAGACCTCACTTTGCCTCAGTTRATGAGATCAGAATATTCCTTACAGAGGTACAGGATGAGGCTCACAGGTAGTTTAATATTTTTGAACTTGAAATGTCCAAAAATCATAAAAGTAGTTAGGATTGTAAGTATTCCCCATGTAGCACAAAACTGAAATATCGAGAGGCTAAAGCTCACTCAACCAACCAGCCCCAAGCCCCAGCTTGACTGCAGAGGAAATCTATTACTCATTTCCTGCCTTTACTTAAAATAAAGAACACCCTCCTGCCCAGGACCGTGTCTAAGAAGACAGATCATCACTACTTTTTTTGGTGATAATAATAAAAGTGACAGAAGGGGATTCCCCTGAATGTTTGATGCTTTTCTGCTGCGCGGCTCCAGCCGTCCCAGAATAGCTGTGCAGAACCTGCCCCGAAAYGCTGGGCTCACACGTCCCTCTTGCTTCACCCTTACTGGAAACGTGTGTCCTTGTTTCAAGAAATAACTGGAGGGGCACAGGAGGAGAAGACTGCTGTCTTAAATCCAGAAATAGATGTCATTAAGGAACGGAAGAGAAACTGCCTCTTCTCAAAAAAGGACTAGAGGGGAAGGCACTGGAATGGCCCGGGTACAAATAGGGGTGTTGAGCACTAAAAGCCCTGGGCCCAATGTCACGTTTTGCAGTTACCTAAACTTTTTGAGCTGCTAGAAGTTTTCCGTGGGGATTGCACATCAGAGAAATGCATTCCTGGTGCTGGACATCAGGAACAGGCCTTCTAATAGTTCTCCATTGAACAAGGGGCCCTTCTAAGAAGCTGCTGACAGAAATAAATATAGTGATGACTTAGTGTAAGTAGAAAACCTTTAAAATTTATTCAAAACTTGCAGTATGCTCCAAAAGGGTGTTGTTTCTATATCAACATGTTAATACACAGACAACAGGCCACCACTTAGTTCTAAGAAGCGAAGTTATATTAGCATTAGCTATCAGCATGCTGACAACTCCAACATAATTTTCTGATAATTGAAATTAAGAAAGCCAGACCCATAGCCAGCATAAATCATAATAATTCCAGAGACCTCAGTGAAGTTCCAGTGCCATTCATATGTCCTGTGGTGATCTATGGTTTGTGTTTGAAGAGAAGTAACGTGGTGATTCTAGACTTACACAGCATCTACAAGCCACAGAAGTATTTAGTAGTACCTGTGAGTATCTGGTGCTGTACTCTCCAAGTATCTTGATGTAACAGTATTGGAAAGAATCCCAAAGAGTCCCCTTGCAACAGCAGCACTCCACGCAGGAGAAAGGTGGCTTTGCAAGGGGAGCAGGTGTCACATCAGGTCACTGGGCAGAGCTATGTCATACATCCCCTTCCTGCATGCCGAGGGCTGAGCCAAGGGCGTGTGCACAGAGCAGAGCCCCCGCTGTGGAGGTCTGTGTTGGTGCCTGTGGGGCTTTGCTGGAGACCCCATTCCTGGCTGCAGTGCAGTGCCACGGCCTCCTGCCTGTTGCTTCTCTCCCATTTTCACAGGCAGAGCTCTACGTGGCTTCCTGGAGAGGGAGAGACTGTGGCCCTGTGCTTCGGAGGTGGGAGGTATGGGCTGGGGATCAGGGAGCATAAGGACAGAACCAGATGCAAATCCTGTCTTCACCACATAAATCTTAACTTTCCTGTGGCTAAAATACCCTCACACGAGGCTATCACAGCAGCTGTTTTCTGTACCTGATTTGCCCTGCAGTTTTTGTTTGTCCTTGGGTGAGTGATAAGAGGTTACCATCCTAATAAATAAATAAATAAATAAATACAGGAAATAGATAAATAAATACAGTGAGAAAGAAAAGTCAGAAAAAAGATCTTTAGCTCTTAATTACTATTTTGAATGAGAAAAGGAAAAAGCTGCTCTTTTTACAAAGCACACATTTTAATGCTGCCTATGATAACTGGTGCTTGCAAGCATACAGGGTCTGAGGTAGCTCGTGCCAGTAATTCCAGAGTTGAGACTTGGGCTACATCTGCAATACAGCCTCTCCCACTCGGAAAAATACACCCATGCATACATATAGATGTGTTCATATATAAGGCACGGCACTGCATACGATCCTTTCGGAGTGTGAGCCACATGAGCACAGCACCTTCCCTTTSAATTTTCTCTCTCTTGCAGCAGCACTAAAATGACTAAAACGTGAGTGTTGTACTTTTTGCTGGGGAGTCTCTCTCTTTCTGGGGAGGAACACTTTCTTGGGTGGTTTCAAGACTCGCTGTCTTTCCAGAAGAGCTGACTTCATCTCTGTGGTGATGATAATGTGGTTGAATTCTGCCCTCAGCTGTACAGACACAGCTGCCATTGACTGCGGTGGAGCTGCCTGTACACATTCAAGGGCAGAATGTGGACCAGAATTTTTAGGTCCGTGTAAATGCTCTTGGAGGCTAAACAGAGGTCACGTAGAGTTGCTGGCATAGAGCCATGTATGATAAAGTAGGCCAAGTTTTATTTTCCTCAGGATACTTACTTTTAAAGGCTTGCGTAYTTTTTAGAGATGAGGACATGAAGTCTCTTCAGTCAATTGGTAATTTTTTAAACTTAAATCTAATGTTTTAATTTGTTGCTGTGAACTGTGCTGTAACAGTGTTGTGTGCTGTTGTTCAGCTCCTGGATTCCTCTCTAGTGTGGCTCCATTTTCAGTGATGAGATACTATGAAATTTGTGCAACCCGAAACATGAATATGTAATTTTAATCTATATTTTTGTTTGACTAAATATTAAATCTTTCAAAGCTAAGAACTTCAGGATGAGATCAGGAGAAAGAGGAGTGTGTACGATTTCACTGTTTTGTGTGAGAAATGTTTCTATGTGACCAGAATTGCATTAAAGAGACAATGCTTATGCTTATGTGGCTTGGGATTAAAATATATCCACCTTTTTTATTACACTGAAAGTATGGAAACAAAATTAACATTCTCACTTTGTGTGCTGCAAGGTGCTCCTGTATTACATGCTCAGGTTCTTTAAAAGAGAGAGTTTGAGACCTGTAGAAGAATCTTTCCTGAGACCTCTGAGGTTGTGCTGAAGTGCTTTAAGAATGATTTTTGAATTYGCCTGTTTAAGTGCTGCTCAGGTGAGCTCTGGATCACTGTGATTAAGCCTATTTTAATAAATCTTTAAAATGCAAATCAGCTTCTGGAGTTTGTGAACATCTCATGGCAGAATGGGCAAGAAACCTGTGTGTGTACAGTATATACACGAGTGCATATATATATATTTGTGTGTATATGTACATACAGTGATGGACACCTATTATTTTGGTATTTGTAATATTTCTGATGTTATTCTGTGAGAGGCAGAGATTCTGCGAATCTATTGCAGCTAATTTTGTTGCATGAAGGTGTGGTCTAAGGCTATGAATCTCCTCACATGTTCATGTTTAAGTTGTTTTAAACCATATGAAGACTATCTGAAGTGCCAAAATGTTTAGGCATTCTAATCCAAATGATATGAGTAAGAGGGATAAGTATTTTTCATTTAAGAAAAGATTAAAGAAGAAAAAAAAAAACCCAGAATTAAATCTGTTACRCTTCACAATAAATAGTTTTGCTTCCAAAGTATCTGCTGAAGCCACCTGTGACGCTTGCCCAGCCACCTAGAAGAGGCTCCAAAGACGTATTCCTGACACAAAGCACTTCCTTGACTATTTTCTTTAATATTTCTATCTTTTTCACCCCTCCTCCCCCCGGCTATTTTCCTTCAGAAAAGAATGGCTTACAGGAGAAATTCTGTTTTCAGATTATGTTTTTTTCACTTGGCTGAGTGATGAGAGCAAAAATTCCATACTGGATTGGATTTACTAGGAGCTGCATCTGCAGAAAAGCAGGAGGCCAATCAGGGTATATATTTGAGTATTTCAGGCTGCTGGAGGGAACTGTAAAGTGGAAAGGACACTGTGAGCAAAAGTGGCTGCAGTTCTGCTTTTTATAGCAAGCTCAACAGAGAGGAGCTACTGGAGGGGACTCTGGTTGGTGTCATGCTAGAAATTGTGAACACTAAAGGTAAAGATGAATTGCCRTGATTAAACTTACTTTAAGCTGTGGAGTTTGGGCTTGCTTCAGCCATACACTTTCTAAATCCAGCTGCTGGGAAGGGGCTGTGCTTTCCCTTTTCTTTACATAGTGTATATGAGCTTTTGTGAGGTTTTGATGGGACACTGCTCCCCACTGTAAGACAGCATCCTCATCTTCAAAGACTCACTTTTGAAATATTCCTTCCAAAAAAAAGCCTGCTCACTAAGCAGTAGTTGTGAGCTGAAACAGAACTCCAGTAAACGATTTASAGTGGCATTCCCTCTTCCACGACTCGCTTATCTGACTGTCTTGGTTTGCAAATGAAACCTGCTGCTTCTGTTGCTGATCCTGCCACTGTTGTCACGAGAGAGCTTGGTGCGTACACTCGAAGCTCACTGCTGCTTTCCTTTTGTCCTATGCCAAAAACTCGTGTTCAGTGGAAAACGCAGCCTGAATGGTGTAACTGCAGAAAACATGTTTATGACAGTAAATACCACCAGGATGATAACGTAAACTTCCCCTAATGAAAGTGGCAATGCAGTCCTGCTGTATTTGTATTAAGGAGATAATCAGAGCTATGGAAAGGTCCCCTTTGGCTGGATCCATGTGTGATACCACTGTGTGGGACTTACACAGTCCAGCAATGATGACTTGGCTTTTTTTTTTAATCTGTGCAGTGTTACACTCTTCTGTAAAGCCCAAGGTCATGGCTTGGCTTGATCCCACAGAATTACTCAAGTATTTTCTCTTAATGAGTTCAGAATACAGGATATGTGAGCTGGATAGGTGGGAGATGCCCTTCCTTCACTTGTCTCTCCACACCAACAATTTACATATTATAGATGGTCATGGCTCAGTAAGTATCCAGTCGTAGTGCTGAGATGAAAATAGGTTTTACTTATGACAGAAATAACTGCACTAACTTAGTTTTATTCCACTTTCTGAAACTGTACCATGATTGGTGTGTCACCCAGATGGATTTATTCAAGCACAGTATGAAAATGGCCATTACAGAAATAGGCACAGTCTCTCCAGTGTTTATGTAAAACCTGACAGAGATGACACTGTAGTGGATGTAACTTCATAAAATCACATTTACTGTTCTGCGTTCAATAAAATCCTCTTATTTATTTAGGTATTGGAATGAAAACATGATTTACTGCTTTTGGGGTTTGGATGAACACTAAACCCAAAGGTTTTTCCAATGGAAAACATTCAATATGAAAAATTCAGTGATACTCTATAGAACTTCCAAATTCCAGTATAGAGAATTTCTGCAAAGTTCCAAACATATGTTATGTCCTTTTTTTTTTTTTTTTTAAGTAACCATGGAGTGATTCTCCTGCTATGGGAAGAATTCTTTGAATAGCTTTTGTATACAAAAAAAACCATATAGCATTATACATTATTGTTTGTTTATTGCTTGTAGTTTGTTTTACTCTTATCCTGCTTGTGGTTATATTCCCAGTTATTGCCATACTTCTTGGTAAGGTAAATTATGCATTTGATTTTAACAAGAAGTCATAACGCAGACTTACACTAAAGGGTACTACTCTAAATTCTTCAAATAATTTTTTTTTTCAAATTTTTTAATGCCCAGATTTGCCACACTTTTTTTCCCAGAACTTAATTTTTAGGAATTTGCTTGTTATGATGGGTTATTTAAATTTCACTTTGAAGAAGTGTGATAGTTGACAAGGGCAGTCGCATCTTTGGAAGCAAATTGTTTATGTCATTTGTTGTGCTGTGTAAAATTCGTGCTGAAAACCTTCTTACACATGCAGCTGATATTAATGATTAGTTAGAGTTTAACATCTGATTTTAAAGCAGAGTTGTCCCTCAAAATATCTCCTAGAAGACAGAAGAGACACACACATAGAGGAGAGAATGTGGAAGGCTGTGTGCTTGTTTTGCATTTATTTTATGGACTTCAGTTATGTTTGCTAAAATTGCCCTTAYAGGTAAGATGAATTACTGTTTTGTTTTGAAGAGCTAAAACTTGAAGGAATCGATATTTATTTTTTTTATGATGTGACTTAGGAGGAACTAAAGTCAAATTGAAAAGTTAGTAGGTTCTAGATTCAAAAGTCAAATAGCTACTTTGAAAGTGAAGAATCATAAAATCAGAATATTCTGTGTTGGAAGGGACCCTCAAGCATCATCGAAAATGCCAAATTATTGTTTCGTTATGAGGATAATCTTTTAATGGGACAGATTTCACCGAGAATGGTACTGAAGTAATTACTGCCTTTAACATTCAGTGTACAACCTGCTGATACATAAATATGATCTGAATTTGAAAGCATCACATGGTGACATGATAAACCAGCTGCATGTATGAGTCACTCCTGGTTCTCCTGTATGGTTGCTGACATGATGCTGGTGGTAGGTTTGATGCTAATCCCCACCTTGTTTTCTAACTTACTTCCCTTTTAACGTCTCATCTCCCGCAGTGTAATTCTTGTAGGAATATTTTGGCAACCTTGATCTGTGCTTCTTGGAAAGCTGCTGCGTCTCTTTGCCTGTCCTTTCTCAGGCAACACCACCACTGGTCTTTTAAGACTCTGTGGGGGTTTTAATGTTTGAAAAGCAACAACATGGCCTCGTCTAAATCGAATTAGCCCAGCTGTAGTCTGTTCTGGCTGCTGATCTGAAAGCTGAAGTCATTCGGTCTGAGACTCCCAGCCAGCAGTACAATGCATCGTACTGTTTCAGTAGTAATGAAATTCCCCTACAGTATATACTGATGCTTGTTTTTGATAGGGAATATGTCTGATGTTCAGAGTTATATTAACAAAATATTTGAAGGCCAGGGAGATTGCTCTTGTGATGAAATTCTTCTCTGATGTTGTTATCATTAAAGCTGGCTGAAAATGTTCCGTTTAAAACTGGGTTTGGAAAGCTGAGTTCTGAGAAATGTATGTAGGATAATTTTTACTTTGCAGTTTCAGCTGAAAACAGAAAAATCTTTGTATGTGCATGGTGCTGTGGTGCCTCATGGGAATTTTAGGTCAGCTGCACCCTGCAGATCTGTGTGTTCAGTGCCTTGGCTTTCCTGTGCATCCCAGAGTGCCCAGAGTCACTTCCTCCTGTACTCCCAGCAAGAAGAGGAACTGAGGATGTTTGAGGAGATGTAAACTGTGCTGTCAGATTCTCACTGCTGTATCTAAATTTCTTGCAGCAACATGTTCATTAACGTGACTAACACGTGTGACAGTTCTTCTCTCTGTTTCATCTGAGGGAAAATTCTTTGTTACGTGCAAGTCTTCAGATCCTTTTCAAATGGGGCTTCTTTGGTTGCTTTAAATATACAAACCGTGGCGTGAGGCATTAGGAAAAGCAAGTCGAAGTTCATCCATCAGATGCCATGGGAAATGATGAGGTTTTTCACAGACCCTTATTCCAGTGAGAGCTGCTGCCACGTCTTTGACCAGGTCCTGCAAAGACTCGGTCTCCTGCTGTACCATTAGCACGACGGCATAAAAGCCTGCTGTGCCTAAGCAGGGCAATTTGCTGTGATTTTGGAACTTTCAATGATATTTTGAATATGCTGAAAACATGCAGGCCGTGTGGGGTCCTGAAAATAAGGACCTTGCTCTTATCTCTGAAGTGCTGTGGAGGAGAGTCAGAACATGCTGTTACACACAGGGATTTGTGCTCCTGAGGAAGGATGCTGCAAGTTGCTGTAGCACAGGGTTTGTTATTATGAAGAGTGTGGGGATGTCACACACTTGAAGGGCAGGGAGGCATTTTTAAATGGAGGCATTCTGAATATCAAAGAATGATATTCTTTGCTTGCATACTAAAACTTACTAGATTGGGGTTTTTTTGGCAGGGGGAGTGTGAATTGTATTAGTGAGGAGAAAGTGAGGGAACTTTTTTACATAAATAGATGATGTTTTTACTTCATTGCAATGTTACATGTTACGATGCACTTAGAAAGCATCTTTGAAGTTATGTTTGAAAAGCAATAAATATAATTAGTCTAATAGAAATACTCAACATTGAGGTAAAAAAATGAAAATATGAAACCTCTTGTCTTTGCTGCAACTCCAGGCTGCAGATCAGGCTCAGTGGAGTCAGCCAGAACACTGGATTGTGTCCCAGCACTTGCCCTGCATGTTACTTACCAGGACTTTTCAGGGACCTGAATGGTCTTTCTGTGTATCCCTGAAGCTGGCACACGGAGCAGAACAGCGCTATCTGACCTCTCTTCTGGTGCCAGGGTTAGGTGCAGGCACAGAGATTGGTGTGCCTTTTCCTTGTTTCTTTCCTTTTTTTCCTATATTTTCCCTTCCTATCAGAGTCTGTACAGACCAGGCTTCTTGTGTCATCTGGTGATTTCACAGGATCGGGTACTGCTGGTGCAGACCCGGCCGCGCAGAGGATGAAACTCCTTGCTGCCGGGTGCTCAGAAGACAGGGAGACTGGAGMAAATAAGGATCTGAAATGGAGCACTTCCTTCTGGAAGGCACTGTGGCCGTGCCTTTCCACCTTTGGAARCCATTCCTCCTCTTGCTTTGCTGTCTCCCTGCTGTCAATCCAGAGTGTCTCAAACTTCATTTGCGCTCATTTCACACAGAGTTTGCTTATCAGTCTGAAAGGCGACTGTCTGATCTTTCCTTTTGCATGCTTTCACTTTTAAGATCTTCCCTTTCTTATGTAAAAAAGGCAATTAGAGTCGTATCTGTTTATTTTAAACAAAATGGCTGTTAATTAGCGTGATCAAAAACCCTGCCATTGTAGACTATGGGCTTCACTTTGTAGTTGCACTAAATTGCGTACAGTTTGGTGCCAGCTGACATGATAGCAACACAAAGTCTGCCTTTTTTTAACTTAATGAACAAACAGATTTATGAGGCTTTGTTATCTTCTGGTTTAGATCTATAGGTTCTGAATGCATTATTTAGAGTTCTTGTTTCTTAATGACTAATGTCATGTTGTTACTTATTAAGAGTGCTTTAACTTGCTGAGGAAGTTTCCCTCGCTTTTGTATCCCCTTGTTTCCATTTTCCTTCAATTTTTTTTTTGATGGCTTAATTAAACAGTACATCTGTGGTACACAAAACAGTTGAGATGCACTTCTCTAGTTGCATTCAGATGTTTCAGCACTAACTCTGTAGTGCTGTGAGAGGACTGGATATCCTGTCATCCCTTCAAATCAGAATAAGGGCAATTTCTCAGTTTTTTCCTTTGCCTCCATCACTGCCTGATATTTATTCATAATGTCTGGGAAAAAGATGCCCACAACAATCCGTCAGTGTAGTCTTGCTTTGCTTTGGAAAGAAAAAGATTAGGAATATGGGTGGTAAAGCTGTGATAGCATGATTCCCATCTGTAGACCTGTCATCTTATGTGAATGACAGTGTGTCCTCCTAAATGGAAAAACATGTTAGAAAACCAAAAGACATTTCAACTAATAAGTGAAAATTCTGTGTGCTTTCTTTCTTATTACCATGACTATGATTTTTGCGGGGAAGGTGCTCATTTCAGAAACTTTAAAGGTCTGGGTTTTCTATTTGATGTGGTAACTTCTCATTGCTATTGAAACAGTGACTAGAACTAGCAAAAATGTAGAGTTGGACATTAATCAGATCATCATCTGTGCCTGTCACCACTGGGGAGCTGGGAACTGCAGTGTAGTTTCCAGAATGTACTTTCCTAGGAGTGCACATATCCCCATCACTGAAGTTTCCCTGTGTTCTTAGATAGCCATTTCAGTGTTAAATTCTTCTGTATGCTGATACAAGGCCTAATTGACCCAACATTTCCAGGAGTAGCTGATTATTGAGGTATGTCATTATTTCTCTGCTTTTTTATCTGTTGGTCATTATTGAAGGATTCAAGCGAAATCCTTATTTGCATAGAGAAAATCAAAATTGAAGTCAAGTCATAAGCAAAGTCAGTGAGCTGGCATAAATTTGATTAAAAGAAGGTGTGATCAGACCATTTTATGGGTTTTACTTTCATTTAAAACTTTGCATTGAGTGTAATTCTTGGATGTAATTCTCCAAGTACATGTTTAATTTAAAGAYATAAGACAATTAATACTTTTTCCTGTGGTTATATTTCAGTATTAAACCATACACAAATTCACATTAAAATATTGAAGGAAATGTATTTGCTATTATGGAAGATTGAGGTAGTAATAACTTTACATTTGCTCCAAGGGAAAAAATACCCCAAACCAGAAAGACCAGAGAAAGTGAGTATGAAAACAAATTGAAAGTACTTCAAGTTTTAGTGATACTCTGATAGATTCACAATTTTTTTTAACTGTTGCAYTTGTAATTTCCAAATTAAAGAGAAATTAAATACATTTGAAATTTCCATTGGAGAACCATTTTTAGAAARTTTTTTTTGGTTTGATCTGTCACAACGTTGTATTGAAATAAAATAAAGGGTTCCTTTTCTATTTTAACACCATAAAACTAAAAAGAAATATCAGGTGAAAGTAATTTTGAGATGATAATTTGTCTTTGTATATCAAATAGAACTTTTTTAAGCTAATGATTGAAATGGAAAATTTCCAACTTTATCAAGAGGTCTTTTATAGGTTTTTCAAATTGAAATATCATTAAAAATGGGTTATTTGTTCAAAATGTTCAATGTMAATGAACAACAGTGGAAATAATAATTTGCAAGTTTTTTTAGCCAAGATGKTTTTTTTATGAATGAACAAAAGAATAAGAAATGGTATACAGTTAGACAAAATAAATAATTCCAGAGAGAATGGAAGTGAAGCACTGTSGTCCATTTCATCCTTAATTCAAGAACAAGGAACTGTTCAATGAAAAAAAACAAGGAAGAAATTTTGATAAAATAAGAATATTAGGAACTACCTGCAAATAAGTTGTGGACCTTCCTAATAAAACTACTCTGATTTTAAAAAAAGTTAACAAATCAAGCTCTTACATGAATTCTTAAAGTTTGAAGATAAATGATATGTGTTTTCTGTCTCTTGATTTTCTTCTTTTTGCCTCAGATCATGAAGTACTTAGTCAGGAGACGGTTTACGAGGGAAAGTCTCTTACGGAAAGTTATTTTGTAGTTGTTCACTTCCAGGAATTTGTCACTCTGTGATAAAATGGGTGATATTAGCAGTTATTCTTCATATTGACTAACTGGAGTATTCTATGATTATGAATTGTATAGGGTTATAAACATTTATGCAAGTGCTATTTTTCATGTGCTGGTTAATTTACATATATTTTACGTTTAATTAACATATATAATATTTTGTCTGTAGATGTAATAGAAATGGGGCTTTGATCCATCCGAGTCCTTCAGCAGATGCTTAACCTTAAGCACATAAATAATCCCATTGTTTTCAGTGTCTTTAATCTGTGCTTTTAAGTGCTTTGTTGGATTGTGGCCTAGTATAATTATATGTTTGCAATAATAGTTGCTTATTAAAAGCAGTTGTTAGATCTCAAAAATAATATAAAAGAAATAACATGAGAAAATATGTATCAAACAGTATTGAAAAAAGACATAAAAATTGTTTCAGAATCCTTATTTGTTTGTCAGTGTCCATCACATTGCAGATTCTGCTTTTTGAGATGCTCCTTTCATTTATGAGGGCAAGACCAAGGCATGTTAAGTAAGATCCCATGGATATTTGTGCAAAAATTCAGGATTTTTTAATAAAGTTGTGTTTGTTATTAATACTGAATTCTGTAACAAAGGTGAGATTTTATTAAACAGTTTCCTTACATATTCTGGAGCTCTGAGTAGGAYGTTCAGTAGCTGTTAGTTCTTACAGGACTTGGCTTCTTTCTTTAGTAAGAACAACTGAGTGAAAGGAGTGTTGATATGATAGAAATACTGGTCTCTTTCCAGCATTTCATCTCGTTATTGCATTAGTGCCTTTCACTTTTCCTCACTCTTTTTTTCCCTGGGTGTGTTCTCTAATGTTCCATTCTATGTCAAACCATCTTTATTTCTTTTAGCCCAAAGCAACAATTAAGGACCCAAGGGTTAAATACTGTATTATACTCTGGTAGAATATTCTGAAGGGATGTGAGTGATGATGTTCACCTGACTGCCAGTCCAGCTGCATTTCACAGAGACTTGCTAGGAGAGTAAGTAGATTATAAACCCTCTAAAATTTAGTGTTGTATTAACAGAGGCACATGAGGTTTCTACTAACAAGTTTAAGAAACCACTTGTGTGGGTAAAACACTGGTGTTAGCGTCCAGTGCTTGTGCCTGCAGCTTTGTACCGGTATCTCCCCTCTCCGTACATTAATTTACTGCTTTCCTGATCTGCCTGGCCCTCTGAAGTACTCTTTCAGTTTATTTTTCCGTGAAAGCTCAAGAAAAACCACAACAGTGGTAATTTAAAGGCAATTTTCCTTGGCCTTTTGTGTTTCTGAGTCAGAGCTTACGTATATTTTACAGTGAACTGTCACTTCTGCTCTTCCAGCACAACCATCTTTCCTGGTCTGCCAGCCAGATTTTTGAGTGCATTTGCAACTCATGGGAGCACGAATGAGTGACCATGAGCATCCAGCAGCATTTAAAGGGTAAAAGAAGTGMGAAATTACCTGCAAATATCACTGTCACGTGTGATAAAAAGGAGGGCTTGGCTATTCTGAGTTAGAATATCCAGCAATATTGAGTAAATATAATACCAGAATGAATTCAGAGTAAATTTATTTCCTTATGTATAATGGAGATTCTACTGTGAGCACAATGGRGCATGTGGATATTCCGGGTTGTTCCTTTGCAGAGGCTTGTGTAGCCCAGTGTGGGTTTTCATGGACACACTGTGGGATGCATTACACAGAGATCCCAAGACCATGACCTGGGCTGAAGATGCTGTGCATAGCCATGTGAATCAGCACTGTTTGGAAAAGGTGAAAAAAACAGCAAAAGATCTCAAGAAAACCAGAATCCTTTTCTGGTTGAAGTGTCAGGGAAGTCTCCTCCCCCACCCACTCGGGAAGTAACAATTTCCCCCCAGAAATTAGTTCATTAGTGTGTATTGCTATTCATGCAGGAAGGTGTGTGATGTCCTGGGGCTGTCTATATTTGAGTAGGAAATGTCACCTCGGATCAGATTTGCAATACTCCCAGCCCGTGCTGGCCCAGGGCAGGGAATCTCTGGAGATCTCCCGTAATGCACAGTGACTGCATCACTACGGCGGGATCAAAACTTCTCCGCGTTCAAGAGGAGGATAATGGTTGCCACCTTATGCAGCTCAGATAAATGACAAGTCTGGGGAAGGTCACAGTTCAGTGTGAAAAGTCTTCCACGTCTCGCAAGGAAAAGAAAAACCCCACATCCTGTGCGGTGCCTTCCCCGCTCCTCATCTCTTTGCTTACACAGGTGGAAACGTTGGAATTAAATGGCAGAGCGAGGGCGAGCRCGCGGCTGTTGTATTTTGATGTGGTTCTTAAATTGCCCTTCCTTGTCAGAAGCTGTTAGGCTGAGGAGTGAAATACACTCCTTGAGTGGCAGTAGGAATTGGTAATTACCTTTAATTCTCCACAGGGGCACGCCGAGGTGGGGAGTTTGCCCATGTGTCAGTCGGAGCTGACGCAGAGGGAATAGGGCTGAGGGCTGCCCGTGACRCTGCAGTGTGTAGGGGGTGAAATGGGTTCATGTCCCCTTTTCCAGCAGCCTTTGTGCCAGAGGGTGCTGTGGATAGGTCAGGGGGCAGGTGCTCTGGCCCCATTGCCTTGGAGTTGGACAGAGGAAGGGCTGCACACACAAAGGTGGGAGCATCCCTGATTTTTTCCAGCAGGTCTGATCATCCCTTCGCCATCTCAAGCCCTCTGAGAAAGCAGCCTTCTCACACCAGGCAGAGGCAGAAGGTTGAGGGAGGGACGTGCTGGAGCTGGGTGGGATGCTGGAAGCCGTGGGCAATCTGCAGCAGGAATTGCTCTCAGCCACGGTTAAATGCGTTTGCGATGATACAAGGAAGTTCTCGCAGTCGCCAGCCCTCCAGTTGAAGCAAGACTGAAAAATGTAACACACCATGCCCTAATCCACTTAATATGCTCTCTGTCCATAGCTCCCCACTTGCTGTCTTACAGTAAAGCTGCTCGGTTTCCCCATGTCCAAGCAGAAGAGGAAGATTAAGTGCACTGCTGTGCCTCGTACTTGCTGGCAGAACTTCTTTTCTGCTACACGGGCTCTAAGATGTGCTTTGTTTTATTTTCTCCCTGTCTTTTGAAAGGTACAAAGTACAGTGACAGGAACTATCATATTCAATTGGACATGCTTTCTACAGATTTGTTAAGGATTTACTCTACACATTTGTAGCATTTAGTTGCCATGGCAATGACCTCGGTGCAAGAGGGAACAGCCTTTAGGTTGGACCTCAGATTTTCCTTTCATTTCCATTTAATTTGATTTGACTGCGAAATGTCACTTCCATTGYATTGATTAAGCTTCATTGCGGCCACCAGCTCTGTTAGAAAGGTTAAAGGGCAGGCCAGTGGCTGTCATTTTACTCCCCCCCCGCCCTTTTCTGATAGCCCTATAGGTTTGGTTTGTTTTCTTTTTTTTTTCCAGAGGAAGACTAAGGTTTTACCCCATGGTGTTCCACAGTAAAAGCAAAACTAATGCAGCAACAGTTTGAAGCAGTGCTAACCTGCAGCTTCCTCAGACAATTTTGCAGCACTTTAAAAAATAAGAATTTGTTTTTTTTCCTGACATGTGCTCACCCCCAGATAAATAAATTGAATGTACCCTCCAACATTTTCAATATTGGAAAGAAGACAGCCACCTCTTTTTTCAAAATCTCTGTTATCCCCAAGGTGTATAATAACTGCCTGCCAGCTCCCTTGAGGCTGGGGATCACTGGGTGCAGAGTCCCCCTTTGCCCAGGCTCTGTCTAGTTAGTTTGCTATTTGCAGATTATGCAACAAGTGTAAAATAGAGAATGGCAGCATAGTGGGATGGGGAGCTCCAAAGGAGACCCAGGCAGAAGCAAGGATTGCTTTAAGCAGTTTTATTAATGGCAAACAAAATCAAATCACAACTGTGGTATTCTTCGTTCCTGGTCAAAAGCATTCAACCTTTGCAAGCGATGCTGTCCATCTACAGAACACAAAGGTGCAAAAATTGTGCTGTGTTTGTAAAGACTTCCCCCTCTTGCTGCCCTAAGACCTCTGCTTTGTACTGTGTGGGCTGTCAAGGACTTAGATAAATTAGGTCTGTTCATTTAGGTTTTGCAGAACCTCGGATACCTCTTTTGTCTACATCTCTGTATTAGCAGGCACACAAGCCTTACTGGCAAGCTGGCTTTTCGCTGTAAGCCAGGTTTTCTGCCACATGCTTCAACATCAGCTAAAATATCATCTTGAAATTTGCATATTGCATGATAACTGAAGTTAAGATTTCTCCTGCATAGCTTGGTCAAAACTTAAGGTAAGAGTCTTATAGTTATGTGCTAGTTTTTCTTGTTGTTGTTGTTATATAGATCAGATGCTGGTTTTGAAAACATTGATAAACTTTGTTTCTTCTTACTAGTCCTGAAAATAATTGATTTTTAAGTTTGTTTAGTTGCTTGGAAATTAAGAAAAAAATGAATAAACCAGAAATATTAAAACAGCTTGGTCTAAAGGAAAGGATATAAGGAAGGCTCATTAAAGCAGGCATGTGAGTACAAACTGGTGGGTTGGTGAGGAAGAGGCCTGCAAAAGTCAAGAGAGAAAAAATGTTTGTCCAGGCACAGGGTAAATGATGCAAGGAAAAACTGAAACCCCAAAGTGCTACATATGGCTTGAAAAATCTTTGCAGCTGAAGGACTGTTTTTCTTTGCTGACTGAACTGAGCTTCAAATTAAGCCTCTTTCTTTTTGGAAAGGAGGACTGAACTAGTGTGAAGAAAACTGCAGTTCTGGAGCCTCCATATTGGCTGGCGTGGAGAAATAACTTGCACATATATAAGAAAGAGAGAATGTATTTAACTTCTTTTTCTGATTTCTGCTCCCTTCCCTCTGACATGTAGCATCTGTTCTCAGGGCCACCCTCTCACAGAGACATCACGCCATCGTGGGTGGTCAGGGCCAGGCAGGGAAGGGTGCAAATCCCTGGGGATGCACATCTTTGCTCCCACAGCGTGGCTCCCAGTGGAGAAGGCTTGAACTGGGGAAAGGTGTTCAGAGGGAAAATCCTTTCTCCGGTGTGTCACACAGGAGGGGTGTGACTTCACCTGGCAGCCTTGAAGCTCAGAGCTCGCTGGCAATCCAGGTGAAGGATGAGCCTGGCTGTGAGCTGTGGCTCTGTTAACCCAGCTTTATGCTGCCGCTGGGATGACTCTGGAAGGGGGGGCACAGTGTCCATGGTGGGTGCCCTTCCTGCAAGCACCGGCTGCCTTTTCTGTTTGCTTCCAGAAAGTTAAATGAGTAACTGGCGGGATAAAGAAGGAAAGGAGGGAGAGAAGGAATTAGTTTCCTACATAAATAGTAAGATGAACAAAACCTCTTAAAGCTGGAATGACTCTGAGCRGTCCAGCTGGTGGCCTGTGGGATGGTGCTGTCTGACCTGCTTGCTTTTCTGCTCTGGCCTTGCCTTGGGACTGGGGGGGAAGTGGAGAAGTTGGATGTGAAATCCAGCAGCTGCTGAATACTTTCGCTTACCCATGCGAATTGTCACTGTGCCCGTGGAGGAGGAGGAGGACTTTGGCATTGCTTGAGCCTGGACACTGGCCCATGGAGGTGCCCCAAAAATCAGGATATTGCTCATGGCTTTGGAAGTACTCTATTGTCTTGGCCTGGGTTTGTAAATGTCAGCTCTTAGTTGTGCGTGTGTGTGTGTATTTTTCTGACAAGGCATCACAATCACTTTTTCTGCTTTCCATTGTTTGGAAAGGACACAATTTTAGAGCAAGGTGATCAGTTCTCCTTTAGAACAGAATAGTGTTAATATTGTCAGAGTGTAAGTGCAGATGCTGTGGACTTCCACAGAAGGGCAGTTCTTCTGCAGTAATGTTTCAAAAACTCCCAAACTCAAAACTACTTAAACTCTGAGTCAGTGTTTGGAGATGAAGAAAGTGTGGGACCATGGTTAAAACATCAGATTAAGAGAAAATGCTTGACCTATCTGTGCACTCTAGGTTTTTTTTATATGGATCATGGTGTTTGGTTTCCTATGCAAAAGCAATTTGAGGCCTTCAAAGTACATGACTGATGCTGGCATCGCTAATTTTTGYTGTAATTTATGAAGTGGTTCTTTTTAGAAAAACAGTGTTTAAGGCTAAATACTGAATGTGGTGCTTGTTCTTCGTGGCAGTTGTGCCATGTGGTAGAAATTCCAGTTTTCTGAACTCCCAGCCACACCCTGTGAAGGAGACAGAAGAACAGCAAACAGCTTCCTTCGGATGCTTCTTCTGTCCTGTGTCCTCTCAGTTATGAACATTGTATAAAAAAACTGAAGCAGGTGGAGAACGTTACAAGCTGAATTCTGAAAATCCCATTTYATACAGAATCCCAAATCTTTTCTCAAAAATGAGACAGAATGGATTTTTTGTTTGGTTTGTTCTGCTTTGTTTTTTTTGTCCATACCCAATTGCTCCTTCTGTCACCAAAAATTTGTCTGTAACTCATGGTCTGAGAAATGTTCCAGCACGGAGGAGCTCCTGCATCTCCCTGTCGAGGCAGGTGTGGAGGGACTTGCCACCTAGAACAGAGCGATTCCCATCTCCCTTGGATGCTGCTTAGGGCAGCAGCGGACTTGAATTGGCACATCCTTTTCTACCTCAAACACACATCGTTTTCCTTCACACCCTCAGTGAAAGACATTCTCTCACCCAGGTGAACCAAATTTGCCCTATTTAGGCAGTGAAGGGAGACGCTGTTTAATTCCTTTGCACAAAGTGAGCAGGATTCAGCAGCCGCAGCTCCGACACATCCTTTTTTTTTTTTTTTTTTTTTTCCACTTCTCAGCGGGAGCTGAGTATTGGCGTCTCTCCCACAGCATCATGCCTTGTTGTTTTCTCTCAAGCAAAAACAACAGAAAAGGAAGATTAAAAGGAAGAAGGAGACAGATCTGAAAGAGGATCGTTAGCTCCAAGGTCTGATGGGACCTCCTTGGAAGCGTTCGCAACTCCGTGTCACCCGTGCCAAAGTCACACTGCAGTTTTCAGAACCTTTTATAATCTCCCAACATAAAGACACTATCTTTATCTTTTCCTTTTTCTGTTTGCTGCCTAACAGGAGCAGTTYGTAGTAGATTTTGTCTATTTGCCTCTTGTTTTTAGAATGTAATAATTACTTTGTGACATTCATATGTCTTGTCATGTCATGCTATGCTATTAATATCTTTGTTGTTTATTAGCCTTCTCAAAACATTTGTGTGGAAACATAAAAGCAGAGGAGCTTCCCCTAGTTTTAAGCTGAATTACCAATTTGAATGTCAGGCCAGGTTCACAAAAATTTCCAAAATAGGTGAGAGTTATAAATAAAACTGAATGTGTTACTGTTTTGGGGGAAAGCTGTGGARCTCAGTTTTTTCTTCCAGCTCAGCCCCAGAATAGACACAGGCTGTTTTTCACTTTGAGCTTTTAGATTCCAGCAGACCTCAAACTTAGCAAAAAGATAAGAAGAATTTTATGAACTGAAGAGTGAGTTTCATGCAGATATGAATCAGCACTGATATCTTGGCTACTGTCATCATGTGAGTATGCTGTCATTGCAGCAGATATGATAAATTTGGGAATCTTAGGCTGAACACACTTGTCCACTGTGCCTGTGAGGCAAAGCAGGGAAAAGAAAATTTTTCAAATGCCAGCAATAGTATTTTTATGGAAAAAAATGTTTTACCTGTAGTCTTTTAATTTTGTCTGTAAACTCCATTCAGATTTTGAGATGCAGGAGGACTTACTGGGGTTTTTGGGGCACCATGCCAATATAAATGTTAGAAATAAGAGGAAATCATAGAGCTGTTTTCTTGTTGTTAATAACATAATGCATCTTTTGTTAGGCTTCCTCTCTGCAGGGCTCTCCCTGCTGCAGTAGTGCCGTTTGCCTCTGTCTTGTTTTGTAGTTTCAAAGGGCCTGTTCTGCAGAGCTGCTTTCACAAACTGTACTGAAGGCTGCAAATTCTTGCAGAGTCTCGGACAGATTTGATTGACCAAGTAAACTTAATTCCCAGTGACAAGAGAAAAATTAATTCAAGCATTTAGAGAGATGACGTTTGGGGGGAGTTTATAGCGTTAGTCTATAATGTGAGTCTTTAATGTCTGAAGGCTTCCAGTCAGTGTTTATAAAGAACCCTCTTCACTTTGCCCCCATTTTGAAGCACTTATTTTCCTCTCTGCTTGCAAAGATCTTAAAAAGATCTCAAGTCTTTGTACTTGAGATTGCTTTTGTTCAGAGTTGTCCAGTGTTTTCTCCCCTTTCATGTTTTTTTGCACTGTTTGCTTTGCTGTGTGCACATTCTGGGGTTTAATGTGAAATTCTGGTGGGTGAAATTGTGCATATCTCCTCCTGTTTTGCCCTTTCTTTTTAGTACGTGAAAGAACCAGCAAAAGGGAAAATGCTGTTACTAAACATATAAATAAATCATAGATTCGTAGTTTCATAATCAGTTTAGCAGATTTTATTCTAGTTGATATATAATATTGCATGTTTGTATGTGAAAATGAAGAGAAAGTAAAAACAAAATTATATTTATCATCAATTTTGTTAATTACGAGAAACTAGTTCACAAATACACAGGAGTACTATCTTCAGCTAATCCTTTGTCTTCTTGTTTGTTTAATAAATTAGATGGATGTACCAAATAGCATGCTGCTGGGGCAACATTAATTTTATTATAGAATAAAAAGTAGAACTATTAGTCTGTGTTTCTGGCATGTTTGTAAGCTATCTGACCTATTTTCTCCTCCCGCCCTCTTCACAGTGCTTACCAAATTCCCCCTCTCCCTATGCCTAACGTAAAACTGTCTTACAATTAAACTAGCTGATAGCCAGCCCTGCAGATATTGCCCAGGATCCTGGCAAATAGATAAGATATATTGTTTTATATATTTGTGGAACAGGGAGAGACAGCTTCATCACTTTAAACAAGGGAATAATCTGTTTACACCAGAGGAATAGGCTCACTGGGTTTTCTTCCCTTCAGTTGTGGAGATAATTTCAGGGGGCAATATTTGCCTCATTTTTGCTGACAGAAGTATCTGGGTGGTTTGTCTGAAATTTATTACATTTTACGAGCAAACTAAGCTAGGAGACTACAGTTCCCAGAATCCTCAGGAAGTGGATAATGTCTGATACGGATTTTTAAAAYTGAAGTACTGTGTACATGATTAGGTGTCTGTCTTTAGGAGTTGGAAGTATCTGGACTGTTTCTAAATGATATTCCTTGCAAAAAACCCAAACCAGAGATCTCCCTCTTAGTATTGCATTGTCCCTGAAGATGAAAACCAGGCCTTTAGGATCTAAAAATATAGTTATTCCAGGTGTTCAAAAATCATGACTGATGTAAAACAACCTGTTTTGAGTCAAAAATTTTAGACGTGTCAAAAGTCAGGAGTCTTCTTTCCTCTGAACAACTCTTTCCTGCTTTATGTTCTGGGCAGTTGGTGATGGCTTTCAGATTTTGGTACTTCGAAAGATAATACATTATTTAGGATTTTATGTGTGAAAATAAAAACAGCCAATGAATACAGCACTTAATATAACACTACTTGGAATTTCTGTTTTGCCCTTGACCTGTTATTTTTCAGTAGGGGGCATGTCTGCAGGGGAGGGCATGCTCAGACTAGTCTGGAAGTCAACAAACTAAATTAGTGTGTCCCAGCACTGCAGGTGGACAGAGCATCCTGCTAGCGTGGCTGTATGGACCAGGGTGGATTCCAGCCAGAGAGGTCAGAGTGCAGATAAATATCTCTGCCCACACCTTGGACTGCACAGGCRTTTATAGAGTCGAGCTTGGCCTGACTGACTCCTTGTTCTGAGAGAAGGATGTAGCCCAGYAGCCCAGCTCAGTACCCAAACCAGCAGACCATGCTGTTTCCTCATCTCGGTCACCATCAACCCCCATTTCTCTATTTTGTCTGAAGTTCTGAGCCTTGTGTCGCACAGTTGCAAGAGCAGTGTGAAATATTTGGATATTGAGGAATGCAAGCTCTCAGGGATGATTATGTTTTACTATTGGACACAATTATAAGAATATTTTTCCACATCTCTGTGATTTTTCCCATTGAAAGCACATTGTAAACTTTGCCTTATTAATAGTCAATAATGCATATATATAGTGGATTCTTAATGGTAATGGAGGAACTGCCATTTGAGAAACCTCACAGTGTGTTAAGATCCAAAAATACAACATTGTCTTCTTCTCCACCATCCCTCTGGTTCATACGTTCTTTCAAGATGTGCCAAAACAAGTCTTAATCTCTGTCTTCAAGATCCTGTGTTGTAGTGTGTGGTTCAGCCTCRCTGAGCTATCTGGGATGCATTTTTATTACAGTGCAAGGTGCTACTATTGTTCATGTACAAGAATAGTGACAATAGTGATCTTTTGTTTGTATTTTTTGAGCTTTGTATATACCCCAGAGGTAGATAAAGAGTTTATGAAGAAAGGTTATATTTAAGAGAAATGGGTATCAGTGCTATGAGATTATACCCATGACAGATGGTTGTAACTAAAGCTTCATCTTGGTGCTGAAAAGCTGAATGAAACAGTATTCAGATTTTGAAGTAATGTTGGCTTCATTTCAATGGGACTTTTGCCTGAGTAAGAACAGACTAAAAACTCACTAATGATTCTAATTTTTTGTGTCAGCTTTGAGTAGATTTTAAAAAATTGAATTTTCTTTTTGCCTATTTTGGATTGATAAAATTCCAACAGAAGACATGGAGGGGTTGTTTGTTTGTTTGTTTGTTTACAGAAATGTGTGCAACATTATGCCTTTGTTCACTGGTATGACAAGATATAAAACAACATTGTTTTATTCACACACTAAAGCAAAACATCTTACTGGGAATCATGAAAGAGTTGTTAAAGTGATTTTTTTTTGCTCTTAGTTTCAGAGTTGGTTGTGAACCTCAAAATTTTGTGAGGTTCAGTCAGAATAGTTATGTAAAAGTTCAGATGCTAACCTTAAGCAAATCCAAATATCTGGAGGCTGGAAATCTCTACAAGAGCATATTTCTCCTTGACTTGTCTAATACAATGAGTTCAGCTAGGCTACACCCTGGGGAGTTTTGGCCCACCATGTAGTGTGTGTGCTTTAAGTGCTCACACTCAGCCATGAGGGTATTTTTAATTTCATCTTGAGAAACTAAACTGAGGGACTTCACAAATGAATCCATCAGGAAGACAAGGTTAATTCTGGCCGCTGTTTGTGGGAGTATGGTGCCTTCAAATACCAACACATTTTTTTTTCAGTGGTGGCATTTGGAAGAATAAATGAAGTGTGACTCCCGGCATCTCTTTAGTTGCCCTGAAAATGGAATGTCAAACAGCATATAATCATCTTCCTTGTTTAAAGAAAGAGGAGCAAGTGAGAGACCTAGTTTTCTATTTGTGTCAGTTTTTGGATGTCTTAATATTCTATCTTGTCTAATTTTCCAGAGAGTGATAATAGAGTTCCTGTCAAATTAGAGGTTACAGACTCTTTAACCTATGTCACGAAAAACCCCCTACATTCCTTATTATTACCATGAATATAATCCAAATAAAAATTTAGCTTTTTAATGCTGTTATGCTGAAGGTTGCATTCCAAGCATATAATTTTATTCATTATAAATATTAAAAATATTCAGCCTGACATTAGCCTGCTTGCTCCCCCATCGCTTCAAAAAAAGGCTGAATTGGATGTGTCGCCGCTTGGTCCGGGGAGCAGCAGCTCGGGCTCAGCCCCTGCACTGTCAGGACTGAGCAAACATTGCTGCTGCCCTGCCAAGTGCAGTTCTCAGGTTTAATTCATGTGGCACGGAGGATATTTTYGGCAGGGATGAGGCAGGAGGGGAAATGAAATGAATTGTACTTGCCCCGCRTTGGGGATTCGCTGTGAGAGGAGCCTGATGTGACAACACTGGAATTACAGCTCACGTCCTGCTAAGGGGGCTCTTTCTGCTTGCAGAGAGTGGTGCAAAGGCTAAAGTTTCTTTAAAATTTTAAACGCCCAGCCCTCTTCAATGTAAGTAGAGGTGTGGCAAGTGTGACCTTCTGTTTGGTCAAGTTTTATTCTCATTTACATGAATTCCAACAAATTTAGACCTGCTGTAAAAGGGCCTTACTTTCAAGCTTACAACAAATGAGTAATGAATAAATGTATCTCATTCTTACGTAGTTTTGGTTCARAATCCAAAATCCCCGGGACTTCTGCACCGAAGTCTTAGTTCCCAGTGTTCTCGGAGATGCAAATCCAAGACYGGGGTTTTTATTTTTTGTTTTGTTTTAAATCAGGTGAGCGTCACATGCCTCGGTTTTGTAATGAGAGTTTTTGCACTGTCCTAATTAATACAGTGTGCCTGTCCTGGACCTTTGAAGTAAGTGGGAGTTCTGCCACCAATTTAAATAGGAGAAGGATTTGAGCCAATTTGAACAGAAGTTTTCACTTATCTTAGTGCCTAATCTTCTTTTTAAAGGGATGTGGGAGTATCGGCACCTCCTACGTAACGCTCAGCAGCGTGCAGAAGTAAACTAGTCTGGTCACTTATGGAGGCCCATTTAAAACCAGGAGGATTACTCAGGTGAGTGACAAGGCTTGGAGAACAGATTTTAGGGAAGTTAATTCAGAGTGCAAAATGACATTTAACCCATCTGTGTGAATGTTACCAGTTGAAGCAGGCCACAAAATCATTTAGAAATCGTAAGATAAAAAAAAACCCAGTCCCCTTCTATATTTTTCTTGCATTTGAGTTGTCAGGGTTCACACTTTCAAGGGTGGGTTTTTTTAGGCATCACAGCTTGTAGCTCCATTTCTTTGTTAAATTGGAGCTGATATTCTCCAATAAGCAGAGCAGAACTCTAAGAGAAATGCCTGCTATGAATCTCATGGCAAAATCATAATATTTGACAACACTAGGTCTGTGTAAATATGTATGTTCTTTGCAGTGCTTTGTCCCTGGAGAACCAGGGTTGTCTAGACCTCCCCTGCTGTCTCCCTGAATGGCAATGTATAGCTCCAGAGTGCCTGACCACGTATGGCTGATTTATCAGGAAACTGGCAGACTCTGACTGTTGTCTTAGGAGGGTGTTGCAAAAACTAAGGCAAATTTACTGTAAGGTTTCTGCACTTCACTGGAATGCTTCAAGTATCTGTAAATTGAAGAAGGTGGGAAACTGATGTGGTCTTCATAGCATGTCTCTTTTTCTTCACTGAGTGCAGAAGGAGCCTATAAATATTGACTTCCTCTAGTCTGCCCTGTGGTCTTTATAGATTAACCCTGATTTTTCACAAACTGCCAGTGAAATGATGTATGGGAGTTTGTGTCCTGCATGCATTTCTCTTCAGTCTCCATACAAMATTCACCTAACTAAAGCCTTGCACACAGCAACATTAACAGCTTGGTGTATTATATTGGAAAGGCTTTTTGACCTCCATTCCAAATGGTGTGCTGCATCACCTAATTGACAAAGTTTTATTAATTTTTAATTTAAAGGGAGTTTCTTTCCCTTAGATAGTTATTTTTAGACTGGTAATAAAGTAGCCATGACTGTGGATACTGCTGTGTAAGGACAAAACTGGGAAAAAACCCTGTTTTCTCTGGTGCATCTATGGCTACCACTTAAAATAGGTCTGYGTTTTCAAACCTGGCAATATATTTTTATTTATGTGTTTTAACATAAGATTTAAAAGATTATTTTATACGTTGTTTGAAGTAAGTCGAGGGAGGGKTTTTTTTGCCTAAAGTTTTTGTTTTGCTCTGTTGCATGGAGGCCAGCTGGTTTGCTAGCTTGAGTGACCTCACATTCCTTAAATGTACTCATAAATCAAGCCAAGGCCATGCCTTAAAAGCTCGGCTCTGACATCAATTCAAAGGAGGGAAAGTTTGATACATTGTGGGAGAAGTACAGAGATGGACACCCAGGRCCAGATTTTTCAATCCTCACATTTACCAAACCAGCATCGTACTGAGAGTCTCTCAGAAGACTTGTAAGTCAACTGGACCCTGTATTACTTATGGAAAATATAAAAAAATAATAATAAATAAAATAAATAGGAGAAAACATGCCCTGAAGAACCAACAACTGTCTTAAGTAGTGCAAACAATCTGATTAGAAGTGAGATGATTAGTTAATTACTTGAAAGTTTTGTTCATGTGAGTGTCTCCAATAAAGGGAGTTTGGCAACACGTTCAGTGAGACTGCCACGATGGACCATTTCAGTGTGAGTGAGTGAAAAGTAGGTAAAGCATCAGGTTTGCATTAATAGGTTACCATGTCATTGTATTTTTGGAAAGTACTGATGTTTCTGGGTCACACAAGGATTTTGGTCTCTGCAAATATTTTGTTCTGAGAACCCAAGAAACCGTGAGCAAAACTGGTTTGATTTTAGAAGCAGAAAGACAGTAATGATTAGAAACATGAAAGTAAAAGACTTTTTAAAATTCCTCCGCTTTTTAAGGCTTCTTAGGTCCCTAGGAGATTAATAGTGGTTAATTTAATACCTACTTTAAATATGATAATTTATTCTTATTTACAAAAATAACTGGATCCAAAACCCRAAACAAACTAAAAAATAGTATTTCCACGACTTAAAGGCACAGTTTTGCTGACTGCTTACTACTGAGTTTGCTGASTGATCCCTGTCAACACAGAGCCACTCATCTTTTGCACAATGCTCCCACCGTGAGCATCTCCAAGATTTCACTGTTCCTTATATCTATCTTTAAGGTGTAAGGTATTATAACAGTATTTTTCTAGGGCAATAGAACATTTTTAAGGTGTTAGGACGTTATTTAACCATAAACTTATTATGTGAATGCCAATATCCACAGGGACTGACTACGAGGTAACAGCAAAGTATCACTGAAATCTGGTTGTAATAATTTCAGGTCAATTCTGATTTACCTTAAGCTGAAAGGGTAGATGAGGGCCATAACTGAATATCAGTAGCAGGAGTCCGCAAGAATATAGGTAAAATAAATCATATTATTCTGCAAATGGATACAAATTAATACCTCTCAACGCTGAAATACTTCTACTTTATAAAAGTATTTTTAATGGCAAGGCCAAAGGAAGTGTTAAAATTTGAGAATATTTCAGTGGGATTTGACTGACAAAATTGAAGCACTTGCAGTTCAAAATAAAACAATGTGTTTTAAACCCTCTGATTAAAGAGATGAAGTATATGGAAATGCCGTTCACAAACAGGGGTTATTCTGAAAGGCTAACTTAAGGCTGGCTTTCATCTGTTCCTCTCTCAGTGGGGAAGGATGTGGGTGGAAGGTGGTTCAGAGACAGTGTTTAGCTTAGGTGCYCTGAATTATTCTGTGAATAAGCTTTTATCTCTTTAGTAGTTATGAATAACCAAAGAAGATTAGCTTCCTGGTGCTTGAAGTAACCTTTTTGAATATACTCCTCATTATTGTTGATTCCTGACTGATTTCTCTGCAAGAATAGAAGTCGACACCTCTTGCAATTAAAAGCACAGTAACAACAAAATGGAAGTCTTCCTACTTAAAATATTGGTTGGTATCAAGGAATTGTCCTTTTTCTGTGCTTACTACATACTCTCAACACTCTCCTTATCCAATTTCTTTGTTATACTGTTACCCTCCAAGTAGTTGTTTCATATACAAAATAGAACATAGTTAAGAGTACTCTTAACAGTTATATTTGTTATCTGTTCCTGCCAGAGATGGGAAATACCCAGCAACAGGGTTTGTATCCGTAGGTAAAATGTCCTTTCAGATGGATACTAAGTTGGAAGATAAAAYATTCCAGGGGAAAAAAAAAAGAAGAAAAATTATTAACACTAATATTTAAATGCACTATTGTTGAGAAAATTAATTTTATAGTACAGGCAATAAGGCAAATAATTTTTCAACACAGCATCACTGTATGAGTAAAGATACTGTGATAGGAACTATATCATGGAGTAAGACCTGACTGCAAGTATCCAAAAAATTTACTGTCTTAAGCCACTTCACACTGCAGTGGGGAAACTGGTTTGTAACATTTAGCACCAGATGTTTCTTTCTGTCTTTGCACATCAATTATTTGCAGTTCACCTTGTGCCATTGCAGCTGCTTGTGAGTCCTTGTAAACTGCAGCCTTCACAGAATGGCTTCACCACCAGAACCCTACATGATGTAAAACTTCAACATATCTTGAAGACTAAAGGAAGAAAACAACCAGGATATGGGTGAGGAGATAGAGGGAACACATAAAATAGAATTATAGTAGTCAGCATTGGTTACTAGCATTTCAGTCTCAGCATTTTGCTTGGGAGCGCTCCTGTGGCTTTGAAGAAAATCTCCCTGGTCTTTTTTACTTAGCATATGTCAGCTTGGTTTGAAGAATGGTTTTGGGTTGCGTTGAACTGGTTTCCTCTGGAGGAAAACCAAGCAGAAGTTCCTGTGCAGAAACACACCACAGATGCTCTGAGCACTGAGAGAAATACAAGGATCTAAACCATGGCTGGTCCCTTGAAACAAAAGTGAACTACATGCAGGATTCAGTGCAGGGGACCAGGCTGAATCGAGTCAAGAGCAAACCTGAGCCCGGATAAAGTAGATGTAGGTGCTCTGGTATCAACTGCGATGATCTTGTGCCCTGCCTCTGTTGCACCAAATGGTTGGCTAATGTAGATGTAGTTGTAATAGGCAGATATCTTAATACACCAGCTGCCCAGCAGTCAAGATATCCTTTGTAGACATCAAGGCAAGTAAGGAGCCTTGACAGGAGATTTGCAGGAGGACAGTGAGGTAGCTTTAGTTAATAGAATTTAGTTAATTCATCTTGATAGCGAGCTCGAGAGGAAAACGCTATCACCCCATTATCCAGGGAAGGAACTGGTCTAAGAGGTGGTACAGCTTAGCCAATTTGATACAGGCAGCCTGGAATTAGAGCTAGGGGTTCTGAGTGCCTAGCTCTCTACTTATTCTTCATTTTCTAACTACCTTTGCTAAATACTGGGCATAGATATTCTCTATTTATTTGCAACTGAGTTCTTAAATCGATTTTAAAGTAACTGTAAATAGATTAGCCATGACCATGTAAGACATCACTTCTCTTASTTATATTAGCTGCTTTCTGCAGTTTTTGTTTCTGCCTCTGCCCCARTTTTTCACACCTTGTTTAGACTTGTGTTTACTGTAACTACTGTTTCAAGTTTCCTACCTCCTTAAGACCACAAAGCACTTCAAGAAAGGATTTCCATGTATTATATTTTGTTCTGAAAGCCTTATCTCATCCAGACATATTTGCCATTTTCTTTTTTTTCTATATATATAAAAAAAATGTTTCAAAACCATTATATATGCAGCATTCTCCTTCCATAGCCTAGGTTAAGATCTCTTTCTGAAAATGCAGACAATAAAGCATTTCCATAAGAAAAGTTAACAGTGTGATAAATACTGATGCAGTGTTTCCCCACACTTAATTGTTTCTTTTCATTGTTTATCATAATTTTGTCAACTTTCCATATCATTCCCCACAATGCTTTGTGCTAGATTTTCTTTGAAAATTCCTTTCCTCTGAACTTACCATGAACTTGTTTCTAAAATATGGCCATAAAATGCCACCAACAAAACAAAACAAAATCTGCTATTCTCTAATAAAAAACACCCTGTCTCCCTCTCATCCCTCACAAAAAAAAAAAAGAGAGAGAAAAAGAAAAAGACAAGACAGAATTTATATAGAAAAATAATTTTAAACTGCAAATATGAAGCAGAACATGAAGGCTGAGTGGAAAACTGGAATAATCAATTGTGAGGCTGTGGTTTAAACCATGTGCAGAGTTTGTGCTTCATTCCATTTGTTCTCACTGCACTGATGGCTATTTAGCAGGGAATGTCAGAAGTGTTGGGATTAGACTTGGTGTGATTGAGGGGGAGGCAGAGGATTGTGTTTCTTGAGATGCTCTGTGGGAGGGGAAGGATTATGCATGTGCCTTATGTAATGAGGAAGAGTCTGGAGAACTTGCCTGTCTATGAGGAGGAGGTGGGAGGATTAGCTTTTGATGTAAAGTCAAGGGAACAGCCCTGGTCCTGATCSCCAGAGAAGGAAATCAGAAATGCTTTACCTTCCTGTACATCCTGTTTTGTGTATTAGACAAGGGATTTTTGTTTGGATTTTTTTTTCAAGGTGGAAAACAGCTGGATTAGGGGGAGGCAAAAGGGGGAGGGAAAGATGGAGGGGGGCACTGAGGCACCAAGGGAATGAGCAGTGGGGATTCAGGAAGGATGGGTCATAGGACTGACCCCCTCTCCATGGTCCCAGGCTGCTGTCCATGCTTTCACCTTGTTGGAACAAGGCATGGTGGTACAGTTTGGGCCAAGCTGAACAGCCTTTACCCCAGCAGGGCTCAGAGACAGTGCAGGAGTCCYTGCAGGCTGAAAATGTCTCCTTCAGCATCCTTCAGAAAGTCTGTCCATGTGGGGTTTTGTGCATCTCCCTTGGGGCTCCTGCTGGGTCCCTTGAGCAAGCCTCAAATTCCCTATGTGGTGGCAGTCAGTGTCCTTCCCCCTGCTGATGGCCACRTACYTTCCTTGTCCTGGGAAATCCAGTCTCAAAGAAACATAAAAAGAGTAATGGAAATCAGTATGGGGAAACTGGAGAAGTTTTTTTGGTTTTAATTCTGCCCTTACTTCACCAACCAACACTAAGTCTGTTGTTTGGCATTCCAAGTGAGGGCTGGAGCACATCCATCCCTGCAGACGAGTTATGAATTAAGACTCCACAGTCAGTGAGGATTCTGGCTTTGAAAACTTTGTGCAGGAGCTACTTTCTCAAAGTGTTTGAGTGATCACAGTTTAAAAGACTTTCAGAGGCAGTTGCAGCAGCCTGAGAACCTCCACACGGAATCATCCACACAGCTCRGCTGACACGTGGTAACCCATTCCTCTGTGGTGTGTGTCACCCTCACGTCTGCAAATGCTTCATAGGTGCATTTCTCTGAACATATTAACATTCCTTCTCTGTAGTGCTGAGTGTGTGCTTCGTCCTGCTGGGTGAGAAAGGCAAAGATAGTCCAAAAGAACACCTCCAGGAACTAAGTAACAATAAATCACAGCCTGGWTGCTTTTATGTTCTCTTTATTTTTGCCAAATGCCACTTAGACCATAATAACACTTAATAGTGAAATTCAGCAGTTTCACAGTGCTTTTTACTCACAAAAAATACTTTATCAAGGGAGTAAGTTACTATTATTCTGGTTTTGTGGGTGGAGAAATTARAACAGAAATGGTTCAGATCACTCACCCAAGTAAGGATCAAGCTGGAACAATACATGTGTTTTTACTCTGGATCCACTATACTATCCATTGAATCCTGACAGCACTTTTGTAAGTGTGAAATTTTGAAGCGTTCCAAGGTAAGGACTAAGTTCAGGATTTTCTGGTTGTTTGGGGGCATCAGAGCTGAACCTAAAGATCCCCAAGAGTCAGTGCTGACTTGCAGATTCCTGGAGCATAGGCAATGTGTTGTTGGACAGTTTCTCCCTTTCTCTTGTGCCTGACCCTGCTTTTGGCATGAGAGTAGAAGAAAAGGGATCTCAGGTTTGACTCAGATTAGGCTCAGTCCTACTTCCTACTTTGCCTAGATTATTTAGAGAATCTCCACAAGGCTCTATATTGGTGTTTGTGGAAGCCAAACAAAGGCCCAAGAGACAGGTATGTTGCAAAAGGAGCTTTGTTTTCAGTGCTTTCAAGTCCCTGATTTTTGTGTTTGCACCCAGGTTTGGAATTATTTGTATTTTCTGTATAAACCCAGCAATACTTATCATTTATGGTTGAGAAGTTGTGTAATATACCTATTTACCCCTTCTATATTGTGAAGCAGGAGTATTTTCTTTAAAGAAGTGAAATTATTTATGGAGAACTATCAAAAATAAATCAGACTTTATTGCATCATTTTTGTAGCTCAGAGAASGTGTCGTAAGTAGTCAGTCAGTGATGGAACAAAAATATGACAAAGCCCACCACACACCTTTTAATGCCTATGGATTTACAGTAGCTTCTATTTTCCCGTGCCATTGGTTTTTTTTCTTTTTTTCATCATGATAATTTCTCTTTCTTCACCCACTATCGAAAAAAAATTTAAAAAAATTACAAAAGGTTTCAATATACAGTAGTTAATTACTATATTACAGCTCTAATTAAATTCTTGGAGACTCTGCACAGTATGATGTCCATGCCAAGAGGGACATAACCCRTTCTTAAGTGAATACATGTTCTTGTCAAGTTAACTTATCTGCATTTTACTCACATGAAATATTCCTCATCTCCTGCTTCTTGACACACGTGACTGATAAATGTTTTAAAGGCACATTTAACATTGATATTTTTGTCATGTGAAATGACAATGGCTTCAATAATTCCCAGATTTTATTTTATAGAAAGTGACACGTTCTGTGATGCCGAACTCCCCAGACCATAATGTAAGCCAYGCACCAGTAGGAATATATATATTGCAGCAAAACTTGCTCTTTGTGTGATCCAAACCTAAATGTTTCAGCCACATGTGAGTAGTTAAACCTAAAGAGTGTTAATATTACAACACATTGTACAAATACCGTGGATATTCAGAATAGTCAGAGCTCAGGTTTCTCTTTCAGCTCTTTAGTTTGCTTTGAGACATTTAATGAGGAGGGATTTTTTCTTACTTTTTTGTAATCAAGTCATCTGAGAAGGGAGATACAGTAGAAAGACTTTTATCAAGTCATTTGCAGATTTAAATGATGTGTTATGTAGGATTTTATTAATTCTTCTACATTTTTTTATCATACATCTGTCAGGGTCATAGGTAAATGTTTTTTTGTTCAGATTCTTAGATAAACATTTAATTCCTTGTCATATGTGTGGACAAGTCTGTCTCAAACAGCTTTACTCTTGAGAGAACTTCTGTAGCCACAAAGGAATAATTTCGTTTTCACATTGAAATAGATGGGAACAATCCTGCTGCTTGACCTTAGAGTTCCATTAGATCAGATGTCTCCAGGAATTTTGTGTATGTGTGTAGCTTGATGACAGTGAAATTCAGCTGAATGAGCTTTGTGTTGGCGTCATTATTCCTTTGATATTAAGCCTTTATATTATACCATGTCAACACTTCGGCCCTTATTCAGCATAGCATCTAAACACCTGGCTGACTTGAAGGACTTTAATAAGCCTTCACTGAAATGCTTAAAACCAGGCACTTGCTGAATAGGGGCCTGTTTCTGTCACAGCTAAATACTAATGCAGTATTTAACAAGTGTGTTATGTTGGCAGCAAGCAGATGGACTCACATGTATRGCAGCTACATCTATATCATCATATGCATCTTCATCTGGACACACAGAGCAGAGCAGCTAAATACTGATAGTGGCCATGATAAGTGGGAAGAAAGAGTTCATGGAGTTAGAACAGTGTATCCCAGGCTTGGTTGCAAGTGTAGTCGTGTGCTTTGATGCTTCAGCTTGACTTTTGACATGAATTTTAAGTCAGCCTTGGACTTAAATGGCTGTACAAAGCTCCCAGAAATTGCTTTGTTCAGTTTATGATGGTGCATAGTGCTGACCAAAGCATCAAGAAGAAATCTGTACAATGGTTTGAGGGTTTATTACTTTATTTTACAAAGTCTGTCTTTTCCCATACTTTTAGCTGTGCCTATTTTTGGTTTGTTTTATATTTTTCTATATGGGTCAGTTTGAGAGACAAGTTCTACCTCTGAAGTTAATACTGAGGAGGATGTCAATGTATAAATGTATAAAATATATTGCCAAGGAGGCCAAGCAGCCTTTCCTGGCTACTGTGACTAGACAAGTGGCAATTCTGTCATGAGAAGTGAAGTGAAGCAGAGTTTGGCCTTTTCTGTGTGTGCAGTGATAATGCAGTGAAATGTCCTCGCAGGTGAGGAAAAGCTATCACAGACATCTCTCAGGAGCCTGTGAGAATTCAGCTGAGGACATGGGACTTCAGTCTGTAGCTTTGCGCGGATAAATGTTTTAAAAGAATCGAACGTGGGGATTTTGGGGGGTTTTGTCTTTTTCTTGGGTGAGAATTTTTGAAAAATTAATTGCTGTCTTTTGCTGCTCAGCTTCACTTCTCAGTTTTCATTGAACGTAAGCTTAAATCATTTCCGTTTCTGTTGGGTCAAGCTGAAAAATAGTTAAATCAAGGGGGTTACACTGATTTAAATGCTGCTGTGTTTATTTGTGAAAGTTGAAAGTATTGGCCCGTTGTACTTTTCAATAACCTCTAAAAAATCCCTCTGTTCTTGTCTTCTTCTGAATCAGAATGAAAACAAAGCTTTCAGGAATCTTCACTAAAAAAAAAAAAACCCAAAGAGCTCATCCTCYCAGAAGTCAAATCTAACCTTGAGAGAAAGACGCCACTTTGGAGCAGTCCATAGCCCAGGGGTTAACATTCTCCCACAAGACAAGTGGAACTGTGGTCCAGGGCTCTCATTTGAAGCAGAGGTTTGAACTTGCAGCTTGGGTGAACATCCATCCTGGCCTGTGGGGTGTCTTGGGTTTTGTTTTTTTTCTGGGTTTTTTTCAACTCAGTTGTTCTGGGCTTGAGAATTTTGCTATTGAAACCAGCAAGTTTCCATTAATTTTTTTTTTTTTTCAATTAAAATGCCTTTAATTGAAAAATTCAGAGTARTAGTACCGCTGTGTAAATTTTGGTTACTGTACCCAGTACAGTGCTGAGATGGGAGATAGAAAAGTTGCAGCAACCAAACAAGTAAATTGTTTTAGCCTGTGAGCAACAGACTCTCAGCACCCCTTGGGAATCCCTTGAGCTCCAGAAGAAGGGGAAGGGAGCTGTACTGGCAAACTGCCTTTTGGGAAGAGAATTCAATCTGCAAATTGAATTCCTGCTGTAGGGAAGAATCAGCACTAGAAACATATGTAACTGGCGACCTTTGATTTTATTAGTTCTTACTACACTTCCGTTGGCCTTTTTGGTACTGATTTTATGCAGAAGAAAGTACTTGCACTTCAAATTATGTGTAACTTCACTACAAATGTAGTATTGTTTCCTTGTAATGTCAATAGTTTTTTCCTTCTTTTAAAATGGAAGTTATTTGCCCTGGTGGAATGAAATGCCACTTTCAGAACTGGAGATCTGCAGTCTGCATTTTGTTTTACCAAATCATAGAAGCGATCAGTTCTCTTTGCTCAGTGTTCTGCACTGAAGAACTGTCCCACAGAGCAGGGTGAGGTGGCTCGCAGGTTTCAGTTTTATTTTTTCAGGAGCAATCTGCGCCTTTGCTTCTTCCATGAGTCAAAGCAGACTGAAAGAGGGGAAAGATTTCCAGTGACTTCTGTACTCCTTGTATCGAATGCTCCATCCTGGACTGCTGTCCCTTACAGCTGATGGAAATCCTAGCCTGGGAATTGTCTGTGGGTAGTAAAGGTGTTTCTTTACTGTTTGTTTGTGCAGAGTCTCACGTGGTGAGGCCCTGGTTTTGGCTGAGGACTCTTAAGAAGTAATGAAATACAAATGATGTCCAGGAGTAGCGATTTACCCTCCTGTTATAATACCTGTGAAATTGCTGGACCAAACTGGGGGCTTTGGCATAGCTGCCTTAAGTTATGACAGACTAAATCAGAAGCTTTGCCTTTCCTCATTCATTTATCCTTTCCTTCTTGCTTTTCCCTCTCCCTTTGAATATTTTTGATGAAATAAATTATTGCCACACTCAACCTTTTTTAGTGTTGGTTTTCGAACCCATTGTTTCTTGTTTCAAGAGGAGCGTTTCACATGAGGTCCCTATTCAAAGTGAATATATATGATAAGACAAATTGTTTCAACACTTGCTTGCAAGGCCAATAAAAAGAAATGCTGTAGTGCAAATTACCCTTGCAAATGCTCTCTAAAAAGCTAATAACATTTTTCCCCCCAAAGGATAGTTCCCAGCCATAAGGAGAGTTTCTCTTTCATGTTCATTTGCCACACAGATTTATAAAATGATCCCAAATCCTTGCATAGGCTGTGAGGGATTGTGGCTTTGAACTGCTGAATTGGAAAAGCTATTAATGGAAGAGGAAAAGTTTTCAATTTCAGTCAGATTGGGTCAGGATGGTATAAACTCAGCCCTCCAAGTTTTGGTGTAAGATGGAAGGCTGTTTAGTCTTTGTTGATAATTTTCATAGTAAGATTCACAAGGTTTTCAGTTTAAAGGCATGAAATGAGATAAGAATGTAAGAAAAAATCATTAGCATATTCACTGCTTTATTTTATTTTCAAGTAAAGACAGTCATTTTAATTTGCTTTCTGTGGAACATGGTATGGCTGGAAACTTTTCATAACCAGAACTATTAGGCAAGTGGTCAGAATCTTCGGAGCAAAGGTCCAGCTATTTTGCCCTGGAGCTCATGCTCCATGCGGGGCTGTGRGCAGTGCCAGGGATGGTCGTTTCCCTGCTGGCCTGGCGCTGGCACACGGTGTTTTCCCCTTCTGTGAAATCCCGGGCAGCCCTGCACTTCTCCCTCATGTGGAGACCCACAGGGATTGGGGGCAGGAGGTGGGCTGCCTCACCTCCAAGATCAGCAGGCTGTGTTCCCGACCCTGGAAAACCCTGGAATTCTTCCACCCAGGGACGGTTTCCAGCTACGCACGCATTCCCTTTTTAATCGGACCTGCAGTGTCTCGGTGATTGCAAAGGACTTCGAGAATCGGAGCTTAGCCAAATTACTTCTCCTTCATGCCATTTTGACAGAAGGCTTTCACAAAAATTAAACAGTAAATAACTCCTGTGAAATTGCATCTTGTATTTACTGCTTTTAGCGATGGTGGGATAAGCGATCCAGCGGGCGCCAAGCGAGCTGAATTTGTGTGTCTTGGCGAAGAATGGCTTCCACCAACTTTTCCTGGAGAGCTGCTCTGGGTTTATTGGGAGTGGTACTCTGTCCATAAACAGAGTGGCTGTTTGCAATCCTTTTCTTCCCAGCCTCTCTAAGTGACTGTGGAAGGCACTGGCCACTGAGCACTGGGCTGGGAGCAGTGGCTGATTTTGTACGGGCTCCAGACAGACACCTGGCGCTGCCAACTCTCAGTTCCTTCCAGCCTGGCTGGGGTTTGAAGGAGTGGTGCAGAAGATCTACCTGTGCAAGGCTCCCCAGCCTTACCTTGAGTTAGATGGGACTGGCGAGGTAGGGGCTGCTGTTTCTCCTCTCCTAACTGCTCATGACATCCCTTTGAGGCAGAACATGTGTGGGGCTGTGTCCTTCTGATGGAGCCAGCCCTATCTCCTTCCCCGTTTCCTTTCTGTTGTTAATCTGGTAACTGACCACTTATCCCATTTATTATCCTTGTAATTGGAACTGAGAACGCCTGTGGCAGGTGAGCCCCGTGCCTCTGGTTCCTCCCCCCCAGCCCTAAACCCACAACCCTTCCCCCTCTCCCCGCAGCAGCAAGCCCTGAACACAAATAACTCTCAGTGCTGCTATATATTTGATTTTGTTTGCAAGCTTGTCTTATGACCAGCTCTCAGCGTGGGAAGAAGCAGGGAGTGGGGAGATGGAGAGAGAGAGTTGTTGCAACATATTTTAACATATGTGCGTTAGGCCTCTTGGTGGACTCCCTCTTGGGAAGAGGGGAGGGAGCGTGCCCCTAAGCAGTTGGTTGGCTTTGCTTGTTTCTATAGCAGCCTGAAGGAGGAAAATCATGTTTTAACACTAATATATTCAACCAAAAAAACCCTAACAATTACAGAAGAGTCTTTTTTATTATTATTAAAGAAATTGCATTAAAGATGAATGAGCATATATTGGAATAATTATGTTTTAAGGTGTGTAACATTAAAAGGTACTGAATGGAATATCGACTGTTTTGTAGGAACGGTAATAATGAGATTTCTGTCACTTAATCTTACAATAATTGGGTTATTACTATGCAAATTAAGGTATTACTTAAAAAAAAAAGAGGAGGTAAGACAGATCCTTGAGGCAGCCATTTATCTGTCCTTAAAGCTATGCTGTCGATTCTCTTTAGGCTGAAGATCCTTTTTTAAACAATTTGGAGATGCTAATTTCATTATTTTTTCACCTATGTTTCCTACTAGAATGTTTTTTATTCTCCCCAGGTAGCAGATCAGGAGTGGTGGTTTTTATACATTTTCTAGTCTCTTATGGATTCCTTTAGGAATAATTAGATCAAATAGCTATGATTATTACCTTTTTGTTCCCTCTTTCTTTTAAATAAAATAATGATTTGTGTATTTTGCCTGAGATTTTTACAGTGGGATCGCAGAGAACATACATAAATTATTTTATTCCTTCTTTCCCTTTAGCAAAGAATTATTGAGCAGCTTGTTAAGGYTTTCTTGATTTCCATTAGTTCTTCAAGTTTACTTACTGGCCAGTTACTGGCCTTGAAGAGGAATTGAGGAGTGCATTTTTTTGTTTGAGACTTCGGTAGCTTTTACTGGATCCACCAGAGGCCTGCTGGCGTTTTGCTCTGTCTTTGATTTTTAGAGGTAATATTTAAGATTGGGCTGCCAATGGGAATTTCCTCATTTCAGCGTGAGTCCTTTGTAACACATGCATTTGTAGAAATTTTGTTTGGGGGGAAAAAAGGTGCTCCTCCCTTGGTCTTTTTTCTAGTGAGTACATGGTGACTCTCACTTTCTCCCTTTTTGGTTCACTGCTCTCCCACTCTGTATTGAAGGCTGGTTCTGATTACACTTGGTTTTAACACTTTCAGATCTTTTTTTTTTTCATTAATGCACAACTCCCAAGACAAGTGGAGAACTCTAGACAGCCAGAATGGGCACAGAATTATCACTCGAGGTCTTATCCCATCACAAGCAGCAGCTTCCTCTGTAGCTTTCTGCAAGCAGCTCAGTCTCTCCTGATTTTCTGTCTTTAGTACAAGTGGGATGTGAATATGAGTAAAATTCACCTATGGGTAGTTAAAAGAAAGGATATTATCTCACTGTTTACCTGCTTATATAATGGGGTGAATAACAGCATACTGAGAACAGATTTATTGGTAAAACCCCATAAATTCATGAGGGCTTTTAAGGTGATTTGTTTCATGAATTAATAACAAGTTTACTAATGATGCCAAGTAATTTTACAAAATGTGCTTTGATAATGCTCTGGATTTTTCAACACTGTGAAGTATTTTATGTTTCTTGTGGGAGCAGTTGTGAGGGTCTGCCTGTGAAAGGGGAGGGCATTTATGAGATATTCCCAGTCCATACCACACAGTCCCATCACTCCCTGGAATCCTATGCTGCTGTATCATTTGTTCAGCGGAAAGCTTGGTGAAAGCTGTGRATTTCCACGATGTCCTTGAACATAAAAACAACTAACTATGCATTAACAGTGATGTGGGGTCACACTTAACATGTTTCATGGTACCTGCCATCCATCCAAGAGAAAGCTGTTAAGCTATTAGGGATTCAGAAAGAGATGAAGTCCTTTTATTGACTCTTAACTGACAATTTCTCCTGTGCTCAGTGTATTAATTCTTGCTTGATTAACAACTCTGGAACAAACTGAGCCGTTGACCTTGTGGACCCCAGGTTGTTTGACTTAATAATCAGGAAGAGTCTGTCTGTTTAGGTGGGTGTGCCTGAAGAAACGAGTTGTAATCTTAGTTTGGATCTGAACCACAACAGCACAGAGTGAAAGAAAAATCACTGTAATAGAAATAAGATGTCCAGAAAAAAAGACCTGTGCAATTTCTTTGTGTAAAACACCACTTGGTGACTCCTAAGCCTTAGCAGTGCTATTGTTTCTGTGGTGGTTGAGAACGGCTGAACTAACTGCAGTGAAATAAAATAATACTAAGCCATTTTCCAGAACTCAGAGTTTAAAAAAAAAAAAAAAAATGTTTGAAGCTCAAAAAGATGATTTTGTTTAAGATTTCAGTTTAACACATATGCATCCTGCCCTGGTGATTGCTGGTGGTTGCCAGGAAGTTCTCCAAGAAATCTGCAAAATGTCTAGTCTGTGTAACAGACGGGAGAGCTGGAAAAATTGTGTGCAAGTCCAGAGAGTTTTAGATTTCTTTCTCTCTTTTTGGACCGTTTAGATAAGATGTGTGAAGCTTTAAATTCTCTCTCTACACCCATTTGAACAAAACCTCTCAGCCTTTATTGAGTCTGTTCTTCCCTCGCAGTTCCAGGTTGAGAACAGGGTGAACTCCTAAGCAAGCTGTGCATGGCAGGATTGGTGAGGGAACAGCGTAAGCATTCCTTAGGCAGGAACTGAAATYTGAGCAGCTCCTTAGGCTGTTTTGGTTAGTCCTGCTGCTGTATCCCACAGTGTGGAAGACCTATGAGATAACCAGGTAGGCAAGGACACCTCCTGACTCTGCATCCTTGGAGTGTCAGCACACCCGATGGAATGACAGRGATCCCACATGGCATTAATTAATTGATGAAATAAGAACTGCTACACCAAGCTTGCATTTCCTCTTTATTGAGTGACCACCTGACAAGGGCCATGATTTCCCATGCTGGGGGCAGATCAGAGCAATAGGAGAAATGAAACCCACCCACTTTGATTTTGATTTCCAGCTTCACGTGCCTCACCAGCTGGCTGTACCTTCAGCTCTTTTAACTCCACCTCTACCAAGTGTCCTTTGCCAAAACACCACCCTTCCCTGGGTGGCTGCCTCGGCAAGTGTGGGGAAAATCAGAGCAGCCAGGGCTGCAGTTACTAGTCACTGATTTACTGATAGCTAAAGGCTGACAGCTGAGCTGAGGGGAGCACTTAAGGCTGGCTCTGGGGTAGGTGTGCTCTTTTCATGGGTGTGTGCACTGAGGGCATGGAGGGGAGCATGCATCCAGCAGGACCTGTGTAGGTACTTAAATTTATTGCTGTTTCTCTGGGTTTATTTTACTGTTGGTCTCTTAAAGCTGTTATAGACCCTTTGATAGCCATTTGTAGGTAGGAGGTGTAAATGTGGCTATGGTCTCTAATGAGCTGAACTTGCTGGTACATAGTTTTACCAGCCACATGGAAGGAGTGGTTGTTCATTGTTTTTATCTATTAAAACCCATAATGATGATTTTTTAAAAATCGCTTATTGACGAGTTTGCATACTGAGCCTAGAAGCACTCTTTGATCTTTTCTAATACTTTGGACTTTAACTGCAGATATCCAGAAATTCCATTAGATATTTTATAGTCTTTTTCTTTTTAAAGGCAAGTATAAAAAAAGTTCTGTCCCATCAGCATGTCTGAAGTCACTGCTGTTGAGTCTTCAGTAGCAGACGGAAAAAAGGATTTTAACAGTTGTAAGTTGAAGCAAAACTGGCTGAAATGTGTGTTTAGATAGAACAAGATTGGTTGGGAGTGAGATGTGGGAGTCATCACCACAGAGGTGGTGAATTGAAGCCATCATTCCTCAATGATGTGAAAATACAGAACTATAATGCATATAATTGCTCAGATACTACAGGGACATTAAAAATACACAGTGTTTTATGTAACATAGCAATTTATAAAAATGCAGTAGCAGTTAGTGTGAGGGTAGTGGGAAACCCTATAATTATTTGGGATATGATGTTAATAGATCCAATAGCAAGCTCAGATGCTAAGCTCTAAATAATTCATTTTTGTTTTACTTTTTGCTGGCTTTCGTCTTTGCTCTCCCTTTATATTTCTCATATGAAACTGTCATCTCTCTCCATTCTCACTTGCTGGTAGGCGATTTCACCCTCCTGTGCGATGGCAGGCAGATGGCTCTCTCTGCAAATAATATTTAATGCTGTTCTGTCACTTGGCCACTAAGCAGCATTGTAGCAGTAGGGTAGTTGAATTCTCTGTGTGTTAAGTACTAACGTGCTTTGCCTTTCCTGGGGTAAGGTTTGTGATTCCAGGCTTGCTCRTGAATGTGCTTTTTCCCAGGAGACTGCGCAAAACACTTGCTGAGGCACCAGGTCAGCTGTTAAAAGCTAATTCTCAAATGGGTTCAGCTCTCAGTCCATATGTGGATAACCTATAAGTGGGAGTAATTGAGACATTTAACCAGGCAAAAATCCATGCTGCAAACCAAATGAAGATGTTATTATAGATTCATGATGCATTGTTTTTGCATGTAGTCAAGGATGATGATACTGGGTGTATATCAACAGAAAGATAGATGTGGAGGTATAAATGTTTATAGGTTTAAACTGGACTAAATAAAATGCTGCTGTTTTAATCTTAACACTTGACTGAAAATGGATCATATGGAGCAATGTCCTCCCAACTAAAAATCTGGAAACCTTCATGAATGAAAGTAATGTCTCTTGACCTCAAATTTCTCAGTTGGGTGTGAAGTATGAGGAATGACTTCTCAGAGATAGCAAYAGTGAAGATTGGAATTAGCATTATATGTGTGGTGAATTTGAAGCCCTAGGCCTGTTTGTTGGTCGGGGCTTTTGCCCTTCTCCCCACTTCATGAAATCTTCTTTTCAGTGTTCATGCAAAGCTTATTTCGGTTTCATGTTGCATGGTTTCACGTCCCTTTAGTTTCCCTTAGAGTTCAGGCTTTGAATAAAACCCAAACCCCACAACGAAACTCAGCTGAAACCACCACCACATTTTGCATAGTTTCCACCAAAACCCATAAATTGACCGGGCTCACTCTGTATTTGGCCTGGTTACACCAAAAAGTGACTGAAGCCTTTCTAAAAGTTCTGTAAACCTGGATTGCTTAGCCTTCCTTATACCCTGATGTACAGCTTTGAGGATGAAGTGTAGTCATAAAATTCTGAAACYGCTCTTTAGTGTCTTGGATTGACTTCTGGGGGCGTAGGGTTTTGGTTTGACGTAGAAAATTGCTTAAGCTGGCCTGAAGCATCTCTCTGAAGCAYCTCTTTCTTTCTTGTCTGGTTTGCTAGAAATACAATGGGAAGAACAACACACTTCACCATGTTCCTGTGACAGGAAGGGTGCTAAGTGCAGGTTCTTCTCAAAAGTCCCTCTGAATCACCTCAGATTTGAGCATAGCTGTGCAAGGTTCTGGTGGGTTTTTTTCTTCTCTTTTAYCATGGGGGGAGCCCATTGAAGGGGTTGAGAGCATTAACAGTAATATAATCTCCTGGGAGTTCATTTTTTATGTTAACAATACTGTCATCTTCTGTGAATCAAGGTTTATAATTTGATGAGCAGGGATCGCTCTTGCAGTGTTTGACTTTTGAYGTCTCCTTCCTTGCCCCATTTTCCCCCCAAAAAAGTCGGTTGTAACCAGACTGTTGGTATTTTGGGATAACCATTCCATGAGGAATGCTGAAGGTGCGCTCCCTGTGTGTGTAACCAGTTACTGCCTTATTTTTCACAACCTATGTAAAACTCTTTGTATCCATCAAGAGCCAGACCTTTACCTTGAAACAGCTTCCAGAGTTTTCCCCTGTTGACAGGCCCAGGAGTCACACTTCTGTTTGTGAGCCCAACTTCTCTGATTTAATTTTGGTTAGGCTAGYGACCCCAGTTGTTGGATTCTGAACTTAGGGATGTTGAATTTATCTTTCTGCACCTCCATCCATGACAGTGGAATGCTCCGTAGGGACACAAGATCTCTAGTTGGGTTGCAGTAGGAAGCTTCATTTGTGATGCGTGTTTCAGGTTGCTTTTATTTATTTATTTTCTTTCAGAAAATGTTAAGTTTAATTTATGCCATTACAACATCTTCCTGGGCAGTGGGGATACCATGCATTCCCAGATGCCTTTTTCTCTCTGCTGTGGGAAAATTGGCTTTACGAATGTTGCTGGGGGATTTCTTTGGCAGTAATCAGTAGATGACAATATTACAGTCTAAACTCAAATATTTAATCCTAGACCCTACCAAATATAAGGAATTATCATTTTGGTTTGAATTTTTTTTCCTTAAAGAGTTTATTCCAAGATTCTCTTTGAACTAGAGAAACAATTTGCAATTCCAAATGGATTTGTAGTTTTAAAGACATGAATATCACATTTATTCTTTCAAGACATCAGTATCCAAACTTGACCAATATTTGATGCTGGCTAGAAACAACAGCCTAAATCAGTACTGAAATCTTCCTCCTGACCCATTTGCCACTATTATATTAATAACTGTCATTTATGTAACATCTTTCATCATGCTGAATTTCTGAGCAATTTACAAACACGTGCCTTGATTCCTCAGAGGAATCTGCAGTTAGCTGGGTTTAAATTTGTCTGGGGTCAGGGAGGTTAATAACTCGATTCCTTCAAAAGGTGCCGCGGTTTTAATGACCGCGGCCCTCGGGACCCCTGGGCCTCTGCTGCCGAAACAMCACCTCTGGCTGCTGGGCTCCCGCAGCACCGGGCTGGAATGCTGGGGGCTGGAATGCCGGCTGGCTCGTGCCAGGGGACAGCTCTGCCTCTGGAACGAGTCGTGTTTTCTGCAGGACCTCTGGGAGTTTTGTTTCGTTTCCTCCCCTCTGTGGAGGCCGTCCGTCTCCATCCTTGCCTGTCCCGAGATAGGGATGGAGGAGGGTCAGGTGTCGGGGTAGTAGGGTATGTTTATGTGCGTGTGTGTGTTCTGTTTGTGTATGGGTTGTTCGTTTGGTTTTTTATTAAAGTGTGGAGAGAGGGGAACGTACGAAACCACAGTACTGTCAAAGCTGAGTTTTGGTGGGCAACTCACCTGTTGGGCTTTATCCTAATGCTTCAARTGAAAGATGCTCTGAAATTAGTGGAAAGCTGGAGCTGTTTGAGCCCTGGTGATTCTGAAAATAGACATTTATGCAGATGAGAGTGATGTGTGCATGCTACAATTCACCACTGTCTAACTCCAGATGTCAAGCACTTCACTGTTCCCAGTGTATAGGTCTAAAATATGTTCATGCATAACATAAACTTGGTTTTACAGCCACTCATATTTAGACTGATTATAGGAGCTTAGCTACAYCTGTGTACTTCTTGCATGACTTCTTGTTCAGGAAAGTATCAAAAGGGATTACTAAAAGGCATATTTCATTCATTGCTTGGGAGGTTTAAGAGGTTAGTCTTTGAAGAAATGGGTCTCATTATAACATGTAGCACTTCTTTGTTTCATTATGACAGATGTATAATTTATTTGGGGGTATTTAGACCCTTATGTATTTAAACAGCATTCAAGGATCTTCTTGAWTCGGACCCTAAATTTTAAGCAGATATACAGACAGTATTGGAATCAGGTAATATACTCTCAAAGGTACCAAATGGGAAAAAAAAAAGTGCTACTGGTTAAACTGTGTGTACAATAATTACACCTAAGATATCGTGTTTAATGTTTACATTCTCCTGTTAACTTACTATTATCTGCATTCACAAGTCATTTGTAGGCAGCTGCATATTTATCCAGATAACCAGTAAAGCAAACATGCAGTTGATGAGATTTTGACTCTCTAGAAATCATTACAGTGAAGCTGGAATATTATACTATATATGCAAGTAGAGAGTATTAGTGTAAGTGCTCTTACAGGATATTCTCATATGAACTATGCTGTAAAATGTCACAGTAAAATGTAGCTGCAAGGCTATTGGAAATTAGTAATTTAGGTAGCATAAGTATTATTTTACGAGGTTTATCCATTTATCAGTGGTACCCAATTTTGTTGTATCCTAGAGAAATGCCTTAGCAGTAGATAGAGACAAGTGTATACATACAGTTCAGTGTCTTGGAGGGGCAGGGAGTTATGATTTCAGCTGCTCCACAACAGAGTTACTTTTGTGGTTGTCTTCTGTCAGTATGGCTGTAGTTTGTATAACTACTGATATTTTTAATAGATGCACTTTTTCTTTTGGCAAGTTAGTGCAAAATACAGATGAAACGGAAAAATTGGTACGGTACCTGTCAGTGTGATTACAAGAAAATTTGTCTCCTCGACCTGAGTTGTTGTCTTAAAATACTAAAGAACCTCACATTAAAAATAAAATGCTATTACCCTCAATATCACAGTTTATGATAGCATTATTTTATAGTATTTGGGGCTGTTACTAACAGTTTTTCCAGGAATATTCTGTCTTGTTTCTAATTCTATCTTGAGCTAAGGAGCCCAAGCCCTGTGGTGTGAGCAGGTACTGCTGAGCTCTCTGAAGCATCAGGCCCTTCAGCATAAGGCATCAAGTGACACAGCACTTGATGCTGGCACGAGTGGAACTGGGTTTGAAAGTGCCTGTCATGAAACAGCATAAATAGAATCTTTGCAAGAAGTCAAGCCAAAGGGAGACCATTTAATAATTCTCTTCTCTGGTTTTGGGACGTCAGGCATTGCATACTTGAGCATTCTCTGTTTCTGCTGGAACAACCATTCCATCTTAGCAAACTCCTTAAGACTGTTCCCTGAGAGGAAAGGCTGTGCTCGGTTCAGTGCAGTGGTAATGCTGTGGCTGAGGCATTTCCAAAGGAGGTTTTGGGATGGCTGTAGGCGAGCAGCCCCGTGGCAGCAGCGTTGGAAGCCTTGGGCTGCAGTGCTCTAGACAGACACAGACTGTCTGCACGCCTCGGCCACAGCTGAACGCTCACTGCAGTGTTGGACAGTGCTTCCTATTGCCTAAACCTTATGTTTATTTTGGCATAATATTTGCTGTCAACAATTTCTGTAAAAAAAACCCCAAGTATGTAATTCTGCATGAGGAAGAGCTCGTGAAGGGCTTGGGGTTAGCTCAAGGTTAGCAGGATGTTCACAGGTGTCAGRTGCCAAACTGAGAGGAGCAGTGTTCCTGCCTGCCTTGAGTGTGGAGAATATCCTTGACCCTTGCTGAGTATTGCTTTGTTTCTCTTCTCAACAAAGGGGTGGAAGCATGAGGGGTTAATTTGCCTTTTCCTTAGAGTTCATTAATTGGGGAAAGAAAAAGCCGTGGCAGATATCACCTTGCTGACCTTTGAAACCTGCCTGAGTGCTGGGGTCTCGGGACAGAGCGAGCATTGTTGTGACGGCACCAGCAAGGGTTAATCAGCCCTGCCAGCCCGAACAATGGAGACGGGGGCAGCTTTAAACGAAATGAGCTGAATATTTCATTCGGCCACTCAGCTGCCTGCTCCAATTGCCTCCTTTGCTAAAATGAGAGCTTAATCTAAAGTGACAACAACATCAGTTTCTATGTGCTCCAGTCACACAGAACATGACTTCCTTAACATAAACACTATTTACATGGACCGTCTGGATATAGCAGGGAATCAGGAGCGTGCCCAGCTAAGACAGAGGCTACAATGAAGGACGAATAACAGGCAGCTGAGAATTAACATCGGCAAATGAAAGCCTGACCCTCAGAGGGCATGTCCCTCTTATATTTTAAAGCTAGAAAGCCTTGCACTGCTAACCTTACTTCCAGTAAAGACTATATAATTTAAAAGAAAATAGTACCTTTTCAGTTTAGATACTTAACCAAACGCGTTATGTCTGACCCATTTTCCTGCTCTGTGTGACGCGGGATGACGGACCCCCAGCTGCAATCACCAGTCACTCAAACAGCTGTAACTGAGAAACCTTCCCTGTCCTTGTGCTCTCGTCTCAGAGCAGCTCCTGGCTTTTGGCAGGGAACTGGGGATGCTGCTGAGCAGAGGCAGGGGGCCCAGCCAGCACGGCCTCGTGGCCCGCGCCCCTGTGCCACCAGATTTCTGTGCCACACGTTCCGTGGAGAGGCTGTCGCGGCACCTCCGAGGTGCTGTGCTGCTGCTGGGAGAGCAGACGGCGCTCTGGCTGCTCCGCAAGGCACAGACGGGAGTGTCCACAGCCAGCTTCTCCCCCCAGGCTCCTGGGACTGGCTCTCTGCAGGAATAAGTGCCTATGGTCCCTGCTCCATGGGAGAGCTGTGCCCAGGGTAGGGGCCCTGCTGTAACCATGAGGCCACTTTGTTTATTCCAGCAGTGCCCCAGGCTTGAAATCTTTTTCTTTTTTTTTTTTTTTTTTGCTATGTCATGGAGTTTTAGGCATTCATTCTCTCCCCATGTGTGTTGTCAAACTTTAAAAGGTGAAGGCCTCCTCGTTGGGAAAACTCCAGATAATTTACTGGGAGGGAAGGCAGAGAGAGAGGGAGTTTGTGGTACTGTAAGCCAGGAGAGACTGATGCAAGTTCTTCCCTCCCTGGTGTGGGTGCTGTGCAGCCCTGACCTTGTCCCAGTGGGTAACTGTGCTTTTTCCATATCCCTTGTGATGGATGCTGCAGCTGTCCAGGCAGCAGGCAGGAGAATCTTCTCCCTCAGCCACTCAGGCAGTCCTGTTATTCCCCCCTTTCTTTATTYCTTCCCTCTTTCCCCCAGGCTTGCTGTTTGTGTGGAGTCACTTGTTCAGCTGAGAGCAACAGCAGRACTAGGTATCAATTCCCCTTTGGGTAGTACTGGGAAATTCACTTTTCCTTGACAGCTGTGTTAAGCAGACAGTTGCCCAAGCAGACATTACTCACTAGTTACTTTATAGGACTTTTTCTGGTTTTGCCATCCTTAAATTGGAAGTTTCTCTTTAAAAATGGTAGTTGAGCTGAGCAGGAGAKCGGGCTATCTAGGTCTTAATCAGACCCTGCAGTCAGCCCTGAGAAACAGGAAAGGATTGTCTTCTGAAGATAAAAAAGGCTTCTTTCCCATCACTGGGCTAACAGCAGAATTTACAAGAAGTTACTGATCCTGAAAGAATCCTTACTAATCTTGTTGGAACACTTGCTATTCTGAAAATTTGGAACACACTGGTACTTGTAGCATCATGTAATATTTACTGTCTTTTATTACTGAGTGTTACTCGTAACATTTAGGACATTTATGAAGTGTCCAAAATGAATRTTTGCATCAAAATGAGAGGTCCAGTGACTATAACCCTGTAGCCAAAATCCAGAGCAGCTCCATCTTCATATTGAAGATTAATTACTTTTGCCATGTCAAGTGGACTTTTGTGAAACTTTTAAAAAACATACTGAAGTTAACTTTGAGCTGCTGTAGCATCACTTTAAAGAAGGAACACAGATCACTTACAGTGTCAATACAAGTCTTAAAATAGTAGCCAAAATCTGTGCTTTTTGATTCTGTCTGACTACTGTCTTCCTTTTTCTTCACTTCTGGTTCCAAAAGGGAGTGTAAGCAGTCACAGATTTACAGAATTACAGATGTATTCCCTACTCCATAARAAAACAAGGTCTACTATTACTGAGCTGCAATGCACTGGCTCTGGTTCAAGAACTTGCACCTCTTCAAAGACAGCAGTCACTAAAATCAGCTCATCACTGAAATGCAAGGGAAAAAGACAAGACAAATTTGAGTAAAGGGTTGTATAAGATTCATCTAAATAACCATCCCACAAGTCACTTCAGTCAGTTAATGATACTGACCATCGCCTGGAAGAATAGATTTCCAGAGGTGCAGGGTGTGAGTTTATATTCTTACCGTTTCATGAGGTAGCCCTCACAGCTTCAACTGAGGGGCTCGTGATCATCTTATCATTGAATCRTAGGGTGTTTTGGCTTGGAAGGGACCTTAAGCTTATTTCCTAAAAGGGCCACTCAGTGCTGTTTATGCCATAGATAGCTCCCATAGCTTCAGTCCTAGAAACAGGCATTGTGCCTGCCTGCCTTTGGCTGGTGCCTAGCTGGAGTTTGGTACCAGATGAACAACAGGATATGCCTCACTGCCTTTTTTTTTTTTTTYCCCCCTCTTTTTAAGAAGATGGCAACACTAAAAAAAGTATGAGAAAYGAAATGGTAAGAAATGCATCTCTTTACAGCTTGCTATGCATTTAGCCTTATTCCAAGGAACTGGAAGCAGCCCTAGTGAGCTCTTTGTTGTTAGAGAGATTTATCTTGCTGGATCCACGTATCCCTTCCAGACTAGGCCCTCTGTCTGTCCTGAAACCAAGTCTGCTGTTTGGCCATGTCATGCACTGATGTTAGGAAAGGCTGCAGTCCTTTCTGGAGAGGTGTGATATCAAGGGAATATAGGAGTCGTGGGTAGGTGAACTTCAGACTCCCCTGTCCTCATCCTGGGACCCAAAAAACGTGTGGATCAGGGAGCATTAACCCTTTCTTGGCCTGTGTTTGTGTAAGCAGGGAAGATGCAGCATAGTGGCCTTCATGTTGGAGAGTAGCTCTTGGATGCTAATACAAGTGATTACTAAAAAAATCTCGTTTCTGAGGATTACTAATCTGTCTATTAGAAATATGCTTATTACATAGTTATTAAACCTAATGAATGTATTTTTTAACATGCAATAATTATCTAATTAAATATAAAGCATTAGTTTAAGTAGACTAGCTCTCTTACTAMAATGCTGTCTATTACAAGTAGATTTATTGAGGATTAACAACTACATAATAGAACTGTATCTATTTCATGATTGTTAATCCTCAATGAATGTTTTTAATAATTAATTGGCACTTAACTAAAGGATTATGTTCATTGTGATGGAGTTTATGAAGCARTAGAACATTTTTGTGTATGATTAAGTGCCAAAGGGAATATGCCTATGATATGGTTAAATAATCGGGGGTGGGGCATGATAATGACACATATGACAGAACACCAAAAAAAAGAAAATCAAACCAAACCACAAAACCAAAAAAATGGGAGGGATAATAAGAAAATCACATGTAGTAGCAAATTTTTTTTGTTGTTGTTACCTGATAAGTTTTTGAAAGCATCTTTTCATCTATATTATGCCTACCTAGACAGCAGGATATTGAATGTTGGAAAATGGATAAATAAATGGGAGTTTGTRGTTAAACATGGTGGAATTCTTCCGTGTGGCTGGTAAAGATACTTCAGTATTTAAGTTTCATTTTTGAAATCTCTATTAGGCATGTGAATTAGTGAACTAGAACATAAATCCAATATATATTTTGACTCGATGAGTCCAGGAACGTGTGCCTGTGCCAGCTGTTACAGGACACAGAAGAAAGTTGCATGTTACACTTGAGCAYGAAGAAGTGCTGTGAATTTTTCATGGAGTCCATTATGGAAGCAGACAGGAGATAACACATACTCTGTTGGTTTAGCTGACCCCAAGAGAAGACACTGGTCCTGACATACAGTTCAGATTTCAGCTGTTAACAAGAAAGGCTGAGTCAGTGGGATTAATCATCAGCTGTTGCTGTGAACACCTTTAGATTTTTTTTTTTGTAGATGAAAATATTCTAATGCAACCATGAAGCTTTCTAGTGAATATTTGGTGAATTCCTGCAATTAAGATATTTACACAGATCTGTCAGGTCTCTGTTTTGGGACCAGGGCTCTTTAATACCTTTATTAATGACACAGTGAGATTGAGTGCACCCTCAGCAAGTCTGGAGATGACACAAAGCTGAGCAGTGCAGTGGACACAACAGAAGGAAGAGATCCCATCCAGAGGGATCTGGACAAGCTCAAGAAGTGAGCCCATGAGAACCTCATGAAGTTCAACAAGTCCAAGTGCGAGATCCTGCACCTGGGATGGGGCAATCCCAGACATGAGCATGGGTGCAGAACTCACTGAGAGCAACCCTGTGAAAAAGGACTTGGGGGTTTTGGTGGATGAAAAGCTGGACATGAGCCAGCAGTCCATGCACTGACAGCCCACAGGCCCACAGCATCCTGGGCTGCATCCAAAGCCCCGYGGGCAGCAGGGGAYTGGGGGATTCTGCCCCTCTGCCCCGCTCTGCTGAGACCCCACCTGGGGTCCTGCACAGRAAGGACATGGAACTGTGGGAGCAYGTCCAGAGCAGGGACACCAAGGTGATCAGAAGGATGGARCACCTCTCTTATGAGCAAAGACTGGGAGAATTGAGGCTGTTCAGTCTCGAGGGGAGATGGAGACAGCAGCCCTCCAGTACCTAAAGGGGGCTTCTAAAAAAGAGAGTGGTTTTTTTTACATGGACAGATAGTGATAGGACAAGGGGGAATGGTTTTAAACTAGGAGAGATTTATATCCCAGAGGAGTTATGGATGCCWCACCCCTGGAAGTGTTCAAGGTCAGGCTGGATGGAGCCCTGAGCAACCTGTTCTAGTGGGTGGCATCCCTGCCCATGACACGGTGGGGATTTGTTGGAACTGGAGGATCTTTAGGGTCTCTCCCAACCCAAGCCATTCTATGGTGATTCTGTGATCTGTGCACAGATAGAGTGGGTTGCTTCAGAAAGAAGTTGTTCAAATATGTTGCATATTTTCAAGTGGAAGCTGATAAATTGAAATAAATGGCAAATATTTTCTCTAATAATGCACGTTATTGATAAGGTTGTTAATGTAACTATTGACACTAACAAATGTAGACAGCTTTACTGTTTGAAGACCTTTAACCTACAATATCCTTGTAGTCCTCCTGAGTTGCCTCCTCCTCTTCCAAAGGTCATAAACTCCCTTTTTTTCCTCTGAGTTCTGRCTGAAGTGAAATTGAAGTTATAAAATTTGCTGTAGCTGTTGGGGTGTGTGTGTTTGCTGSGATGCTTTGTAATCCAGACTTCTTATAACAAATGATTTTGCTGTGGTTTGTGTTGAGTGGTGTTGAAATTTGATCTTTCCAGGCTGGAATGTGTTTGAATCACGTCATTGTTCTGATGAGTTTTGAAAGTGAAGGTAACGATGCTGTCTTTWTTTGGCGATGTTGGAAGTGCCAGTACTGTATGGGGCTAAGAAAAGTTCGGGAGTAGGGAGGAATCAAGATGTATTAGAAATCCAAAAATCACTTTATTTTTGCAAAGCGTTGTTTGTAGTCATTTTAAGAGAGAAACTTTAGGAGTAATGAGCAAAAGGGAGCGTAGAGCCAGATCTCAGTCTGAGGAAAAGTCCTATTGTCCTCCTCAAGCTTAAGGTCTCTGAACTCACACTTTAATTGGAGAGACCCTGACAGGCCCTGAAGGTTCAAGTTSTGCAGATTCCTGGAAGTTCAGAGTGTGCCATGCAGGCGACCATCATCTTTAAACAAAACTCTGCAGGCTTTTTAAAAAATTTAAAGGTAAAACCCAACAACAAAAAAAAAACCTTGTTGTCAGGTTAATTGCATTTTTCCAAGGGTGGCAACCCTAAATGCCCACAGGATYTGGCAAACTATGAGACAAAGGCAGGCTTTCCCCCTAAAGCTTAGCAGCAGTTGTGTTGCAGCAGCAGCTGCTGCAGAAGGTGGATGTAGTGACGATATTGATGAGATTACTAATTTGTTTAGTAGACAGGGAATGAGGATTCGTCTGTTGGCTGTCATCATCCATCAGCCGTATGTTGCCCCAGGCAGTGGGTATATGCTGTTAGCCTGTTACTAATTTTACTTTGTTTTTTCTCAGCTTAGTTCTTTTCTTTGGTTCGTTTCATTCATTTGTTGTGACTGAAAACTAAACAAGAAGGAGGGGAAAAAGAAAAAAGCAGCCCGTGTTGCTCTGTCTCTTTGTCTGTCAGAGCAGGTACCCCCCAGCTCCTGCCTGCAGCCTCTTCCACCTGATTTGGCTGGTGGAAGCTCTTGGTGAGAGGTGCTGTGGCCTATAAGGAAAATCCTTTTCATGGTCTAAAAAGTTTTCTTTAGAAACTGGGGTCTTTATTTACCCTTTGAAATCAGCAGGTGAATGCTACATCATCATTACATAGTATGGCACCAGGCTGGGAATGAGTTGGTGATGCTTTGACATTGCCACGCCTGAGTTGACAAAGTGTTGCATGTGCCATAACTTTCAAGGTTTTGTTTTGTTTTGATTCTTTTTTTTGAGATTTTTGTTCATTTTTTTGGTTTGTGGTTGTTGGTTGGGGTTTTTTTTGTGTGTTGTTTTTGTTRTTGTTTTTTAAATTTCTGAGACGTTTTAGGTTGTGCTCATCAAACCAACGGTTCTGCAAGGGGCAGGAAGTTCATGCAAAGGAATTTTGGGGTCAGGAGTATTAACTGGGAGCTCAAGGAAGGTTTTGTCTCGTACTGATGATGATTTCCCATTAGGCCAATTCTAAAGGGGGGAGGTCTGATTTGGAGGTGCAGATTATTTGGCTTGGATTAAGCTTTCAACATTGAGAGTCCCTGTCAGAGACAGGAGTCAGTTCCCACTGTTGTCATTAAATCTGTACCATAATGTTGTCACACTCACTCAAAACATGCTTAGTGTTGTGTTGTGAATATCTTCAGGATCCTCTCCCAGGTGGACCTGAGAGAGGCTCTGAGGGCTGTGAGGAAGGCTGAATTTCCAGGCTTCATTGCAATGTCTCATTTATTTTCATTCTAATACTTCTAGTACTGACTTTTAGTGGCACTGACCACAGCTTCAGGTCTTTGAGCTTTGCAGCAACCTTGAAAAGTACCGTGGAACAATCCTCAGGGAAGTGAAGCTGTTGATACTATTATTATGGAAGATGACACATACGAATTTGAAAAAATATAGTTAAAAACTCAATAGGAGGTACATGTTGGTACATAGTGAAAATATATTATTTTGCGGCTRTGTTATTTTTTTATCTCTTCTTAAATCTTTTCTCCTGTCTATTTTCTCTCGGTAAAAGTAATTTATGGCCCTCCTTTTTCAGTCTTCACTCACTCAGAGGGAGCATATTTTGATGATGACTGTAGTGTTAGCATGGAGTGCACAACTCCTTCCTGCCTGGATGGTGGTGGTGGGCAGCCTGTAGGAACGTCCTGGTGATGGCTTTGCTGGGTCCTATTGAGCTTCTGGGTCTGAGGTTGGTTTCTCCTGCTCRCTTTCCAGCTCAAGGGTTTTCAGGGAATAGACAAGTAAATCTCGATGAGATTAAAAAAACACAACAAAACAGGTGTTGTGGTTTTTTTTTAATGTGATAATCTGCTTGCAAAACAAAGGAATTCTACTAATGTTCTCAAGAAAAAAAAGTGCAGTTTTCTAACCAGATCTTCGTATGAGGCTGGTGGCTTGGTAATCCATGAGTCGAGTCAAGGGATGACTTCTGGCACACTTGAGAATCCTGAGATCTCAACGCTGAAAAAATGTTAGTTTAGTCAGCTTCCTACATGTAAACAATTTCAGCATGCTTTCTGGGTGGCTTTTAATTTATCTTTTTAAAAATTTTTAAATAAAATTGTTGATAAATATCTAGCATAGTTTTATTTTGCTGTTTTTTAACTACTTTCTTTTGCTTGCATGGGTATTGCTTGGTGATTTATCTCAGTTTATATGGAACCCTAGACAGAGGGGAAAAAAGCTGCAGAAGATGTTTGAGGTAACAGTGAAGTAGCAAATCCCCTCAAGAATCAGTGGGATATAGAGGGAGAGCAGAGRATGGCCAGAAGAATTTGGTTACAGTTCATAGGTGAGTGTTGGGGGTTCCTGGAAGTTCCTTCACTGTTGGAGAAGGTGAGTAGCAAGTTAGTGAGGTGAGACATGGAACGTAGTTCTCCTTGACCAAAGATATTCCCTGTATGTCGTTTGGTCCTATTTTTGGGAAAGCTGAACGCGGTTCTCAAGCTCACTGTGACCATTGCAGCACCATGATACGTTGGTTTTGGTTTTTGCCTTGTTTTTTTTGAATGGGTAGCAGAAGGAAGAACGAAAGAAGAGCAGAACACATTGTATATGTGCCTTTGTTTTTAATATTGAGATTAGACATGGAGAAGCACTTTTGTAGAATCATTTAGATAGGAAAAGGCCCTTAAAATCTAGTCCAACCATAAAACTTTTCAACAAGCCTCAAGAATAAACAGCATTCTTGGAGACTTTGTGGGAAATTGCTGGCTATTGGGTTTGCCCTTATGTTTTTATAGTCATRGAAGTGTCCATGTGCATTGTGATTTTCTTGTCTAAGGCTCCAAATGGCAGCTCTTTCTGTGGAATGTGTGGTGATGATTATGCTGAGGACTTTTGTGGTATCTCATAAATTCCTGAGGTGAAAAGAGGCTTTGTTGTCTAGGAACTCATCATGATAGTTTGTTTTTAAATAGGCAGGAGTAAAGTTAGTATGTTTTCTTTCTTTCTTTTCGACTGACTTCTGTGAGGAGAAAAAAAAACACCACCAAACCTATCAAGAAGTGATGAGAAATGTGAGAGCCCTTTCTGTAAAATACCACTGTTAAGAGATGGCAATATTTTGAGTACTTCCAGCTAGTTACAAGCCTTTTATCAAAGTGTTGTTTTTGCAGATTGTTTCTGTGCTCTGCATGTGTGTCTGTGTACTTAAAYAGAGCAAATTATGGCAAGGAGGGAAGAAAGGAGTCCTTCAGTAGGTAGCAGCACAGCGCTGGCCCTGTGGACACACTGGGGACCGTGGGGTCACATCCTGGGCCACTCGGGGAGCCGAGGGGAGAGGAAGGCAAGGGGGCAAACCAGTAGAAGGAGGAAAGGGGGGAAAAAACAAAGGCAGGGAAGCAATGGGGAGGGGTGGAGGGGCTGTTTTCGCTCCTGTTAGCGATGCCTGGAACAGCGGTGCTTGTACCCAGAGGATCCTCCGTGGGGGCAGTGTCTCTTTAAAAGCGGTGGGGGGCTGGAGCTGGGGGAGTGCTCACAGCAGTATGTATAACACAGCTGTGCTCTGTTTATGCTTAGGCTACAATAAAAAAGCTATAAAATGTGAGATGTCATAGCTCCACTTTGCTTTATTTATACTGTTTCCTCTGAGCTCTGTCACACTGCACATTCATCTGCTAAGTTGCAGCAAGAATGGAGATTAAAATATCACAGCTCAAAATAGGAGTCAAGCGGAAGGAGATTCATCATAGCCCTATTAAAAAATATGTAAATATGGGAATGAAGTCATTTTAAAGCTGTATGGCTCTCCTTCTCAGTGGGCTGGGGAAAGCTGTGAGTGATGTGCTGTGCGAGTGACAGATTTATGGGACTTGTTCTTCTTTCTATTTTTCACTCCATTCCACCAAAATACTTTTAAGATTAAAAATATCAATTTGAATTGCAAATTTTCCCTATGCCACATATATATTTTTTTAAAAGGTTCTCTTCTTAACCGTTGCCTAAACTAATAATGGAAAGCAGTATTATTCCCAATTAAAAGGGGTYGGAAGCACGCTCAGATGTTGAACTTGCAGTAGACAAGATTTGCCCTTCTGGAGCACTTCTCATCCGGGATCCTTGGAGCAGTCTGCAGGCATTGTGTCAAGCCTCTCATGCCCTCTGAGACAGGGGTCTGCCTTACCCTCTGTACACCAAAGTACACTGAACACTTGCAGCTGCAGTTCTTGGAAATGTCCTGTGGCACTCAAACCACGGTATTTTTAATGTTCCTCTTCTCCCCTACAGCTATTTTGAAAATGGAGCTGGGCTAAGAAGGCTGCAGTCCCAATTTCTGATGGCTTTCCATGAGTGCTGTGCAAAGAGAGCTGCCTCTGCTAGCAGGAGCAATGCTCTTTTGAACTTTGCAGCGAGTCTGTGGTCTTTTGATGTGGTCAGATTTGGGCACGAGTTTTCCCCTGGAAGAACAAAGCACAGACGTTACAAGATATTTGAGAAATGAGGGATTTTAATTAATACCCTGAAGATACAAGAAAGCCACCAAGATATGTCACCCATGTTGGGATCTGAAGCCTATTTTTGAATAAAGGAAGCGAAATGTGCTGCCACTAAATGGAGCTGTGCTTTGTAGGTCAGCGTGGGTAGAGGGCAAGGAGAGGAAAGCCAAAGGAGAGCCAAGGGAGAGGGCTGCTGTGCTTTCCTGCTGTTGCACTGGGAGAAGAGGGGCTGCAAAAAAACCTGGAAACTTCTTGATGCAAAGTGATCAAGGCAGTGATTGTGTCTGCATGRACTTTGCATCCATTCAGTTGGCCTCCCCTTGAAGGAGAATTTCATGTGTCTCTCCATCCGAGTAGAATCCTTCTTAAGCTTTGGATCAGCAACTGAAAAAGAAGGGGAAATTTCATCCAAAGGAGAGATTAAAATTTATCATTATATATCAAAGATTGTTGAGAAATACTAGTTTTCTTCCTTTCTTTTTTTCCTAAATGATGGTGTATAAACACCAGAAGTTCACCAAAACTTAACTGAGTGACGTCCTTAGATGTTGGTGCTTTGTGAATGAAAAAGATTCAGCTGAACAAGGCCAGGTCACCCATCTGGCTTGTAACTGTGTCAAGTGCAACACTCAGAACTGAGGGAGTCAGACCACACTTAACTTTCCAATTACCTTATTCCTGGGAATGCCAACATGCCTCATGGCTTGTGTGAGCTGAAGTGCTAGTGTGAGTGGAACATTCACCACTAAGAATGGGGCTAAACCATCTTAATTCTTGTGGCACTTGGCTTATTTCCTGGAGTGGTGGCTTTCCTAATGGTGACTTTTGCCCCATCTCCAACTTAAGTGTGTTGGCAGGAGTAAGGAGGAGTGTCCTTGGGTTTGTGTGTCTTTTTGGTTTTGTTTTTCCTTTTTTCTTTTGTTGCTATGAAACACAGGAAAAAAACACTGATTTTTTTCCTACTCCAGTGTGCAGTTCTGGAGTAGTCCTGGGATATGTTCATGTGTTCATTAAGCTCTTATTGTCAGCAGAAAAGCAGAATTTCCTTGACAAGCTGTTCTTGTGCCATGCATGTTTGAGCATTGCTGCTTCTGGCTGAGGGCAGCACTTCTGGTATTTGAGTCGTTTAACCTGMGAAGAGCCATGGACTGGGGGTGTTGACGCCCTCCAGGCAGAAGAATAGTTGTTTGTCCCTTTAAGAAGGTGCTGTGTCCATCAAAGCTTGTGGTGTGAGTGTCCAGGAAATGCTTTGCCTTTATGAACATGCAGCCTTCCCTGACTGGGTGCCTTGCTGTGRTCATCACTGCAGTGTTCATCCCACAGCACCTTGCTTAGGATGGGATGACAGGAACRTGGCTTTGGGCAGACTTGGGGTTTTTTGTGGGCTGTTCTGGCATGACAGTATAACCCTGTTGATAACATTAATGTGTTTTCTTAGTGCAGCCATAGTCCTGTAAGCTAAAGAAAGCTATAAAAATGTACTTGAGCTTGACACATTCACAACTCTGGATCACCTGTGGGTTGTAGTGTACTCACAGATAGTGATCCTCATTCTCCCAAGTCACTTGTCCTATTTTTTTTTCTTTTGCTTCTGTTTGGTTTTGCTTCAATCAAATGATGAATTATTTGGTGGAGCAACCAAGAACATTTTTCAAGATGCAGTGTGATTTACAGGCCCAAAGCCCATTTCAAAAATGACTTGGGAATAATTTAAGAATGTCAGGCTTGTTGGAAAACAATGGATTTGGGCAAAAAAAGTGCTTTGTAATCTATTTTTCTTGCAAAATTKATTGCCTGAGCTACCAATGTTCAGGATGTATGTGTTATTTCATTTAGCTAATGTTTTACTTGATCTATGTTTCTTGCATGAAAGGTATTGATATATCATGACAAAAAGGCTGTAATTTCAATGCTGTGATATCTATTCAGCAATGAGTCTTCTGGTGGGGGACCTAGCAAGTCATGCTGTATTTCAAGGTCCAAACAGSTTTGGAAGAACATCTATCTTTTTATTAAGATGACGATGGGAAGAAAACTCATGAACTGAAATTGTGTTTCAGAGGGACTCTCAGCACTCTCTGAAAACCAGACTCAACTCGTGCTTCCTCGAGTCAATCGAATTCTTGATTCCTTTCAAAATCTTATCCCTTGCATTTCTAAAGTATGTGTCTCGCTTTGTACATAACCTGAAGTCTTGTATTTGTTCTTGTATCTGGTGCTGTGAAGTACAACATTTAAAATCCACATTTTTTTGGTAATTAATTTCTTTTTTATACACGATGAACTTTTAAGAAGAAAATACTGGTGTTACATTAACGTAGCCAACAATAAATGTTATTGTGAAATTCTGTGAATAAAAGTCTAAAGATAAACAGGTTGAGATTATAAATATACGTTATAAATATCAGTGAGTTCTGATTTAGATTTAAGTCATATACTTCTATATACATATATAGCTTCGCAGGGCTTATTGATTGATTGGATTTACATATGAAATCATTGAAGTATTATGCAAAGTTTAAGAAGTGCAGCTATGATACATTTAGTTAAAATTGGAAATTAACTTTGGAATTAGTTCCTAAATTTGAACATCTTAGCCCAGGCAAGAATGTGATTTAATTATTTGGGAGTCTTTTAAGAAAGTCTTAGCACTGTGACTTCAGTTGATTATGAGAACCTAATTTGAGCCTAAGCCATATTGACAGTTTTTGTGGTAGAAATGAGTTCTTGGTTGCCCGCAGAAATCTGTCCAGTTGATGTGACCCGCAGCTGTTTTCTTCTTTGTTTGAATCCAAGCAAGGAAATATTAGGTAAGAAATCAGCATTGCTACATGATTCTTCCTTGCTAGCAATGTCAATTTTCAGCCAAATACAGTACAGCTGGGCTATGCTAATAATAAAATACAGGTAATCCAGTGAATCCACTAAAGGATTAATATTTACAAAACATAAGGCTCTCCCAGGCGTACTCTATCAGCTTGGCTAAATATAGCAGACTATTAAAGCTTGACAATATAACAGGGTAAGTCATTTGCTATCAGTTACATTTTAACAAGAGYGTTTCCTAATGCCAATTGGTTGACACTGATGCTTCGCAGCCTTTATAACATTTATTCAGTATATTTAGTAGCAGTCTTAATACTTGCTTGAATGAATATCAAAATTGCTACTAATGCTGCCCTGATTATTTTTTTTAAAGCAAACAAGAGTACTTCTGTTTTAAATATTTGTACAGCAAATTTTAGCTTTCYGAAGCAACATATTCATACAGTAGTGTTGATCCTGTGGATGTTTCTAAATGGACACATCAGGATGTTTTTACTCATTTCAGTGGTTGCAGGTCAGCAGGTTTTGATTCCTTCCTGAAGTCTTCTGTGGTGTCAAAGTTGGCCTCCTCTCCTTCAAGTCATTGGCTTGGTCTTCCACAGAAGTTTCTTGCAGCCTCTTTGGTTGACCTTTGGTTGTATTAATTAGCAGCTTACATCTGTCTTCATGCTGGCTTAGTTGCACTGGGATCTCTTCCCTCTTCTCTTCTGCCAACCTGCCTAGAAATGAGCAACCATTAATGCACAACTTGCCTCCTTCCAGCCTTCTCTTGTGCAGTTTGGGTGTGGACAGATCAGATGAGGGACTCTTAAGTCCTTCCCAAGCCACTAGACATGATAAAACCCTCTATGTTCTTGCATCTTGTGTTCTAATGCCATAATTACTCCCATACTGTATATTTTAATGTGGGTCTCTGCTGGCTRCCCACAAAAATTAATTGAATAATAAGACCAAGCAAAGAAGCTGAACTGGAAACCTCAGGCCTAGGGTGGAGTTGGCATCTGAATCAATAAAAGGGTCAATTTTCTTTTTTTTTTTTTAGTTATTTGCAGCTCCCATAAGCAGAAAAGAACATGCTTCCTTCATTAGCTGCTGAGGTAGGCTTGCTAGCCTTAATTGAGGAACTGCTGGCAGTGGTGGAGCAACTGCTAATAAAAGTGGATGGAATAAATTCAGCTGGTGCCTGGAGCTGCCTGGCTGCTGTCCCACCACTGCCCAGGAGCACCCTTGTTTAAATTATGAAGTCCTGTAGTGGCCACACATCATTTTGGGGACCACCCAGATGTGGGTTCCTTGGATGCAGCAAGTGATACTTCTGGCCAAACCAGAGGGGTTAGAGTGAATCCAAACACTTTGCAGTTAGTGAGGATGATTTTGGGAGAGGAGAATCTTTTAAAAATACAGTTCTACAAAATTCAGTAGGAAAAAAAAAAGATGGAGTAAATGACTTTACATGTTACTCACCTGCAACCCCTGCAGAGACAATGAATTTACACTTAAATTTACAGCTTCCAAGAATAATGAGGAGCAGTAACTACATGTCTGTGCCCTGGAGAAAGAAAGAAAGAAAACCAAAGATTATGTACTACTTACTAGATAGCCTAATGATGGCTGTGAGACAGTGCACTATTAGTCCTACCTTGTTTAACAGTTTATTATTTACTCTCAGTAGAGTCACAGTTACATTTTCTCCTTAACTAAAACGGGATGGATAAGAAGACACATCCTTCCTTTGGATGTGGTGGTTTTTTTGTTGTTTTTTCATTGTCCAGAAAACATCATAGCTATGTTTCAAGGAATAAATAAAGTGAAAGTAAATCTCCAGTGAATTTCTTTAGCTGGAGAAGTTTTCACTAGTGACATGGGAACACAATGTCAGACTGCAAAAATAAGCAAATAAATAAAAATAATGCTGCTATTCTAGCTCAGCAGTCGTTTTTTTTAAAAAAAAACAAAGAGATGACTCTTTAAACATTAAATATTTTATTGACTTCTTTGCTAGTGCAATTTCTCTGCTATAAAAATATGAATAGGAAAATRTTATGTAAATAACTGGGACAACTTTCCAGTGTTGCAAAAGATTACTGACAGAAYATCAGGATGCCAGATTAACATGTTACATTATTTCCAAGATTATGCTTGTTACTTGCCTTTAGTACCTTTATTCAAAGGATCCTTAATGCACTCTAATTGTATTATTACTAATAGGAGTTGTAACAACAATGATAAAATATTTATTGGAATTGCAGTAATTACTTTAAGTCATTGTGTCTAATTAAAGTCCAAAGACTTTTAACATCAATGAGAATCTTTTCACTAACTTCAAAGATTTGGGCCCTGCCCTATGAGAATATTCAGCTACTTTCTTAATGCTATTGGTTATGCTACTGTTCACTCTGATAATCATCATAATTTATAGATTCATCACACTTGCCTATAATTAAACTTTATTTTCAGAAGTGTGATGATAATTGGATTTCTCAGTCAAGACAACTGGTGGTATCAGTGCAAGAATAACAGCATGGAGCGAGGATCCTTGGAGTCAGATGGCACAGAAGTTAGGAAGCAGCACTTGGGTTTAATGGAAGTAGCGATATTTTAAGCGTCTTTCTTCCCCACATTACAGGTCAAGGATCCAAAGGGCAACAACGAAGCCTACTGGGAAAATATTTTCAGTCACTTGAGTTCAGGATTTGGATGTTGTATTGTGCGTGTTCTGGTCCTTTTTCTTCTGTGTGCACCATGCAGATGGCTTGTGTGAGTGGACTGTGGGCAGAACTGTGGCCTTGATAGTCATTGCTGCTGCTTTTCTGAGGAAACAGGTGGCACCAGATCTTCCATTTTCTCTGTCAACATTAGTGGACACTGAACTGCAGGAAACATTTTCCTTATCAGGGAGACAAAAGCAGGGAAGAACTCAAAATATGTGAGTCAGAATTCCTCCTCCTTGGGTTTGCTGGGGCGAGACAGCTTTGTGCCACTCAAAGTCTAAAACTTCATTGTAAGGGCAGAGCTAAAGGGGAGGTACTCTTTGCTTATCAGTCAACTGGAAAAAGAGTTGCTTATCAGTCAACTGGAAAAAACTCTTGATTGGAGTTATTTTATATTGATTGAGGGAAGCATATTGAAACTAATGCTGCAATAACAAATAGTATTTTAAATAGAGATTTCATTACTAAGGGGTAAACTACATTTGTCACCTTTTCTGTACTATATAGATAAAAAAATTAGTGTGTCCTGTACCAGTTTTATCATTGACACAATAAGCACCTCAGGCTGTATTATATTTGTTGTTGCCACATCAACCAAAGTACAGTTGAAGGTTTGGCGTGATTCTTCTTTCATAATAATAAGCAAGACTCTTTTCCGTGCCCCCTTCGATATATATATAGATATAAAACACTAATAAAATGAGACTTATGTAGATGAATACTCTGGTTTTAGGGGGAGACTGCAATATAACTGATACCTTACATCTCTGAGCTCTTGGGTCCTCTCTGCTGTTAGGGCACTGAACTGGGTACTGCTTGGTCTAGTGAGCAGAGCACATCTTTACTTTTTCTTTTCATTTCCTCAGTAACAATATTGTTTGATGAGTTCACACAGAAATCTTTATTAGCATTAGTTACCAAAGATGCTCTGCTCTTTGCTCTAAGCTGTAGTTGCTCATGCTCTCAGTTTGAGGTCCCTGGTCCAGGGACTAAAACTGGGATGAGCTGGTGGCTTCTGGATACCTTGCTGTGGAATAGAAGTGTGGAGGCAGCTAATCTGTAGAAATATGGTGAAAGCAGAAGCTGGTTGTGCATAACAGCATCCAGGTACTCCAGGCAGTGTCAGGACAAATGTGTGTGTTTGCAGTCATCTGGCTGTGCTCCCTTCCCAAGACTTTTTTTCCCAAAATTGTTAATCCAGAGTGACAGATAAGGACAAGTACATATTTATCACTGACCTACCTTTCCTGTCAGTAGAGCAAAAGACAGGTAAGAAGTTGTATGCAATGGGATTCTCCCTAGCATGGGATATTTCTCCTGCAATTAGTTCTTTTCTAATTAATAAAGAACCATAACGTTAAAAACGACAAAGTTTCTGGAAGCCATGCTTCCAGATCAGTTTAAGAATATCTTTTCATTGTGAAGAAAGATTAAATTTCTTACAGATTTGCTGTTGTCACCAGTCCCCAACATGAGTAAACAGCTGAATTCAGAGGAGCCTTCTCTTGAGACTGCCTTTTCTTTAAAAGCACGCCAAGTGCAAAATATTGTGGTAAAGTTGGCTTTCATCTGCTGACACTGTTTAGTGTCCAGAATTTATGATGGTTTCTTGTGTGTAAACACAATAGGCATTTTATAAATTGGATTGTTTGCAGAGTAATACAAGGCACAAATGATATTGTTGCTACCAGCTACATTATGTAGAATAGATAACCACTGATGAATTTATAGCACAGAGGCCTGTCACTCTATTGCTTTTATGTGCTGTGAGCGAGGTGCATCACTTCTGTAAGTTCAGTTACTCCAACAGTTTACTTTTGGAAATATTACCACATGCAATGACTATGAAAGGAGTACCTACATTTTGCAGTACCGAAGGCTGTAATGACAATTTTCCAGAAGCTTTGAGATCTGCATGTGATTTGCGTAAAACACAGCATGTTTGCGTGGCTTTTCATCTCAGATAAATGTATGCTAATAAGGTATGTATTAACTGGATGGATGTATACTAATATTATTTGCTTCATCAATAATCATTCCATGACTTGTGCTTTCTACCCATTGTGCCAGCATTTGTAACCATCACGTCATGTTTAATTCAGAATTATTTTGAGAAGAGGAGGGAGGTGGTGGTGTTATGTTAGTTTTTTGGTTTTCTTCCTCCTCAGGTATTTTAAAAAAGAAGTAGTAAATAGTTATTTGAGTGATGAATAAAACATCTGATCTGCAGGATTCCACTGTGCGTGAGGAGCACATTAGTAAAAAGATGATGAGGATGTAGCTGACACCAATATCTCTGAAAGAATCTCTTTCCTGTAGTACAAACCAGAAATGGCATTATCTGGCCTTTCTAAAGGGCATTTTAGCACTATCCCTGTGTTTCAAATCCTGTCTGAAGAGTAGATCAGCAAACAGTAATCAGCAGATGTGGATTCCAGGGAATGGGCAAAGTGTCTAATGACTAAATGCAATGATTAGTGAAGGTAGGATCAAGACAGGACCATAATCCCCAGAACAACCAATATAACTTTTTTCTTTCCAAAGCTAGTTAATACCTTGCCCTTTTAATTATCCTAGCATCAGAATGAAGTGCCGTCTTCTGCCTCATTCCCGTTACTCTATCAGTCATGTTAATTTAAATGCTTGTGAACACATAAAACAGTCTTCTGAGCAAGAGGCTTTATTTTGTTTACATACTTTCTGCATCCTCCRGTTTTTATCCATCTTATAACCAGTTCTGAAGTGTGCAGCTCTCTCCAGCTGCACAGTGTGCAGAGCTGGGCTGTGCTCAGGATGTCCAGCTCTGTCCCAGGGAGCAGGTCCCCAGAGACACCAAGCAAGTGGATCCCCATTACTGGCTGCTGGGACCTCCAAGGTCTTGTGGAGAGCTCAGTGGCTTCACCTGGGAAAAGGTTTGCTTCTTCCCTCTATCCAAAAGCTTCATCGTGTGAAGAAAGTAGGAAGGAGCTTAACTGGTCCTACCTTATTTTTTCTAATCCTGGTCAGAACAGCCTTGTGATAAGGAGTGGAAGGAAAAGAGGAGGACAGAAGCAGCAGGGGTAAGCTGTGGAAAGAGGGAGTAAAAGCAGCTGAGGGAAGTCCTAAAGAATAAGTGAAAGAAATTTATATGGTTGTTAAGTTCCTGCAGTGCCAGAGACTTCATTGTCTAGGACTCAACTTTAAGCATGATTTAGGGTTTTTTTTCTTTTTTTTTTTTTTTTTTTTTTTTTTTTTCCTTTTCTTAATTCTGCTGCTTGGATAATAGTTCTTGAAAGTTTAGACTTTTCTGTTCTGGATGCCGGTTCAGGTGACTGATAACCATGTGCTTGTGGCTCCCATCTTAGGCAGGAGTCTGCTGTTTGAAAACAACACTGTCCCAGGGTATACAGGTTGTAAACCAGAAGTAATTCCAGGTTTTGTGAGAGTAGCAAGCTTCTGTTCTACAGGGTGCAAAGAGCAACCCTTGGTGGGGATGTGACAGGTTAGTTCAGGAAAATAAAATAATATTATTCTACTGTTCCACAATAAGAAAGAAAAAATATGCCAAGAAAAAGTAACAGTGGTAGTTGTTCCTATAAAAAACATGGAGAGAAATGAAACTCTTACTGACATGTCAGTGTTGGTTTTTTTCCACTTTCTATGTATTTTTGGGCTAATTTGATTTTAGTATCATAGGTTTCTTTTCATTTGTGGGTTATCTTCACATTTTTCATTTTTTAACTTTACTGGGAAAGAGTAAGGAGAGAGGTGCCCTCTGACAGCTTGCTGAGAACTCTTCATGATTGCCAGTGATAAAACCCCAGTCAATCTTAGCTGTTTGTAGGCAGTTCTGTGCACGTTGTCAGTAAGGAGTTAATGGCAGTTTTTGGTTGACTGACTCTTCTATATGCTCGTGTGGAGGAAATAGTAAGGAACTTGTGCTTCCTCTTGCTGTATTGATGTTTTCTTTCATTTTCATTCATGAAATTCAAACCCTCCCAGTTAAGTAACAGCACGTAACAGGCTGCTGCTTTTAGTAATAGTCTTTGGAGGATAACAAAAGGAATGGGTGTAACCAGTTGAAATACTGCTCTCTTGGACAGTCAATATTGGAAAGCAGTAGCCAAGCCCTTACTGTCTCTAGGTGAACAAGTGTTTTACTTTTCCATTCAGGCTCTGTTTGCTCTTTAGGGTGATTGAATTTGAGTATTTTCTGTTGTTTAATAGCAACTCTTAGGAAAAAAATGTTTAGAGAAAGAATGAAATCTCAACAGCATCACTTACACAGACTTTTTTTCCTCATGGACATTCTTGTCATTTTGGTTTTTTTTCATCCTACCTTCACTTAAATCCACATCAGTGAATTACACAGTTACTTCAAAGGCTGTTTCTTTGGGTCATGATTCAAGGTCTCTGAAATCACGAGAAAGCAGGAGATAAGGAAGAGAATAAAGTTCTGCAGGGATTTATATTGTGAGTGTAAAAAGGGACTTTTGTTTGTTTATTTCAGAGATCCAAAATGTGTCAAGCTACTTTTGCTAGATTTCCACTTGGTAACTGAAACTTGATCTAACCTTCCCCATCATCCAGTGAAAAAAGGAACAGTATAGTATATCCCTTTGATGTACTTGTGTTTGTTATGTGACATTCCCTCTTGTAAAGTTATGAGAGTGTCTGGGATCTCAGTGCCCTGTTTGTCACAGCCCCTCAGTGAAGGAGGTGGTGAAGATGTGGAGTTGGTCTGCTCTGTGATGGATTTTGGCCCTGGGGCATCTCTAGAGGGTGCAGCCACAGCACTGTGCTGCTCGACACAGACCTCAGGAGCTGCCAAAATTACAGAAAGATGACTTTGCTCCATTGCAGCCTTACACCAGCACAGCAGATAACACACAAAATGCTTGTGTCTCTCTAAGTGGAAAAAGGTGGTAAATGGCGAAGAAGTACAATTATTTAGTTTCTTACCAAGCTTTAATTTCTCGGTTGTATGGAACAGCCAAACTTTCCAGACATGGGACGTGTTTATGAGTGTCTGTAATACTTCCCCCCCCCCCCCCCCCCGCTTTTTTTCCCATAGGCTTGTTCACAGCAACACCCACTGGAGGTAATGAGCAGTGACAGTATCACTGCAGCTTTCCCCTGGGGAGCTGCACAGGGTTGGCTCCTGCATGCTGCCGCTGGGAGCAGTGGCTTTTATGCGAAGGGTGGGGTGCCTCGAGTCTCCAGCAGCATGTTTTCTGTCAGCCAGGAGAAAAGGCTTAAATAAAAAAGTCTAATAAACCTGGTCAAAGCGAAGCTGGGTCTTTGGTTTACTCAGCTGCTGTAATGGGTTATGAGAATGACACAAAGTTTAATGCAATAGAGTTTATTTTATTCCCGAAGTGGAATCGTCGTAATCCAAGCAAGAAGTGGAGCTGTCATGATARTGTGAGTGTTTTCAGTAGAGGAAGCATGAGATTCTGTTTCTAACAGAAATTCAACCCTAGGCATATGAAAATGTGGTATTAAAGAGTATAAACGTAAGAAGCTCCTGGTAAAGACATGGAAATGGCCTTTGCGTGGCCTTCTGACAGGAAGACAGATCAAGTTGAATGTGCAGGACCTGAGAGTTGTGTTGCTGTGAGAGCTGGGCTATAATTTAGTGAGCTGACAGGAGGAGTGAAGTATCTCCTCAATATCTGTGTTTGGCAGAGGAGATGAATGCATACATCGGGAAACAATGTTTAAGTGTTTTATTTCCTTATTTCAGCCTGTCAAACTGTCAGCGTAGTTAATGGCCACCAGGAGAGAGTGAGGGGAAGGGAGGGAGGGGAGGAGGAGGATAAATGGAAGGAAACAAAGGTGCTGTGGAGTCTGGAAGAAAGGAAAACTGGGAAAGATTAGCAGGGCGCTGAGGCATAATGGTCCCCTGGACACAAACATCCAAACTCCCTACATCGGCTTGAATGTCCACTCCCCTCCAGACTTCCAAGGAAATGTGTGGAGATAATGAATGTCCCAGCACGCTGCACAAGATAACTTTATTTTACTATATTAATTTTGCTGTGGTAGTACTGAAAGACACTTTCAGCAGGGCTTCATGTCATATTTAAGTTGTGTGTTTTGCTGAAGCGGCATCCAAACTGAACCAGATGGAATYGGCTTGCCCAGATTTTGAGATCTTGGATTCAGGTGTTTTCTTTGTGTTGTTCTACAAGCTGGACTTGTTCCTTTAAACAAACAAGGTTTGAATTGTTTCTTTGTMAAGTATACAGGGAAATGTAAGGGTTTGGGACTAAATTCTTCTTTCTGACACACCCACGCACCTTCCACAAAAGTCAGTACAAATGGAATGTATTTCATAAGAGAAGTATTTTTAAGGCCAAGCCAATATTATGTATTATTTTCATTGCATGGAAACAGAACAAGAGTAAAAAAAARAAAWTTTTTTTGTTTAATGCATGTTTGGCTCAGTAACCACAGAGGAGGATATAATATGAAATACTCCTGTACTTTAGGCAAAAATGACACTTTGTTTTCACTGCCTTGCTAATCATGGGGGTTGGCAGCAAAAGGGCTTAAGAGTCCTGCCATGGGAGGAGGAATTGGCTGTCATACACCCGGATGAAGCACCTTCCGAACTGTCTTTGGGAGGTGCAGAGCCCAGGCAGGATTTGTCCCAGACTGGATAAATGACGAAGCTGAAGCTTTTTGGGCTCCGTGGGGAGCGTGTGGYTCAGTTGTGGCTTGACTTGAGCAACAAAAAGCTCTCACTTTGTGCATCAAGGCAGAGAGCAGAGCCCATGTGGAGACAGGGAGAGGCTGCTGGGATTAAACCTTAGGATGTGTAGTTTTGCTTCAGAGGAAATCTTTGGGCAATGCTTGTTCGTGCCAGTAGAGTTATGGGGCCACAACTTTTCATGTGAAGCCACTCTGGTATCATGCAGCATTATAAGGTATGAATTTGACCTGGGCATGGTAAAAATGGTTTTCCTTTGACAGAGCATTGTTGTAATAGTTGTGTATGTTCTACCAAAATACACATTTCTTATTAATTATTTCACAGGATTCAAGTAGCTTTCACTTGATTTAGCCTTATGCTTTTTAAAAAATGTATTTAGTCAAACAAACAAATTATTAAAATAAGGAAAGTGTGGTACAATACTATTCAGCATAATTTAGTGGTTTTATTATATTAATGATCCAAGTCAGTTTTTCAGTAGTCATTTTAATGGAGGAGAATTTTAAAAGAAGTTTTGAAAGATACTCTAGAAGGTTTTTGAAGTCTTATAGGATGTTTTTGGTTATGATGAGAGCTATGAAGAATACTTGGTGTWCATTTCTAAAAAGGGTTATTAGGTGTTGGAGGGTGGTGCTGCCTTGAGTGACGACTCAGCCTGGATGTGCAGAATTGAAAAGAAAAAAGTAAAATGGCATTAGGCTGGAAGGAAATGAGAAAAGCAAGGGATGAGAAGGATGACTTTGGCTGTGGTAAGAGTGGGACAAGTCTGCTTTTATGAACACTGARGTAGCTGTGTGCTTACATCATGTATTTTATGGATTTATGGTGGGATTCGAGTTGAGATCTTCATGGCATTGGAAGTGCTCTGGTTTAGCACCCTTAGAAAGAGGTGTTACTTATTTGTCCCTGTCATTGTGTGGGCAGCTGAAAGGATAGAGTCCTAAACTTCAGAAGCATGATGTCAGTAGAATAGAGTAATGCTTTTTTTAATGCGCATTTAATCAAACCCATGGACCTTACTTGGTGCCTGTACAGCCATGTCCCCAGGCTCTGTGGTCTCAGGAGATGCAGCAGGTCAAGGGAACAGTGTGTGCTCYGAACCGGACCTAGGGATTTCCAGTGACTCGGGGCAGGTGGAGCTGCTGATTGAGGGATATGAGAACTGAATGGGGCAGCCATGGCCGTGATGGGGAGAACTGAGCTGCCAGTGAGCTTTTCCTTCTTCCTTTTTTTCATGGTTCATTGGAAGAGAACATGCTTCATTTCAGACCTGTAGCAGCATTACTAATGTCTGAATACAGAGACAAGAAACAGTATCTCTGTATTTACATTTTCATACGATTGTGGTGCACATTTCAGTTACCTTGCTTTGTTAAACTGTGATAGGAGCTCAATATTCAACAACTGTGTTTCATCCCTGAATTTTGAGGCTCTTTGCTAAAGTGGCCAAATGAGCCCAACGTGCAGGCTTGCATGGCTGGAGGGACTGAAGAACTGGAGCAGAACTCTAAAAAGAAGTGACTTTGTTAGTCAGCCAGTTTTTCAAAAGGAAAGAGCGTTTATGTGAATCCCTGGAAACTGCTTCACATTGTTCTCATTCAGGAATATACATAGGAGACACTTTTTGCCAATAAAAGCATTAATTCATGGGTAATGAGGAGCCCTTGCCATTCCCATGTGAAAGCTCTGCCAGATTGGGTCAGATGACTCCACCTTCTAGAACTATGTATGTTTATGACATGCACTGCTTTAAGCCATAAATAAATCTGTGGCATTGTGCCTGTAATAATCCTTGTGCAGAGCTGTACAGCCTACTTCCCATTAGCTGATGTATTTATCATGCTTACTGTTCTTTTCCATTATTGCTGTAGTACAAGTGTGATGGTATCTGGTAAAGTCATTCAAAAAGTATTGTTTAAAGTACAAAAATACAGATCATGTGAAGTACCCCTGAAGGTAATGGASCTCATCGTGGGCACAGAACAGAATTAATTGTTTGTATCATTTTGTTGCTCTTATAACTGAAGTTCATCCATACACATTCTCTGTGTGTGTGTACATATATGCACAAATAGATTTGTGATAAATTGAAACGCTCATGCTTGTTTCTACCTGGCTATTACAAAAAATACGTAAGATTGTAAGATTCCACTTGTGGAGATGCTCATGGGGAGACGCTATTTTGGTATGTAGAAGGAGGTGATCAAGTAATGAAAGACTCTGTTGCAGTATAAAGATGTTATCTTAATACCTACACAGTGTTAGACATTCCGAGCTAAGGAAATACCAACTGTGCAAGACTGATGTTCTTTTGTTCTTAATTATTTGCTTTTTGGAGAAAGGAAGGAATAATTCTGCAATAAAAACATTTTGTAATTAATTTAGCTTTAATATTATAGTCCTCTTGTTTCCCAGTTATATACTTAAAAAAGAGGGGATTCATCAGTGACTGCCATCACAGACCCCAATTTTCTTTAACTCTGGTTAAAGATTTTCTTCTGGCATTTCTGCTGGTTCCTRGGGTTTAGAAAAAAGTCGTAACTATCCTTCCCTTGAAATTCAAAACTATCTTGTTTTGATTTTAGAAAACCCACCAATTCTGAGTGTTATGGAGTGCCCATGTAGTGTGGCATTTTGGCATCTCCCTTCTGTCAACAGTTGAATACTATAAATTCCAAAGTAAAGAAGGGTTTTAGAGCTGGCATGGGACTTCCCTGGAGAAGGAGCAGTAAGGGAGCTCCGGAGGGCTTTGCTGGAGAAGTCTGCTGTCAGCTGTCTAATGCTGCACTCCACCCTGGCAGCTCTTGGCAAATGCTGTGATGCTGTGCCCACATCCTAAAGTTGCTAATGTAGAAGGTTTACAAGTTTGCCAGGAAAATAACTTTTGTTTGTTTGTAGACATTCTTTTATGGATTTAAGAAAAGGGCACTGTTGATGGAAACCTTTTTGAATTTTTGATAGCTACATCTCTGGATAATTTTGTGCAACAGGAARCTATTAAGCCATCAGACAGAAGTTGTCAGTGGTCCTTTCAAAGTACTCCCTTTCTCCTGAAATACCACGCAAAAGAACAACATAGAGATTAGAGCAGGTTTTCTGTAGTCAGTTTTTATCCTGGAATTTATTTCTTCATTCTCCTTCTTGAAAGCCAATCTTCATCTTCCTTCTTAATTTTGTCAACTGCTGTAGTTGCTGGGGCGTGAATTGTCTCTGCCCTGYCATTGCCAAATATTTTGCCACTTGGCCTAAAAATGCATGTGCCAGGTTCTCTGGAAATCTCCAGTGAAAAAAGCATGAGCTGACAGGACACAGCACTTTCTTGGGATGTCTCCTTCTGTCCCTGGTATTTCTGACACAAGTAGCTGAGCAGCAGCTGCCAGAGCTCTTGCAGTCAAGCAGAAGTCCAGGAGACCAGATTCTGTGCTTCCAGTGACACTGGACTGTCACCATGATATTTATTTGCCTCTTGATTTTACCAATCTGTGAAATTGATAGTGGTGATATTTATCTCGAAATTTGCTGGAGATTGATCCAAGCTCTGCTCAAGTCAATGGGAGTTTTCCTGCATGTGCATGTCAGAACCAGACCTTCAGTTCACTGGTGTTTGAGTCCTGKGAGATGCTTAGATGAAACTAGGTATGAAATATGAAAAATTACTGCTGTTTGCACAGTGCCAGGATGATAAGATAAATGTAAATGAAGTGTCCTTGACCCTGGTTTTGAACAATTTAAATTAGAAGCATAGAATCATGGCATGATTTAGGTTGGAAGGGACTTTAAGGATCATCCAGTTCCAACCTTCCTGCTATGGGGAGGGACACCTTTCACCAGACCAGGCTGCTCAGAGCCCCATCCAACCTGGCCTTGAACACTTCCAGGGATGGGGCATCCACAGCCTCTCTGGACAACCTGTTCCAGTACTTTACCACATCTGAGTCAAGAATTTCTTCCTAACTTATAATCTAAACCTGTCCTCTCTCAAGCATTAGCCAAATTAGACATAATACAGCAAGAATTTTTTTTTTGTAACTGTGGATGAGGAATGGTAAAATACATGCATTTGTGTCTTATGTCTTCTAAAAGTGCAGCAATAGGATGCTTCTCAGTCTCCATTTCATTCGTAATTTTACAGCATTCTGTTCATTTCTGAGACAGAAAAAACACCAAAGATCAAAAGATCTCTCCATTAGCTCTGTCTGGTGCTCGGGTTTGCTGGAATGACTGAGCACTGATTGGATCTGTGCTCCAGAGGCTGGGCACTGTGACCCAGCCCCTGGTATTTGTCCAGTAAAAACCCATGAGTAGCATGGGAGTTCTCACTCACTAGCTTTGGATTTGGCCTCAAATACAGCATTTAAATAAAAAAGGAAAAAAAAAAAGGAAAAAAGAAAAAAGAGCTGCCAGGAGGAGCTTCCTTTTTGATCATTAAGACAGCAACAACAAATTATCTCTGTTTAGTGTAGGTTTTGAGATTGCTTTGGTGCCAGGAGTTCTGCCACCTGTTCCCAGCAGGACAAGGTGGGGATAAGAAGGAAACTGGTAATCTTTGAGAAATAAAATATACATGTGCACTTACAAAGTGAACTTTGATAATCTTTATAGTGAACGAGATAAACCTTCTCAGCATTACAGATCACTCAGAGGATGAGCTGCTTCAGTGCAGCCCAGACAGCCAGGGACTATTTGTTTTCATTTATTTAAAGGAACCTCAGCAGGCAGTTTCAAAGAGAAATCTTGACCGTTTTGGTTTTTGTTTTTTTTAAAAACAAACAAACCCCCAAACCCAAAGCAAACAAACAAAACCCCTACCATGGTAAAAGGTCTGTATATTATCTCATCTCTTCTTTATTTTTCATATTCTGCTTTTCCTACAGCTTGCAAATGAGATAGTAAAATTCATTCTAAAGCATGTTACTTGGAAGTGATGTTACGTGGAAGAAGTCAGAGTAGAAGTCATACAGGGTATATGCTCATGGAAATCTCCATACCTCTATGCTCCTCAGTGGCCTGGAGGATCTGACCTGTTATGTGGGGTGGAGAACCAAATATTTATAACCATTAATGAATTAGAAGGTGCCCTAAGCAAAATGAAATGCAAGGAAAAATACCTTTGCAGGCTGGGGCTGGGCTGGCACCTCAGCAGGAAGGYCTACTTTCCCAAAGGCATTTTCCAATCCTTAATTCCCTCAGCAGCTGTTTAGAGAGACCCTCTCTCCAGCAAGAGAAGGGACAAGAGGAAGCAGGGAATTAACCCTTCGCTTATAAGAGACTAGGCTCCTTCTCATTTCTGGMAAATAACAATGAGAAGATACTACTCCTTCTCATTTCTGGCAAATAACAATGAGAAGATACTACCTAAAAAAAGAAAATTTAAAAAATCTGCTTTTGCTGTAGTTAGAGGGGTCAAGATGCTGCTGTTGAAAATAAGATGGGGACTGTTAAAATGGTGACAGTGGGGTTTGGGTTCTGGTAGTAGTGAAGGGGTTAAATAATTTCTGGCAGCCCATTGATCATGTAAAACCATAAAGCAGTTCCAGTAGAAAGAGATGTGTAGAGGTAGAAAATATCGGACCGAGTGCATGCTCTCTGTGGATAATAAAAATTACCCACTTTCTCACAGATGTCAAATCTGGCAGTTTTCCACCAAAAATTTGGACTGCATATCAACTATCCAAATTATTTTAGTGTCTGTTGAAGAGTGTGTTTGGCAGGGTTTCCAGTAGGAAAATAGGAAGTCGATTTGAAAACATTAATACTATTTGAATACAACTGCTTAAGCTGATTGTTCCTTAGATGAACTCCAGTGGAAACACGTTCTGCCCTGCAAGTCCCCAGAAAGTCTCCAGGTGGAGAAAGTGGAGATGTGAAATTAGTGCTTAGGAGGGCAGGGAGAGGTTTCTCTCCAGGGGTTTTACCTTCCTCTTCCTCCTGTTTTACTCAATTATATGTATCCTGGTTACATAAGTGGGGATATAATAATTGGGCAAGTATTTGAGAGTATGGAGAGCTCAGAAGGAGGGGTATGGTCATTGAAAAGAGTGGATATGCAAATAACCTGTATAGCTTTTAGGGTTCTGAATGAACTTCACTGATGTGGAAAAGAGAGGTGAAATCATCAAGGCCTTAGTTATGATGGATGAGCAGTAGGCAGGTGCTATCAAAGAAGTAAATGGGGGATTGGATTAGATGCCCCAAAACTGGGAAAAAAGGGCAGTAGAGAAAGCAGTCAGAGGTATGTTGTTATTTAAAATAGTGCATATTTCACTAGCCTACTCCTAGAATAACACAGGATTTCTGGGTTAAAACTGGAGTTTGTAAGAGGATGGACAAGCACTTGTGTTTAACACAGGGTTTTTTGCATCTTTCTCTGAAGCAGAGATGAGGTTACAAATCATGTAAGAGTGGCAATGCTGCTGTTAGGCTATAACTGAGACACAGGAGGATGAATCCAAGAGAGGAAAGCATCAGAAGAATAAACTGAAAATTTCCTGATTGTGAGTTTGGCCAGAAATGAGCTTATAACTACAGGTCATGGATATCATAAAATAGTTGAAAACTAAATAACAGGACACCGATGCTCTTCTGAAAGGAAGTGATGGAAGTCATGTTCTGGCAGGTGCTTCCACTGGCTTTGACAGGCTATTTTAATGCCAGCAGAAATAAGTATTTCTAACTGGGGATATAATCAGAGTAATGTTTTACTGAGTTTTTCACAGAACAAAAGCTAATAGGATACAAATGCACTCTGGTGTGCTGGTGCTCTAGATGCTGTCTGTCAGGTCTTGAAAATATCCTGTCCTGGCTCAGACCAGGAGAAGTGCTGGAACAGAGCTTTTGCACCAATGACTAGAATAAGAGTTGAATCAATTTAAAGCCAGTGCAGTTTTAAGTAGGGCTGCAGACAGAGTAGCACAGTTATTTCTCTTCTTAAATCCTGTAGCTTTTCTTTCTGCCACTACTAGACTTAAGTGTGCGTGAGTGGAAGAGCTCAGTCCTGCCTCCCTATTTACCGGTGGTGTTCCTCCACTGCCGGGAAGGTTGGCGTGTTGCTGTGGTATGAACTGTGCATGTGAGAGAGGGAGTTACTGCTCCAGAGAGCTTGTGCTCTGCAGAGGTCAGAGGCAAGGCTCTGGTCTGTCAGTGCACTGATACTCTTCTTAAAACAGCCCTCGTAAAAATTCTCAGGCTTTACCACGTCTAATCTTTCGTTCTGCTGCTTGGAGAATTATTGTCAATCCTTGTCTGAAGGATAGCAATGGAGATCAGGTGGGTTTTCTGATTTGGTGAAATTCTTGATATAGTGAAATTGTTAGAAGTTTATCACTTGGATTTTGGGGAGGAAGTCAGAATTTAATCTTTCAGAGGACTTTCAGGTCTGTTCCAACAGGTGGTCTCTCTGGTGTTCCCTTTTAGCTCAGGTCGAGTCAGATTCCCAGAGTTTTTGTCCAACTGTTGTTTCCTGGGCGGCATTGCACGCTGTGGGAGAACAGGTCTGGCATTTACTCTGGGAACAGGGAACACAGCAGGGTCCTTGCCCTGGAGTGGGGCAGAGGGTAAGTCATAGAGAATAGTAAATACACTTGAACTGTTAGTCTGGAGCAGTCAAGAGGAGAAAAAAAAGAAAAGACAGAGGTCTTTGAAATACTTACTTGGTTTTGTTTATTTGAAGGAAAAAGTGTTCCTGTCAGGTCAGGATTAGTTAATATCTTTTATTCATACTTCATCACTGAGTCAGGAAGTGTGTTCCCAGCTACTTCAGTAGCCTACTGGAAGTGCTGAATTGATCCGTGGAGTATTTGAAAGATTTTCTTGTGTATCTGTGTTGAAGCGTTGTCTGTCTTCAGCCATTGTAGTGGCACAGGTTGTTGATTTTAAGATCCTTGTGCCCAATTGTGGCAAGTGTTTGGTTTTTGCTGTGCTGTCCCTGGTAGGGAATGCCACCAGCTGAAATGTCCAGTGCCATCTGAGGAGTTTTTCCTCTTTTTGCCAGGGCATAACACAGAATAGGTGAGAGAATTCAGCATGTGGGTGTGAGACATGTCAACTTGCTGAAGCACTCCCTTATCAGTTTTGGTTCTTTAGTAAGACTAAGAGAAAATTAAGTCAAACCCAAAGCAAAGTTGTGCCTCATCATCCAACCATCCAAGAGGAAAAGATTTATTTTTATTTTTGGGGAGGACATCTGACAAAATTGCTTTTGGGTCTCCTAATCTATGTCTGTGGCATCAAAATTTCAACAAATTTTGGGTTTTCCTTATGTAATGAAGCTTGTTTTGTATATAAACTCACTGTTTGGTATGTATTCTGTGTTTGTCCATCATGAATGGATTGACAAGTACATTTGAATTAAAAAGTCTCTCTACTCCTTCCTAATCTTTAGTGTCAAAATGGGATGTCAACTCTTCAATAGGCCGTTTGTCTAGATGACTTATTTAGATCTGCCCATGTGATAGGATTCACGAGTTAAAGGCCTGTATTAGTGTTTTGGAGGTTTTGGGGGTTTTGGTTGGTTGGTTGGTTTTGTTTTTGCTTGGGAGAAGGCTTTCAATATTTCCACTGTCTTTTACATTTTCTACTACTGGCAACTGAAAAGTAGGAAAGAGTCAAATCCTGCCACCGTGCTGGAGTCAAGGTCTAAATCTAATCTTTGTGGCTACAACCCAGGTCTACTCCAAAGATTATAAGGGAAGGGGCTTTTGTCATTCCTGTCACATGAAAACAGGMAGTTCTAGGAGAGTTCCACCATAGTCAGTTTTTATAATATTCTAACCCCAGTTACGGGAACTGGTTTTGATAATCTACTTAAGATTATAATAAGATTCCCCCCCCCAGTGATTTAACAGGACCAAGTTTAGTGCTTTACTCACACCTCCAACTCTCCAGTGCTCAAACTTGCACAGTCCTTTAACTTTGGRGCCTACTTTTATATATAAAAAATAGGATGATTTGATGGCAGAGGCTTCCCAAAGCCAGAGGCACTTTCTCTTCCTGTTTTTTGGACACACACATTTCTTCTGGTATGATGGGTATAAATGTCCTTGATCTTCAGAAACCTATAGCTGGTGGGCATTATAACAAGTCTCAGCTTGCTGGGAGAAGTCTGTAAAACTAAGAATGTTTTCCGATGTGGATAATAAAATACTTTCCTGCTCCTGTATATGGTTTTAACAGGCRTTCAGCATTCCAGTTGCTCTTAACCTGCTTCCCAGATTTCTTTGGAAATAAAAGGTGTGAGGGCATGACTGATTTTGGGTCCTGATTCTGCAGGTTGTAAATGCTCAAAGCTGGTAGAAGCTGCAATTTTTCACAGAGTTAAAGTGTATGGAAGTCTATTACTTGAGATACGTTAGCCAACAAAGCTTGGATTCATCTCTCTAGGACTAGTAATAGAAATTTCATTAAGTCTTCCCTTTTGATCTCACTCTGAGATTTGTGGCTCAGGTGGAGATCCGGTTGTCAGGATTTTCAGATTGTTTCTTTTAAAATGGGCTGGTGTACTTTTTTTGTTTTAAATTTTAATTTAAGTTGAAAATTTAGCACATGCTGGTGCAGATAAAGTTAACAGTGGTCAATCCCAGTATAAGAAAATAATGTGACTTTCCATGAACCACTGACAAGTGTACAAAGACAATATGTCATTTTCTGATTCTCCTCTCTCACTCCACATTCTTCATCCAGCTTTAGGTGAAAGTGATAATAACACATGGAATTCTGTGAAACTAAGGCTTTATCTTGTTAGGTCTTCCTATAGTTATTAGATTTAATTTTTCTGTGTTTGGATAGACTGTACTCAGCTCGAGTGTTTGTCTTGATGGCTGTCTGGTATTTTAGCAGGAATTTCTGCTTGCTTTTGTCACTTGAGCATTATTCCCCATCCCTGGAAGTGTTCAAGGCCAGGCTGGATGGGGCTCTGAGTAACATGGTGTAGAGTAAGGTGTCCCTGCCCACGACAGGGGGATTGGAATTAGATGATCTCTGTAAGGTCCCTTCCGACTCAAACCATTCTATAATTCGGAATCCATTTGTAGGTCTGGTTGTGGKTTTTTTTTTTCAGACTTTTCCTACTTTTTCTAGCTTGGAGGATTTAAAAAACTTCTTCCACACAGATGAAGCCTGCCCTGATATTTATTACGAGTGGCTTTGGCCACGTCTTCATTTGCAGCTCGCGATTTGAAAAGCTCGCATCGCCAACCATCCTGCATTTGAAAAGTAATTAGCAATTGTACTGTTCATGAATCAATCACTTTCATACATCCTTAATGCAGGAAAGGGGCTTTGCAGGAGTAAAAAGGAATAAAATGAATTTTATTTATGAAAGAAAGAATTTGCAGTGGTTGAATCCGAAGACCGGCACTCGCAGGAGCACATTGATGGTTTGTCATAAACGGAAAGTGTGATTAAATCTTCCTTCATGATTTTTTCCTTTTTTTTTTGGACAGTAATATTTAAATAAACTTCTACAAACCTCTTGGAAAAGGAGCTTTAACCTTTTAGCCCTTTCTTAGGCAGAACAGTCCCTCCTGGCTTTGAACAAGATTTGTCCAAGAAAATTTAGCAACTTAGCAAAAGAAAATAAGTAAAGCAGCACATTTTAAACGAACTGCACTCTAAAAGAAAACATTTTTTACCCCAACCACCCACATATATGTTAACATACAGAATTAGTCCTAACCTGCCAGAAGAAGAAAATGCACAACACCTTTCAAAGATGCAAATTGACAATTAACAAAACAATAGAGTTCTAGCCTTCTGTTGCTGAGGTGCAAATTGATAATCAGATTGCAAGGAAAAACTGGTGGCTTCTATTTAAGATTTGAGAGGAGGCTCCCTATGGAAGGAGGAGAGGGAAAGAGACTAAGTAATGCAACCAATTCTGGGAAAAACCCACATGAGGAGCACAGGGATACAGCAGGCTGATATCAGCTGTATGGCTTGCGCATTGTTAATTGTGACAACAGGAATGAGAAGGGGATGATAAAATTTGGTTATGTTGTGGTACTGTGGATCTTTTGCTCATGTATATCCAATGCCCTACAGTGATGTTGATGGGAGAAACTGAAAACCCTGTRTAATAATTCTTTTTTCGTTTATCTTTGGCAGTCTTGCCTTCATTTTATTCATTAAATTCCATGTTTTCTATTTTTCTTAATGTTACATACACCCATGAGCAGCTGCAGGTAACTACCAGTTTATTTTATCCTAACTTGCCTCAGATATATTTTATTCTTCCAAATATGAAATTTTATGTAATGATTTCTACTTGAGTTTAAGAGCAAATAAATAATGAGAACCACCATTGGCTTTTCTAATAGGAAATTTGCCCAGTGCTTGGGCAAAACAGGTTGTTGTACTGCAGAAAATTTTCATGTTGCAAATTAAAAAGGACATGAGGAACTGGAGGTTTGTTTGAATAGTTGTCATTTGGATGCAAACTTTAAAGAAATGGTCATAAACTTTGTTTTGTATTTTCCCACCATCCAACTTGTGTTTGTTCTGTGCTTTTGGCCAACTCCAATAAAATTGGTGCCTTTAGTCATGTCCTGTTGTGGCCTGTAGTATTTCTGCTACTGTGTACCTGTGAAAGCTGAAGGGTTTTCATGGGATTTTTGCTTATTTTGATTTTATTTACTACTGACTGATTTCCAAGGCTGTTTAATTTTTAACATCTACTCTCTCTTGAAAGATCTGTCTCGTAGCATGTCTATGTCCATTTTAATTTTGTTCTTCTGAATTCTCTTGAAGTTTTGTTACTATGGAAGCTGCATTTTAAAAGTAGAAGAGTAATTTAAGGATAAGACCTTTTTAATAATCGGTATAATTTGTGGCATTTGACAAATATATAGCTGTATAGTCTGGAGTTTTTAAGACTGGTTGAAGTATTCGGGACTTGGTTAATTTGAAACCAAGCCGTATAATTAAATGTCCTAGATATCATGGAAAGTTTCAGCCATAATTATACAATTTTAATGAATTTGTTGCTCTTGAAAATGTTGAGTTGACAGCTGCTTAGGATGAAGTCCTGGCTGGTTGCRGCACATGATAGGTAGGGGATTGCAGGGCTCCGAGCGCGTTGCTCGGCTCCCTCTCAAAACGAAGTTGAAGATCACTCAGTAAATGACCAGCTGAGCCTTCCCTTTCCATCAACAGAGCAGCAGTATTTTATTTTGTGGACAGCTGGCTAGTAGAGAATACTTGACATCTTCCTCTGATTTGTGGTCAGCATGTGTCAGTGCATGTCAGTCCACCAGGATGGTTGTCACGGCCCTCATCATGCGAGGAGGAGTGGAGGAATTTTGGATGCTGACACCGGCAGTGACAGTACTCTTGAGGCTGTATTCAGGAAACAGATTAATTCCTCTTCCAGGTGCCAAGAGATAGCACCTTTTATGTATTTTGATTAGCACTGAATAGGAGATTTTTATCCTTAGTGGTGTAATGGCTTGTTGCATTTAGATACCACTTATTATGAACTAGATTCTGACATTGAATATTATCTGACTTCTCTGAAAGCCAACCCCTCTTGAGTGAATGTGATGTTTGACAAGTAAATAATAGAGTATGGTGCCCTGTGAATGTGTTTTAACCTGCTCCACTTAAGTTTCCTYAGCCTTGATGCATGCGTTTAAAGAGTGTAGTATGCAAGGATGGAAAAGTTTGTTTATGCATTCAATAATTTCTTCTTGGGCAAGATTCATGTTGATGTCATTCTACACAGCATTTTATTATCCTGCCTCTGGTACAAAAGGGTATGTAATCTGAAAGCTGGGGGTGGACTTATTTTTTCGAATAAAAGCCACTAAGGCCAGCACTTTTGTCCCTTTTCATGTCTTCTGAAGTCTGTGTGATTTCTAACCCTTTATTTCTTTTTTCCAGGCTATTCATGTTTGCTGTCGGGCAGGGCAAATCAATCTTTTCTAAGTACTCTTTAATCATAAATCCAGATGTATTAAGCTTGCTATTACCTAGCCAGTGGTAGTCAGAAAAAGGCAGGGGGGAATGTCTAGTCAGTGTGGCTGAACTGTGATTGGGATCACGGGGCTGCTTGCTCGCTGCACCTTCACTCTTGGACTGCAGTGATGCTTTTGGTCTTGTCGGTGAGCTGCCTTTTGTAAAATTTTAGTTTTGTTTTTATTTAATAGAGGCTACGCTAGCATTCTGTCTAATTGYTGTGTTTTGTAGTGTCTGTTTTGTGTGCACTGAATGCTCATTCCCCTTCGCTTGCATTTCCCCTCTGGTTTTCAATAAATCTTGGTGGACCTTTGTATCCTGCCATCTTCTCTCTCCTTTTTCCCTAGAGTGCTAATTCCCCACCCTCTGAATATCTGTAAAATCAGCATTTTATTTTTTCCCTCCTGAGCAGCTATTGCCATCAGCTGTTATAAAATAATAGCTTTAGATGTGTCCCTTATAATACATTGACCCCTCTGTCTGATTTATCATTAATTTCCAGAGATTTGTTCCAGGCTTGAGCTAATACCTTCCCCCCAGGGTCCTGAGTTAAAAACCACACTGAAACCCACTTCCTTTTGCTTTTGTACCTGGAATATTAATCATATTGCCACCAGCACCCCTGGCACAGGGAGACATCCCACCACGGTTAATGATAGTAGAGTTTTTTCCACTGGCTTATGTTACAACAACATTCAAGGTTCTTACACTTATTTCTGAGCTTGTGTTACATCTTGCTACTGTTTATACCCTCCATTTTCCCCTCCAATGCCCAAACTTACTTATTGGAAAACTAATATTTGTCTCCCTCAAGTTCTTACCAGTAGGTTCTTTCTTCTTGTGCTTTGTGCTATTAAAAGGACAAAAGATACAACCTTTTGCAGTGGAACTTGGGCCCTGCCTAACAGTGTCAGAATATTTGTGGGTTATGGTTTTACCAGGCTTGGAAGACTTTCTATGCATTAATTAATAATATTAATTAAGAATATTGAAAGAGGATAATCTTATGAGTGCTGCAGCATAGTCAGCAGAAAGTACTGTGTCTTGGGTTGTGAGTTTTCTTCATTTTGATGTATTGCTTTTAGAGTGGGATGTGTTTGGCACTAGCAGGTTAAAGACATGATCCCGGCAAGGCAGTGAACAATCTCTGCTTGGCTCTGCTGAGCACAGGACACAAAAATATTGGTCTGTTCACTGCAGGATCATTGGAACTGGAAGTAAAGGAATGTTAGGACTTGTGACCCATCACAACAATGTCTTCTCCTACGTCACCTTCTCTAGGCACTGTGAAAACTATGTCGTCTCACACTGAAACTTAAAATCAGAAATATCAACTAGTCCTTTGGAGATAATTCCCATGCCAGGGTGCTTTTATTAATGTTCTGTTCTTAAAATTGCACCCAGCCCTTTCTAAGAAAGGGACTGAAAATGTTGCTGTGCAGGAACCTGTTCCTTGGTGGCTGAGGCTCGTYGATGCCCCCTTATTCTTTTCCTGTTGCTGCAGTGCAGCCTGACAAGCAAATACTGCTTAGGACATGACTGGAAACCTGGTGTACCCATAGATCTCCCTGTCAAGACAATAGGAGCTGTCAGTCCTCTCTACTTTTGAAAATTAACACCCCAGAAAAGGAAATGCACTCGACCCGTTTTGAATTTTAGCCCTTTTGATATTAAAAAAAGAAAAAAAGCTATTTTGACAACGTGGAAATCTTGATACTGATTTGCTTGATTCAGAATTRGTTTGTATAGTTACTGAAGTGGTTTAGTAGCCTTTGGTCATATAAATGGAGTGTGTGAAACTATGTATATGAAGTAAGAAGAAGGAATTGTATGCTCTATGTTGCTTCTTGTCTGCAAACCTGTTGTTAACTGAATTCAATTTGAACCTATGAGGATCCACAGACAGGTTAGTTGCCAGAGCTAATATGTAATGATGATACAAATAAACATTTTGAAAGTGAAACATCAAGTCCTTACTCATCACAACATTTACTGAATTAAATACTTCAAACACTGGGGCTGTGGGTAGAGTACAGCTTGCTCCCGTGTCAGGAGGACACGTTGCTTCTCATGCCTGGAGTAAAATTGCCCAAGACCAAAGCATGTCTTGGAAGTTTTGTTTCTTGCAGAGATTTGTGCATAAAGACTCCATTTGTAAGGCAGAAGCAGATAAAAATAGTATGTTGTAGTATGGTTAACAAATGATACTGAGAGCAGAGGAAAAGCCGTAGTGCCACATTTTCAGGTTTGCTTGCCAGATTAGGGGCATATGTGGGGGTAAGACATTGCTAGTCATCCCTTTGTACTCATGCCTGGTATCCTGGGTTGTTTATGCCTCAAGTTTCAAATACCTGGAGATATTTTCTGTAATATAAGGCCAGATTTTATTTTTTTTTTTTAAAGTGCCTAGCCGAAAAAAATTCCAAGATTGATTCATAAATGTTAGGATGAAAGCAAAAATATCCTGATGTCTTTGTTTTACTTCAGGCCTTCAGTCAGAAGTAGTGCTTATACCGGCTTTATCCAGAAGCAGGAGGAGTAGAGACCTAATAAAAATGTAATGAGAGCTGGATTCTCGTGCATTCACAGATGTGTAAGAGATGGAGCTTTAAGAGAAGTACACATACAATGGCTTGTGTGCTTAGAGACATCAACAGCAGTTTTGTGGTGTGTACAGCATTACCAGCCACTGGTGTGTGATAAAGCTGCCACAGTGATGGCAGCCACTTAGCCATAGACTGTCAGCTCTTAAGTGTCACTAATAGTCTCCTTGTCCCTACTTGGGGCTAATTTACCCTGTGTCGCTCAGCAAAATGTCGTGGAGCATCTTTTGGCTACAGGGCAGGTGGACCTGGTTTGGGTGGCTTTTGGGGGGGGTTTATTTTGTTTGGTTTTCTTATTTAAAGATGTCTGGCAGTTTTTTCTGCCTCTTACCACCACATCCTCCTGCCTTTGCTGGCTCATGGCTGACAGTACCAAGCAAGCGGTGGTGGAGCTGTGCACACAGTATTTCTACTACAGGAAAACACTCCAAGGTCCTCTATCACTACACATCTCTCAGATAAAAGGTTCATTTGAGGTTTTAGAGGGCCAGATAGCTGGTTTTTTCTCTTCCTCTTCTCTGTGTTAACTGTATGAACTGCTTCCCATTTGATCTGTGCTCGTGGGAGAGCCCGTGGTCAGGCACTGGAGCGCCCCAGTTCTTCCCTTGTATCGTGGTTGCTGCTTTCTCTCCTGGAAGCCTCACCCATTGCATTTCTGCTTTGAAATGGTTGTCTTCTGGGCAGACAAAGGAGTGCAGAGCTGCCAGCTGGCTCGGTGCCCCTCCTGCCCATCCGTGCTGTTGCAGACACCTTGCAAAGCGTGGGGAGAGGTGTGGGCGGCGTGATGCCGGGCTGGGGCAGCTCCAAGGCTGCGTGCCTGAAGGAAGGCTCAACCAGGATGTCTCAGGACAGGCTGCTGGGAACAGTATTCCGCACCCCACAGAGGCACTGACATAATTTCAGCCTTGTTTGGGACCGCATTTATGATCAATCCTACTGCAGGGTCTGCACTGCAAAGAATGGGATTTACAGATAACTTCGGGGAGGGGGAGCCTACTGGAAAGCTGCAGTTTCTGCCTATTTTGGTTAACTGATTCAGCCTTTCGAGGTCATTTAGGGTGGATTGATATGTTCTCATTCTCCGTATGTGCGGCAGTGCAAGGATCCTGCAGATTGCAATAAACGGGGAAAGGGAAGGAGCAGATTGTCCTACCGGAAAGTAAAAGACTCTTTCAGGATTGTGTAGGTTGTGTAATTTGAAGATCAACATTGCTTATGGTGAACAGATGGAGAGGATGATTAGAAGCTACAAGTGCCCTCCTGTGCTATAGGCCCAATGTCAGATAAACTACCTCTACAGAAAATTATCACTTTCTGAAATTCTAGGACAACTGTAGGTTGTATTCTATGAAATTGAGAGAGAAAACTGGTGTGAGGAGGAGGAAAGGATCTAGACTGTTAACTGTGTGAGACTGCAAACTGCCTCTCGGGAAGCTCAGATTCAAGGTGATTTTAGTGTCTGTGAGTGCTCAGCATTGCTTTTATGAAACTGTGCAAGAGGAAATTCCCATTATTTCAGTCCTGGAGTTCACGGTGGCTATCATTAGTACAAACCAGGGTGATTTTTCCCTCAGTGAGGGCATGCTCACCTGCCTCATGAGGTCTAACAGTGCAGTATTTATTGTACACCAGAGCCCACATGCTAAAACCTGAACAAGCAGTGCATTTTGTCACATGTGGCTGTAGGAAAAGCTTCTCTGAGAACTGTTTGAGAGCTGTGTACAGTGTATTACAACAGTGGGTAGTCAGTATTTAATGCTGCTTGTGTGAGGTTTTTGGGTGTGTTTTGAAAGACAAAGTGTTTAAGGTATTAGTGAATGACAATGCTGTAAAGCAATGGACAGTGATTGGGGAATAAATGGTGGGCATGGACGCAGTTGGCACATCCTCTGGCTGGGAATGAAGCATCTTCCTTTGGGTGTGGCTGGCAAAACTACCTGTGTGTCACAGGGATCCCAGTTAGAATCAATACTCCGAGGACTGGGAGGGCATACAGTGGCAGACTGGAAAATCCAGGAACTGGGTAAGTAAGCATTAGTGTCTGGCCAGAGCTTGGCAGACAAAACAGTCAGTGTCGGGGCAAGAAAGCACAGCAAAGTGCCTTAATGGAGCTCTTTCTGCCAGTTCTTTAAGAGCTGGGATGAAAGTTTTGCTCAGCAAGTAGAAAAAAAATGCTGAAATTGTGAGAGGGGAGAAAAAAGCACGTTTTCCCAAGGATAAACCAAACTGAACTAGCACATGTGAAAAAAAAAAACTTTGATTGTACTCCTGGTTAAATCAATGGGAGTGAGCAATGCCAGTGAGTTAGGAGGGAAGATGGTCTGAAGGTGGCCAGGATGTGGCTCTGTATTGTCCTGCTTTTGCAGAGCGTGTGTGTGTGTTCATATGTGTGTAAACAAACCTCGCAGAACCAGAATACGCAGCCATGGGGAAGGTGTTCCYGACACGTGGTCTAATGTATGGTATTACATACAGAAACTGTTGGATAAATGAACACTAAGAGTGTGAAGTCAGGCACTCCAAGCATAGGAAATGCCAGAATTAGATTTGCCTGCACAACCTTAATTCAGCCCCTTTGTGCATATGCATTATGATACAGTCTTTAATTACATGATCACATATCAGACCACTGAAATGACAGTGCTGACAGAATGAGAAGATACTCCATATTATTTTTTTAATTCTTTTTGTGTGGCCCTGTGGCAGGCGTATTCTGCCCACATTCAACCCCCAGCTTAAAAACAGCAGTTCAGTGATGTTATTGGTATAACAAGTACATGTGAAAATTATTAACTTCCTATGGACTTCTCTGTGATGCTTATCACTGTGTTATCTGTATGTTGCAAAGATGCTAATTGATTCTCCCAGCATCCATCTTGGTGGTAGTCTACCCATTTTACAGATGAGGGGAATTTTTTGAAGGGGAAGAAAACAGAATTCACTCAAATCCTACCTTTGTAGCTACAGGCATCCTAAACCCTGGCAGCAATCCAGTTCATTGAAGCCTGCTTAATTCTCAATATTTATTTGCCTTAGGGAGTTTCTAGACCACCTGAAAGTGTTGGAACCCCCATACCCCAGAGGTGTGCCCTTGCCGCCTTGTTGAGGGGAACCCTGAGGAAAAAACCATTTTCTACCTTTCTTCTAAAGTGATGCTGCTGTGCACCAAGGAGGCCAGAGCCATGTGGCAATCCAGGCTCCAAACTGGCCTCATGGAAGGCTTGTAGCAGGATTGGGCTTTCAGTGGAGTGGTTGATCCCTGGTAGATACAGGCCTTTAGCTGTTTTCATGATGATAACTGAAGAGAAGGTGTATTGCTTAGGCTTCTGTTCAGTCAGTGGAGAGAGGGAAATGCAGAGCCTACTTGGAGTGAAATTCTCCCTACAAGTCTCCAGAGATACCCCTCTGCCTCCATTTGATGTGTAGGGAAGGTAAGTCCTGTCWTAGGGTTCGAAATGCATCTGGGTCGGATCTGACTCTCCAAAATGTTGTTTTCACTTTACTGTAGCTGTTTGTATCTTTAAAATGTAGCATCAGTTGACTGCAAAATATAGCATCCCCAAGTATATGTTCAGGTAGAGCAGGTCAGAAAGTGGGACATGTGTGACAAAGGGCTTCCTGCAAAGATTTTGGATTCCTGCAAGACTGTCCTCCTTTTGGCTTGCAAATCTCTGCTGCCTTCAATTCTTGTGTTCCAGTACCTAAAACAAATGAGTTCATGGTCAGCAGACAACTTTGTAAGTATTCAATGTGTGTTCATTCCCAGAGCTGGCTCTTCTGGGATGATATTCTCCTGGAAAAAATTGGAATTCGACCATATGATTAGAGAGTATTGCAATGTGTATGCACAAAGACTGAATCTTAGCTTGTGTTTCCAGTGGCTAAATAAGGAATGAYTGTAAAATATTAAAGTACAGTATTTTGTTGAATGCTCACTTTGGTTCAACATTTTATAACCAGAGAATTTTTTATGATGTTAAACTGAAAAATAAGAATATTATCCTGTAAAGCTCTACCGCCCTTTGCCTCTCACTTAGGTCATCAGAGGGCTGTTACTTACAGACACTTAGAAGAGAGTCCTGCTGGTTTCTGCCAGTTGTGAACAGCAGCAGATGGGTTGAGTCGGTCAGAAGTCCAGCAGTTATTCCCAGTTGTGAGGGTAGTGGCCTCTGGCAGTGCTGGTGTATTTTAAATTATTTTTTGTCTTTTTCATCTTCACCCGAACTTGTTTCTCCTCAGCTCCTGCCAGCCCCTGTTGCTCCTTTTTTTTTTTTTTTTTTTAATCAATGCTGCTTTTCTGTGCTTTAGGTCTTTGCACGGAGTTAAGGCATGTTTGGCACAACAAGGGAGGCACACAGGACCTGTGTAGGGTGTAGCATGCCCAGCATACCAGGCCCTTCAGTCTGTTACACTGATTTCAGCAGGTCTTTTCTGCAACTGTGCAAAGTGAGGGCTYCCTCTTCCCCAGCCTTGGACAACATTCTGGTGGGTAGTTGCACAGGGCAAGTTGAAAGAGTTGTGTTCCTCCATGCACATATCAAGGTCATCCATGAATGGTTTAAGCTGTGTCAGTGAGAGTGACTTGAGAAAAAATGCGTGGCTCAGGTCGCAAATGGTAACGTAGGAAGCCAAGCAGTTCAGTTTTTATACTCACTGTTTGGGTGGTATTGGCTGCTGCATTTGTTTTCTTATAGATACTATATGTATTACATTAGACCAACCACAACTAAGAGTGTGGTGGTAGAGGTTTGGTCATTAGTGGTGTGATCCCTGCTGAAATGCCAGATATTTAGAGAGAAAAGCAAACTACATAACAGGGGCTTTACAGCATAGGTTGGKGAGAATCCGGTCCTTTGAAAACCACTACTCCAGAGATTTAGTGAATTACTCAAAATTTCCCTTTGCCTTTATGGTGATGACTGGTTGCATGTACCGCTGTTGCTAAAGTAAGAAATACTGCTTTGCATTCAAGGAAGCAGATTTTCATGCTTGCATCAGAAAAAAAAAAACCCACCAAACTGTCATAGCTGAAATAAGCAGCATTATAAGCAATATAAATTTTCAAAAGTAATCTGTATTCTATAATTCAAGTTTGGGGTATGTAAGGTGCAGCCATATTTGGAGGTTCTGGTCTGCCTGTTGTATTGGTGATTATGTACTGTGGGGAGGGATGAGGATTTGCTGCTTTGCCAGTTTTAATAGAGGCGAGGTAACTAATTTGATTCGGGATACTCTCATCATGAGTTGCTTGAAGGTGTTCAAATTTGCTTATGAAATAGTCCCTTCTGAGCTAAGGAGATGGAAATGAGACACTAAAAGGCTTTCTTGAAGTGCTTCCATGTTTCTCAGCTCAGAACATCCCATTTGATATTAATATTAGGTACTGAGGCAAAGTCATCAGGTAGAAAAKGGAGGAAATGTAGAAATAGTAATTTTCGTGTGTGTTTCCTCAGGATGCTATTTTGAGGCTTTAAAAAAAAAAAAAAAAAGATTCCTGCTTTGCTGCTGAGGCTGCTGTAAAGCGGGGAAGTGGCAGATGTAATTGAAGTCCCAGGGCCCTGCCCTAGAAGAGGTCCAATCCTGGCAGCATACATATTGCTTATATGAAAGCGAACAGATGGATACATTTGGTCAATTCTGCCGGGTTCATATGGAAACCTTCAGAATTTTTTCTTACTATTTCGAGTGGAATACTTAARTCTGTTATCTGCTGAGAGGCTGTGGTTGCCTGGGATGGGTGCTCTGGTAGCTTTGAGCAGGGAACACTGCCTTGCTGTGGATGTCTTCCGATCAGATGTGTTTATCTCCCCATACTCCTTCCCCCCTCCCCTTCCTCCAGGACCAATTCAGCTACTGGAGGAGTGAGCTGGATTTTTTTCAACTTCAGTGGCATGAGAACTGTCAGCTGAGTCTTAATCATGGAGCTATTACTGGTAGTGAATATGAAGGAAAGAGAAGAAATCCAGCTTGCTTTTCAGATGATAGATTGATTGCAGAAGCACATTTTGGTTATTCTTGGGGTGGAGAGAGAAGAGGAAGGAGGAGATTTGGAGAACAAAAACATCCTATTTTCTTTAATTAAAAAACCCACTAATTTTCTGATACTAATTCATGCTAAATTCTTGCTGACATTTTTCTATGTTTCTCAATTCAAAACAACTGAAAGCAATGAATTGGAGGGAGAAGAATGGAGAATCAAAGAGGAGGGGTGTAGCTGTATTAGCAGGACACAGCTTGAAGTGCTGATACTTAGTCTGGGGGGAGGGAGGAGGAGGTAGAATTAATCTGTAATGCTTGAAATTAGTTGCTTTTGAGTATCCTCAGGTTAGTGTGTGTGTGCACAAGTGTCACGATCTAATAATGTGTTATATATGGTCTCAAGGAAAGAATTGGTATATGKATAAATTCTAAAAGCCTGTCATACAGATGTGTCAGCATCTGCCTTGTCATCTAGCTATCTTTTTTTCAAGTGTATAACATATAAAAATATACACACTAAGTATTTGGACACTATCAGTGACAGCTCTGTTCAGTATTAAAGTTCTTAAAGAAACTTGCTCTTGCAATTGGAATCGTGTAAGAAATCAGATACTTTTATCAGAAAGTTTTAGCTTTAAAGCTTTCCAGGAAAGCTGTAAACAAAGCAAAAAAAAAGGCAATCTCTGCTATTAAAAGCATGTTTCTATGAAGATTGTAGTCGTGAGTGCTCATTTCTGTCTTTTTCTTAAAGGAAAAAATTTCTTTGAACCACTAGTGACAATAACTTTTGTTGAAAATGGGGGTTAGAAGAGTAGAAGCTGAACTCATTGGGAGAGAGAGGTAGAGAGCTTGAGTTTGACAAAAATAGTTTCTTCTCTATTCCTATCTCACTCCCTTGAGCTGCATCCTTCTCACAAAAACAACTCCACCCACTGTTGTAGAAAATGGCCATCTCTTGGTATGTTCTTTGGAGGTTTTGTTTTGATAGTGCTAGTGCTAGTTTTGGGGATTAACATGAATAACCCTATCAAATTTTGTTAAGACATGGAACCAATACAGAAAGGCCCATGTATACTATTTAAAATACCCTTGTTAACAGAGATTTAACAGTCATTTCATTCTCCACTGTTCATCACATTCACACATGTGGGATGGGCATTAACAGATTGAGCTACATCTTTTCATTTCAATTCTGCAGCAGTCTCTCTTTGCAGGAATATTTTATGTAGTAATAATTTCCTTCCTATTACAGACTTTCTAACTATGTTAATGGCAGTAGACTGGCCACAGAGACATTCGTGAGAACTACCTTTGCAGTGACATTTAAACAATTTATTTGATCTTGCTTTAGCATACCTGCTCATGCCTTTTTTCACTCTGTTGTTGACCTTAGGAGAACTTTGTGTATAACCATGGGTCTTTCAATCACATTCAGCGTAACAAAATGGTATGCAAATTTCTGCAATATGTTATTTCTGAAGTCTTTGGGATTTGCAGTGTTGGTGCTGCCAGGTGGATGCCCCTTGACAGCRTGGGCATGTTTGAGGGGCAGCTGCCCGGCAGCTCCAGTTGTACAAGGAAGTGCCTTAGCTGAGGATGCTCTCTTTCATGGGTGCAGTTTTTGGGTGAGCCTTGACTTAACCAAAGCACAAGCTGCTATCAATATCCTTTTTTTTTTTATTATTTGGTTTGGTGCATGATAATGGAAAAACCTAAGCTGAAAAAGGTTGATGGCAAAGGGGGGGGAGTTCTATGTATGTCACATATGTACTCTGTTGAATTGATCATCTTATCACCATTTAGAGGAATTGCAGGTTGTGGATTTGTGGCTGAAATGTGTTATTGGTGTGGGAGTGCTCTTGGCTAAAAGCCTAAAAATGAGGACTTTGTCTTTGTGAGGGCATATCGTGTCCTGTGCTTGATGTAGCTTCTCCTAAACTGGACCATGTGTAAGAGTGCTCTAAGAAGGAGAATGGTTAAAAACAATTACCACTGCCCCTATAGCCTCTAACACTTCTATSAGGTTCTATCAGGATCAAAAGTCCTACTGTAAAGTGGTGTTACAAAACCATCCAAGCCACAATTGGGGAAATTGAAAGGCAAGAAATGAACTGAATTAACTGGCAAAAAAATTTATATTTATCAGCTTGTTGATTTTTAGTATAATTCATGGAAATGAATTCTGTGAAATTGTCATTCCGTGACAGCTGATTGGGTGGGAAAAACGTAGGATTGCTGCTGAATGCTTACATTGACAGGAACATTCCCATTCGCTAAAAATAAAAACCTTGGACAGTAACATCATACAAATTTGTGTACGTGGGTTACCTGCTGTGTGATGTCCCCTATGTGGGAAACACTTGAAGCACATGATTAGTCTCTTCAATTTCTGTTGAACTAAATTACTAAATTGTATTTTAGGTTTGGTTTGCTGGTTTTTTTTTTGTTGATTATTTCTTTCTTTTTTTTTTTTTTTGTGAGACCAGAAGGTAAGCCTACATGTTTTAAGTTTGGCTTCTTCACAAACATCTGTAGATTGAAGCGCAGCTTACACTGCTGGCTATCCCTCATGCCTTTCCATTTCCCAATCCTGGTTGTGAAAAGAGAGTTTCTGCCTCAGAAAGTTGTGTGGAAGGACAGCAGGTTTCTTGGCTGGGTCATCCAGGAGGCCTTAGCATATGTTTGTGCACAATGTGTTGTTCCTGCATTTCTGAKCTGGGTTCTTTGCCCATGTGTAGTAGCTTGCCTGCAAACAATAATAATCACTGTATGTGTCACCTTCAGTCCTCTGCAGCACTGAAGCTCCTCTGTTGAAGGGGAAAATTTGGAGCCATCATCAGCTCTCCTAAAATTGTCAGTTTTGGTTTCCACGGTCATACCAATTTAGTGTCTGGGTCTGATTTTTTTCCCGTTATCCTGCGTCTTATGTACAACTTTGACTTGCTGTCGGAATTGAGTAGTCCAAGGATAAGACAAGGGAAAATCAAGCTCTCTGTCCCTGGGGTAAAGGAAATTATATGTAGTTCAACTTTCTCAAGTGACAACATTTATTAGGCAGTTACTACAGACATCTGTATGTAGTCACAGTTAAGTTGGTATTTTCTGGGCACTTCCAGTAATAGAATCCTAAATCGCTGTTTACAGAAGATGTTGAAGCTTTTTCTTTTTCAGTGATTCCTTCAAATGAAGCATTTCTTTAAAAACCTTTAATGAAAATGTGCAACCAGAGAAAGCTAAACCGTGGGGCCCACTGTGAATTTCCTTCTTTTGCCTCCTTTGGATGCTGGTGTGTCTCCAGCTTAACACATCCTCAGCCTCATTCTGGTTGTATATTCTGGGTGCTTCCATTTGGGCTCCACTGTTGCCATGCAAAGAACACTCTAGCCATTTCTCTATCAAAACGAAATAAAACAGAGTTGTAGATAAAGTGTGGAGAGAAAAAAGACAGTCCTTTGCATTTATTTATGTATTTCCTTGCATGATTTTTGTTTGGCTTTTTTTTTTTTTGATTTAGTTTTATTTGTTTGGGCAAGTTTCCTGCCATTTACCTTTGCATTTGCATTTCCTATTGATTGGCAATTTTTAAACTGTTTATTGTGCTCTTTTGTTTAGCTGTTCAAGAGCTAAAACAAAAGCCACCAGGCCCTGTGAGGGACACATTTGCATGCGGCGAGCGTTGCCCGAGGAAAAAGTAATTGCTAATGCATATTTATGTGGCACAAATTTGCCATTTGTTTATGCATAAAATTATCAATAGTGCAGGGCGGCCCAGCCGTAGAAAATGGTGACCTTTTTAGCTTAATAAAGAGAAATCAGCTGTTATTGTGAAGAGATCAGCCATTTATTCTGTGTTGAGGGACACTGTCGGGAAAATGTAGATTGGTGCCGGCAATATCATTAAATGGAAGGCCAGTGACCCTTTCGGTATAGTCTATTATACTTTATCTAATAGGGGATAAATGACTCTGGTTGGCAAATAGATTAAAAAAAAAAAAAAAGAGAGAGAGAGAAAAAAAAAAAGAAAAAAATCCCAACAAAACCTACTACTACTCCTGACTTTTCTGTAACAGCCCAGCCATATGAACAGGTAGATACTGAGGAAGTAATCTTGCACAAGCCAGCTGGTATTTTTCTAGCAGAAAAACGATTTGAAAAACAACTAAACAACAACAAAAAAACAACCCCAAACCAACCCCCAAGCCCACTCTGTTTAGACTAGTTTTGGCTGCTTTGGAGTGGGAAAAACATCCAGAGCCAGCCTGTGATTCTTCCTAGTGCATGCTGTCAATAGCAGTGTTCTGAAGGGCCATAATGTGAGTTTTGGCTTGTGAAATGAGAACTCAGAGCTTGAAAGTAGGAGGTAGGGTCTTTTCTGAAGACAACAGGTTTTCAAAAACAGTTACGCTTTTTTCTTATATGCATTCCATTTCTTAAGAGTGAATAAGAATTTGCTAAATACTGAAGATCTCACCTGCAGAAGATGCAGCAACACAGTTTTCTTTATACCACTTAACTAATTCATCTCAACCTTAATGGGCAGATTTAAGACTTGAGTTAACAGCTGAAAGCCTCAAGGTTCTTGTGAAAATGAAAGTGTATGCACAAACCCCCATGTTTCCCTGTTTCTTTCATTCTCTAGTGCATAACTGAAAGGAGTTTTAACCAGCAGGTGAAATGTGGAGAGCTCTGAGTCACAGTGACTGTAAAAGGTTGCATTTTCTGTGTACACTTGTGTGGTGGGCTGGGCATTTGGTTTTTTAATTTTTTTTTTTTCTCCCTGAGAAATATCCAGCAGATGCTTGTGAGAGTAATTTTGGTGCTTTGCTCTGTTTGCTTCCTGAAAATATGTCCCAATCTAACATTGTCATCATCACAGAAAAGTCACCACAATGTTTGTCACTGTGTGACATCTTCCTGGTGGCCTCGGTAAAGAGGCAAGGCTTGAACAAGGCAGTGGAACCTGCACGTTGCATCAGTGGAAGCTTTTTGGGGCAGGGCTATCTGGAGGTGATAGTGTGGAGGTTGTGGTCAGAGACAGGACTTCAGTCTTCTCAAGGCTGCTGATCTGATTTCACCACTATTAAAATTTGGACAACATTTTAAAAAAATACTTCAGTCAAATATAATACAATACATAAAACTTACTCTAGGATATATTATACAGTATATGATGTATTGCTTTCTATGATGTTGTAAAAGTCTTTGTAAGGATGTATGGTACTGTTTAAGATTTCATCCCAAAAATTTTCATACCAAACATTTTCTCTTTTATTTGGGTTTTTTTGGAAGGGGTTGGTTTGGTTTCCTGATTGTGCTTTTCCATGCATTTCATTCCTGTGCATAGGGCTGTTGCCTGCTTCTGGAATGGTGCTCTTACAGTCCTCCCAGATAATGATCTCCAACCATGTTGCTGTAGAAACGAAAACATTGTAGGACTAGTTATGGAAATAGAGAGAAAGTCAAAGAAACAGCTTAAAAGTGTAATTTTTCTTAGGTACATCCTATGGAAACTACAGTTAATATAAAGTGAATGTAATTGCAGAGTAGGATCTAGGTTTCTTCACATGGCAACAGGCCCTGTTTTTGCTGGTTCTGCCTCTCCACTCAAGACTAGCCAAGAACCACAACTTCAGAGGTCCCTATTAATGCTTGGGGATTGTCTCATCACCTCATTAATAAACAGTTCAATTAGGTGGTATTTTACCTTTAGAATCACTTTTTTTTTTTTTTACTTCAACAAATTAACTAAGGTTTGCTTATTCCAAGTAAATATTATTTTTAAAAGGGTCTTTTTCCATACAGATTATCTCTAGCTCTGCTGCTGGGAAAAAAAAAAGTCTTCCTCTTCGTGTCAAAGCTTGTAGGCAGCTTGAGTTAGCTTGAGTTTTGCTTTGTCTTTTCTAACAGTCATAAACCAACCCTTTTGAAGTGTGCTTGACACCAGCTAGAAAGTTTTATATAGATAAAATTAACAAGGAAAAAATGCATAAGTCTGTTGTATGGGAATAAACTGGGGGTCACTGTTATAAACTAACCCAAGTACAACTGAGATTCCAACTCTGGTCTTTGTTATTACTGTTACTTTTTTTGTACCTGTGTCCAGGCCTAGTTCTRGAAGATAACTGCTAAATACAGAGAAATTAGAAAGTGAAGCTTCTTCAAAAACCTATAAATATCCAGGTTCATGGAAAATCACAAGTTTTGTAAAGAAGAGTTGTGGTTAAGGGATGAGATAGGTCAGAGACTAGAAAAGATGAACAGGTATCCCAGAGTTAGAGCAAAATGAGTATTAGTTTTTCCTTGTATTCTGCTGAYATGAAGAGGTCAGGGAGTAGCACTGTGCCTTGGTTCTRGGCTGCTGCGAAAGGCAAAAACATAATGGGGAATATGCTGTGAACCAGTGTTACAAGTCTGATCATCTTCGTGGTCCCAGGAACTCATCCTAAGTGGGAGTGAACTGAGTGGGACTTGTTCTTTTCTCAGCTCCTTGTCTATGTCTGCTGTATTAATAATGTGTGGGTTAGGGAAGGAAGATAAAGGGCAAATTTCATGTAWTGCTATTTAGTTGATGAATGTTTAATGCGATAACCAAGTAATGAGAGTTAAGCAATTGATATATTTTGGTTCTTTGTGATGCTGGTAACCAGGTAGTCTGAGAGGTCCTGCAGAACTTGAACTATCTTTGTAACAGGAAATTTTGATAACTTATCTTCACTTAGGGCTGTCTTCCCCCGCCCTGTGCGATTTATTTGAAAAGCCCATAGAGATATTAATCTTTCTAAGAGCAGAAATTCATGATTGAGGAAATTTCTATAGAAAATATATAGAGGATACATTTCTGTTTGTTCATCTGATTGCTCAAAAATAATACAGGAAATTGAGGTTTATCTTCACAAAGTTTGCCTGCATGCAGARCTCAGTAGGAACCAGGGATGGTTGTCTTTTGAAACCTTCATGCACAAGCCTACTCTTGGTGGTGTCTTGCTGCTGCTTTTCCTGGAGCTCTCTGAGCTGTAGGGCTGGAAAAGTAATTCCATCAAGTTAAACCAGTAGGGAAAAGTGCCTGCTTTGATATGTTGAGGTTGCTGATTTCAGAATTTGGTTATGTGTATGTTTTGTAGTTTAAAAAATAAAAGAAATTTCTATTTATTTTGTTCATACATATATTTCATACTGCGAAGTATTTGTTTTAGTTGGACTAGATTGATATGAATAGACTGTAAGATGACTTAGGGATGCCAAACCTGACTGAAAGGACAGACAGTTCACACCTGAGATGAACTTTGGCCTGTGTGAACACTGTGTCATGTCACAAGTATGGGCTCAGGCTTGCTCGTGCGTATTCCTACCTTATGCATCCCACACTTGTACACCTTTTCCATGATACATTTCTCCCCTCTCTGCTGAAGGCTTGGGGTAATAAAGCAGCAGCCACAACTGCAGTAGTGCCTAGAGAGATCTGGGGAGCCTTACACTCCTGAACTGTGGAGGACCAGGTGGGGCGTGGGAAGTCACGATGGCTGATGTGAGTCACTGAGGTTCTGGGCTCTGTCATTCTTGGGGGAGATGCCACTTTGTCACCCGTGCAGGAAGCTCAGGTGCAGCTCAAGAACCTCAGAGAGCATCTAAGTCATGGAGTAAATGTGTGAGTAACCCTCCTACTCAGAGAGTGTCAGCTGGGAGCAGAAGCAAATGCAGAGGACTCCTTGCTCCCAGTGCTGTACTCACACTGTGAGCATGTGAGCATGTTGGGTTGGGGGTACAAAAGCACTGAGTGTAGGTGAGCTGTTCAAACACTCCAGAGAAACAGGAATATGTACTCATATCTTTCTCCTAGTTCAATGTTGGTATTGATTTATGATGATAAGAGGTGCTTCTTTAGTTCTAATAATGTCTACTTTTTTTTTTTTGCTATTACATATTTCTGTGGCAGCTCTTCCACGTGATGTATTTTGGGTCACACATTAATTTACACCAGCCTCTGTTCTGCAAAAAGGAGTTCATGAACTAAATGAAAACAAACGGGGAGGGGGATGTCTAGCAGAGCCCAGGCTTTTGTTTCATGTTTTGGATGTATTTTCTTTTAAAAATAAAATTGTTGATATGCATTTGCTTTTATTTTTCCAGCCTTCCTCTCGCTGATGACCGGGTTCCTGTTTGATCCTGTTTACAAGCTTTCGAAGATTGAAAATAACCCCAACTCCTCTGCATTGGGTAGGAAAACAAAGCCATCTAAAAACATACTGCAATTACTCTGGAGGGCTGGCAATAAGGAAGAGTGTGGTAGGAAGGAAGAGCTTGTGGAGAAAAAGGAGAAGGTTACTAGGTTACCACAAAAGACATGAGTGTACTCCACTTTTCTCACCCACTCTTGGACTGGGGAGGAGGGGGAAGAGTGGGCATGTCAGCAAGTAAATAAGCATTCTCCAGTGTGTGTATTCCCAGTGTAAATATTTTAAGTTTGTCTGTACTTTGTTAACTCATTCAAACCGCTTTGCAGTTCTATTTCAATCTATTCAAAACGCCCAATAATATAACTTGGGAAGATTTTGGGGTTTGGGTTGTCGTCTTCTTTGTTTTGGGTTTTGGTGGGTTTTTCTTGGTTTTGGTTTTGTGGATATGTATGCAATATTTTAGTAGTGTTGATGTGTGAATATCTATATCCCAAGTACTAAATTTTTACAAATATGGTGTTTCTTTTCATTAGGGAGAGTAGATGGGGAACAATCCGTTTAAATGTTGTTGGCCTGACAGGAGACTCAGCCACAGATAATCCCACAGTTACTGTGTCGTCTTGACCCTGTAGTAGTTTTTGTGCTTAACTTCCATGAATAGCGAATGTTTGCAGAATTAGGGTTTCAAAGTAACATTCCTGTGCAGTTTTCATGGGTGCAAAGGAGGAGAAGGTGTGGAAGGCACTCGAGAGCCAGAGCCATGCGACTGAGATTTCAGATGAAACCCTGAGACAGCCTTCTTGATTTCAGTGTGATTTTGTCCACACGCAGAGGGCTATTTCTTCTCGGAAAAAAAAATTCTAATTAAATTTGAATGCGGGATTATGTGAAGGATTGATAATATTACGGTGTAAATCGATGCTTTTCTGCTTCGTGGCGAGGCCTTAGACACGCATCCGAGATGACAGTCTCAGTCATGGTATTTTAACATGATTGGTTCAGATATGGAGAAGTTGTGTGATTCACTTCTATCTTTCTAAATGCCAGAAGTCAGTTGTGACATTCTCATCTTTTCCTCTTCTAAATAAGCTTATCAAAGAAGAAATCACTAATTTGCCAGGCAGTGCTTAATAATCAAGGAAGTGAAACTTCTATTTTACAGAAGAAAAAAAATCTTTTGCTGAGTTGCTGAATGATTTTTAAATAATAAAAGCTTACCATGTAGTGAGCAACTGATTTTTTTTTAGAATTATTTTTATTTTTTAAGGCCTTCATTCTGAGAGGGGTCACTAGCCTTTGAGAATTGAGCCACTTTGTTGACAAATCTGTCATGTAAATTGAACATCATTAATTAGAACTTTATGCTACAGATTCTTACTTTTTAATGTGGGCGGTGGTATCAACAAAAATGTCTAATGAATTTGAAGATGATTTTAAAAGGTCTGCCACCTGTAGATAAAAATGTGCATTACTACACATGGTAATTATCAAGACCAAAGGCTGTGACATGATCCATTGACCTTTTGAAATCAAAACACTTACTGTAAGGAAAAAAAGGCACTGATTTCTCCATCTATGTGTAATGTAGGACGTGTCTGTGTATTCAGCTGTATCGATACACTGTAATATAACTGTGGGAAAAAAAGATACTTTGAATAATGTTAGACCTACGTTTCCCATCTTTCCTCTACTTACAAAGCTCTTGCTATTTTTGTGTGTGTTGAGGGATTTTTTTTTTAATCTAATGATATAGATTGCTAAAAATATTCAGGTGTCTGAGACAGCAGCAAAACATCTCTGAGCCACCATACCAAAATAAACTACTTTTGTGCGTGCAGGATGAAAAAGAAAGTATTACAGGAACAGATTTCAGCTCCGGGCTTTTTTTTTTTCAGGGGCATTTGCAATAAGGGAGGGGAGCAACAACCCAGCAACTATCATTGTAAAAATTATGAAAAGCACTTTGATGGTCCTTTTTAAAGTCAGTTCACTAAACAGGGGCTGGAGCAAAAGCCTGAAAGGCAACTTGTAGTTTGCTGTTAACAACCTCAGCCCCTCCCTGCTGCTCGCAGTTGAGAACAAGTGCTTGTGCACACAGCAATGGTGAGAAAGACTGAAGGGAAATAAAGGACACGAATGAAGGATTTTCTGTTTTCATGTGAGTACTTGGAACACCAAGCAAGCGAAGAAGCAGCAATTTTAGCTAAGCTAATGTAATAGAAGACCATTGCACCCAAACTGTCTCAGCAGAACTTCCTGCATAATTAGATTGTAAATCTTCTCAACTGAGGAAGTTTTGCCCAGGGTCAGATTGTCTAAGTAATAATCCATTCTACATAAATTAGAAGATTTGAACTGCTGGGATACATTATTACATTAGTTTTGTTTTTTATTCCTAATATAACTAAGGAGAACAAATGCAACAATTCTTCTTCTTTTCTTCTTTTTAATTACGTTATGTCTCTTTAGCTTTTGTTTACCTCAGAAGGCCTTTCCTGTAGATTTTGGGAATTTTTCTTGCGCAATGATGATGAAGTTTGTCATATAGGTAAATTAATATGTTTTTAATACACTTCAGAAGGTGATACCACAGAATCCTCTTGCCACTGGATTCTGTGGTATCATTTTCTCAGTGAAGGATTTAGTCAGAGATGCTGCTGCTCTTTTTGTGCTGTTGAAGTTTTATCTTCCACTATGACCCCCTTGTTCTGCAAAGAATAGAAATTGCCATCTTCTGGATAAGAATTAATGGGTGAAAATTTACTAATAAGTAGTTTACAACAGGCAGTTGAGTTACAACAGGCTGAGTTCTAAGCTCAGTTATTTCCTTTGAGAAAAAGAAGATTATGGGTACTTCACATGCATATGCAGCTATATGTGAAAGTGATGGGGTAAATTTGAAGTTCTTATTCAGGCAAAATTTGCCATTGAAATTTCAGTATTTGATCTGCTTGAAGAAAGCCGAGTTTACTGTAGCACAGATGAATTTATATGCTATGGACTTGTTGTCAGTGTGTGTTTGAGGGGTGTTGGTTTTCTGCTGTTTGTACGTGTGACTTTCACAATAAAATGGAGGAGCAGCCAACTGTTCAGGAGAGCCTTTTGGAAATAAAGCAGCTTTTGGGCTGGATTCTCTTCTTACTGAAAATTCATATGATGCATAACAGTATTTTTTTTTGGTTTTTTGAAAAGACAAGAAGGAAACTATCTGGGGAAAGAGGTACTAAACTCTTCATTTCCCACCTGCTCCCTGTGCTCAAGGGTAGAAAAAATAAGAAGTGTAATAAATAATTCTGTGTTTTCAAATACAGGAGTATTTTGAGTACCTGATGCCAGTTCTGTGAGCTCAGCTGCCTGGTCAGTCTGTGGTCAGTCTCCTCTGCAGAGCCCTGGCACCTGAAAACAAAGCATAAGTTTTGGTGGAAATGGCAATTGCCCTCAAAAGTCCTGGAAATGGGGATATTCCCAGAATGATGGATGTCTGGTCAGCCTTCCCTCATCTGCTGTGCAAGGACCAGACTTTAATATACTTCACTGTTTTTCTTTCCTGCTGTGAGACACCAGTGGTTGTAAATACTTTAGAAGACATGAGGAAAAAAAAGATCTGTGAAAGTCCTTTGAAACTGGCATTTTGGGAAAACACCATATCCTTTGGGTGCCCTTGGAAACATTACAAGAGCATTGGAAGTCAGTAGATAAACCATTAGTTTTTGTTTCTACTTTAAAATCCAAACTTCCTCCCATTGTTGCCATTATAATCCCTATAAAATTAGTTCTACGTATTTAAAATTTCCATATTTATTATTATTTAACAGCAAGTAGCTGTGTTTCCTTTTTTTTTTTTCCTCAGGAGCATCAGATATAAAGAAAATCAGAAATCAGACCTCAAGACTACTTTTGAGGCAGAAATAATCCAACCATTATTTCTGGTGTAAAAGGTTTGTGAATAGCATCATTTGCCTAGAAGCTGTTTTCCAACCTAATAACTCCTGGAATAATGACCTAAAACTGTTTCCAAGAGGATTAAGGCCCATATAACTGTTAGGAAGTATAAGTTTCTGAAAAAGCTTCTTTCTGATTGGTGGAGAGGTGAGTTCTGATTTAGGTTAAAGCTGCTTGCTTAGGAGAATCAGTTTCAATCTCTCTGAAGTCAAAAGTGTTGAAGTAATCCTCTGGAGAAGGATTGTCTGAGGATTTTTTTTCCCCTTCTTTATATATGTAATATATATGTGTATATATAGATATTACTTCTTGCCATAATGACCTGGAAGATGGTCATTTAACCGGGTTTTTAATCCATTTGGGAGGGGCTTTTTAATCTTCTGCTTCAGTGTGCCTTGGGCAAAAGCTGTTGAAAACGGGCTGAGATTGCAGCTGAACACTTGGCTTGTTGGTTAATCATCACTTGAACACTCTTCATTGGAGAGACTGTGGAACAGAATTTATTATCTGTGATGATATTGGTGTGGTTTTAGGGTTCTGCACATGTTGGATGTTCTGTGCTCTTGTTAATTGCTTTTTCAGCTCGTGTGGCCTGTAAAGGGGAGGGAGGAGAAAACATGGGCTTGGGATGATTTGGGAATATCCAGTGTACACAGGGGTCAGGCATTATGCATGGGAGGAATGCATGGATTTGCAGCTGAATCCATTCGATAAAGAGCTGCTCGCTGAGTTGCACTTTTAAATTGGCAAAAGTTCCCAACTGTGCATCAAAGTGCACTGGTGACAGAAGTTCACCACAGAAAGCACGTGAATTCATACTGAAATGCCTGTTAACCACCTATTGTTTTTCACCTTCTTGAATTAACCGGAGCTAATGCCGGAGCTTCTGGCTCAATCCCAGAAATGTCTCAGCAGATCACACTGAAAACCTGAAATCATCACTGAGTTCAGCCAGCTTTATCCTAGGATGCCTTCCTTGCCAGCAATCAGGATTGGTTTACATCTGTCCCGAGAGCATACTYGTGTAAGAAGGTGAAATAAACATCTGGCATTAGCAAAGGAAAATAGAATTGGTTTATTTACTTGAGGAATTAGTATCACTGGCCATTCAGAAATCTGTAATAATATGCATGTGCTGTATTAATTTTGACCTTTAGAGAAATTTGGCCTTGTGTGCAATTTAGAGGTGATTTAGCAGAGCTTCTCACTAATAAGGTAACAATAAGATTTGGCTGTCAAATCCTGTTGTTATACAAGACAGAGCTAGTTTTGTGGGCCACTAAAATCCATCCTTAAAAAATGCAGAAGGAGTATAATCAGTGATGGTACTTAACACGCAGCTGAACTGGGCCCTGTTTTGAAAAAATCATTCTAATTTTTACAGTGGTTGACTGTAGCCACAATAGGGAAAAGTGAATAAGTGTTTGCTGATTAGATCTATGGCCAAATTCTTATTTCTGATGCAGGGTGCACAGTGCCAAAAATCTGATGCATATGCTTATGAAAGATTTTTCTGGTTCTATATGTACTATAAATACATTCCACATGGCTTTATACAAAGCTCTCTGTTATTTCAGTAAGTCACAAGCTACTAAGCCAGATCCAAAGAAGGTGAAGCTCTGAATAAGGTTCTTTAACATTTTATGACTTTGAAACCCTGTTTTAGAGTATATTTGCTTCATTAATTTGTGGCTTTGATCTCAGTTGGGTAAGCATTGAAAAGATAGGCAAAATTAAATGAGGAAAAAAACTACCTTTTCACAAAGGTCTCTTGTTCCCATTAACAGGCTGAAGAAAGTTCCTTTTCATTTTCAGCAGTCTAGGTCCTGATTTTAAACCAGGAATATGTAGTTTTACTTAAAATAAATCACTCAAGGAGTACTGGTGCTGAAGGTGTTCTTTGGTGTGACCAGGTTAGGTCAGTTGGCAAAACTGCTTGCCTACTGTGAATAGGAGTCTTTCCTGGGATTTTTAGAGGAAAAAAATATCTGTTCTCCTGCCCAGCTGTGGGACTGAGGGTGTAGTTGAGTGATATGGTCTTACCTAGCCCCAGACAGGTCTGTCCAGTGGCCCAGGAGCTCCTTGGAGTGTCCCCAAGCAGCAGGACAATTAAGTCTGGCTACTGCCTTGCTGGTTTCCCTTTTTTATATAAAGAGGTTGGATTCCAGCATTACAATTAAAAAGATGAGAAAGAGAGAGTGGATTAGCTGCAGAGGTAAATGGAGGAGTTTGGTAAACCTAAGGAGAAAACTCTGAGTTGAACTGCAGACATACTTTTCTCGTTACAGCAACAGGTTGCTCTTGTTCCTCCTTGTTTGTTTTGGTTTTTTTCTTTAAATCACCATTTATATAGTCAGGCACRAGAGTAAATTTAAGTTAAAAGAGGGAATACTTTCTTTCCTTCCCTCCTCTCTTWATTTCCCCTCAGAAGCAGTTTGATATTACCAATGGAAAGTGCAGCTTTGTTCCCAAGACTGGTGATACAAATACGGTACCAACCCATTTGTTTGCTTTGTCCTTTGCTCATAACCTTCATAATTTTGCCTTCCTGCTGTACCTTTCCCGCATACCTGAGGTTTGATGCTAAAAGGTTATCAGGACAGATAATTTTATAAACAGTCTGGTGTTTCATGCCCTCTTCTAAGAGTCAGGCAGAAGAGGATGTTCGGGCAGAGCTGGGGAGTGCTGAGCCCCCATCCTCAGAAAGTCAGGCCTCCTTGCAGCACCTCAGGTGGGTGCCCYAGGCTGAAGCACCTGAAGCCTCCAGCTGCTCCGGAGTCGCTGGACGGGAGCCCTCCTGAGGAAAAGGGAAGCGGGGCGTTCAGCGACTGGAACGCGTGACACGGGAGAGCCGTCAGCATCTGATTCCTACACCTTGGAAAGGGTTAATGCCGAGGTGCTCTATTGTATTAATGATGGTTGTCTCTTCGCAGGCCCGTTGGGCTCTTTCAGGGGCCTCTCAAAACAATGAGTGCAGTGAGGCTGTTCTGTCTAATTACTCCAAGACAGGGATGCTAAAGAGGAATTAATGACAGTTGACAAGTGCAATTAATAATTATAGCAAAGCTGGGAGTCATGCAGCAGGCAGATGACAATAACAGGGTAACTGTACATGACAGCTTTCATCCGTTCCCCCCCTGCCCCGCCTGCTTCTCCTTTCTTTTACCCTTTCATGTGAGCTGCTGCATGAGCCGGGCCTGGCCGTGTGTGGACAAGGAAGGAGGAGATCCAGTTCCTTAGATTTGTCCGTTTTCTAACCTGTCCCTCCCCACCCCAGTCTCTGCCTCCTAAAGAAAAGTAAAATTTAAAAAAAAAAAAATTATAAAAATTACCAACAGTACCAACTTAGCAGCACAGGCTTCTGTTAGCTTTCACGGTCAGGTGTTGACAAGACTACTTAAAATTCATGTTGTGAGATTGGAAGGAGAAGGGGACAGGGAAAGGCAGCAGCAAGCTGGAGTTGAAGTGGGATTTCCATATCAAAGGCCAGGCCTTTGGCTCTGAATGGTAATTAAAGTACCCAGATTTCATCTCCTTGGTCAGCTCATGAAAAGGAAAAAAAAATTAGAGAGAGGATTTTTTCACTCCCTTTAGACTACAGTACAGCAAGCAGTAAATTAAATGAAAGTTGAGCTAAAAGGTGCCTAACGCTTCAATCTTTTGCATCTAATAGAATCTATGATGTTTTTAAAGCATTTATTCAGTTCACATCTTCATCTTGCTGTGATTATAAAGGATATCATGTCTGCTTACATTTATTGGGCACACATCTTGGCCTTCCCAGGGTTGTAAAAGGATTTCACTTTGCATTATGTTGCTGTTGTGTTACGGCCTTTCGGCTTTTGGGGAAAAAAAAAAAAGAAGGGGGGGGGAGAAAAGGAAGGAAAAAAAAAGACACAATTCTGTGTAATTTCTAGTTGGTCATTGTAGGAACCACTAAACAGTGAGAACCAAATAAATGCAAATTTAATGAGGCATGGGGAACTGGTAATGAGATACAACAGCCTCTCACCTTGAGGTTGTTGGTTCAAACTCGGGCCGTGACACTGTTGAAAGTGGCCACAAACCAGCAGTCATGGGGCAGTAAATGTGCAATGTTTTGTCACTGTGGTCCAGTTCCTAGTGGACACACAGTGATGAAATGGAAGCCCTGCTTGCATTTGCTGGAGTCCCTCTTCAGGGACAAGGACTATAGGACCACATCCTCTCTGGATTTCCTGCCCACGGCATGTTCAAGCCAGGGTTAGGCTGTAAAAAGGCGACATCTTGCCCTGAGCTCCTCCTTGGCTGTCTCAATTCCAGGTCTCCTGTAGACATGCAGTGGTCTCCAGTCTTTGGAGCTGTTGAGGTCTGGCCTCTCAACAGCAGTGGGTGAATGCCAAAAGCTGGGAGTTTGACCAGTACTGCTGATGTCCTGTTGTCCCCTTTRGCTTCTCTTTGGGTCTCTGCTGGCCAACGAGTTACTCAACACCTTGTGCTCCTGCCTCTGGGTTTGCACCTCTGTCAATCCGTGGCTGAACCCTCTTTGGCTGAATGCCCTGAGGAGAAAAGAAGTTTAGCTCTTGCCAATTTTGCCTTATAACTGCAAAAGATGGGAACCTCAAGTCTGGGGGCCAAAATGTTTATAATCGAAGGTGACCAGGATGGGTCAGAACCTGCTACAGGTCACTGAAAATCTCTCTCCTGACCCCACTGGATTGTGAATCAGTTCCCTGAGCTGAAACCCTGAAGTCTACCTGGCTTGGTCCATTTTCCTATGGGTACATCTCCACTATACCAAATGTGTGCCTTCTGACATAACCATTTTTGGTATGAGTCACTATAGATGTGGGCAGTGTTGGTGGTGTCCTGTATGTCACAGCAGCTGTGAGTGAAGGGGCAAGAAGAGTTCCTTGGAACAAAGCATGGAATAGTTAAAATTAAAATTTAAAAAGGAAGAGAAGGGAGAAAAAAAGGCAAATTATTGTTGCTGTAATAAAGAACAAGAACTTCTAAGACAAACTAAATACTCGCTGAACACAAGCCCACCCTGAGCTTGAGGCTTGCAAATCTAGATTTGTATTCTAAATTCTGAGGTTATTTTTCTTCCTCCCTTTTTTTTTTCCCCTCTTCCTTTCTTGCCCTTTTCCTTCTCTCTTCCTCTGTAAGGTACGCTTTCCTCCCCCCTTGCCCCCAGCTCGAGTGCATCATTTTCTGCTATTGTGCTTAAAAAAAAACCTCTGCTGCAGGGGCTCTGAAATGAATAAAAATGTAATCCTCAATGTGCCCATTGTGCACTCTCATTTGTTTTTGCTGTATCGATTTATCAGCGGAGGGAAATTACTCGCTGGAAGAGAGGATGCCAGTCAGAATGACATTTATTTCATAGTACAAGGAGGCTCTCCAGCGTGTTTCCATGTAGCCCAGATATTGGAGCTGTAAAAGGGCTTGTAACAAGGTTTAGTGCTATGATTAGATCGTGGGGAGCACCTTGCTTTCATAACAACAGGCACTTGGCGGGAGCCAAGGCCTCAGGTTACGGTCAACTTTTTTTTTTATTTCCTTTTACCTTAACACAGAATATTTGGCTTGCACCTCAGAATATTCCTCTGTTCAAAACTCGAGCATGCTAACTTGTGAAATCTTATTTGGTATTTATAAGGCCCTTTTAAAAAGAGAGGAAAAAAGATAAACTATTTACCTGTTAACCTTTTTAGCTTTGTGCTTCCTTGTGTTTCTAGTGAAGTAACCCCATGATCTTAATTGACCAAAGCAGTTTTTTTTTTCCTCCACTGACTATAAGCTATGGTTGCTCAAGGTAAAAATGGAGTATATTCTTTACACAAAACCTGTAATAATATATGAACTGCAAATGAAGATGGTACTCAGGAGGCTGAATCGTGGTCCTGGGGTTTGTGTTTGGCTGCTGTTGCTGGATATTTGTGCTGAGGGCTTTGCTGTGCTGACTGTTTAACTCAGCAATCTCTTTTCAGCAGCATTGAAGAAGGTCAGGTGGTTCCAAGAAACATTCACAAATCCAGAGTGGGTCTTGCTCCATAGCACTGCTCTTTAGCAGACAGCATTTATGTCCCTTTGGAACTGGTGCTGGTGGGGAGACCCCTGCTCCTGACCACTGCAGGAACGCGGGGAAATAGGTAGTAGGAGGTATGGGAAGTTACGTCTGTGTTGAAGATTGCTTGATGCTTTCCATCCTAAAACTCTCAGTTCAGCTGTTCATATCTTTGCCAAACGATTTCAGCTTTGGCTGATATTTTCCATTTTGGGTGTTTGCCTCAGACATTTAGAAAAAAAAAAATTAAAATAAATTTTCAGCCAAAATGGCTCAGCTGTCCCCAAGCTGAGAGAAAAAAATAAGTTGTTTTGCTTTTATTAAAAATATTCCCACTGTCTCAGTGGAAAGCTCAGCTCCCAAGTTACAAGCTTCTGAAATGCTAAATGGTGAATCCAGTAGTAACTTTATTGAGTGATAAAATTAAACAGGTTTACCTAGCCTGTGGAGTTTTTTGCTAGACTGGGAACCCACAGGCTTACATGTCTCTGCTGCCTTTGTCTTTGGGATGGTGGCTGGGAAGTCATGGTTGAGGTGAGCTTAACTAGAGCTAAATAAATCCATCTGCCTGCATCTCTCTTTCTGTTTTAAACAGAGGATAATGCTGTTGAGACAACTGTATCCAGCTGTAGTAAAAGCTCAGGCTGCATTTGAGCCACAGAATGAGCTGAGGGCTTTGCTGGCTAATCTTGACCTAAACTGAACTGTTCCTTTCTAGTCTAGATGAGATGTGTTATTTTCCTCCTAAAGTCTGGGTCAGAAATACAGAGAGAGCAAAGAAGAGAGCGTAGTACTGAACTGTGGAAGAGAAATAAAATCAAATAAGTGGCTGGCAGAAGCAGAGGACAACACTATTGCTTTTGGTAAAGTTGGAAGCATGCATACAAATAGGTCTGATGGAACTGAACTTGTCAGAGCAGCAGGAGTGTGGCTCTTCCCTGGGGCACCTGTTATTTGTGTGAGACATCCCCTTCTGTGGGCAGGCATTGAACCTTTCAGGAGAGAACAAAGGACAGATTTCTTTTCTCTGCCTTGCTGAGGTAGCAAATGGCCAGTGCAAGGAAATAGGTGTGTATGTCTGTGGGGAAGAATTGGAGTCTGTGGATATGTGGACCTGAGGAAAGGAGGTCTCAGCACACCATAGACAGAAGATGTGAGAAGGGTTGAAGCAGCCAGAAAATCATCTAAGCAGTTATGATGGCCTGCATTCTTAATGCCTCGTGAGGGTTAGGAATTATCTGCTTTGCCAATACATTGGGTGATGGGAAGGTTGATTGATTTTATTTTTTTTTTTTTTGCCTTCTGCATACTCAAGCAGCTATATATGGAATGAAATATGGATTCTGATAATGAGAAGATAAGTGGGAAAAAATGAAGTTTAAATGGTGTTGTTATCTTGAAATGAATGCTTGAGTAACATACAGGCTAAAACTATTTAAGCATATGGAAATGTATGTGAAATCAATACACTACGATGTCACTTTTTGCGTCAGAATCAGCGTGTGTCTGTGCTGACAAAATGCCATGCATTACCTTTCCCCATCTGTTCAAAGCACATTTTAGGAGTGCCTTGAAAAGCTTTTGCAAGTCATGACATAAATACACAACTGGATGGTGCAGTGTAGATAGAGCAGCAATCTAGCAAAGCCTTCTTTAAAGGGAAATTATTTTAATCCTCTTCAGGCAAGAAATTAATTTTCAAGCAAAAGAAGAAATGGTGCCAGTATGAAAGTCTTGTAGCATTTACCAGTCATATCCACGTTAAACACTTCTTCCCAACCCTGTATCAGAAAATAGCTTTCAACATGGAGAAAATCCAAAATCAATTAGTTCAGTTTAAGTTATTTCAAATTTCATTGTTATTTTTCAAAGAACATCTTCCAGACTGTCTCTAAACTTTGCATGGAAATTAATTTAGTTAGAAGTTTCTTCCCACTTGCATATTCCAGCCTAGAGGAGCTGAAGATTTGCAGAGATCAGCAGTAAAAATAGTACCATTAATTCCCACACAGTAGTACCTGAGTAGTTCTTCAAATGTCACTTTCTTTGTAATTATTGACTTTTTACTGGTGTTTTAGCAGAGCTTCTCGTACTATGATGTGTAATAAACCCACAGTGCTCTCACTTATGAGTGTAGGTAACTACACTCATCTTACAACATGAGCGTAATTGTTCATCCACCTGACTTTATTGATGATTTTACATAATTTTATTTTAAGAAGTGTCTTTTGCTCACAGATACGCAGAAGGCTGAGAGGTAGCTCGCGGTCTATGTGCTTCCCTGAAGTACAGAACTCTCCTGACACGCCCCATGTGATTGCCATTTCTAGGGCAGAGTGGCCTCGATCTTTTAGGCAGCTTTCAGGACCACACAAGTTTGAGTGTCTTATCTATGGTTTCCTTCTTATCTGTGTAGTCTGATTATAATTCCATCCATCAGCTCATAGTTTAGTAAAACTCCTGGTAAATTTGATATACAACAGCTGCTGGTGTGAGATCTTCATGTCCATAACCAGAGGGAACTGTAGATAGACAGAAGGGAGTGAGTGCCTGAAGTGAGAGCTGATCAGAGAGTTCAAAATGACCACTCATTTCTGGGAGAGTGGGTTGTTTGATACACTGCAAGGCTGTGGAAGTTCCTGTGGAGCAAAAACCTCAGGTACTAGATGGATAAATGCTTGTGGAATAACTGTTCCTGTTTCTGTGGCACCTGGTCAAGGACTAGGAGAAAGTGATGGAACCATGAAGGAGGAGATTATTTTGGGGAGGTTTCTCTTTAAAATTACAATGTAGTTTGAGAACCTCCAAAGTATTAGTAGAGTTGGGATCAACAGGAGTCATAGGAGTGTCTAATTTGGTTCCTCCTACAGCCTTAGAATAGACCTTGCAAATTTTCTGCATCAGAATTAGTGAAATGAAAAGGTTTATAAAGGTGCAAATTGGTAGTAGCTATTATTGTGACTTTTATCTTCTTATTCTTTGCTTATTATAATGCTATATTTGGAAAGTATTTGAAACAAGAGCCAAAAGCAATGGAAAGACCTTCCTTTTGAAGCAAAATTAGAACCATTAGTTGGAAAATCTCGCACTGCGATGTTTGTTCATCTCATCACCATTGGTGAGTTTTGTTTTCGCTTGCAAGTGCGAACCAGCAGATTAGACACTTCCAAGGGCTCGTTCACTGCGAGGTTTTGCAGGTGATTTCGGTTTAATGCAACCAGATAATTGTAGCCCTGGGGCTTGGCTAGGTTATAAAGCTGCTAATCCAGACAATATTATCCAATCACATGTTGTGCTTATATGAGAGACCTCTGCCTTTAATAGTGTCTCCCTGTGCTTGTAAGTGGTGGTTTTGGTTTGTTTTTTGTAATGCCTTTTTTTTTTTGTTTGTTTGTTTTTTTGTTGTTTTTTGTTTTTTTTTTTTCCCTCAGCAGCCCTATAAAAATGAGACTCAGGTGAAGATTAAGCTCCTGAACAAGTCACCGGAGTTACGCAGTGCTCTGTTATATATACAGCTCATACATGAAATGCACATACATCATGGATTAGCTGGCTCACGATGCTGAAGTGTGTGTTCACCTCCGCATTTAAGAGAGGGTAAGGTGGTGGGCACTGACAACTCTGAAAACTAAARTCTATATTTAGTGCCAGGCCCACATGTAGCTGAAGCAAATGTATGGCAATGTTTTATAAGCAGTACTGTCAAGTAGTCAGAAAACACATATTTTTGTTTTAAAAAAATTTGTGTATTTGTCAAAACAAAAACTTTTCATGGCAACACACTGGTTTGAAAGAAGCTTTTTTTGGGGAGAGAAAGGAAGGTGAAATTGCAAGTCAGCCAGAAATCTGAACCTTTCTCATTTGGAAATGATGTTTGCTCACCTTTAATGAAACTTRTATTATATGTTTTCAAGAGGGACAGTTCTTGCAAGTTTGCCATCCAGCCCTCTGAAATGTAAGAGGTTGATATGGGTCATGTCAAGTTGTGGATGCCCCATSCSTGGAAGTGTTCATGGCCAGGTTGGATGGGGCTCTGAGCAAACCTGATCTRGTGGAAGGTGCCCCTGCCCATGATGGAGAGGTGGAACTTGATTATTTTTRAGGTCMCTTCTAACCCAAGTCATTCCATGACTCTATATAAAACCTTAGATGAAAGCTCAGGCCCATCGCTGCCTGTGCTGTGGATAAATAAAGCACAATGTCCTGCTGTTGGTACCTTTATAGCACTGCTTTGGCTCAAGACACAAAGTAGAAGGAGGGACCATCTTCCAAACCAGCCAGGAAAAGGTACTTCTTAGGTGTGGGTAAACTGCTGTGGCTGGAATAACTTGGAAACTGGTAGTAGCACTGGTAAGACTTGGATTGTAGTGATTTGTCTTGTTACAGGTGAGAAGATATCTCTGTCGTGCTGATTTTATAAGGTGGGATTGCTTCCACTTAGAAATGAATGGTGTGCAGAATATGTTGCTTAGGCAAATGTGAGGCCTGGCTGTGCAGGTCTATATGCTGAGGAATGAGGCAGAATCCTCAGCTTGTTGGAGGATGTCATTGGGCTGAGGATCATGCCTTTAAGAGTAGGAGTGCTGGGCTTTTTTTCTGGAAAAGCTGGGTGAACCRTTGTTCTCTCTGTGTTGTAGTACTGTTTACTTGCATAGCTAATTTCAACTCTTTATCAACAAGTCTTTGTAAGAGAYAGACTAGCAGAGTAAAATGACTTGGTCAGGATTAATCCATTCATGCTTGTCCTCCTTGGGGGAAAAGAAAAATAAGTATGAACCAGAGCTGTGCCTCTGACTTGAGCCTGGTCTGGTGTCTATTTGACCATGCCCTGTGCTGAGTCAACTTGTTGAACTCCAGGCCTTGACCAAGCATCGAACGTGTTCTCCCTTCTCCTGCTTCCAGAATAAACTGGAGCAGAGAGTGCCTGTTCCAAAATGGGCTGTGTGAGGATGCTGTTGTCTCAAGAAATCATGATGGCAGCAGAGTCACTGGAATGTGGAAATCAAGTCACTTGGCTTTTCTGGGCTGCTTTCACCCTTAACTAACTTCAGGAAAGGAGGAGGTGTATCAAACTAGAGGGACTGTGCACTACTTCAGTCTTTGGAGATCTGATAATTTTTTTTAGGGAAGACAAGAGAGGCAGTGGTTTCTCCATAAAATTTCTGTCAAATATATTTCTTTAAAAATGAATTTCATTTCAGGCAGTTGTGGCAAGGTCTGCCATATTCACTGTGACAGTCCGGCTCTGAGTTTGCTTGGCAAGGCTTGGTGAGTTCACATTACTTTATGCATCTGAATAGTCTCTTTGACTTCAGCTAGACTATTGATATGTGCAGAGTAAGAGGCTTGCTGACGTCTCTGTAAGATGCAAGCCTCAGATTTTACACTGGGAAAGACTAATGTCAAATGAGTAATTAAGAATCTTCGGGACAGGCAAATTTCTGAGCATGTGCARTATCCTTTTAGTGAACCTCAGGATCTCAGCTGGTTTTGGTGAAAAACACAAAAAGCAATTAGCTTGCATCTTAGAGGCTAATAATAACTGAACCTTTTGGCAGTTTTTGTGGTGGGATGATTTTCTCTCAGTGTTATAAGCCAAATRAATTAATAAAACAGATTTTTAAAAATCACTTATTCTAACACAGTCATTTTGCTGTCAGAGGTGCATAAAAGCAAAGAATTTGCAACCTGGACTCTGTGCTTTARACCTTTTGGTAAGGACTAATCTCATATATTTGTGGCATGTTAGAGCAGTTTTCCCTTTGGAGCTACAATCTTGTGTGTTCTGCTTGAGATCTGAACAAATTTCATAAAGTGAGTCCCCTTTATTCTCTCTTTTTATATCCTGGTGGGTGTCTGGATCTCGTTGGTAGAGGATAATGTAATCACACATAGAAGCCATGATGGCAATGCCTTCCAAATAATGGGAAACAGTCCTTGGGGGAAGAAGGAGCTGCTGGAAGAGAAAAGAGTGAAAGAGCAGTGAGGTGTTCTCCTAGATATTGCAGTTCAGTTTAGTTAGGGCTGAGTGACATGCAGGCAATGCTGTAGAATGATGCTGGTTATGTGAAAATTTAACTATCTGGCACAGGAATGAGATGCTTTTGGAAAAAATAGACATCACTTTCCCCTTTGAAAGTATAGCAGGCTTTGTAATGCATCAAACCGGATATGAAATCCTCCAACCTTCCCTTCACCTTCTATTTCCCACCTCTGGAGTTAGCTAATGTAGGGCAGTGCTGAGACACTAGTTATGGTAGCAATGGACTTTTCCTCATTGTCCCCTGCCCTCATTCCATGGTGAGTGGAGCTTCCCTGCACCAAAAGCCAGGGAAGTTTTCTGTGTTTCTCTCCATGGCCAAACATGCCTGATGTGCAGTGGGCTTTTTATTTGTTGTTTTGGTCTTGGTAAGTGTAAGCCCAGAAGGTCTTGTCTCTTTTTCTGAACTGTGAAACACACACTGATTCTTCTGAACAGGTAGTGTAGAAACCAAATGTTTATGCCTCTTAGTTTGGAAATGTATATAATAGTATCATTTGCTCTTACCTTTGAAAAAGACTGAGGCCTCCACCAGCGTTCTCCTGAGCAACCAGAAAAGCGTCTAAATGCTTCATCCTCACCTGGSGCTCACGTTCCTATTCCCATTCCCCATCAGAAGCAGTGGTGTGCAGAATATGGACTGAAACCATTGYAGCCTAAGGCCACTGGTTAGGCTAAGAATGAATCTGACCAGCTGCAGACTTTTATTTTTCAGTGGAGCCTCTGTTTCTCCTGCTCCTTTTTCAAGAGAGACAAAAATCCCAAGAAAAACATTCAAAAAGTACCTACCAGGAGAATTATGCAGTTTCCTTCAGCTTCCCATAATGCATCCATCACCCTTGTCTCTGAGGTCTGATGGTTTTGTAGGTGAAGCTGTAGAGTCTTAATGCAGGTCTCTCCTTGCACAGTGTGACTTCTCTGTGCCTTGTTCTCCAGGCTTGCAATGGAAATGCAGTGCTGCTTTGCATCCTGGGGTTCAGGCTTCATGAAAACAGCCATCTGACAAAGCTCATTTTTTTTGAGATGCAAGGTAAGATAAATAATCATTTGGTGCTCAAGTCAGGCACTCAAACACAGGCTTACAATGCCAGCTTCTTGGGTGTTTTAGGGTATCCAGTCTTGCATCCAAGTGCCTTTATGGTGAAGTCGCAGTCTGGTGCCATGTCCTTTTGTCTGAGGGTAGGCACAGTTTAGCCACAGCTGGATTTTCAGCTCAGTGAAGTCGGGGGCAGTATTTATCTGTGGAACCACTGAATAAACTGGCTACCACTGTGGTTCCCTGTCTGGCTAAGAGTGCTTTGGGAGCACAGGGAACTGAGGCTGGGTGTCTCCTCAGAGCCCTGTTGGGCTCTGCCCCTCCACCCCAAGATCTCCTCCCTTGATCTGGGGGCACTGGAGGAAGCCCATTAAACCCATCCCTTTGGCTCCACAGAGCTTGTTGTCACCTCACCTGCATGTCCCTGTCCCAGCGCCCTCCCTTTTCATTTCAGTGCCCAGGGCAAGTCCTGCCCGCAGTGATCTGCCCTACCTGGAGCTCTTTTAAAGAATAATAGTCTGCGTGGAAGCAGGTTCACAGGAGTTAGAGATCAGCACAACCTCTTGCTCATCTCTGCCTGTCTCTTTCAAGCAGCTTTGAAGAGGGAAGATCTCCTCTCCTCCTTCCCCACTGCCCCTCTGCCCCAGCTCCTTCTCCTTCCTGCCTGGGAGTAAACAGTAGATGTTACATGTATTAACACTGAGCTCTAACACAATGCTCCTGGGCGTGCTCTGTGTGCAAGTCCCTGGCAGCCGTAAATTAATTAAAAGTAGACAGAAACCCTAGGAAAAAAGCAAGTTCCCTTCCCCCTTCCCCCCTGCCCCTCTTTTCCTTTCTCTCTCTGTGGGTAAATAGCTAATTCCTTTGTTCCTTGCTGCACTATTTCATTTCTGCCATCATTGTCCTCATTGTTCTCTGAAACAGGAGGGGTCTGGGCCAGGAGCAGCCAAGGTCTTGGCTAATGACGGGAAGTCTTTAAAGTTTGCGCTGCATTTCATCTTCTCTGTGGGAGTTTTAGGACGCATCCAGTGTTTGATCCCCACCGTGCAACTTTGCTTCTAGTTAATTAACAGATCCCCATTACACTCTCTCATCTGCAAGCACATGGGAGGCCTATCAGGAGGTAATTCAAGGCCAATCTGAGTGATGGCAGAAATTAGAGAAAACGGTTGTTTTAGGGTTCTAACATTCAGGAATAAAGCTCTCCCTTTGCAGAGGTGCCCTGTAAATTTGGGCTTGTTTTGTTGTATCATTTTAAGTTTTTAAGTGATGTCCTTTGCAATCTGATCTGTTTTGGGAGCTTGTTTTTTTTTCAGGAAGAGTAGATGGGAAAGCAGTTTATTTGTGTTGCTGCTACTTTGCTGTGCTGGCAGCCTGCATGGTRTATGGTTTTGAGGGCCAGTTGAAACGAAACCGCAGTGTTATTAGCAAGATGTTTTCGCCTTCCTTTCATTCCCAGCTTCCCCATTCCCACCAAGCCTATTATACAGGTTACAAGTATCTTATGGCAAGGTTTTTAGTGTCGAGTAAAACCACCACAGGCCTCCCAGCTGCAGAGCTTTGTCAGGATTTCAACTAAATACTGCATCTCTCAGGAGTGCAACCTTCTGTCGACTTTGAATGTTTAGAGTTGTCTGATACTTCCCCCCTCCTTTCCTCTTCCCCACCCTATGAGCAATGACCCCCTTTAACTAACGAATTAGGGACTGCTCCTGCAGTTGCAATTCTCAGTTCAGCACTTGGCAATGAGAACCAAACCAGGGCTATTTAGTGCAGCGTTAAATGGCCCACCACATTAGCCCCCTGGCATGAGAAGCTATTAGGTTGTTTTACTGTTGTTAAAGTTACATTTGTTAGGTGGAGTTGCTGCTCCAACACAAACTTGGTAATGGGGAAAGCCACAGACAGTGTCTAGTGGCTGTACTGTGTGGCTACAGGAAGCCAAAGTTTCCCCCCCTCTCCATGAGGTTCTTACAAAGGAAAGTGTTGAGCTTTGTTGCGATTGAGCGATCTCGACTGACTGTGATGCTGTGGCAGGGAGGAATCAAATCATGAGCTGTTCCTTACCCTCTCCTTGGTCAGCTCCCAGCTGGGCTGCAGCAAGGTGGAGTTACCCTAGCAGGGAGCATCCAGCACTTTGGGAGCTCCAGGAAGTGTCACTCTCAGGAGCCATGTCATCAGCATGATGGGCCACTGCTGGTACCCTCACCCGTTCCTCTGGGCCCCTCAGCACATCTCAAGGGAAGAGCAGTGTGTGGGGTTRTTCTCAGAGGGGAGATGTTGGGCCGCACAGCATTTCCCCAGAGTCTCCTCCAGCCTGTGCACTGCAGGAAAAACCCATTTCCTGGGCTGCACTTTCTCAGAAATGCTCCAAACCTCCTCAGAACAGGCCCTCGCAGATGAAGATTCACCATTGTCTGCTATGAGTGAAAAAGAGGTATTATTTTGATCTTGTCATCAGGGCTGTCTGGAAGCTCCTGAACACAGTCCTTGTAGCTGCAGAGGATGCTGATCACACTGGGAGGTGGGATTCATCTCTGGCCATGAACTTAGTGTACAAGTGTAGAAAATGATGTAGAAGGTATCTGCACCTTTGGTTCAGTACAGCATGCTAGACTGTCCAATGCCCAGTCTTGGTCTTTGTCTAAAAATAATATTAATTGTCTGCTTATTTAAGGAATCTACTGTCTTATATTACGAATAAATATTAACGAAAATATTTAAAAATGTATATGTGTGTGTATATATATATAAAAAAATAATAATGCCATGTGTTAGAGCAATTTGCATAGGGAAAAGTAAACAGGGAGGCTATCAAAGGTAATGATTTAGTATTTGAGCCTCAAAAACTAGTTTGAATCCTGACAGAGTCAGCAGAGCCTCCACTGTTCCTGATTTTCCTCCAGCTCMCTGGAGGTTTCAAGGACAAGAGGTAAAGGAGTGACATCCTTTTGCTCCACTTCGGCACCGGTGTTGTGTGGAGCCAGCTGTAGGTGCAGGAGTTTGCTCAGCCTGCCTGAGTGATGTCTTTTTTTTTTTCTTTTTCTTACTCACATCGCAGTGATTTGCATCCTGTGTTTCTGCAGCAGCAATACCTCTCCGTGGCTGGATGCGAAGATATTTTGTAAAGCACTGGCTGACTCCGCGGGGCGGGAGGGGGAACGGAGGCACTGAGGCGAAGGGGAGCTGTTTCATTTGATTTAAGCGTAATGAAATGGGCAGCACGTTCACAGTTAAGGCACCCTGTTGCTGATGTGACTGGGGTAGACAGGGTCCTCAGCTGCTAAGCAGGGATGCTTGGATGTGCCACAGGGTTTCGGAGAGAATCCCCCTGCAAAGGGAAGCGTGTGCCAGCATTGTAGAGCGCTTGTGCCAGCCAGCTTGCAGGGTTGATTTGGCATTTGGCGTATTGGTAGCGGCTGCCAGTGTGTGTGGTGGAAGAGAAGGGAATAGACAAGAAAAACACAGGGGTTTAAAATAAAAATGTAAAATTATTTGCTTTGTGCCATATGGACTTCAATATTTTGACAAAACTAAGGCCAAAATTAATCATGCCAGGTTAGAGTTTTAGTTCAAAAACATATGTATGACTGTCCCCCTGAGTGTGTGTTTGAGTTACGATTTTCATCCAGGAAAACCTTAACCTTTTCAGTTTCTGGCTCTCGGCTCCACTACCAATTGCTCCACCTGGGTGAACTTCCCCTATTGTGTGAAAGTTTAAAGTAGTTTTGCTTTATTTCAGAGTTTCTTAGTTAAATCTCAAAGGTTTTGTTGACTTCCTTTTTGAAATTTTGTTTGGAGGAGTTTATTTTCTTTTTCTTTACATGGAACTAAATGGATTTTAACAAAAGCTGTCTTGTGTCCTGACTGGATTGTTTGGTCAAAAAGAAAGGAGAAAGGGATGAGAGGATGGAGGAGGAGGAGTAATGGTTGGAGAGCCATTATATGAAAAGTGGAAGTCCATCATGCCATTCCTGCTTGTCCTAAGATGCTGTCTCTACTGCCCGTATAGCGCAGGGATTTTCAAATCTGGGATTTAAGTTTGGAAACATGGAATGTGGCCAATTTTGGATTTTGATTTAAAAAGTAACAGTTTGTAACATCTACAGAAATGACCTTTTGCACATGTGAACCACTAAAATTTTTTCATCAATCATCCAGTATCTTGCTGTACCTCAGGATATTATTCAGGCTTGCCCTGTATTAGGCCATTAATGGACAAGCTTGGCTATGCATTGAATATTGCTCTGCACTGCTTCCTGTTGTGGCACTTTGCTTCACCACTAAAAATGCCRTATGGAGTCTACCTTAATCCACTTCAAAAGCAAAGCTCAACCATACAAAGGCACTCCTGAAAAGAAATAAAGATGACTGGGGAGTGGAGCTGTTCTGTATTAGCTTTTCAGGGCTAGTTTGTTATGTACACAAGTCCACGGGATGATAGGAAATCTTGAAAGATCCAGTTTTTATAGCGTTCAGGTGTGATTGAATTGGGTATTTTTGTTCATCCCACTATAGAGATATGAGACGGATATGAAATTCAAATATAGATCTCTATCTTTTTAAAGTTTGGAAATGTTCAGAGGCAGGATTTAGGCAATCTTTAATTCATGTGAATGTAAGCAATACTATGACTATGTGAGGACAGCAAATATATCTCTATCTGTGATTGATCTCAAGATCAGCSTGTCTATTATCATAAAGCCCCTCCTTTGAGAGTGGGAGGAGGTGGGTGGAAATCTGAAAGAACAAATTTAAGCAACTGGTTTCCTTTCACTTGTTTTAAAACCAAATAGTGAGAGAGGCATAAAAGACCCCCAGTTTGGATGATAACGAAACATTGCTTTGAAGTTCTAACTAAATTGCATTTCTTGTTCTCTGCTGTCGACTGTAAGACTCAAAAAAAAAAAAAAATTGGACAAGCAGTGATTAGTATATAATAATGTATGTTCAAATAGCTTATGGTATTATGAAAACAAAAATTCAAAAGGCCAATATATTGACAGTTAAAATCTGTCTAAGGGGCAATAGGGGGGAACCTTCACAAAAACAATATGCTGATTGCATGCGGCTACCCTGCCGAGTCAAATCTTAAATAAATTATACATACATAGCTGTACTGCAGCTGRGAAATGAAGCAGTTTAAAATGTTCCTGGTTCTGCGCTTTAGGCAAAGCCTGTATCCACTCTGTGTCCTTAACGCATCAGACATTTGGTCTCTTGGTTTGGGTGCCCTGCCACAGCAACTGGGCACTGCCAGGTGCTTCAGAGGCCAGTGGAAAAATCCAGCTTTAAACTAGATCAGATACAGGGAGAAGTGTGGGTGATAAGCAATCTCTCTTGGTGCTTTGATAAGGAATCCCTTTCTCTCAACTGCAGCACGCCCCCCCCAGTCCCCTCCACCCACTTGTAAGAAATCCTGATGAAGTACTGAAATGTTGCATATTTTGGTAGAGATTTTTCCCACAGAAACAAATTTATGCATCCAAAAAATTCAGTTTCTAAGCAGCGGAAGTTCTTCAGGAATTTGGGTCAAATCTGATAAGTAATTTCAGCCAAAATAAAGATGAAAATAAAATTCTGAACATCAAAATGAATCATTTCAATACACATGAAACAAAGTAGTTTGATTTCTTGGGATTTCCAAGAAGACTCATTAACTGTACGGTCTAGTGATGAGGGCTGCTCACAGGCACATAGAAGATCCATGTTCTTAAGCTCTTTCTTCCTAAATTGAAGAAAGGTCTTGGAGGAAACTTTTCCTCAGTTTGCATTCCCTTCTTAGTCCACCTCTCCATACAATCATGTGTACACGTTCATGGAAGGAGAAATAGAATAATTCTGTAGGTGTGTGAGCAGGCTATTCCCTGTGAAAACAGGGAACTGGGGTCCACTCCTGATGCCAAGGAGTGCTAAGTGCTTATGCAGAGCTTTGACTGAAAAGACTGATCTGGAGATCCTGATCCACTGGTTAGGGCAGATATTAGGATATGGTGCACACACAGATCCTTGTTCTAAATCATATTTAATTGAAGTTCAGGTCCTTCTGATCTCAGTCAATACTTGAGTCCCTAAGGCACAACGGTAAGGAGAGTTTGGCAGCAGCATCTTGCTCACAGGATCTACTTTTAAACTGCACCACCTTCTGCCCAGCAAAAGTATCCTTAATCCAGAGTTATTTGTACAATTCGCCTTTCAACAGTGGAGACTCAGGTTTGGACCGAAGATAACAAATAACTTAGAAATATTTAACATTAACAGACTTTGCTCAAATTTTGCAAGTTTCTTGGGATCAAATTTCACTTTCTAAACATCAACTAAAATCCATGCAAAATGAACAAAAAGTTTTACCTGCTACTCAGGAGATAATTCAGTTTTGGTCTTTAGCTAACAGAATCAATCCAATTATTAATTGTCAACCCAGCACAAGGGGATGTAAGCAAAGAATGCGGCTGCTGTAAGTGTACTGTCATGAAATTCTGGCTGTTCTACCAAAATCCCCTTCCAMAGTTTCACAATTAAATTACAGTGAATAGGAGCAAAATTTGGCMCTCATTTCTGGCATGGTATCGATGGCTTGCTATCTTTTTATCAGTTTCATTTGCTAGAATAGACACTATTTGAACTTATTTTAAAAAGTATRTTTCAACATCACTTGGCCACAAACAGAGGCTAATGTGTCCAGCTTTCAGACAGCTTATTACCATTCGAATACTCTGTAGATAAATTATATTAAAAGAAAGAAAGAGGGGGGGAAAAAAGAAAAAAGACGTTTCAGCTTCTGACTCATTCTAAATGGAGACTTAGCTCTAAGTAATCAAAATTGCTTTGGTTGTGCAGAGCAGCATTAAAAGCCTTGTCCACTAATTGAGTGAAGCGGCTCCAGTGAAGCAGCCTTGCCCCCTCATTATGTGATCTTGCAAGTGCTGTTTGTCATCGTCGCTTGCTGGTCTCAATCTAGCGGTGCTGCTGGTGCAAATTAATGGTAATTCCTTGTGACAGGCTGTGTCCTTCCAGTGAAACCACAATATGGATCTCGTGCCGCCCCCGCTCTTCTCCCCTCTCCTCCCCACACCTACCCGAGTCTGATTTCCCACCTCAAGATATCACCCCCTGACTTAGCCTTCCARCTCCTTCCGACTAACTGATGTGTCAGGGTGTGTTGTGGCTTGGCTGATGGGTTGCACCCTGTGTTCTTCTGACACGCTGCAGAGAGACATGTGTCAGACAAAAGGCAGCRTTTTCTGGTGGCCCAGGCAGTCCCGATGCTGGTGGAGGACTCTGGACATCAGGGGGAAGCTGTGTGTGCACATGGGTGYCATCATCCCCCACCTTGTGCAGCCAAAGAACTACTGACAGTGTGCTTCAGCAAGCAGGAGAGACCTTAATATCAAAGTTAGCCAAAATATATGGAGTTTTGCTGTGTCATTAGTCTGCTTTTACGCTATTGGGCGTTATTAATTCATCGCATTTCTACTTCCATCCTGACTTCAAGAAATGGCCTTGAGAAAGGAAGTACCGGTTGGGAGCTCAGAACTCAGGAAATCCATGCCTTGTTTTTTCCTCAGGTTTATCCCTTTGCAACAGATGCTTATGCTCCCTTTAATAACAATAATCTCTACTTCTCATCTTTTGGTTGTGCTGTCCTTTTAAATTACAAACTGTGCTGTGAGGTCTGTCTGTAGCTTTGTGTGTGTAGGGATCTACAAGGGAGCCCTGGTTTCAGCTGGGGCTTCTGTCCCAGATTCTCAGCTGGTGGAAGTTGGCAGGGTGCCACTGAGGTCATTAAGTGTATGTGAAGGGTCTGTGGCATATCACTGTTGTTATTTGCATTGCTGGAGAGAGGGAATCTGCAGCCGGTGTGATCTTAGCCCAGATCTTAAAGAATTAATGTCCAGTTCTCAGGCATGTGCAGTCTTTTCTTACTTCAGTTATTTTCATTTAAAATGAATATGAACAATTTTTATGTGAAAATTAAACATTTCTTGTTTAATATCAATTTCAAAATAAAATATTTATACTTTGGATAGGAGAAATGTAAACTTTTTTACCTGAAGTTAGTGGTTTTTAGTAAATTTTTCACTTAAAATCAACTCACCGATTTCTTAATTAAAAGAAATTGTTTTGGGGAGGAAGCAAGAAAAGGAAGGATATTTAGATCAAACCTTAGATTTTTTATTTTTTTTTAATAGTTTAGAAGAATCCAGAACTGATCCAGGCTCCAGGTTCACCCTAACTAATGTTAAGCACTTTTCTGAGGCCACAGATTTTGAACACTGTCACCTGAGCCCTGCCTCTGTAGCCAGCACAGAGATGTCCTTTTCAGCAAGAACATTTCAACCCCCGTTAGGTTTTTATGATCCTTAGGGCAGTCTGTCCATCTCTGCTAGAGGGATCCTGGGCCAGCTGTGTTCTAAACCCAACTGAGTTTAAGTTGGGCTAGTCATCACTTGCCAACAGGTCATTGACTCTGGAATTAATTASTTTTTTTTTTTAATTGATGCTAAAAGGTCCACAAGATGATCTGTTATCACAGAAATATAATATGGACCCATCTACAGCACTATTCAGTGGTAAGGAGGTTAATGCCATTGCCCACATTCCACAGATGAGAAACCTGGAGCAGGGGAAATGACTTGGCACAGATCAGCCAGGAAAGACATGTTTGCACTCACACCCCACCTGCCAGGCTCGTGGTATTTATTAGGAGACAACAAAAGCAAGGTTTTTCTAGTAAGTCCCGGAGTCATGTTTTCATACGCTGGACTTTCAGCTCAACTAGTTCTTCCCCCGGCRGATTTGAAGCTTGAAGATGTGATTTCTAACAGTTCCAAGCCAAGTAAATAATCTTCTACAAGAGTTGGCGTATAAAATGTCACTGTACCTTATTGYTGATTGCATGATTTTGGGGTTTTGAAGTATTCCTGGCAACAGCACTTTCAGAATCTACAGCGTCCTAAAATATCTCTCATGGCTGCATGGCCTATTTCATGCACAAGACCAAGGGTAAATATTTTGGAGGCTGTGTCTCTGTGGATGTATCATAGGAGGAGGCTGGAACTTCTGACCACTGAGAGGAAAGGTCAGTTGCTTTTGTGTTCCACACTGTGCCCAATTGACAGGAGCAACACCAAGTTAACTGCTTGAGGGTAAGCTCAGAGATCTCTGTGTTAGGTTGAAATAATTCCTCAGACATACAGCGTATATATAGCTGGTGATACAGCCAAAATAACTGCTATAGACAGTGCAGCATCAATACCAGAGCTGCAGATGAATGCTCTCTCAAATGACTGTGGGAAACAAAATAAGTCTTAATTTTGCTGCTTCAGAAGAATAAAATTGTCRAGGTATTTAACTCTCTGCCAAGTGTCTCCATTGAAAGCAACAGCAGAAGTCCCAACTGATTTCAGTACTGCAGGATCAAGCTCCAGGTGTTGCAGGACACTTGCACATTCAATGTGAAAAACTTCGGATTCTTTGAACTGGGGAAGAATATCTTTAATTTAGATTATATATAATCATTTTTTATTAGAGCTTTAACTTGGTTAGGTATAATCAGGTAGCTATTGTATAATTTAAATGGTCAGTGATTGTTATTTGATAATAACAACTTACATTTATATAGTGCTGTATATCCCAAAGGGATCCCAGAGGACTTTAGAGACTCAACAATAAAATGCACAACAAAGTAAACATTAATTACAATTACAGCATTGCTAGAAAATATGAGGATATTAAAAATCTGGCGGTCTGTGGCTTGCTTCTGCTCTCATTTGAATTCATTAGSCAAGCTCACCCAGAGTGCAAATGGATTATTAGTGGTTCTGCCATATCTGATTTAAGAAAATTTCTTTACAAGTATTGCAATGAGAGCAGGGGAGGGTAGAAAAGGGTGCAAATACCCTTCTGAAGCTTCACTCATGCCGGTGGCTGAAGTGGAATGTTATTTTTGGAGTCTGCTGAGCGACATGAATTCATSCCTCTCTTGTTTGGGTGGTTGTTGAGGCTGGTTCCTTGTTAGATGGGAGRAGGCTAAACAGGTTATCTTTCAATGCCACATGCCTGCAACATCAGAGTGGGAAGTCAGACAGTGCTTTGTAGAACCCGTTCTGTTTTCATATATACATCTTGAAGCAGTTTAAAATTCCACCCTGTTACAGTCATTTTTGGGTTTTCCGTGTTAACACCTCACTGAGGTGAACAGAGGAGTTACACCTCTTGAGCTGCTCTTCCAAGCTTTCGTAGGTTCAAGTTCAAGTTTCTCCACCAAAAGGGCTGTAAAGCACTGGAACARGGCGCCAAGAGAAGTGGTGGGGTCCATTCATCCATTGAGGCATTTAAAGGAAGTATAGACATGGCACTTAGGACACGGTTTAGTGGTGGACGTGGCAGTGTTAGACCATTGAGTCCAACCATTAACCTTAAGGGTCTTCTCCAGCCTTAATGATTCTATGATTCCAAGTGTCCGGCTTTGTACTTTCTCTCCTTAAATTCACATTGTCAACGCTGAAGGATAAGATGAAAGCTTGAGGGGTTTAATGTGTTCTACTCTAGCACCTCAAGGAAGATGATCCTGGAACTGCAGGTGGGAACTGGGAAACCTCTACTGCAGCTGGCACTGCACAGACAAGAGGCATGGAGACAGTCCCTGCCTTTCGGAGGCTGCTAGAAAAGACTTGAAAAACATAGAAATGAGAGTCACAGAGTTGTTTGGGAGGGGAATCGCTAAAGTGGTGGAACTACTTTCATTGCTGACCACAAAAATAGAGCCAGGAAGGCAGCTGCTGTTTTTGTTGATGAGTAATATAGGTCACTTGCTTTGTGTCATTTGTTTTCTAAATTGTAATAAATTCCAGTCTAATTCTGAAATATTTCCAGAACCCCTGACATTATCTTGAGTTACAAAGTGTTTTCAACTGCTGAGACAAGTTGTTTGCACTTGAAGATACAGATATATTGCTATTAAACATGAATTTGGGAATATGCAAAAGGATGTGTAAATTGCTTTTTTTCACTGGTTTACAAAAGTCCTTGTCCATTGAGATGGTTTTCAGTTTCTGAAAATATTAATTTTCCCTGCCTTTTGGCCATAAACAGTCTATTTCAAGTAACTGAGTCTTAAAACCATAGTTCTTTCTCAGTCTTGGAACTTTTCTTTAGTTTCTGTTTTAACACTCATAATGATTGTGTGAAAGTTGTTTGCAGATACTGTCTTGTTTTCCAGATTTGTAATGAAGCATGAGGGATTTTTACATTTTGTGGCAAAAGTTTTGCATGGGTCTTACTGCAAAGCTTTCACAATGTCTTTAAATTGTTTATTTTTGGGAGATGGAAGAAAGGGAAATGGTGACTTAGAGACAAGTTTTCTGCTCCATTTCCTCTATGTAGYAGATGACAACTCTCAAGTACAAATGCTGCTACGCCCAAGACACTGAAGCTCTAACTTTTGATCCTACGTGCACTGGTGGCCTATTTACTAATCTGTAATCTCCAATAAATTTGTTGTAATATAGTTAAGATCCTAATCTCTGAGTAACATTGAGCAAAAAATCTCAAATAAATATCCAGGTGGACCTTCTGAAATTCCTTTCCACAGTGTTTTGGGTCATACCTTTCTGATCCCACTGCAACCAAGCACTGGGAATCAAAAACACATGCATCTCCCAGGGAAGTGCTATGAAAATGTTGTTTCTTTCTGAAACTGTATTTAAGAATATGGTTAATAATGATGATGATRATGATGGTTACAATAATAATAATAGCATTTGTGATCATTAGACCTTGGAAGACGATCCAAGTCTTTTCACTCATCAGCAATGCACAAACTAATGGAAGAACACCAAGTTGGACAGTGTTTTGTGTGTCCTGCTCTGTTCAGCACAACCCTGTTATAAATGCACATACATGAAAGACAGATTGACCTTCCATATGGGAAGGTGTAGCTTTCCACTTACAGCTCCCCAGCTTTGTAGGAAAACTCCCTCTTGTTCTGGTTAAAGTTGTCTTACATTTTGAAAAGTCTGGATAGATCCTACTAGACAAGAATCCAGCCAAGGACATCATCTTCTCTGGAAGGAAACCAGTATTCTTCCTTAAAGAGACTTGAATTTTTTTTTTGTATTTTAAGACATTACTTAAAAGAAAAAAGTTTAAACATGCCTCTTTCTTTAAATGRTCTCATTATTAGTTGGAGTTTAAGGACTGAACTAGTAATTACTAATCAAAGTCTACCTGTGGGAGCAGAAGCTAGATAGAATCTTGTTTCACTTATTTAAACATAACTCTCTACAATTTGAGATTAAATAAATTTCCCCCGGTTACCAGTAGTAGCCTCCTCTGTGTCTATACACCATCTACTAAAAAGTGAAAAAATGTGTGCACACGTGGGTGACAGAGATGTCACAAAAATGTGACTGGTTTTGTTTTAGGTATCATTAAAAATGGCTGGATTTTGTGGACTAAACATGGAAATGAAAGGCACACTGGATGGAATAATTGYTTTGCTTGTAATAAAACCAGGTACATTCAAGTAATTTGAAATCCCAGTGGTAAGGACTTAGGTACCATGTCATCATTGACAGTGCTTTTAGAGGGAAATAAGTAAATAAAACATGAGAAAGATGAACTCGGAGTCAGAGCTTTAATTTTTATTAAGGTTTGTGCTTTTAGAACAGAGGCAGGGAGTGTACATGACATAAGGAATGGCAGTGCATTAGTGAAAGTAGGTGTCTGAAAGAAACCAGTCTGTGTTTGTGGGAGCATGAAACTGTTGAAAAGAAACTGCGACTTTCACACTGTCACATAAAAACTCCCGATGAGCCTGGCAGTGAAGCGTAGAGAAACCCTCCCTTGTTTGTCCAAGAAAAATAGTGCATGCGAGAAATAAAAGAGTATAAATGGCACTGGGTGAAGTTTTTGTAGCATTTGGTATCAGCCTGTAAGACTCAAAAGAGGGATGATCTAAACGAGAGCGTGAAAGTCCTGAGATTTTGTTATGAAAACTTYTTTTGAAATACTTTTGCAAAACACCTTTAGAGTGTTGAAGAAATCTGTTAGAACTAATCTCAAGAGTGGGAAATAACTGGGAGTTGTTATTCCTGCAAATTCTATAAAGCATCTCCCTTGTATGTTTATAGCAATCAGAAAATATAAATATAGCKGATTAGTAGTCTAGTGTCAGAGCTCTCTGTTTTCTCCCCATATTGGATAAATCTCCTACTGATGGATCAAACATTTAATCAATCTACTAATGTGGCCTTCAGCACTATAGTATCTGAGTGCCTCCCAGTGTTGGAACGCTCAATAATGCTTGGGTTTTCTCCAGTTACTCTGTACTCCTTAATTTGATTTTGTTCTTAGTTACACTGATGTAAATCTAAAACTATTCCATTGATTTTGATGGAGGAAGCCAGCATTTATGAGCCTGAAGAGCAGAATCTGTCCCCCCTCTTGCAATTCCCCAGCTATTCTTAAATTGTACTACTAATAATATTTATTTGACTTATTAATCTGCTCCCTCATTTATTCTCCCTGTTCCTACTGCATCTTTTTTTCTTCTGCCACTTTGGGTACGATCCAAAGTCCACTGAAATGGCTGTCAGTCTCACTATTGWTTTCAGCTGACTGGGGTTCAGTTTCCCACTTGTCCCTCCCTCCTTTYTTCCCCTCTGCAGCTCCTAAAGGGTTCTGTGTGAGTTTGTGCTCTGATTAATTAAAGTTACATGTATTCCTACAGTTCTGTGAATAAGCACCTTGCTGTACTGGAATCCTAATCCCCATGTGCTCCTTAGTTCCCATTGCTTCCCTCAGTTTAGTTTTCCTTTAATGAGAGCCCCCTTTCCTCCTCGTTCTGCAGGTCTCGGTCTCAGGTTCAGCATCTCGTATTTTAGGGGGTGCTTTGCTATGAGCCTCACCTGAGTTCTGTAGAAAAAACAGTGGAGGAACCCCACTTCCTTCCTTGAGATTTTTGCTCAGGACAGTTGTAGTGAATACGAAAAGGTTTTTGAATRAGATAGTTGTGGCTCTTCCTTTGATACGTATTTTTTTCTTTTCTTTCCCCTTGCTGCCTTCAGTGTTGGAAGCAGAAGAAAATAAAAAGAAGAGGAGTTGAGAATTTAAGCTGGGAGACTTGGCAGGTAAGAGGTATGTTTCCTTCCTTGCCAGCGAGGCGTTGCTGGAAGTGCTGATGCGAACTGGCAGCGCGTTGGCTCCGCTCTGGGAGAGGAGCCTGGTCCAGGGCCTGCACAGTCCGGCTGAGTTCCTTGTTCCTTCACAGCCTTTTTGTGTCATCGTGGGCAAAGGCTTCGCTTTGCTGGTTCCTCACCTGCCACGGGGGCAGAACGGCTTCCCTGCGGCAGGAGGGCGGCTTGAGGAGAAGGGCAGGAAAGGCTGGGAAGTAACGAGCCGGTGTGAAAGGTGGCAGAGCACGTGAGCTACTGGGACACAGTTGCCTGGTTCGAGGGTGACAGCTGTGCTGTGTGGACAGCTGGGCTGGTGTTTGAATTATTTCAAGAAGTGTTTTACTAAGATACTCATGTGATATCTGTAACTTYGCTGCGTTATCATCTTCGAAGGCTCAAGGCAAAAGTTTGATTACTTTACTCTCATTTCCTGTTCTACGTGGTTTTAAATGGGGTGAAGGTGAAATATGGTATAAGCAACACACAACACTTGCTTTCATATAAACACCATGCTGAAAGCACAGTAACAACACTGGAAAGCCAAGCACTCCTCGTTGSACAACTGCACTTTGCAAAGACAGTTCCTAAGGGCTTACTTGAGGCACATCTAGGGACAAAAGGCWTTTCTGGGGAACAAAAGCCACAGCCAGGCTGCCAGATTTCAAACCTCCCTCTGAAGCTCGAAGCACCAAAGTGTTTTTCAGAGGGGGAGCTCGAAGAATTTTCAGTGTGATGTTCCGTAGCCTTGTTCTTGGGAGAAGTTGTACCGGTTCCAAAGCGCTCAGCCTGAGGCAGTCGTGCATCGGAGATAAATCAGCCGAAATGGCAAAATGCTGGCGGGGTATGAACAACTGCAGGTAGTTGTTTAATCGCTTGTGTCAAGTAATCTTAATAACAGGTATGGCTCCTGATCCAGTCAATTATATAAATTGTCCTGCTGCCTTTCCTGGGCTCTTACTGAGGCAGAGCTATTGATACCTCAGATGTGCCTGAGTGAAACTACAGTACTAGGAGTGTCTTAAAAGACAGAGCTTACCCAAACAGGGAGGGACTGATTTATTTCTGCTTCTCTGCCTTTTTTTCCTGTGGCACACTGTGGTGAGAATCCTGGATTTTCCTCCCCCTGCTCTAAATTTGTGAGAATACATTTAAATTTTAATATTCAGAGGCCCCAAAGATGTAAATAGCACTAAGATAAGTATTGCCCTGTTTGAAATTCCCTGCTGGGTCCACCTGTCATGCTTTGTCTGACGTTGGGATAATAAGCTCTGTGGGGCAGTGAATGCCTCCCTTACTCATCCACAGAGCCCGTTGTGCTATTTTTTGGAGGAGGCTTCCAGCAACACGTCACAGCAAAAATACCTAACWCCTGTGACTGAGAGTTTGCAGGCACGTGGAGCAAGCTTGGCTCAAACTTGGAATTCAAAAGAAGTTTGTGGCTGATAAGAGAATAAATCATTTTCTAATCTGAAATATTCTGGTCCCTAGCACTTACAAGAGGACTCAGCAGCATTATGAAAATAGATTTGGTTGCAAAAWTTTTGATCTGAGAATGAAGTATTTGTGTTTTCAGTGTACGTCACTAATAGACCTCTAACAAGCTGGACATGTTTGGTTTGGAAGAATTTATCTTCTGGGTTTGAATATTTGGTATGTTTTCGTTTTTTTATTTGCCAGTGCTTTCTTGGTTTCTTGAAATTTTCAAAACCGTATATTGGCATCTGGTTTTTTGCTGTGAAGCTACATCATCTCCAGGCAAACCAGTGTAATGCATCAGGCTGTCTCCCTATGTATGCTGGGTCATGTGTTTACTATTAAAGCTCAGTTTCTGTGCTTTTTCATAACAGTTTAGTTGTCTGCAGGAACTGGTAGTTAAGGCATGGCAGGCTGGAGATAATTCTTCAGGCTCAGCCCCTTTTTCCAGTGCCTTTGATGAGGATGCGTTCGACTTTTGAATATTATTTATAAATTATTTTTTCACGTGCTGCTTTTGATTTTCGTAGATGTGCCCTTCCACACAATAGGAATAGTGAGTGATTTCCTGTTATATGTCCTTAGCATGTAAACATTGTTAGTGTAAACTCTGATCAAATTTGAACTGTAAGTGCAGGTAAGAATAGAAAGACATGGATTGCACTACAAAAAGTTTGCAGCGAAAGTGGTAGCGAGTGACATGGCAAAGGTGGAGAAGACAACTGTCAAATACAGCATGTTCATGTATATACAAATGTACTTAGAGAGAGAGATACCCTTGTTTATCCCTGCAGTTTAATTTAACATAATGGAAAAAAAAATTACAGTAGAAAGATCAATGTATAAAAAAATTTGAACCATGTGGCAGAACTTGTCTTCCTTATAAAAATGAAAAGCAGCCAGAGATTGAAAGAGTGGGAATGTTGRTATTTTTTTATGGATAAGTTGTCTGAAGTCATTAAAAATAAATTATTCAACCTTTTTTCAAATAAAGTAGGAATTTTTATGACTTCTCCCTCTATGTGATTTTGATGAGAAAGAGTTGAGTATCAGTAGAGTTGGAGAAACCTCCTCCACACAAATGTGGTAGAGCATGTTAAATCTCTGTGGTCTGCAACTCGTACACCCACTGTAGGCTGGAGAGAGTAGCTCTGTATAATAAGGAAAGGGAGTTTGTCTGAGGTTRTAGTCTCACCTCAGATTTTACTTCTAGTTGGTAAATAATACAAATGTTCTTGGACAAGTTTTCATTATAATCCCATTTTCTGTTGCAGATATGGTTTTGGTCAACCTGAGAATTTGAGTCTGTTTGTGTGGTGACAATGGGAAGTGGGTTGCGAGGAATTGCTCTTACTGTATTACTTCCCCTCCAAAAAGGTCTCAAAATGAAACCAGCTGCTAAATTGGGAATCTGTAAGCTCACAATATTTGCATGCATTTCTGAGTATGGCTGTGAGAGGGAGGAAGCCGCCGTTCTTGCACACCATTTGTTTTCTGTGTCATCCTGAACTTTGAGATCTGAATCTCTTATTTGCGTGGATGGCTTTAGTTTTGGTTTGTTTTGTGCTGGTTTTTGTAAAAGTCCATGACTGAGRCTTGTTTGCAAAGACTGGCTTGTGAGTGGGTACCTCTGATTGATCATTAGACCCAGCAGCTCTAAAGAGTAACATATTTATGTTGAAGGAGCAAGTCCAAATCATTATGTGATGTTCTATTAGAGTGTTTGTATGTGAGTGTGCTTATTGTTATGTCAGCTGCAAGAACCGTTRCCTAAAAAGAAATTAGGATGATTTAATAACACTGGAGAGACTTAGGATAAGGTTCTTTCCCTTCATTTTKTATCCAGCAGCTGCTCAGGTATTTGAGAATCAGAGGATGATTATTCCCAGACAAKGCAAGTTAAAATCATGCACATTCTCCAGTGATACACCCATGAAAATGGGATRAAACAGGAAATGATAAGTGAAGAAGCTGAGTGCATCAGGAATATGTGTGAAATGTCCTTTCTGCCTATTCTGACAAACAGAAACTATTGAATTGTTTCTCCCTTAAAAAAAGAAAAAAATCAATGCAACCAAGACTAGATTCTTTAACATAATCCTCATGGGTTTGGGTATCACATTAGGTAGGATGGGTGGCAATCTCTTRCCTAATATCACAAGCACTGAAAGTTAAGTAGCTCCAAGAAACAACCAAGTGATCAAATGTAACCTCTTCCTAAAAGCAGTGAGAGAAGGTAGCTGAGATTGGGATTGAGAAGTGGCATTAGAGTCTTGGAAAAGTGTTGTAAACCTAGAAATGCCTTGTCTTAATCTGCTTGGGATCTGAAGTTATAATCCAGTGGTTTATATGCTTGTTTCTGCGTTCCTCTGTGAGCAAATTCTCTATGTGCATGGCTGGATTATTTTTACCTCCTTAGTTTTGGTCAGAATGCTCCTGGTCTCTCTTCTGGTAGTGATTTTGCTAGCTTTYTAGAAACACTTTTTCCAAACAAAGGATGTCTGCAATTAAAAAGCCAAGTTGCCCCTGGTGATAAGTGATTCCTCTGCCTTCCTCCTATGARCAAATTCGGGGTTTGTAGATATGTGTCCTGCACATGGGTGCTCTTTTTCTTACGTGCATGGTTTTCTTTCTGCAAAATAGATAGTGGGAGTAAGTGAATCTGAAGTTAAAACCTCAAGTATTTAATTTGTGGCTCCCTGTGACAAGTCCTSTTGCTATTCCCAGTCGTGGTCTGCAGGATCTCCCTGGTGTGTCAGGGCCAGCCGAAGGGCAGGGTTTCTGAAAAGCTTTGTTTTTCTTTGACTTTGAGGCTGTGTGTGGGTGTTCACTTCTTGTTCACTYTTTCTGAAATGGGAAATGCCCCTTATTTAAGAAAAAAAAAAAAAAGTAGCTGAGCTTTTTCTGTCTGCCCTGCTTTCCATGCGTGTTCAATAATRTTGCTTCCCACTGGGAGGTGTTGGTCCAGCCTACCAGGAGATGGTGTGCATCTGGACTGTTTTTTCAGGGTGATGAGTTGAGTCTCCTTCTGAAGGTGTTGTGGGCACCTCAGAACCTGTGAAAATCAGCTAGTGAACATTTTTCATGGTTTTCTTTAAGCGTCATTTAAAAGTTAGTTAATATTCCAGCAAATGTCTGCTCTGTGGAGCTGTTAAGCTTTTCTAAAATACAAGGTCAATGTAGTGGACAAATCYTGCTGTCTCTTCTTGGCCAATATCGTGAACATTTACAGAATTTTGGGAAGTTTTTGTCTCCTTTTCTGTTTCTTGTCAGATATTTGTTCAACAAAGGAAAGAGACCATTTAGCAAACTCATTTCTGAAGAGTAAGTAGGATTTGTGGTGTTTGCTCATGTGAAAAGGTCATAGTTTTTAATTTCTAGAATTTTAATCCCTTTAAAGACAAAGATGTCAAGCAGATGAATGTAGCCATATGAATAAGTAAACATGTATCAACATAGAATGAATTAATCAAGCAAATTAACTTGGTTATTGTAAGGATGTGAGAAGATAGATGTGCCTGTTTTTCACACGGAAGTCTTGGTGGTGATGGAGAGACCAAACCAAACTGAACCGCCTGTTCCCACGGGGCAGGTATGGCCTGTGCCCAGGCCTGGTGGCTCCAGCCAGGGATGCAGGTGTGTGTTTGCTCCACGGCTTCTCCAGAAGGAGGACTTCAGCTGTGCTTTGTGGATCCAACGTGCGTTTTGACTCTGTCTCCCTCAGAGAGGAAACAAGATCTACCTGAGAGTTATCTGGGTGATTTGTGCTGGTTATCTGCTTCATAAACTCACCACAGAGTAGCTCAGAGTTGTTACACAGTTTGCTGATATGGTACAGGGAGCATCCAAGGCTGAGCACGAAAGAGAATGGAGAAATGATGAGCAAGAGCTGACGAAATAATTTCAGACTGGGGGACTTGAAATCAACTGAAACCTTAGTAAAAGGAATTTCGGTTTTGGTGGTTGCTGCTGCTGCTGTTGCAAGCACAATTAGAGCTTTGCAGCTTGTCTGACCCATTGTCCTGAAATGCTGTTGCCTGTTATCTCAAGGAAGGGCGAATGTTGCTGACGTACCCAAAAGCACAGCAGAGCTCTGGCTCTTCAGAATCTGGACCAACTCCCGGTGTTGGGAACAGGAGTCAAACGGCCATCCCTTCTCCTGTGCTAGCACACACCCTGCCATTAACAGCCTGAAGGCAATTTTAATAAAATACATAACCCTGCTGAGCTGGTCTCAGAAGATAAATAAGTGTTGTAGAAAAGAAGCTTTTGTTTAAAAGTAATTATTTAAACTATGCATTACAGGTAATTTTCCTTTACCAGTAAAGCAAATGCTATCAGAATTTCAATAATAGCTTTGTATTACTTATCTAGATAACATGATATTGTCATTTCCAGGAGCTTAAAATGCTGTTTTATTTTCATTTGTGTCAAATATAAAGGTAAATGAGGCCTGAATATATATTTTTTAAAAAACCACCAACATGGGTTTTGTATAATTTTCTGAGAGCAGCATTTTGTTTTCCAACCTTTGATAGTAAAATAACAATCTAATGATAGTTTCCTAAACTGTGGACTTAAAACAGTAGGGTGAGGAGCATATTCTTATTTTCTGTTTTGTCTAAACATGCTGCATTTCAGAGTTGACAGCAAATAGAATTCTTTTGAAGAGGTTTGTCAATAAAACTGTAACTTTGTAATGTCTGTGCAGACGTAGCCAAACACTAAGTGCTTCAACCCATATATAGCTTAGAAAAAGCAGAGGTATCATTTTTTRCCCAAAAGATTTTTCACTTTCAAAAATTACGTGAAAAACTTAGCCTCTGTGTTTCCTTTCTCTCAGCATTAATTCTACAGTGTAAACCTCTCTAATGATCACAAAATAGTTTATTATGAGGAAGATGAAACAACTAAGGGAGGAAAATAATTTTTTTTATTCTTGAAGGAGAAACATCTCCATTACAGGTCTTTAAGTGAAAGGATGGGCATTTGTTTCAATGAAAACTCTTCTATTATTATTATTATTATTATTATTATTATTATTATTATTATTATTATTATTATTATTATTATTATTATTAATTATTATTCATATTTATGGGTATTTTTATGTTTTCTGTTTCAGTATGGACAGGGGAAGGGCTTCTGCTTTGAGAGCTGAGCAGCTGAACCTGGGTGGGGTTGTCCCCTGTGAGGCTTGGCTGCAGCCTCAGTTTCTAGCCAAGGACCCAATGCCATATTTTGGCTGCAAGGAGGTAAAGCAGGAAAGATACTAAAGTACATTTTAAGGCTAGTTTTCAACCCAAATTTAGGCCTAGATTCTGCCTAATCCCCAGCCTGGAGGGTTTTTACTGGATGTCTCTAGGCCTTGAGAAATGCCTAGCCAATTGAAAGTAGGAGGCCCAGGGATAAGGTGGATTTTTAGATCATTTACATCTGGCCCATGGTCTGTCTGCACCAGAGTTTCCAATTACCCAAAATGGAGAAAATAGCATTTCCCTACTTCAGGGAAGATTTGTGAGGATCAGTGTGTTTGAGACTGTGACAGTAGGATATATCTGTAACCTACATAGGTAATAGATCAACTTAAATACTTTTAATAAAAGTGGGCACAATAATTCATTGCTCCGTCGCAGGAATATTGTGACGCTTAGTGTTTGTGATCTATGCGAAAGAGGTTGAGATCTTTTGATTAAAAAGTGATACTGCTCTAACTGTGTGAATTATGAGCACGCCTGCTTGCACACTGAATTTTCTTCTTGGCCTAACCAGGCTGGAGTTTCCATCTCCGTCGAGCGAAAATTGTTGTCCCCCTTCCAGAGAGTTTTGCCTGTTTCAAGCCATGCCGATTCCCACTCAGACTTCTCCCRTTTCTGCTGGTTCGGGAGAAGGCTGGTGCTGTGGCCAAGGGCTGAGGCAGCTGATGGCAGGCAGGGGTTTTGCCACCAAAGAGCCCAGCTGACGGCAAGGTACCGCCACGACTTGGAGCTGGCAGGCAGGAATCAAAATGCCACCCCTTGGCTGYGGAAAGAGCTAAAGATTTGTCTCCAGCAAGTGACAGGCGCCAAGGTACTGTCGCCCATTTTCTAATTTTAGCAGGAAGGCTGGCAGGGATCTTACCTAGACAGACAAGCGTGGTTTCTGCCCAGGCCGATCTGCTGCCGCGGGTCCTGTTCCAAACCGCTCGGCTTGGTGCCTCCCCGGCTTTCAGGGGGTGGTGTGCCGGTGGGAGGGAGAGGGGAAACCCCTACCCTTGTCTCCAAAGGCTGGTGAAACTTCTGAGCCTGCTTCRAGACGGGAAAACTCAACCCTTCTGCCAGCTGTCGGAAAAGAAGTGTTGGTGGGAATGTTATTGCTAATGCAGGGATGGGTTAGGAAGCCTGCTGGGAGTGCCTGTGACAGTACAAGGAGTTGCACAKGCATGAGAAGCTCCTGCGTGTCCTCCTGCCTGGTGCCTTGGGTGTGGTTCCAGTACAGAAGCAGAAGTGGAAGAAGTGGTTATGGGAGTTCACCAAAGGGGAGAGAGTGGGTCTTCCCCCCTACAAAGTGACTGGGGCTTACGTGATCATTACACAGCGTTGTCTGTCAAATTGCTCTGATTTTGACTTATGATTTTGGAAACGAGTGTCTAGGGAAAGGTGGGAAGGAGTCTGAAATAGTTTTCTGTCTCCTCCTTTCCTTGATTTACAAGTCACCTTCACAGCTTCGAGGCTGTGCTCTGCGATGCATCCACCTCTCTGCCTCTTGCAGAGGGGTGTGATACTCACTTTAGGAAASAGTGAAGCATTTTCTGCTGGTTTAGCTCACTCAACCGGTTCATTGGCAACTCAGCCAAAATGCCAACAAGGCACTGGCTTTGAGTCTTAAACTGCAAATGTGATCTGTCACRTTTTGAAAATATCTGTGAGGACACTGCAGCCAATAGTGCAGCTGTGCTTTTCCAATAGCCCATTTTCAGATGGAATATGAAATGGAAAAGAGCGTATTGGCATATATATTATTACCATATTATTAACACTGGATTTTATTAATGTGTTTTTCATTGGTGTAATAATGACATGGCCAGGAYTTAGCTATTCTGAGCTTTACATAAATAATTATTGGGGGTGTCCTTTTGTCAAATATGGTTGGAGGTGGACAATACAGAAGAGTTGATGTTTATCACATCTTTCAAAGATCATTTTTACCAGCTCCACTAAAAGCTATACTTGCTCCAAGCACATCTTGCTTGATGGAGGATAAGTTCTGCCATTTTAAGAGGGGTAGTTTTTATTTATAATTGTGAATGTGTTTAGCCACATGAGGCTGTCAATCAGTGAGACGAAAGCCCAGTAGGATTATTCCTGTAAGTGGCCAATTTCCCCCACCCTTTCGCTCCAAATCAAGGACAGATGAAAGGTCATGATTAAAACAGTGATTTTTTCCTAAATTGTAAGTAACAGTTTGCAACTGTTTTTTTACCAAGATGTCAAAACTGTATTTTATCTTGGGAAAAGGGRGAAGGAAGAAAATTATAAGTTCTTGAAAATGTTGGCAATTTTCCAAATGGTTGTGTTGAAATTTATTTTAATTATTGTACTTGTGTCAGTTCCTAGCAGGGGTAAAAGGGGGGGAAAATAATTCAGTATTATGCAGCTATGGATTAAACAATTAATGGTGAACCTCTGTATCCTATTAGTATATTTGAATTCATTATTTCAACAAATTGTTTTATGAGCCAGTGACTASTGGATTTAACCATTTATTTTGTAGTCAAAACAGAACAGAAGAATAATTGTCTTGTTGGAGCACATCTTTATGTGTATGAATCCAYCCAAGGAATTAACCTGAGGCAGTCCAATAATGCAGAATGTCATCAGGAGGTTATTTTGTCCCAAAAGTTTGGTTTTCTTYTAAGCAGGCAAGGAACTTGCTGTCTGGGAAGGTTTTGGCAGCTGTCTGGTCATCACTGCAGCAGCCACCATCACTAAAAGTGTGGAGACTTTGGTGTAATCAGCAATTCCCTGGAAAGTCTCTCAGTTGGCATGGTATGTGGTTTTCTTCCCTAAAATATGTGCTAACCAATCAGGAGTCAGAAATAACACTTTACTGGTCGTGGCATAGAGATAATCTCCAAAGTAGAGACTTCCTTGGGCTCAATTTTGTGTGCGAGATCTATTAACAATGGCCAGCTAAAAGACATTCTCAAGGAGTACCCCAGGGCAAATTATCTAAGCATGTGAGGATGTCACTGGTTTTTCTCTTTGCAGTTCACATTAGAAGTTTGCCAGGACCCTCATGATACCCTCATGGAGTTTGGGCCAGATGTATCTTCATAAATATTATTTATGTTAAATATTTTCTTCTCAAATTAGGCATGAAACCAAGATGTTGTCTTTCTGTGTTGTTAGGTAGCACATTTATCTTGATAAGGAAGGTTAAATGGGTAATATTCTAATCTCAAAAGCTTCTGGTTTTCCATTTAGTGCTTTTTCTGTGATGGTAGGATTCCCTTTTTGCCTGGAAGAGCCCYGTGCCTTTGTAATGCCTGATAAAACGTGTCATCTTCCACCACCACGAGGGATGTGTAATCGGGTACTTTATCACTGATGATGTGAGTGGTACAAGTAAAACTGGGTGATTTCAGCCATTTTTGCACTGCTACATAGTTAATCCACAAAGTTGATAATGCACAGGGCCCGGGCATCAGGTGGAGTTGACTGTTTAAAGGATGGACAGTGAAGTGAGTAATTTCTGGGGTTATTTCTAAAATCCTCTCAAAGATGGGTCCTGTGCTTAATATGTTCGTAGTTTTTATTACTRTTTTTTTGCCATTTCCTTTCATTTGTCTGTGCTAAGCTTTTGTGAGGTATAAATTTAACTGAAGAGCTTCCCTTTTCTATTTTTTTCATGTGAGCAGATGATGGTGGTGCCACCTTCCTGACAAAATTTTAGGTCGGCTAAGAAAATTGACTATTGTTCTTGGTTGTGGTTGGCCTTTTTTCTTTCTTTCTTTTTTTGGTTGGGTTGTTTGATTTTTTCAAAGTATGCAAATRCTTCTTCTCTAGTCAGTTAAAATGATAGGCAGGATGCTGAAGCAACCTCTGAAGTGTCCGTGCTGGTTGGTGAACTGACAGTAAATTCTGCTGCACACTGTTTGTTCTCTTGCTTTCTACATCTGGGTGAGTCACACAAATATCAAGTCACAAGTGCCTCGTGCCAAGCTGTAGGACTGAGAGTGTAGCACGAGATCACTGTTCTCAGGATCTCTCCAGAGCATCAGAAATGTGGATGTGGCATAGATGTGTTGCTATGATCTGTTTATCATTGCTGGGGAGAAGGGGTAGAAGCAGAGATGTTGTCCAGCCTGGCTATGAGGAAGGTCGTTTCTTCTCCTACTTTGGTAGCTCTGTCATTTCTTCTCCTGCTTTGGAAGCTCTGTGATTTCTTCTACTTTGGTATCCTGGATTCATTAAAAGCAAAGCATTTCTTGGCTTAGCTCTTTTAACATTGATTTATTCGTCGACCTCTTTTCAAATGGGACAATGAAAATAGAGGGCTGTGAAAGAATAGAAGGTCTGGGTGCCACCTGAGGAGAATATTTCRGGGGTCCTAATCTTCCACTGTACATAGGTAGTCAGGCTGAAGGTCAGCAAGACAATTGCTGTGAACAAAACCAAGTGAATGTGGTATTTGGAACACTTGCAGAGTGTGCCTGTATAAAAATATAATTAGTAGGCCGTTTAAAGGGATGMAAACAAGTGGAAAAAGTAAATTTTTACATGCACAACCCTTTCCTTCCCTTTTGCTACAGGAAAGAAAGAAAAAATATTTGTTTCAGAACCTTTTCTAGGACTCTGTAAAGTGATTCATAGACAAGGTGTGCTGTGTACAAGAGCTTTTACTGGCTGCCTTGCCAATGAATTAGGGCCCTATTCTGCAAAAAAAATAATAATGTTAGCACTTCCTTTGCAGCCATCCTGGGCTTCCGTGGTGCGGAAGTCAGAYGTAAATTCTGGCTGAATTGGACCCTTATGGACGCGGTGTTCAAACAGCCTGTGAGGAGAAGAGAAACCATTCAGGTCGTGGGCCTCTGCCTGCTTCAGAGTCCTTCCATCATTGCTATAATTCTCTGAAAGCAAACGAATAAAACTCCCCATTGACTTGCACTTGTGTGTGCTTGGAGCAGTTATTTACGGTCTACCATCAGCAGATTAAAAATCAATTAAAATCCATAGAAACAGTCAAAGTTACATACTCCTCTTTGYGGGTAAAGATTTTCTTTTCAAAGATTTTACATTAATACTTGCTGCTCGGTATTACTGAAGGTAATGAATCAGATTCACCAAAGTCTGTGCGTCTTTAGCTCTACAGATCTGTGCATCTTTAGCTTTACAGAAGCCCTGCTAAGAACCTCTCATCCTCTGTGCCTCTTGGCCTCTGTCGAAACAGGAGAATTTATGCAATTCATTTAGCTGAAATGGAGATGTTGAAAGCTCTCCAATACTGTCATGATGGATGCTATTGCAAATGTGTAGGGAAAACAATAATCTTAATGATAAAATGATAAGTTTAATACCAGTACGTTAGAGTGGAAAGTGAATTTTAGTATCGCTAATACATTAAAATAAAGGAGAGTTTGATTTGTATTCCTGACTTTCCGCGGAAGCGCCGCAGATTAATTTGGTTCTATCCCACGATTCATGGGGAGGTGGTGCTGATCTGGGACTGCAGACACCCAGTTCTGCCAGCGACCTGCTCTGGGGACTTTGGAGTGCACAGCATTTTTTTTTCTTCAGTTTCCTCTCCATCTGTTTGCCTCCCCTTCTTTGCAAGTCTGATCTGTTTATACCATTAAACTCTCAAACATAGGGCTGCTTTTTAATTTCTTTATAAGTGTGTGCTCCAAAGACTATTATGCCATTGAATAGTCATGATACTTGTTCTAATGTTATTCATGTGTAGATTGGAAGGATATAATCTACATTTCTAATTACTGTTTTTATTCGTCCTTTCTGTTTCTTATCTTAATGCAACTTTCGTCTAAAATTTACAGCAGCTAAAGAAGCCATGGCTTCAGTGCATTGCAATGATAACTCAGGTATCAACCACAAAAGTGAATGCTGATTGCATGGCTAAGACAGAAAGCCCAAGCACTGAGAAACTGGGGGGGAGGGAGCAGGGGGGAAAGCACAATTTAAGTAACTGGTCCAATCTTAATTTAGTCCTCTTGTGGGTAAGCATGTTTGTAGATGGCTTAATTTTATATAGGATAAAGATTCTGTTGATGATTGATTTCAGAAGAGCTAAAAAGGAGTTGCTCTATCAACACAAGAGTCAGAGCAACGTGGAGTAAAGGCCAGGCTTTTCCAACAAATGCTGAAAATAAACAAAATATGAAATGATGTTTGTTCAGCAAGYAGAACAACCTATCCTGCGGGTGACATTTTACGTAAAAAAGACTGGCATGATGTATTTATAGCCTACCATGATACACATGCACAAGACAACTGARTTGGGACTGCACAGTCCACTTAAAGCCCGCAGTTCTCTTCCTTGATTCTTGACTTTGCAACCTGGATGGTGTCTATGTATGTGTGGGGAAAAGAACAGAAATGTCACCCTGCCCATCACACTGCCTCCTTGTTGTTGTCCTTGTGAGAGCCTCACATCCTGCTTCACTGATTCCTGCCCCTCTCTGCCCGGAGATTGCTGCCCCCTCATCACCTTGGAGAGAGGGAGAATTGTCAGAGGGCTGGGGAGGGAGGTCACTTTTTTCCTGAGTGGTTTCCCCTGTTTACCCATCTCCACCAGGAAACTCATGGCTTGTCTATACTGTTGATGGTGGTCTTGCCTTAGTGCCTTTTGTCCCCCTATATTGGTTCTGATCTCCACTTTCTGGTGGATGCTGTCACTCTCTGCTTGTCTTACTCTTGCTCTTCCAAACTATTAGTTCCAATTTTTTATATTCTCAGTTTGTCCTGTAGCAGCCTCCAGTTACCTTCTCACATTGTTCATCTCCCCTAGCTCCAGATGTCAAAAATTCTCCTCTCCTAGTTCTGCAGTGTTCTCACTTTCCTTATGGTAAAGTCAGTGAGTGCTGACTGCAAAGCCGACCCCACCTCCCCATGGGTACCTGGAACTCAGGGATGCTCAGGGCTCTGTGCCAGCACAGCCTGGTCAGCCTTGGGCATCAGGAATGGCAGGCATCTGCCCACTGAAGGTGGGATCTTAAAATTTAGTTGTTTTCTTCAGCTAAGAATGTTTTTTGATCTTGTCTGTACTTGGTAAAATTCAGATGTTCTCTGATCTGTTTGCCTAACTCCCTGTCCAGGTTTGTATTGTTAGTGCTAACAATTTAGTTTGCTGAAGTTATTATATTAAGATGCTGAAAGTTCTGCTTTCCTTTTTGTTACTATGTATACCTCCTAAAATCTGTCAAAAAATATGTCTTTTTGAAGCTATACAAAAATACCATTGCTTTCAGTAGTGCTACCGCTTCATTCTTGGAACATCATATTGCTCCACTGCTTTCAGGATTGATTTGCCTACTTTCTCCTGTGCTGAGCCCTGACTCATAACAATTAGCATTACCTATGTGCTAAATTTATTTCTCAAGCAGAGATGTTTTTTCTGAGAGGGATTGTACTTCCCAAGCGCTCTCTCCAACAGAGACTGCTCATGTGCTGGAGTGTTGGATAACAGAGGGTCAGAGCCTGTCTTCCAATCTGATCCTATTCAAAAAGAAACAAAACCAAACTGATAAGGGTTTCGGTGTTTTATTTGAATCCCAAGAGCTGTATTTCCTGATAAAAGTTAAGGTTCCTACATTTCTGAGTTATTGTAACATAAAATATTAACTGCTCTGCTAGAACTATACACTCTTTCAGTTCTTTCTCAGCATATAATTTCTCTTTTTAGATATCTGACCTTTCTGTAATTCTTCTAATTTATGGAATAGTGCAATTTATCTTTTCTTTATCATCTTACTTAGGGTGGCTGAGTGGAGGGACGGAGGGGATGCATATATCTTCTTGTTTCTTTTTTCTGACTCAGTGTTTAGTCATTATTTTCAGTATCATTTAATCTGTGGAAAGTTTCCCCATATGTCAGGCGTATTTTAAACACACAGCTGAGATCTGTGCTACAGTAAGCCCTTTTCAGATATGATGCTCAGCAAAGGGCAGAGTTCAATCTACAGCATTTATGGAAGTGAAGCTTTTTCAAATGCTGTTCTCTAAACAAATACCAAACCTGTGTATTCTTGTTTTGTTAAGCATGTAAATCAGGTTTCCTAGTGTATATCACTTCCCTTAGAAGTCTGTTTCTTTGTTTTGTCTGCAGAAACACTCAGAGCCATTTGGTGAGCATACCTAAGCTTTGTTACAAGATATTTTAAGTATTAAAAGTTCTTGCAAGAATCCATTAAGTACTACAAAGCACAGAGATGCAGCCTGTGACTGAGGGAGGCCCCATGTCAGACATCCCTCTTTTATAGTAGTCTTCCCCTAGATTTAGTTCATATTGAATCTCAAGCTTATCAATAATTGTTTTAAAGATGTGGCCTCAATGTCAAAGAGTTTATGAAAACAGTACAGCAAGCAACTGTAAGAATAATCTCAAAATGATGCCATAGAATTTTTGATTACTGTTTGTTTCATGCAAAAGTTTATTATTAGCTTACTGAGAATGTGGAACCTAAGAGTATTTAGTTTTCCTTAGCAAATATGTTTGGATGTTAATTGAATGTAATGGGGTTTGTATGCTAATGGAATGGAGATCATGGGGAAAATAGGTATTCCTTAACCTTCCTCTTTGCTGTAATTACTGAATAATGCTATTTATGGTAAGGTTGTGTACATGTGCATGTCTTGGGAGAAGGATATGGGATTACTTATTAACAAAGAAATGGAATTCCTTTTCATAGGGAATTAGAATTGTGACTCTAGACTTGCTAATTTAAATAACTTGCAGGCTAAACAGACTTTTATAAAGCATTAAATGCTATTATGTCTTGTGAACATTAAACACATTTTCTGAAAATATTAATTTCCCATTGGTTTTCTTCCCTCTTTCTTGTTGCTTTAATTTCAGGCTGGTTGATAATCCATCCTCCACACACCAGAGGTTAGGGATTTCTGCGACTGCTCTGGTGCCTGTTTTTTTCAGTCCTGTTCCCCTCTCCCTGTGGCTTTCACCCCTGTTCTCATTAGCAGTAGATGTTCACCATGTGGACTGATTCAGGATGAGGGCACCAACTGGTTTTGAGTTTGCAGCAGGCTGATATCCTCGGTGATGCTGTAAACCCTGAGTGTGGTACCCTAGCAGCTGTGGGTCTTCCTGGATTCCCAAAAACCTGGTAGTTTGCTTTTTGTAAACCTGGAAGACCAGTGCAGAAAGATGGTGAGGGAACAATAGATAATCTTTGACTTTTAGGGGAAATCAGTAACAAATGTTTCAACTCCAGAAATTGATACACATCAGTCTGTTTGACTTGTGTTTTAAAGACTCCCCAAAGAAGGGCTTGGCCTTTTCCGTGAGCATATTCTTGGGGAGGGTGGAGGAGGAAGAAGTTAGTTAAAATTCCATATTTACAACTATATCTTCAGCAGCTAGAAGCTTGAGAAGTTTGATTCTGACTTTAATTGTTAGTGTGTGGGGTGGTTTCATGTCTACCATTTTTTAGAGAATCACAGAACAGTCCAAATTGGAAGGAACCTTGAAAAATCATCTGGTCCAGCCTTTCTCATTAGAGAATTTTAAGCTGAGATGTTTCTTGGGCAATCCACCATTGCAAGCAGTTCTGTTTATGAAGAAAAAAAAATGCTTTAAAACTGAACACTACAGCTAACTCTTATCCTCAAGTCAAACAGTTCTGTAGGCCGTGCTCCATCCTGTCAGGTTCTAGAAAGTTTGAATGAAATATGATTGTAATCTTGGACATTGGTTATATAGCTCCTATTAACTCATACTGGCTACTGATTATACAATTTCTGCGCTGGTCACTTCGATTAGCCTTGATCATTTGGAAAAAAAAAAAATCAATTCACTCTCCTGGTTTTAATTTTGATAATTCAAATTCACGGTGTTCTTCATCTGCTTTGTTTGATGCTCTACATAAATCAAGGTTATAGACGAAACCAATTCCTGAATGAAAAGTTTCAATTTTCTTTTCTTTTTGGCTACAACTATGCAAAGAAATCATCATTTGGGCAACTAATATGCCTAAGTATCCTTCAAAAGGAACTGTGATATATTAGAGCTGTTCAAATGTCCTCACAAATCATGTTGCCTTGCAGCTTTGATCCTGAAATATGTGAAATGATGTCTGATTTATGCCACTGATCCTTCTTTTAGATAGTTAAGTGTTCTTGCTTAATGTTATTAAATAAGTTCAAAGCAGCAAATAGGCCATCCTGGGCTGAGGACATTTGAAAAATAGCATTCTCAGCAGGCTGCATATACAATATATGTTCTTTAGGTTTTTTTCCTTTGTGGGTTTTTTTGTGTACAGCAAGCTACTAGAACTTTCTTCTGTTCACATCTCTGGATCTCTGGTTACAGTGCTTTTGGTTTTGTGGTTTGGGGTTTTTTTCCCGCCACCCTCTTGATAGTTTTCTCCTGGGCTTTGTACTCACTGGGGTATTTTGGGAGTGTGTGTGTTGAGGGGTGCACAGAAACAACTGTGGGACAATATGGGAAAGATCTCACACTCTCCCCTAACTGGGAGGCTGATAACATGCAAACAATGATGTAAAACAAGCTGTGTGACCCAGCAGAAGCAGTACAAGAAAAAAAAAACCTCTGAGTGTGTAAATTAGTGGGTCAAATTCACACTCTGAGGGGCAGAGTAAGTTTGCCTATTTTTCATGAAAATCTATCGATATGTTGTCCTTTCTATTTTAACGGGCAAAAGGAAAGAGAGGGATGATAAAATTCTTGGTTCTAAAATATTTATCAGTATAAATATTCCAAACTTGCATCAGAATACCGAAGTGCAAATCTCTCCAGGCATAAGGGTTGCATAGGAATCACATCAGCTCTAAATTTAGCAAATCTTTTAATGGAAATGTCACACAGTTCAGACACAAGATTTAGGGATTTTAGTATGTTATAGGAGCTTTACAACCAATATTATACTTGGGAAATTTCAGTCGGAAATATTAAATCAGCATTTGCAGTCTGGATGATCCTTGTTGAAGCAATGAGCACCATCTCAGTCACCTCCTGCTGGAGAAGGCTGTTAGCTAGGGAGAACTTCCCAAAGCTCTTCAGCAACACCAGAGCCTAAACATCAGGCTTTCAGATGTGAGATTGAAAACAAAGATAAAATTTGAGCATGAAATGTCATCTCTGTACTCTCTAGTTGCATTGACTTTGATGTCTACATTTTTAAGAATATGAATATTTAAATTTTATGAGTATAAAAATACTTTTTATGAATAAATACATACATTTGTACTTGCTCTTCTCATTTTTCGTTATATAGCATCCTGAGGAAATCCTGAAGAAAGATCAGAGTAACAGGTAGAGGCTTACCTATTGATCCTAAATCCTGAGGTTTGGGGTGTCTGGATTGATGGTCATTCTCTGCTGTGAAAAAGCATCATCATTAAATCGTTTGATGTCTTCATTACTTGGGGCTGTGGGTGTGTGCGTGCTGAAATCACTTCAAACTTTCCTACTTGTACCCCTGTTAAAGGGTAGGAGGGGTTCAGGTACTGCTGTGGCTTTAAAGAGCAGTGGAATCAGAGGTGCTTCAGAGGGGTTGAAACAAGTGCTCCCATCCCTGACTTTGTGCCAAATACTCCGGTATTCCGGGTGTGTTCCCAAAGGGTGCAATTTGCAGTCTTGTTTTCAGGAGGTATTAGACTGTTACATTCATGGAGAGATGGGTTGCATTGTTTTAGATGTTTGCCTTTTTAGATTTCTTTTAAAGAAAGGAATTCTTAAATAATAAATGAAAACACAAAAGGCAGCGAGAGGATTTTTGTGCGCGTGGTGGCGGCTGTTCCTTTTGATGTTGTTGGGAATCCGCATTTCTGCCACCCCAAGGACCCTGAGCACTGGACTTTTGCTGTGTCTGGACAGACAGATTCAATCATTAGCGAACAGCAGAAAGCAGGAGAGCCGGGGAGGGAGAGGGTGTGCGAGAGGGAGCTCGGTTTATTTCTGYGGTGTCACATCAATCTGCCCGGTTAAGTGATTGAAGGGGAGAAACGCAGGCTGCAAAAGAAACTGGGCCCTGATTTGTTCAGGGTCACCAGCAGTGGTTTGAAACCATCTTGTTTGCAGATACCTCTTTCATGTTATTAGGCTGTCAGTTGAGTGACTTTCTAAGATTTATGGCTCGGAGCTGGAGCGCGTGCGTGTGCGCGGCGATGGGCAGCGGGCGGGGGGGGGCAGAGATGTTATTGAGAAGACAGTGATCCATGCCTGCCTTGATTGAGCTCTGCAGCCTTTTGTCTAGTCCTAGTTAACCTCCTTACGCATTTCTCTTTTCACTTGCTGCGGAAGGAGCTCAAGCAGAAGGTGAAGCAACAAGTGGGAAAAGGTTGCTCGTAACGACGCAGAGCCGCAGTGRGCTTGGTGTGGAGTTACTGCCTGTGAAATGATGGAATAAAGCTGTTTATTGGGCAGGGCCCAGTTTAACTTGCTGGTGTCTTTGAAGGAGTTTTATTTACTGTAATGTCGTCAAAGGCATTGGTTGAATGTTCCCTTGTCACTGCTATCCACGTAGGGAAATGTGTTCGTGGAGAGAGAATTGAGAGATGACAGTGGCTTAGACTGAGAGTGAAAATGTTTTTGTTTTTAAAAACAAGCAACCCAAAAAAACCCAAATGTGAAAAAAAAGGAGGGCATGACTTGATCAACCCAACATAGAATTTAAATTAACTTTAGGTGTTAAGTAGCAATTGGAGATTTTATTTTATGTAAGTCTAAAATGTTTGAAATACTGGATTTTGAGAAATTCAGTATCTTTTTTAGAAGTTACTTATAATCCAGGAAATAGTTTTCTTCTCTTCTGTTTGCACAGTTTGTAGTTGTGCCAAGATCAAGGCATGCATTACTATAAAAGATGTGTAAGAAAATGTTCATTGTCATAGGATTCAGTTTCGACTGTGGTGACTTAAAGCCAACCAAATAGACTTCAACAGTATAGGAGTTGGTGAGTGTTTCTAAAAGTGTCACAGGGTTCAGCCATTTGAGTTTTATGACAGAAAGACTTTATTTGTATTTAGCTATCCATAGGTTAAAGGAGTAAATAGAAATTGCTGATCTGTTGTCATTCATTGAAAAATCAAACTTTATTACCGATCTGGCATAATTTGTGTGTTGGCTTTGTTTCAGCCTAGTCAAGTTAATTAACTTAGAGGAATAGACTCGGTCGTAAATGCTTTGTAAGGATCTGCCAACACCTTTGGTATCATGATAGGCTTCATGTACTTGAACATGAAGGTGTTCTACCACACTGTACATAATTTTCAGCTTAAAGCTTAAAAATTATGAGATATTTTCTTAATCYTTTTCTTAAAAAACAAACCTTGAAATCCTTCCCTAGTTCTCTTTTTCATTAAGTCATCAAGCAAGCRCCTGTTCTTTTCTCGTTCTTTTTCTCTGTGATAACTCTGCACATTTTGACCCTACAGTAACCTGATACATTGCAGTATAAATGGGATCTGGGTTGCACAGACACAAAGATGCCATTCTTTCTCAATTTATGTAAGGATATTGACGAGAGTCTGAGGTTATTAAGCTGAGTAAAACACTACTTTTCAGTAGAAAATTCTCTAGCAAAGTCCTACCGTCAGCAGGACTGGGAAAAAGAGGTAATACCATTTTTAAGTCCCCGAACTGGGTCTTGGCACACCATCACCTTGCCCCGTGCCTGGTTTGGCCACAGCCCTGCTGTGTGACCTTGCACCAGACCTGTGCTCCCATCTGCTCCCTGTGCTCCTGACGCAAAATACACTATGGGGTGGTTGGAAGACGCCTGAGATCCTTAGGTGGAAAATAATCTGTAGTAGAACTGCACTGGGAATTACACCACATAGCTAGTAGCTTATTTGAGTGATAGAACATCTTGCAAATAAAAACTCATATATATATATATGTATATTTTCTGTGTACCTCCTGTCTCATCCCCTCCCCATTTTATTTTTGGTCAAAATGTAGATGAGGTTTTGGGGAGTTTCGGGCAAAAATGTTAAGAATGATCATGAAGAGAATTTCTTTAAATCCTAAATTCTACCCAAAAAGATGACTTCAGCTACTTTTAAAAGAATAAGTGATTCTGATTGACTGGAGTTACACACAATTTTGGGAATTACAAAGGAGGAGCTTAAGAGGCATTGCCTGGGCACACAGGGATGGTGTCAAGGCTGCCAGTTGTGCTGACTAGCAAATATGATTCCTGGAATAAATAATATTCTGCCTGTTGATAAACATTAAATGTAGGGTTTTAGTAGAGATTGTTCAGTATGTTTCTTAAACAGTGAAAAATTGTAAAGGCAGAGTGCTTGGAAAAGAGAGAAGGAACTGTATACCATGGGTTTATTTGGGGCATTCACTTGGTTTAGCCAACTTCTGAAAGCTTTCCTGTCTTCTTTAAATCTGTGGTGGCAGCCACGGTATTGCTTCGTTCCTCATTTTAAATGCTTTCTGCCTCTACTTTTCAGTCGCTCACACTTAGGTGAAATTAAGAAATCTAACTGTTGGGTATTATGTTTTAGACCTGCTGAAATAGCTCTTCCTGCTTGCATCCTTATGGTCTCATTAAGACGGTGCTCACAGCATGCCTGACTCCAGTGAATATTTGCAGACCTCATTTGCCTACATTAGAGACAAAAAGCTTTAAAAAAATCCTTCTTGAGCAATAAACGGTTGAGTTTGTCAGTATCAGTGATCACAGGGCTGGTGTCTCCCAAGGCAAGGGCTGAATGCTTTCCTTGGAGTTGGATGACTATTGAAACACTCCATCCAAGCCCTTCCCACTGCTGTGATAATACACTTGGCCCATGGCTTTGAGCTGTGGGTTTAAAGTGTGAGGGCTGCTCAAATCAGTGAGAAGTCAAAGTATGCACCACTCTTACAGCAAGTCCTGTACGTCAGGGACTCGTGTAGGCAATTTTGTCATTCCCATTCCTAGGGAGTTTTTTTAATACTAACTGTAGAGTGTAGGAATTTTTAAATTTTTACTTTAAAAAGTTACATTTCATTGAGTCAAGCTATGGTTGCTCATCATCAAGCAAGATGTGAGGTCTTTGCAACAAAACCCAGATTCCAGCAAGTGCAAGTCATCTTTGTGGTTTACCTTTACCATTGTGACTCAGCTGGTTTGTTTGCTCTGTGCTCAGACTTTCAGGCTGACATTTCTGTTCACTGRGGGATTTAAAAAATCCTTGATTTATTCTGTAGGACTGAGGTCATGTTTTAATGCCATCCCARATTTCCATTCTCATTCTGCATCATTCGTGTGCTGTGTTGTGCTTTGCCTGCCCACCACAGGTGGCTCATTTCATTGTTGAGCTGATGACAATATCTAATGGATTTTTTTTTTTTAAAGCACATTAGAATCACTTTGCAATGGGAGATGTCATATAAATCTAAAATGATACTGATGTTACACTTTTATTCAGCAAAATGGAACTAGAAATAATAGCAAAAATATTAATCAAAGGTGATGTGACTGTCATGTTAATGAGAAGTGCTTGAAGATTACTGAGCTCTACTATAAATAGAGAGTAATCTCATGGATTTCCAACCCTTATTTACTCTATCTARATTTCACGGTCCTGAAGAACTGGACCAGAAAACTTAAGATGGGAGCTTTTYCCTTGGAGCTATTGAATTTTCCTGACAAAACAGCTTTTAGAGAACAGTATCAGTTTTCATATGTATAACCTTTTTCATTGTATTTGGATCATTTTTCTACTCTTGGAAAAATAGAAAAGAGAAGCAATTAAAAAATTAAAGTCTTTGTTAGAGGGATAGTTTTCTTGTTTAAATGTCAAAATAGAATTATCAAATTTTTAGAGAAAATTTGGATTAGCTTTTTTGATGGAATCACTAATGGAAGTGAAGAAAGGAAGGAAAAAAGGATTTTCTTTACCAATGATGGGTAAAGTGCCTCTTCATCTAATTTTTAAATWATTTTTTATTAAGCTGTTCATATTACAAAGCTCTGTTTGGAGGGAATTGAAATATTTTATAAATTTGTGCAGAAGTGTTTCTTCTCTACCTCARTTTTGTTGGTGTATTTTTCCTTTTAAAAAGTTCATCCCAGACATCCTGGAGAGGATGACTACAGAAAAATTATTTGTCAGTGTTTAATTTTGAAAAGTTTTTGTTTCTCTGGATAATTSTCATCCTTACCTTTGGAAGCAGTAACCTGAAATGTAATAATGGTGGGTCTTTGAATGGGCATGTGGCTTCTGTGTCCGGAATGCTCCCTCTTCTATTCCTGTGRGCATATAGTTCATTTTAACCCATATTCATTCAGCCTGTAAAAAGCAATTTTCAGATGTTCATTAGAGTTTCCCAGGTTTTTGCAGATCGACCTCCAGTGCATCCACTCTTACAAAGCTTACTCAAGCCTTGCACGGGGCACAGGACTGATATTTTTATCTCATCAGTCTCCCAGGGCAATGGGTCATGAGCCATTTCAYTCTTAGTTTGAGTAGTTAACCAAACCCCAGCCCTGTCATTCCCAGGTAGCAGCTAAAATTACTCAAGTTGTTTTCAGTTTCCACTTGTTCCTGGACTAGATATGCACCCTCCATACACTGGGAAATGCAGTTGCACATAAAACAGTGTTTCCTAGTGTTTGAGACGTTGGCTTTGCAATTCTCATCGTTAACTTCACTGCYGCTCTCTTCACTTTCATCCTTTAGTTTTTATGTGCAGCATATGTCACTGAAGCAATTCTCTGCAGCCATCCAATCACTTTTGTTTATTTCCATTAGGTGGAAAACTTATTGGATATAACTGGATGGRGATGTGCTTCTCCTGAGTGCTCCTTTTAGTAGATATTGGACTATTGTGTGGTCTGTGTTTATCAGGGTGCCTTGTTCAAAGAGCAATGGGGTCTGGCACTGCCTGTCTTGTGAGAGGACCAAATAAGAGAGCAGTGGCCAAGACTTTTGCGTTTCCTTGTTGCTTGGATTACCTGTTTCTTGTTTCTAGTCCACAATCATGAATTTTAATAATACTTCTGGAATTTGCTATCTACACACACTGAAAATTCCAATACATCTCTCCCTCGCTTTCATTTCAGCTCACTATTAGCAGATTATGAGAGCCTGCTTGCACACTCCCTAAAAATGTTCACTTCCACTTTATTCTGTGTATCAGTGCAGATACAATCATTATCTACCACAGTTTAAGGTTAAAGTTTAGAGGCGGTCACAGGTTGGCTTTTTTTTTTTTTCATCTATAAAACTTATTTTCCTCTGAAATTTTTCAAAGGAAACCATACGTTTTTGTTGGAATATGTCAAGTTCAATGAAACTTCTGTGGAGAAAGGTTTCTTATCTCCAGGTTCTATTTTCTCATCAAAACCAGATGAGAAAATCTGTAAGTTATTCTAATCCTCTGAGAACTCACTTGTGTCTTTACTGATCTGGCAAAATTCTTGCCCTACCTGGTTCAAAATTTAGAGGYGCTTTTTGCTTTCCTTCACACCAGATAAAAGCCTTTACCTCTCACTTTTTTGGCTGTCTGGCTCTAACAGAAGGGACCAAGARACCCAGCTCATGCTCCCAGTGTGTGAGACTGGTAAAGGCCCTCGTCTGAATCAATTATKGTAGAAAGTTAAAGGTTCTGTTATGTTCAAAGTGAATTCTCTGACTGCTGCTGMCAGGGCAGTTGATTCATATGTTTGCTTGGGTTTGTTGCACTTTAATGGTGCTGGTGTTGTCCCATTTTGGAACTTGTTTGAAATTGCACAGGTTTTTTGAAGAATGGGTAAGCTATTCCCTGCTCAGCTAAATTTGAGAATTTTGAGAAAAATCATGAGCAGGTCTCTTATGTGCTGTAATAATGCATGGACCTACTGAACGAGAGAAATTAATTTTTTTTTAATTTGYTGCCAGCCTAAACAGGTGTTTTGCCCATAGAGGATTGTGATAAGAGAGCTGGCTGCTATAAAGGTTTCGGATTTTGCTGTTTTATATGCAATCAGTAGTGGGCTTGTCTTTTCTCTTGGGATTTTTGGTAACAGGAGTAGCAGGCAAGTCATCTAAAGGTCTCTCATTGTGTCCCAAAAGTTGAGAGTTCAGGAACGTTATAAAACTTGAAGTATTTATTTTGGATGTGATGTTAGTATTTTTTTAATAATATCAAGCCTCTATATGTGGCACCTTTCATTCTATAGCACCCCAAAGCATTGTATAGAATTATTAGCGAGAAAAACCTTCCCTTCATGTCTCTTCCTGCACACTGGTCACAAATCCCTGAAAAAAGTGGGGGGAACCYGAAATCTGTGGGCAGTGATTGTTTCCTTCAGTGAATTTATTCTGGTTGCTTCAACTCCCCTCTATCAGACTGGCTGGAGAATTGGGAGGAGGAAGAAGAGCTCAAAGTTACATGAAAGAAGCAGATTTACTGTAGTGAACTCCTATGTGCTGACAAGTTTCCAGAAACCTTCCTATCCCATTGGCATAAAGCTTTCTGGATTTGCAGGGACCATGAAGGGAGAAGCCAGAAGCACTCAGTCCAGCAAATATTCTCCTCAAAACCATTCATATATCTAAACAGGATTTAATGCTTGTAAAATGCAGAATTCACTCCTGTGATGTTGAAGGGCTTTTTCAGAATAGRAAGCATGCTAGAAGTAGGGGGCAGGGGGAGCTTTGGTGAGCTGCCAATTTCTAGGCACAGGCTCCTAAAGAAAGATTTCTGGTTTATAACCTGCATGGACAACACATGGCTGAAAAGCAAGCAACAGTAAATTAGTTTGAGGTGCTGGGATGGTATTCAGGTTTGTGTTACCCCATTTTGAACAGGGTATTTGGTGTACAGCACTAATATAAGGTGTGTAGGATATGAATAAATCAGATGGTCTAACATTTGTTAGAAATAGAAGTAAAAATATGCCGAGTAAATCACTCAGTGTTGGAACTATTACAAACTGCACAAAGGACCAAAACCAGTTCAGTTAATTATGGAATATTTCTGTGTTCTCTTGCAGTGATGGAAGACTAATCTGATTCACATTTTATGCAGTTGTAGAATTACAGAGTAGTTTAGGTTGGAACAGAGCTCTGGAGAGACTTGTCTAACCTACAGTAGGTTGTCCTGTTGTGTTTTGAATGTTTGCAAGGGTGGAGACTCCACAGCCTCCCTGGTCAAAGGGCAGAAGTGACCAGCCTCTTGATAAAGAATGTCCTCCTTATACTCAACTGGCATTTCCATTGCCTCCTGTCCTATTGCTGCATGTCTCTGAGAAACTTCTGGSTTTGTCTCCTCTCTAAGGTACTTAGAGAAACTCTTCTTGCAGCCKTTCACTTCCTTTGCTAGTTCCATCTCCAGCTGAGCTCTTACATTTCTAACTCCCTGTATGCTTGGACAACATCTAAATTTGTTCTGTGTGCCTTCTTCCATTATCTATGGACTTTGTTTTGCATTTGAGCTAACTGAGGAGTTCTCTGTGAACCATGCTGGCCTTCTGCTGCCCTTGCTTGACCTTCTACATGTAGGAATAGACAATTTTTTCTTTTGAGGAGGTTGTGGTTTGGAAATCAAGCAGCTCTTCTTGAGCCCCTTTGCCTTGCAGGGCAGTGTCCCTGAGATGCTGACAAGTAAATCCCAGAACAAGCTACAATCTGAAATTTGCACTTCTGGGGTCCGAGGTGTGGTTCTACTATGTCTTCCTCACTCCTCTGTGGAGCTTAAAATCCTGAATGTTCATCCTGTCATGTTCACCATAGCTGAGGTTCCCCTTGACTTTCACATCCCTCTCCACTTCTTGAGTAACAGCATCTTCCTTAGGTAGATTATCCATTTCCTAATTAGCTCTTTGAATGTTTTGCAGAAAGCTTCACAATATGTCCCTGATGGTATATACATTCCTGAGAGAATCAAGGACCTTATTCCTGTTTAAATGGTTTAATATTTATTCTGTGAATCAATAAAATAGTGCACAACCTCCATGCATATGGCAGTGTTAAAGTGACCTATAGATTAATTGGGTTTAGCAGAACAGTGTGGAAGGTTTTGGTTATTGGAACTGGATGGAGAATTTTGCTTTTGTTTTGTTTTTCTCTTGCAGAGGGGAAAAAAAGTAACCTTGATAGGCAGCCCATTTTGTCTTTCTTGGACAGGTGTTCTTGAGTTTTCAAACCTCTCTGTTTAAGCATATGGAAGTTCAATAATACCAAATATACATGATGTACACATAGGTGTAAAGGCAAAAAAACATTCTTAGTCATGTGGGACTCAGCACTCTGGTATCCTACAAAAGCTGATACACCATAATCACATGTTTAGACCCTCTAGKACTAGTTCTGCTATTGCAGATTATCTTCTCCAGATCATAGCTGCTTTCCATGGAATGTCTTTGATGCACTTTGACACACTTTGTGCTGTGCCGGTCAACCAGCTTATCTCTGTGGTGTGTGGGAGCCATAACAATATGGAATATGCCAAGGTTTTAGATCCCTGCTATTGTGCTGATGTTTGCTGTGGGGTTTTTTTCTGCATAATCTTTTCTGCATCCACTGCTCACTGATCTGATAACACCTGGGTGCTAATAGAATTACAGAGTTTGCGATCAGCAAAGGTGTCTTTGTTTTACACCCCCTTCTCTCTTTGTGCTTTGTTAAAGAGGATTTTAGTACAGATGTTGTGACTTTTTTCCTCTGCTTCCTCCCACGCCATAAGAGAATATCAGCCTGTGAAGTCTTGCTTTGTTATTACATTAACACAGGCAAGGGCATTCCTCTTCTAGGCATTAAATGAAAAAAATAAACATGTAAGGAAATCATCTTTCTCCCAGAGTTTTAGGAGAGAGCACGCACTTTCAAGGAGACTAACTCAGTCTGTCAAATAGTAAAGGTTCTAAATTCAGGTATACTTAAAGGAAGCACTCTAGATAYGTTTATCCAGCTCCCTAAAGTTTGAAGTATGCTGGTAGAGAACGCTGGCATCGGATTTCTGGCACAGGGAATTTCTTGTTCCAGTTTTTGAAAACTGAGACCAAAAAATCCTTTAATGAAATGTTTCAGGGTTTAAAAACTTGTACTGACTTAAAAAAGTTATTAATTTTTTTCCTAATCTTAGCCAATTAATGCATCCTCACTGTCAGTGTCCCTGAGCAGAAGTAATACCTCAACTCAGTCCTTCYGCAGCCGAAATTCCAAATTACGCAAGTAATTGTTGCTTGTTTCTCACTTGCTGGGCAAAACTCGTTCTCCTTATGCATTTCTAGTGGTTTTATCCCAGTGTGCTAATGAGGGGTTAAGCTATGAGCAAATTTTCCATCGTTAAAAGGATGTAAACTGTACTGTGAAGCAAGCCCATCTACAACTGGTACACAGCAAGAGAACAACGCCGCTCGCAAGACAAAGTGTTGGTACACCACAAGATTTGAACAGGAACTCGGAAGAAATAGTGAAGTTTTAGCTATTTTAACATTTTGACCTTTTTCAGAAAATGAACATATTCTCCAAAGCACAGAATATGTTGAATCAGCAGCAGGCGATGTGAAACCAGATTGTGATGTAATCTTCAAGAAAACCATATTTGTAATAAGGTTAATTAAATTTGCTGCAAGCTTGTGACAAGCATGCTGTAAGTTTGCCAGTAAATCTGGTCTTGCTTTATCAAACTGAAGGGCAAGAATTAAAAAAAAAAAAAAAAAAAAAAAAAAGCCAGAAAAACGGGGGGGAAAAAGAAAAAGCTTCCCTTTTCCAGAACAACTAGTGTGTTGCCAGAGGACATGCAGACTGGCAACAATAACTAATACGTTATGAGAGGTTGAACAAGTTTAAATGGGATTTGTCTCTGAACTGAAAGGCATATTGTAAGAAATTTCTTTGTCTCCTTGTGATGCTGTTAAATTGAAAGCGCGATGGGAGGCTTCAGTAGAGGCAACAAAGGTTGAAATGATAGCCTGCTGTTTGCAGCAAGCATCATGGCTCCACTGATGGTCCAGACATCTGGTAACAACAGCCACTCCTTGTCAGGTTTTGCCCCTCACTGGGCGCCTGAGCACTTTGCACTGTTTAACTCATCAGACTCTTCTAGCTCAGTATGCTCTGCATCAAGAATGTTTATGTAATAAAACAGAGCTAATTAAACATTTCAAAGGGAAACATTATTTTAACTCTAATTAGATATGATTACAGTTTCCTTATGCCTGCGCTGGGTTGGTACTGCAGCTCTCTTGTTTCGCACTCCTTACTGAATTCTGCAGCATTGTTGTTTCAAAATAATTTTTGCATCTGCTTAAATAGGGTTTGTGTTCCCCTTGCCCAGAAATGAACTCAAAATCTTTTATGCTAGGTCCCTGTATATAAAGTAGCAGCCTATGACCCTGAGACACATGGGGTAAGTTGACACCCCAGGCAGTCAGGGAAATAGGAAAAGCCCTCTTGCTTAAAACATTTAAGAGTATTCCAGAGAGCCATGAGTGCTGGCAGGTGGATGCATGCCATATATGAAACATCTACTTTCCAGCTTTTTGGTCTGCGATTCAAACTTTTCATAATTGTTGAATCTAGCACGAGTGGAGCCAGTCAGGTACCACGGAGCTGTTACCGCTTGCACAGATGGGTGCAGGTTCTGGACCTTCCTGGAAGTCCACAGTGAAGCAAGGCAGTTGTCACAGGCGAATATAAAGCATATCCTTCTGTATGTATTTAATCTAGAAAGATAGCATCTGACAAAGCTTTAGAGACACATCATGTCAGGATACTAAACATCCAAATAGCTGAGAAACAAATACATAGGGAAATCAAAAAGAACAGGCTAATGGCAGTAATAATCAGTGAATATTTTGTCAGTTAAGCAAATGCTGTATAACTTGTTTAGTGTTTTCTAGCTTTTATGACAGAGCCAGTCTGCAGATCATATGGGAGAAGCAGACTGAATATAAGAACCCATCCTTTCATTGTCATCCCTAAATCCAAGTTTTTATGAGGAATTTCTTCAGCTAAAGGATGTTCAAATGCAAGTTTACTTCAGCTTTTCACTTGGTTTTCACCCTACCCAAGAATTTTTTAAACTCTAGCTTGGGTTTCAAAAAGAAAAAAAAAAGGAGAGGGGAAAAAAAAGAAAAAAAAAAAGGCAGGCTTTCATTCAAACTGGTTTTCTGCAGCCCTAATTAAAATAGACTTCAATGAAAAGTTTTCTTTTCCTCTTCCAACTGAAGCTTAAGGGCATAGTTCTAGCTGGAGAGTATATTGTGTTCATTTTACTGTTTGAGTGGTTTGGTAGAGAAGCTGTCTTTCAAACGCAGAGTGACTAYTACGATGCCTCAGGACTCGGCTGTCACATCAAGGCTGTTTTTCCACATATATGTATTATATAATGTGCATATATCATCACCGTCAGGTAGCTGAAGTTTGCACATCTTCACATGGAAGCAACTCACTCTCACGTTTAAGAAGTTCTCTCTACAGTGGGATTAGAGGTAAATGTGTTATTTTTTGAAGGGAATAATGACATGGGTTGTCCCTTTAGAAAGAAAAGAATGATGCAAATCGAAAGACACATGTATAAATCTCTCTCTCCATAAATTGAGCTGCAGTTCTGGTGCAGTATTCTTTCCTTTGTTCTAGGGAAACCGAAGGGGGGAATAATTTCCTTTAAATGTTACAGCCAACCTAAGTGACTGCAAGAGTTAGTAGACTGAGAGCAGCACTGGAAAAAGAAACCTCCCATTTASCCACAGAGGAAATCTTCCATTTAGCCATTTAATTAAATAGGAAATGGCAGTGCATAGCCCAGTCATTGTCTCAGCCCTCGTGGAGAGGATCAGAAGAAGGTCAGGAGCTTGTTCATTTTCCATGCCCACAGCCTCAGTCCTGAGACCACCAGCAAGGACGGCCAATTAATACCAAGTGCTTTAGGGGGTTTTGGCTTGTGGGGGTGGATTTTTTTTTTTTGCCCGCTAGGATCTAGGCTGAGGTTGCAAATTCGTTTCAGAGAAGCTGCTACACAGTAGGTGAGAAGGATTTCAGTCTCTTCACCTCTGAGTAAGAAAGAGATTAGTCAGTGAAAAGTGAAATACTGGTGCCTCGTGGTCTTTTTGTAACTATCACTGCCACACCACTGAAAGATCCTTTCTCGAAATGTGTCAAGTTTTGGTTTCAGAATTCAGTCTTCTGGCCAATGCACTGAAAATACAACGTCAAAAGTGCAACACTGAAAAACCCCAAATTTCCTCAGCTTCAAAGAGCTATTTTCAAGTTTTATTGTCATACTCGTTTTCTGAGTCACCTGTCTCTCTGAGGAGTCTGTACAAAGCTATCTCTGCTGGCTGGTAAACTTTTTAAAACCTTTCCAGAACAGCATTGCTGCTGCTGGGCTCTCTTTTGCTCCATCTCATTATCTCCAATTATTAGAGGCTCAACTTGGTGCGGTGAAATTCTGGCAAATTTGAGCACTGAGAGCATCTGCAAGCCAGGCAGCACACAGTCATTGAYAGTGTGAGCATCACCTGTAGCTGTCTGCTTGGGATAGGGTTTATGGTGATATCTCCTGGAAATTAGACTGACACTCCTGACTTGTGTTGTGTGCTGTGCATCACCCAGCAGATTTCAAAGCGCAATACTTTTTTTTGCTTGCAGTTAACCTCAGCTGRATTCACTCTCTCTGAGTGTTAAAAGTGATGTTACTGAAGAAGGATGCCTGTGTTTTGCTGGCTGCTGGCCTCTCTGTGGCTGATCCAGGTGCCAGTGCTGGTGCTTGTGTTGCCTCCCTGCTGTGGCAGGCAGGTCTAGTGCTGCACATCAGGGCTGGCATGTCCCCGAGAGAGGCGCGTAAACTTGAATGCTCTGAGCTGGATGTTTGGGAATCAGTGAAGTCTTGGGCAGATGAGTGGGTATTTAGGAACCTGTCCAGGTCCCACAACAGCCACTCTTCTGTGGACTTCAGTGGCAGATGGGTTTTCGGTGCTGTTCTCAAAATGTTGGATGATTCCAGCTGAAAGGTGCTTGTGTGTTTTGCTGCCTGTAAGGATCTTATAAACTTGTTTTGAACAGATGTGTGTTTGTAGAGATAACACTGACTTCTGTAAGCATTGTCTATCSTGGTAGGGAAGAAAATGTTGTGAAGACTTGTAATACATATCGATTTTTGGAGGAGCTGGCCTGCCTTCCACCCTGCAGTGTGATTCACCCAGTGGTGGTGTGTGGCTGTGCACACACACTGCTGTACACACACACACCATGCATACATATGTTCCCAGTTTTGGTGGTGGTGGTGAGCAGAGGTTTGGAGATAACTGGGATTTTTTTTTTTTTTTGAAAGTAATTAAGTTTTCAAAGAACCATCTGACTGTACGTGTAAGAAAGGCAGAGACAGTGTGTGGTAGCTTAATTTGAGCAGAGCATAAGGTTAGCTGTTATCTTTCATTGCCCACATTTAAAAACTAGTTCCAGGAGCCCATCTTTACAGCTAACCTTTATATCACATTTAAATTCCCTGTTGGGAAACTCAACTTCGCTTATGAATGTATCTAAATGATAAATCATTGGAAATTCAAAAAGGAGGGAGCATGGGGAAGATACACAAGTGCAAGCAAGCAGGGTAACTCCAGGGCAGACTCAGCTGAGGGAGCMCATGCATAGGTCAGGTTTGTGTGGATCAAGCCTGCACTGAGGTCTAGGGTGTTGGTGTGGTTTTACTGGGGTTGTCTTGGTGAGATGGAAGGAGATGGTGAGCTGTGGCTGGCCTCTTCACTTACCCTCAGCTCTGTCCAGCACCCCGGAGGGTGTGGGACTGACTGCCGTCCACCCTCCCCATGAGTTTTATTTCAACATCCACTGCAAGGGGTTTCTGGCCATGCAGTTTGGTGCTGGGGAGTGGTGTGGCTGTGCCCAGGCCCTTTGCAGCCCCGGACCCAGCCYTGCTGGCCAGCAGGAGCCGGGGAGAGGATGCCAGGACGAGCCTTCCTCCTTGTCTGTGCGCTCACAGGATGGAAATGCAGCTTGACAAGTCTGAAGCTGTGTACAGAAAGAGATAGATAAACTCTGTTAACCACAGAAGCAGGTTTTAAATACATTAAAATATTTTATCCCATTATTTGTTTTGACCAATTGACCACAATATTAAAAATTCAATCATGGAGCAGCTGACAAGTGCAGTTGCCTAATTTTATTTAAGGGTTCTCCCCCCCCTTCCATTTTTCCATCCTGTTAACGCTGCTGCCTGTGCCCAGACAGTAATGGGCTTCTTGTATGCCCACGACTGTTATGATCATGTAAATTTATTGGTGCTTAGAAGAAGCGAGCTATTAAAACATTACAACAACCATTACAGCCAGGCTCGTGTTGGCTTTCGCTCCCAATGAACATATGCTTCCGAGTGAATGCCTAAACTCTTATTTATGGATTTAATTTAATATGCGGAAAGAATTCAAAATTAAATTTTGTGTCTGCCTCCAGAGAGTGTCAGTGTATAATAACATGGTAATTTTTACACATCTTTATGAGAAATGGGAAAATTAATTCTTTCTGACAAGTTGTAATTATTCGACTTGGAACAGTTGCAGCTGAGCAGTTTGCATGCCTGTTGTCTGTTGTTGCGCAGTGTAAGGGGAAAACGTGGGGATGGAGATATATTGTGTGTCTGAGAGTTTCTAATAGCTTCTGACATTTTAGCCCTGCATATTATCAGGGTGCTCTTTAAAGGAGTGGGGATTGTAATCTGCTGCCTGGCCAGGGACACACACGTAGCAGTGGACTCGGTCACTGGAGATGGGGTAGGAAGGATTTTGTTCTGTCTGAGGAAGGGGCTCTGTCATTAATTTGCAAATGGCTAAAGCAGAACTTGAGGTAACATTCTTTGTACTCTTTGACCTCACATTTTGCTTCCCCTTTAATGAAGACACAGGTGGAAGCAAAGTGTTTGTTTCGGCTGCACACAAGCAGAGCTCTCCTGTTTAAGTGTGTCCTTTACTTTCTTGAGAGTTGAAGGCACTTAGCACCTCTCAGCCTCCAAGGACTGACTCCCCAAGAAGTGTAGTGGTCTTGAACAGTGAGAATATTTAAAAATAAAACACACTTCTTGTTGAAACATGAGCTTTCCTGACAAATATTTTCATGAGGGTAACTTTGTTCTTAGCTAACTTAACTTCTGTTTCAGAGTTTCTGCTGAAAGGTAGGACATGTTCATGAAGCACAAGCCTGAAGCATCACTGGATGTATTAGATAAAAAGGAAATTTATTCAAGTGAATGAAGTGTGTATTCATGGCTTTGAAGGCAAACCTGGCAGTAGTGGGTGCTGCATTTTTTTTGTCCTCCTGGAATGGTCCCTTTGGGATAAACACATACTAAAGGCAATGCTTAGAAAACATTTTATCAGGCRCACATTAAAGGAAATAGAAGTGCCACAAATGAGAAAATGCTGTGCATACTTTCATTCCCAGTGATTTATCATAGCTGTGCTAGCTGGAAGGGTGCTAATGGTTTAGAAGGTGCTGCTCCTTCCTGCAGACACTGGAGAGATTTTGTTGTTGTGGGTGTTTGGCATACGAAGATACCAGGGTTTAGMAATATTCATGTATCCAAAATATAGCGTGCTGGCTCTGATTCATGTCCTGGTTGCAACGTGGTTTATTGCTGAAGGTAGGTAAGTGGTGCACCAACTTGTGAGTTCACAACTTCTGGGGGTTTTCTGGGGGTTTGAAAGCATTTACTTTGAACCAGGGTTTAACTCAACTTCCAAGGTCTCAGGAGTCCCTTTGTGTCCACTTGTGTCCCTTTGTGACCCCTTGGCCTGGTAAAACACCACAGCTCTSTGGGAGGATGCAGAGCTACTGCAGCACAGCAGAGCTCAGCTGGGACCTGGAAATTGCTGGAAGAGGCTGGGTAATGCTGCTGGTTTCATCTCAGCATTGTCCCAGYATTGTCCCAATTTCGTTGGGAACCATTCATGCCCAGAGATCCCAAACTGTTGGGGCATCACTCACTTTATTTAGACCTGCTGCATAGTGGGGTTATCCACAGACCTCAAAGTTAGCAATGGTAATGGAGCAAATGCTGCCCAGCTGGCACAGTGAGAGCATGGGGTGCATCCCTAGGGAGCTGCTGTGGTCGCCTGTGATCCTGGGAGAACTGCCTTGGCAGCACATTGTGGCCTCACCTGCCCTGGAATCATGGTGCCTTTCATCCAAATTCAACAGTGGGAACCTCGACTCTTGTTGGGACTCCCCATCTCCAGTGGGAAGAGCAAGCAGTCTGTGAGTTCATCTAATCAGCACTGGATGTTAAAACAGCCCAGGTGAATCATGCATAACATTCCATAGTCTGCTACCTTTTAGCTCCATAGGGAGTTAYGGAAATGTGGGAGTCAAATGGATCCTCTATTGAGGGACCACGGAGCACAGAAAAACTTGAATCTTCGTGGTGATGACGTCACTGCTTTTTTTCTTCATGTTTTCAAACCAGTGAAGGTTTTATTTTCCATTGCAGCGAGTCAAGCATCGCATGAAGAGAGAGTGTCTCTTCTACATGCATAATAAAGAACCTTCAGAAAAAATTCAAAGTTGGTATGAAAATTACTCCTTGGCAAGAACACATGCAACTCTGGGGGGTGTGCCTTTAGCYCTCCAGTTTTCTTTCCTTCCAGGAAGGGCTGCAGTTTATTCCTGCTCTGAAGAAACCTCTCCTAAACTCCTGTCATCTTAAGCCCTTTTATACTCTTTGCTACTTTTATGAAAATGCTGCTCAGACCTCYTTCTTTCTGAGAACATGGTCTTCTCATGCCGTTCTGAGCCACTGCATTCAGAGAGACAAAAGTACCAAGAGTTTGTCAGTTTTCTTCAAGTTCATTCTGAACCACAACAGGAGATAAATTTCGTGTTAAGGCAAAGCCTGGGCTTATTTAGCAAGACTTAAGAACAGTTTTGTAATTACAAATTGAAAACAGAAAATCGTAAAAAAAAAAAACCAACCAAAGGCAAATAAATGCTGCAGTTCTGTCTGAGCAGCTGGATATAATGATATATGTGTAGATTTCTGTTAGCTGGTTGACTTCTTACCTAACCTAGAATCACCTAGAGGGGTCCCAGGTTGGTGAGAACTCGAGTCTTGGCAATATCCTGTGACCTGTGAGTGTTCYCTTCAGTTTTCATTGCCCTTGTCTTCTATCTGCCCGTTCCCCTCTTACTCCTCTTTGGAATTAAATGTTGGTCTACAGTCTTAAGTATTTAACAGTGACTTTGCGTGGTTCACACAGACTAGCCAAGGATATCTGTCAGCTGTGAGATTGCAAAACCTCTTTGCCCACTTTTAGCTTGGAGCTGAAGAACTGCTTTCCGCCTACCTCTACCTATTCCCCTCTTAGGTCTAGAAATGCATCCAGCCCTTGTTTGCTGGGAGATCTTGAGAGCCCACGGAGCTTTTGCTGTGCCATCCCATTGACTGGCATCCATAGGTGATGTTAGTCACATCCCAGCTGTGGCACAGTGGGGGAGTGATTTTTGGGAAGAACTGATGGAATATACAGGAAGATACGTTTTATGCTGGTTTTAATTGTGCAGTGCATGTCAGTCATGTGTAGAAGGATTATGGAGAGATCTACTTTTCATTAAATGGCTTCACCTAATCAAAGCTTGTTGACTGGACATTTTAGATGTCRCCTTACTGCCACTGCTCTCCTGAGATTTGTGCTGGATTATATTTTGTTGCAATCCCTCTCCCTTCCCAAAACAACACAACACAAAACAAAAAAAACCCRAACCCGAAACATAYTTCAGCACTGAACTCCTGTTAGATGGCAACTTGACTGATGGTCTCATTTCAGTAAGACAGAATACAGCTTCTGGAGAGGTCACTGCTCATTAAATAACATACTTTTAATTTTAAATAAGGGAGCTTGCCCTTCCCATCTGAGCATGGGTGAAGAGGAACACTGAGATTTCTTCAGGCTGTTTTGCAAAGCTCATTCTAGAAAATACTCCCACATTCRTGATCTCCAACCTGGGTATAAATGATAGAGAAGTAAGCAAAGACAAATCACCAAATATGCTTAATTTTATTTATTTGTTTATTCCCAACTATCAGCAAGCCCATTTTGAAATGTGTTTTCATGCATGCTGCTCAATATACCCATTTTCTACTTATGAAAAAGAAAAAAACCCTTCTGTGTTATTTCTTAAGGAAGAGGGATTATTTTGTTTTTATTCCCGTAATTTCCCAAACTATCACTCACACAGGGTATTTGTGCTGTTCCTGATATTAACGTCTTGCTGTTCCGTGTGTTATGTCCAGAATGTTACCAAATATTTGTTGAGCTATCTGGAACTCTATATCAAAAGCTGGAGTTTTGCGAACAGTCCTAATTAYGCCATTTTTTTCTTAATTTTTAAAAATTATTTGGGGAACAGACGGTGGTTTAGGACAAGATGTGGGGTTTTCATAACTATTCCATGGTTCATGAAACATAAAAATTGCTATTTAAACATAAGTAAGTTTTATCTGTAATAATGCCTCCCTTCTGTGGGGCATTTTCTGCAAACCCAGTTTCTTCACACCACTTCTCTTTTACAGATGGCAAAATGAGACTCAGCTTAATTGCTCCAGGATTCTAAGAAAGATAGCAGCAGATTAAAGAATAAATCATGTTTCTTAAATTGCAGTCCAGTGTTTGAAAATAGCAGCATCTTTCTTTACTGTGCTAGATCAAGTCTGGTGATAAGTGAATAAAATCATCACCAATACAATAAAGGGATTTGGATCAAATATACATCCAGAAATTGGGATTTTTAATTTTTTTTTTTTTTCTTCGGAGTTGCCAGATTTATCTGAGATTCCGATATCACCATACACATGCTTGTGCCCTTCAGAGATTTTCCTGTACTGGCAACATCCAATAAAATATTGTTCATATTACAAGATCTGGCYGTCTTCTGGTGGGTTTTGCTGACTGAGCAGCAAAGTCACTGAAGAACTTGTGAAGCCAATGGCTGATCACTGCTACTGATTTCTCTGTCACTTCTGGCTGCTAAATTAATCTCTCTATTGGTTTTCCTTCTGTAAGGCAGAAATAACACCTACTTTGGTTTAATGAGTTGTACTGTGTTTGATGAGATAAAGCACTGTAAAAGTTTTATCACAGTGCATCTGCTTCCAGTTTCAACATGATTCAGGCATGCTACCAAAAAGCTTCCCTGTGCATTAGCAGACATGGGAAGGGATGGAGAAACTTCTGAGCAGGCTAAAATTCACTCTGGGTTTGGAGGAGCAGGTCTGTACACCCATCATCATGACCCCTTCCTAGGCTSTAGCTTTGTAACTTGACCCGAATTCTTATCCAGTCACAAACCCAGAGATTCAGGCCCAGTTAGGATTTGGGTGCCCCAAACGTGCCCCACTCTTCCCTGCCCATAGGCAGCATTTCCTCCAGCCTCCCAGCGCTGCCTGGATCGCGTTTCCCTTCTCCGTCTTTTGTGGTTCTGCATATCAGAACGTGATTAAAATCATTATATCCCTATCTATATCGTGCTGTCTGTTTTCCTTTTAATTAGGTTGTAAAACAATTAGTTACCACCATGTCTCTCTCTTCCCCCTCTCCTTCTCTGTTTTTTTGTGACTCCCCCAGTGCGCCCAGAGCTGTTTGTTCTCCCCGGGCGGGGAGGAGGGGGCCCTACCGTCTTGCTTTATTTACAGCAGGGTGAAGGTCAGATATAAACAGTTTTTGTTCTTGTGCTGTTGCTTTCTTTTGTGACCTATCCTGCATTGTTTGGCTTTTTTCCTCCCCCGTGCTTTGAAGTGCCGCACACCAGGTGTTCCTGTTCTGAATTACACATGAAAGGACCACATCCCTGGACTAATTAACTAGTAAACTGCACCCGCCTCCCCTGGGTTTAATTGATGCTGCTCTTAAAAGGGGAAGCCAGTTTCTTATTCCTCCTGATTTCACACCGTAGTCATCTCCTCTTTATCTCCCTAAATACGGAAGATACTCTTGAATTTCTCACTCCCAGGCCACGCGGCGCTTAATACGTCTTCTCATTTCACAATTAATAAAACAATTATGCTGTACAAAATTTTTGAAAGAAATCCTCCACATTCTTTTTTTTTTTTTTTCGTTTTTTTTTTTTCCTTTGACTCCTAATTTCTTTGTGTCTGATGGTTGCAGCCTCTCTCGGGAGCACAGCGTGCAGAACCGCACTGCTCCCCGAGAGCTGGAAGATCCAGTATCTTGCTGCTAATTATTTTACTTGATTGTTTTGACCCACCAAAAGCATTGGTGTATACCAACATCTTCCATGGCTCACAGTTTCTTTCCTGGGGCAACATTTCTTGTAATGCAATGAGGAGGAGCTTTCCTGATTTCTTTGTTCAGCCCGGTGGTCGCATCTTGCTTGTCTCTGTGGCAGAGTGGGCCTTGTTGATGGCAGAAAACCCTGCAAAGTGATCAAAACCAGTTTAAAATTAGCAAGCCTAACTCAAATACAGTTCATTTCTGTGGGCCCTCCAAAACTGCTCAATGCAGGTTTATCTTAAGTTGATGAAGAGTCATCTTTGGCTCAACCAGAGCAGAACAGTGGGGAAACAGAGAAAGTTGTCATGTGGCTGTCACTGTGCCATGTATCTGAATCGGGTTGTGTGTGTATAAATCTATATAAATATTACTTCCTGCATTCCAGCTGTGCCCTGCACCAGCTCAAGGACATTTTGGGCCCATCTGTGGGCCCTTATGTAGTCAGACACAAGGTCTTTCCACATTATGGGGCTGTGTCAGTGCTGGTGTGAGGGGATGTCCCAAACTGGTGATGCTGGTAGGTGTGGTTGAGCGGGYAGAGAACCACCATTCATAAACATTTGTACAACTGTTGATTCATGTTAGACTTTCTTGCCTTTCAATGTGCCATTTGTGTCTTGCCAGTGCTTTGAGGTTTAGAAGTGTTGGGGATGATTTCATTCCCAGATTTTCTTTAGGTAATTTCTTGGAAGTTTACTGATTTACGTTTATGGTTAGGGTATGTTTGTCTGTCTTATGTATTTGTTCACTCACTGTGAACATCCTGTATCGTCTTTTAATTGAAGTCCTTGTTAGGTCCACTGAACTCTTTCCACTGACTTCGGTGGGAGCTAGTCCCTATTCATTTAATTTGTTTTCAACTGAAAATGGAATTTCAAACTTAACAGTCTTTTGAAATAGAGGGGAAGGATTCAGGATACCAGAAAGTGAGTGGGATGCAGCAACTTTTTAATAACTTAAAAGACATTTCCCTCTCTGGGTAGATGTCGCAGTGTAGGAATTAGTGTATCACGTACCTGCCTCTTTCTTGGATACCTGGCAGATGGAAAACTGAAACACTTTGCTGTATGTGAACATTTAGTTTCAGAGGTGGGACCTGAATATTAGTCATGCCTGTATTTCTTCAAGGCAAAATATATTTTATGATGACAGTATCTATGTGGCATAGAGAAATTGGAGTTTTGCTGTTATGCCACAGAGTTTTGGATTAGGGAATTTGGTGTTGTTGGCATAAAATATAGTAAGAACATGCTGCTTTCCTTGGAAATCGTGGTGCTGTATTCAGTGATGATGTGAATTGGGACTGCAGTGGCGCTGCCATCAGGTTTTGTTGTCAACGATCCGGCAAGATTCCACACTCTTCCTTGCCACCATGCAGAAATCGTTGGGGTTTTTTTCTGACAATAGCCAGCAAAGTCATCACTTTATTCTCTCTGAGGAGGATAAATTTTGCACTTCTGTAGGGTGGAAAGTGACTTTTGTGGATCATGCCATTTTCCAGAGCACGATGGGACCTTAGGCTTTGCAGTGTCCCAGCTGACACTGGAGGACAGACCTCAGAGTAATTAAGTGTAAATTGACTGAAGCTTATATGTCAAAGACAGACTGAACTTTAATTAATATGCAGCTTAAGACAGGTATTTTTATATTCTAAAGCTGCTGCTTTAAAACACACACACACACACAAAGCAGGGAAGTCACTGAGTTTTARCAGAAGGTAAATGTAGAACTTTGGCCTTTAACAGCTTCATACTCTTTGAAATCCATGCCTTGCTGTCTTGATTTCAACAGCTTAAAATCTGGAGCCTCTTTTGCATTGTATTTGATTGTTTAGATTTAGTATTTCCTGGATTCTTAATTTTATTTTAATCAGGTTTTGCTAACATTTGCAATAAGTTCCCTTTTAGGGAAATTTTGCTTTAAAAAATACCTTCAACCTGGTTATTATTTTGTAGCAAAGATGTTTTCAGCTTAGGGCAGATACAAATGAAAACTCAAAAAAAAGACATTTTATTGCCAAAAAGCACTGGTATAATTCAAAAGCACCTCTTGCTAAATCATTTGTGAGTGTCTCATCAAAAGCATAGGATATGGTTTTGTTAGCGCAGATCGGGGCTTTGAGAATGGTTGTCATGCACCTTCTTAATCTTAGTCATTTTAACCCTTTTCCAATTTTTTCTACCTTTCCCTCCGAGCTCTGATGTTCTGTAATTTTTTGCTGCCTCCCCCTTCAAAGGCAAGTTTGCCAGTATTTTTATGATTAACTTTTATATGTCTTGAGTTTTTCAAAACACTATCAGGTTATAACATAGTGTTTAAAAGCCCATGCTCATCTTTTTTTATTAATCCTACCTTTCTTTATCAAAACTGAAAGTCCTCTTTACATTTCAGCTTTTATTTTATTTCGTCCTTCAGGAAAAAAAAGAAAGATACTAGTGTAGAATCTGAAATTTACGAAAAAACTTGCAGTGGCTCCTGTTGTTCTTGCAACCTAGGAACTAGGTGGGTTACCCCACTTAGTTTCAAAGAAAGAACAGTCACTGCAAACTTATTTTTCTATCTGCTTTACTTTTCCTTACCTCTCAATTATAATATCTAAAAGATGTGATGTGATGGCACTATGAACTTAAAGGAGAAAGTTATATGGATTTTGCTGCTGTTGTTTAAACAAGATGCCGGCAATTTTTCTGCTTATAAAACATTTTATTTTAAAATCATCCCTTGTTACAAGTTTAGATGTTGGGCTTAGCGTTTGGCATTGCCATTTGTGTGATGGCTGGAGAACAGAAAAAGGCTGGTGTAACTTAATGTGTAGAAAAGCAAGGTATAGTTACTGTTGTGTTGCTAGATTTAAATGAATAAAAGTTGATGTCTTTTATATAATTGTATTTTGGCACTTTACTCTTTGCAGCTGGCCCCTCTCCCTGAATGTCTCCTACCTTTTTCTCATCTTTGCTCTCTCCCAGAGCTTGCCCTCTCAATCTCCGAACTGTGGGATATGAGAAGAATGTACTGAGCTCTCACTTGCACTCAGATGAAAGACCTGATTTGTTAATTTGAGCTCTTTTTAAAAACAAGACCTAAATTAAGTATTATCTTAATCAGCAATAAAATACATTCTTTCAATTACTTGTTTCACTGACTTATTAAGAGAACTCTAAATAGTTTCAGCGAGTATTGTTGTAATTGTTTCCTCCTTTGATTTTCATTTCCTCAGTTGTCATCATCTCCTGGCAGCGGCAGCAGCTGTAAAGCAGATCTTTCAACAGCCTTGTTAATTGTGTAGGAATTAATCTGATTTCAAAACCCTTATTGATACAGAGATTCGTGTGCCTTCATGTGCCCATGCCTATGCCTGCTCACCTCTTTCACAATTCACTACCTTGTAAAATTCACCCSGGGTGTTGTTCAGATGCCAGCCCAGTGTGCAGGCTGGGTCATTATCTCCGCTTGTTCCTGTGGGGTCAGATTTCATCACGGTGTTCCTATCAAGTGCACTGCATTTCTCCATGGAAATACAGAAGCTTGTGTGAAATACACTTATATGTCTGTAAGAAACATTGTTTTTCAGCCAATCTATCTTTCTTTTCCATTCTGTGCGTGCAAGAGGAGATGGTGTAAGTTATATATGTGCAACTTCATCCAAGTGTGTTGCTGTTGTCTTGTCTGGTTACCTACTGCCATAAATCCGGAGATATCCTCGGAAGGAGCTGGGGGTCCTGCACCCACATCCCGTGAAATACTGCCCAGCAAGGGGCCAAGTGGTATTACCAAAATAGTCCTGAGGTTTTATTCTTGAGAGGCTTTCAGATGAGCTGAAATTACATAATATCCAATGTTCATGTCGTGCTGGCAGCCATCCGTGTTTTCCTGAGAGGAAAGATAAGGCTCCTTTGTGGAATAAAAAAATTGTAAAAATAAAKGGACATATTAAACATTCCTTTTAAATACGGGAAAAAATATTATTATAGCTTTCCAGAACTCCACAAAGTTTTTCTGTAGTTATTGGCATACTCCACTAAGCGAATGAGAGGGTTATTGTTAAATAATCTGAGTATTAATGTAAGATGTATACAATTGAACAGTAGATTGTTTTTGTGATCCTATTTGTGGTCTTTACAGCTTTTGTAGTACCAGAAATTAATTTTAGCATGGTATCTTAATTTCTAGACTGTCATCTGCATACCTTAATTGTTCTGCCTTCAATAAAATGTTAGTTCTTTCTTCCTGTCGTCTAGAGCAGCGCCCTGGTAAATAGCAGCATCCTCTTGTCATGTTTGTGATATGGTAACTTACACATCATTGTGGAAAATGCTGCAAAGTCCTCTGCATTTCTTTAGGATGAGCAGTGACAGAAAAGGATAAGATTTTTTCATTTTAAAGATGGTAAAACAACAGGTTCTCTATGCCAATACAAGTGGCGGAGGCAGGCGCAGCTTTTTCAACTTCAGAGAGATTTGGGTCAAGTTTTTAAAAGAAATTCAAATTGAAGCTGTCCTTCCTACACATGTATCTGTCAGTAAAATGTGCAGCAGTTCTGTTGTGGGGAGGAACTTGAGGTGTGGAGCCCCTGCACTTGCTGGATGATGACTGGAGTGAGATTAGTGTCCTTGCTCTTTAAAGCCATTATTCAGTGGCTGTTAGATGAATGGGAGATGAAGGCTGAGTGTTTTCTTCTTCTCTTGCTGTCATGTAAAGTCAGGCATCTGGGGAAGAAACTTCACATGCAGTTCAGGCTTGTGAATACTTAAAAAAAAAGTTTTAACAATGATTTTGTTTGTAGAGTTGCTCTTTATCTCATTATTTGCAATGCAAACAGCAACATAAGAAAAAAAATTTCAAAAACATCCAGTGAAAATGCTGTTTGGGATTCATAAATAAATTCTTCACGAAAATCTCAGGCTCAAATCCCATCAGAATAGACTTAGCCTTTCAGCCCTAAGAGACAGATAAATTGAGTACCATGCTGCTTAAAACTAGCATTTCTTCTGGATGGGAGTTATGAAATCAGCATCCCACCTTTCATGCATTGGCACAAGGCTGCTTGATATTTTATTTTAACAATGATGATTTTTATTTGGGAGACTAACAGTTCTTTACACTAGCTGAGAGTTGTATTTCAGTGCTCGTATATGTGCAATGTATATTTGCAAAAGACTTTGCATTTGTTCAGATGAGAGGATAGACCATAGTATTAAATTATAGAGATAAAAGATGAGACCAATTGAAAATTCATTCCTGTTGTGAAATGCAGTCTTTTGCCAATGACTGCTTGTTTAAGCTCTGCACATATAACTTGAACCAAAGCACAGAACTGGAGAACAGCCCTGTGCTGAGGCACCTCTTCAGTCACTGTGCTGAAGTAGCATTTTCCTGCAAGCCTGGAATTTGTTATCTCGGCACTGGTGGCAGTGTAGGGGTGGCTGCAGTCTGATGCATRTGGAGGAGACTTCCTTATAGAAAAATATCCTTAAATGTATAAAGGACTGTCCTGGGCTATTAAACTAGAAGCCATGGGTGAGACCACCTATGCACACACCAAGGCTTAAGACTTCTTTCCAAGAGTAGAGAGCTTGGGCTACACAAGTGTTTTCTGCGATGTGTTTGGGGTTGATGACAATACTCCAAGGCAGTCTTGCTGAGGATGAGACTCCTCTTTGCCTCAGCTTCCAGGGACTTACTTTGAATTCTGCCCTGTGGACAGAAAATATTCTTGGTCTCACGTTAATGGTGCTGTAAGGTGACAGAAATGAGGAGACCTTCTGAGGTGATACCGAAATGCCAGTTGTCACTTTCATCCCAAGTGTCACATCTCTCATTAATCCAATAACTTCCCTTTCAGGTGCTTGAACTAAGTTAATAATTTAAACTTGTTTTATCCTGAATAGATGCAGATGTGTACATGAAGGCAACAGTTTTTCCTGTCTATCTTAGATGACAATTTTTTTGGATGGTCTGTCTCCATTCATTGAAGGGGTAATTGATTGAAACTTGTCACTAACTTGCAGACTGTCAGTTAGATAGGACCAGGAAAGTCCTTCAGATTCTTCATCTTGAGCCTTCATACCTGTAGTTTTACTACCTTCTAGCTGCCACTTGTGTATCATAAGGCAAGGAGTCTAAAACAGGCTTTAAAACAGTTTTGTTTTTCAGATAGAAAAATGTGTGTCTTATTTTGGCCGCTTTTTCATTAAATCTATATCAAAACCAGAGTTGGACAGCTACATCCAGCAGGTCCGCTCAGACAACACCCCTGTGCAAAGACAAGGTGCTATTTTGTGACTTAACCCATATTCTGTAGGGTTTGGGAAAGAGGGGGAGCCAAAATCCTCARATGCTTTGAAGCTCCATCGGCACATGAGGAGTTTGGAACTCCTTTCGTAGGGTTGATTTATCCACAGTGGCCTATGCTAATACATTGCTTCTTGCTTGCAAATGCCTGCTTAGTGTCTCTGCGGAACACTTGGAAAATTTGAAATATCTTTGAAGGGATCATGAGGGCTGCCAGATGATATCAGATGAGTCAGAGGTCTGTTACTTAAAAGGAATCCTGCAGGACTCTTGTTTCGCTGGTTTCCATTCTCCTCTGGTCTCCACTGGAGACTAATGGACTAATTGGGCTAAAATATTACTCAAATGAAGCTGCTGCCCTTTCCTAAACTAAAAGGGGTTACTGAGCCACTGTTGTAATTTAGTTATTCAACACAGAAGAAATGAAGAATAAATTAGTTATAAATATGCGTGGGATGGCTTTTTAATATACAGTCTGCTCAGTGTTATTTTGCAGTAGGTGCTCTGTTGAAAACAGAGAAACTTTGTGAAATAGAGCTGGTGCAAAGTACTGAGCTGGGATCTGCATGACAAAACCTGCAGGGTTTTAAGCTTTTCCCACCATTACCTCTGTCCTGCCTACAGCATGCTTGGCTTGTGCAAAAGGCAGGAGTAATTTTCAGCTTGAATTTTATGTCTRGGCTTAGATTTTGAGCACCTAGATTTAGTTTTGTCTGTATTGGGGAGGGTCTTGTCTGTTTATTTAAATGCGTGTGGGATGCACCAGATGAGACTCTACAGGGTGATTCTGTGAACACAAATCTCCTTGTACTGCTGACAGAAAATACTCTGGATGTTGTCTGCCAGAGCTCTGCTGGGAAAATGAGGGGTAGGGGAATGTGTCACGGGAGCTGACTTAACTTCCAGTGTCAGTAGGAAAGGAGAGAATAAATCAACAAAATGCGGAGTATCAAATTGCCAGGACCAGACAGTTTTCATCCATGAGTTCTAAAGGAATTCATATGGGAAATAGACACCCTAACAGACCATTTGGAGGAAACAACAGGGAAGAATAGGGTTAGTAAACACAAAGATAAATATGTTATATTGCAGAAGAGCTAATGTGGTTTCTGTTAACAGAAGTTGTGTTTCACAGATTACTGCAGTTCTGCAGAGGAGTCAGGGAGAGATCCCGGTGTTATCTACTTTGATTTGAAAAGGCATTCAACAGGTCCCTCACCAAGGGCTCCTGGAAAAACTTAGCTGTCATGAGATAAGGAGTAAGAGTCTCTATGGATAAATAATTGGCTAAAGGGTAGGAAACAAAGGGCAGGAATAAATAGACAATTTTGACAGTGTAAGGAACCAGTGGTGTAGTCTCATAGGATGTGTGAGCTGCAAGGGTATCTGTTGCTGAACATACCGTAAATGATCTGAGAAAGGAAAATTGAAAAAAGGGTTGCAGCTTCTAACAGGTTATTCGAGGAGTTGAAACCAAAACAGATTGCAGAGAAGGATCTCGCTGAAACCAAGACAGATTGCAGAGAAGGATCTCGCATTAGTGAGTGACTGCTTGGTAAAATTAATGGCAGGTAAAAATCTGTGTGTATAAATTGTGAAGTAATGCATATGGGGGAAAAATAATTCTAATTTTGCATACAGAGTGGTGAACTGTAAACTAGCTTACCACTCAAGAGTGTCAGCTCAATGTGTAGTACCAATGAATAAAACAAGTAGCATGCTAAGAGTTGTTAGGAAAGGAACAGAGAACAGCATTATGCCACTCTATTTACATTATTATTATGTCCATTAGTGTTGTATCCATGATTCAACCACGTATGGAAGGCTGTGTTCCCTTCTGGTTGTTCTCTCCCCTGCCCCTAGCTCCAAAGTAGAAAAGAGGTAAAAAAAAAAAAAAAAAAAAAAAATCCCTTAGCATCCTGTAGCACTGCATAAGGCAGAAGACAGAGCTCCTGGTCTGGTGCAGACCTTCTTGTGTTACAATTTCCTGTGTCAGTGGTTTAGGGTGCAGCTCTGTATTCAAAGTCTCTGCTAAGTCCTTGCCAATGGATTGAAATTACCAGACTGCTGATCTWAGTGTTATTAATGGACCTAATGTGTAGTCAGAAAAGCACCAAGAGTTTATAGCTAGTGCAACCCTTTAAAAAAAGGTTAGATTGTATTATGATGCACCTTTATTTGTTTGGAAGATTGGAGATTTCAAGCATCATGTGACACATGCAGGCTAAAAGTTAAATGTTYTGGTGGGCCAATGTGTTATGATAGCCACAGCCAAGAAATGTGAACTAATCAAGGATTAGATCCAAGAGTTTGTAGAGAACTAGAGAGAAATGACCAGAAGAATCTAAGTGAGATCTAAGCTGAACGATGCCAGGTACGAGTTAAAATAGCTCATTAAAAACATCTATGTTAATAGGACATTTCAGTGCCTAACTGAAAATGTCTTTTATATTTTACATAGTCATTAACTCAATTGTTCATGATTCTGCTCCTGGTGTAATAGGGGCTTTTAACAGATTCTTTTTTGAAGGGAATATCATTTTTGCTTTGTTCACACAGTAATATAGGATAATATACATTCCCACAATCTTGTTAATGTATTGTCATATTTGAAAGGCAAGATGTTGAAACTGTGTATGAAAATATCAGAATGGAAGGATCTTTGCTATGTTGGCATACAATGAAACTTATTTTCTATGCCTTGGGTCCCTAGACTCTAAATGGAGAGGGCTCCAGAGACTCTTGGATACAGACATGCAGCACAGTTGATTCTTGAGGCGGGTCTCAAGCTGARAGAAGAAATTATGTTCAGAAATAGTTTTCAAGGAGTAAAATATCCAGATTATTTTAATTCTAAGTAAAATATGTGATGGAGTCTCAACTACAGGACTGTAACTTAATTTGCAAAATGTATTAGAGATTTTTTACTCTAATTGCATTGATATTCGGTTATTTTGGTCTGGTATCATTTGTGTGTTGTTATTTTAGAGCTGCAGTTTGAAGAAGAGGCAAGCAATCACACAAATAATTAGTGAAACCAGAAGGAGCAAAAACAACAAAAAAAAMCCCCTCAAAGACCAAAATCTCTGTGGGCAAAACTCTTGTCAGTGCTGATAACGCAAGAAATACTTGAAGAGAAAGTAGAAAAAGCTGGGAGTGCAGCTGTCTGTAATTAATTGAAGGAATATTATAATRACTATTATTAGGACAACCCAAACAATAGTTTTGGCAAATATTTTTGTAGCAACTTAAATCCTCAATGAAGATGATAAGGCACAGCACGAGTGTGCTAGTGATGATCAAAGGCAGCAGCGAGCAGAGGGTGATGGGCACACACCCACAGCAGAAACCTGGTGAAAACCCTCATCCTCCTCTCTCCTGACGTGACATTCCTGGTCTTTCATCCCAGGAGGGCTCCCCGAGCCGAAGCGGTGCAGGGTGCGTGGTGTGCGCCCATCCCGACACTCTCAGCGTTTTGCCCCGGCTGGGAAGCGCTCCCAGGTGTGGCAGCAGCTGCCAAGGGCCCTCCCTCGCCCTTGGCTGGATCCGTACCTGCTCTGGTCCCCCATGATCACGGTCCCAGGAGCGGGCAGCCAGTTCCAGCTGCGTGGCATTTCGGTGTTACCATAGCGATGAGTAGTGGACACTGCCACCTTTCTCTCTTTAATTAAAGAACAGATGCAGGGAAAGCTGATCTCTTGGTGACCCTCTTTAAGCTGACATCAACACGCTAATTGTTTTCAATTCTTTCCTCCCCTCAGCAGTCGCAGCTCTGTCCTTCATTCCTATCAAGGTCTCGCCTCTGGTTAGGTTAAAGAAGCAGTAACTCTTTCCAGGGTCTCCCTTTGGGGACTGTTTTAAGTGGTGGCTGCTTCAGAGCAACTAAAATCTCTCCTCTCCTCTCCATTAGCAAGGCGGGTACAGAGGAATGAATGCTCCTGCYGGAGATGGGAAACTTCTGGCTTTCCTCTGCTAAAAACAATCCTAGCAGCAGTGCCAAGCAGGGATTTGCTCAGAGTATCCTGAAGAGTGGRTGATTTTGAAATGTAGGCATGCATCCTTCCAACCTCACCTTGCACCGTGTCAGTACAACCCAGTCCTGGCTAAACAAACGAGGCAGTTGTGCCTGGGATGCATTTGACTCGGGAAGAAGTCTYCTGCCTTCTAATCCCACTTCAGCCCTTGACTCTCAAAGCAGCCTCAGCTCTCTGCCTTAGTTTCCTCTGTCATGAAATAGCACTAGAATTGCTGTTTGCCCGTTACAGAAAATAATTGTGCTTTCTCCAGGTGTTTTAATGCATCAGATATTTTATAAAGAACTGCTGCTGGAGCAGTCAGTCTTCATCAGCAATTGCTCTACACCGGTGTCAGAGATTGTTATGGCTTTTCTATAGGGATTGAAATTGCACATGGTATTCATGTTAATGATAGGCAAAAAAAATACATTATTTAATGGCTTCTGCTGTATTATTTGCCCTTTTTGTTTAGCTTCAGGCTGGAGTCAATAGGCAATTTAGCTCGAGAAAAACAGTCACCAAACAAGAAAAGGGATATTATTCATCCTATGCAGATGTAAGCAGAACAAAAATAGTGTCGATACCAAATTGAGACTTGCAGAAAGCGTTTGCATCACGTAAGTTAACTGGTGATTGCCACTGGATGTCCTCATTGCTGAAGTGTAGAGTTCAGCTACAAGATCCTAAAGATCATCAGTGACGAGAACCCTTAAAATGCAGGAGGCTATTCAAGCTGTTTATACAGGGAGATGGAAGGGCTGATATTCTTTGTTGTTGTTATTGTCTCCTTTATCTCTGGGCTTGCTTGAGTTGGAGCAAGATCTCGTTTTCATGACAACTTTACAAGGCAGGAGGTAATTTATACATATGAAATACATCATTCTAACACATCCGCAACACTCAAAAAAAATAATTACTTTAACTGTAGAGCCAAGCTATCTGATGAAGCAAGATTTACGTTTGGGCTCATGAATTGCTGTGTATGTAGTGCACATGGCTTCTTTCTGTAGCATTTTGTCTTTTGGAATGTAAAACAGAAACACAGAATTTCTCAGTTGGTCCATGAAGTTCAGATCACATTGTCACTCATGTAAATACTCTTTCCCTGGCAGTTCTTGGTGTTTGTTGTCTAAGAGGAGGACAAAACCATGTAAAATGCTGCTAAATATTTTATTGTCCCTGGAAGGAAGGATAAAAATTTTCTTTCTGCTATCATCAATTTCATCTGAAAATTGAGGCTGAAGAATAAAAGATCAACTGACCCTACCACAATTCACCTACCCACTGTTCTGTTACCTACAAATGGATGTGGTTTGGTTTAAACTACACCAGTAGTGTGGCCTCAATAATTGTTTAAAACAGGTGCTTCTGTGCATTTGTTTTGGATTTCCTTCATATGAAACAGGCAGAAATTACATAGCAGTGCTGAGCTGCACAGTACCAGCCCTGGTGAGCTTCCCTGGAGTTTGGGGAGTTTTAGGACGTAGGACTGTATTTTGCCGCATCGTGAGGATAAAATGAAGGTGTGAAGTTCACATCTGAATGTCAACAACCCACAAGTAATCTTTTAATGCATTATGCTCCCACTTTAATTTGTCTGTAGGCATTTGAATTTTTCTCTATCAAGTCAGGGAGAACTGACAGGCACAGCCAAAAAATGCGTGTTGGCCTTCTATTCAAGTGAGACAGTGTGGGGTTTCCTTTCCCAGCAGAATTTGGAGTCTCATTTATTTGACTGTAGCTTAAAAATGGCAGACTATTCATTTAAGCCCAAATGCTAATAATAACACTGATGTAGAAAGACCTTTAATAATTTTAAACAATGGTGATTTGTGACTTCATTTATGCCAAGAACACGACTGCAGAGGGAAGTGCTGCATGCTGTAATAAAYTGCAGAATGGGAGATCCAGCTTAAGCTAGGATTAAGTGCTCGGTAGGTCAGTACCTTCTGTCTTAATTTGAGCTCATCCACAGTAGGCCTTTTCTGCAGGAAACGCAGCTGAAAGGGCAAGGCTTCTCGCACCTCTTCTAGGGAGAGCATCTGCATGCTTCTGAGCTTTTATTGGAAGTTATTTGATGCTAGATATTTGCAGTGATTTTAACAGTATTTTGGAATGACAGTGATTTTAACAATATTTTGGAATGAAAGTGATTTGAGCAGATTAGTAATTGGACCACCCATTTCCTCAGCATCAGGAGGCCAATTTCCCTTAGAGAATTGTCAACTGCAAAGCCACAATGCTTGAAAATTTCTCTGAAGTTGCATGTTTGGTTGTATTTATTTCCTTTGCCTCTAAATACTGGTTTGATACTTCCTTTGTTGTTGACAAGCTGTTGACAACACACCAAGGAAATAGGGCTCCAGCTTATACGAGGGCCCCAGGTTTTCTTGCATTTTTTTTGAAGGTCATTCCCATTAAGCGTTTGATTTTTGTCATGTGCAAAGGTCCTGAAGCCAGATTCTTTCATATAATACACTCCCATATTCGAAGACCACAAAGAATATGTCTGGCACCCTAGCAAAGCTGCAAAGGGTCTTACAGCAGATTTCAGGAGGTTGTTTGCCACTCTGCAGTTAATACAGGAGTGGCTGCATATCTAAGCCAAAAGTTCTTGTGAACACAACACACATTTTAAACATTTGAAGTTGAATTTGGTTTTATATAACTCCTGCCCTGTATAATACGGATTTCTAATGAAAGCACATAGATCTTAAAGGGAGCCTGCAAAGCTGAGCAGGAGGAACATACTGCCCCTGTCTGTCATAGAGCATTATCCTGTCCCTCATCAGTATGGAAGCAGTTCCATGCAGGCCCTCTGCCAAGAATAGGCATAGGTTGGCACCATGGCAGGACACAGTTTGGAATAACTGCTGGAGTTTGTCTGCATAAGGCTGATTTGCTGTGGGATGGATAGAGGGATTTGCTGTCATCCATAGCTACTGGAAATGGGAATCCCAGTTAGGAAGCAGGCACTACACAAGTATGTGATGAAAAGAGAGAAACTCGTAAAGCTGCAAGGGTCCCTTTGTGCAATGCCTGTGAGTCGCCAAATGGGACAATAGCAACACTGCTAATTCATTTAATTAATATGTAATTTACTTGGAGTAGTGTTCATTCTAGTCTGTCTTTCTTCAGAAAGATGTTTTCTGCTGTGGTGAAGCTGTGATTCATTTCCATTTCACTACTTTCATTTTCATGGTCTCTTTGTTAATTGTCAAGGCCTGTTTGATGATTACAGTGGCTAGTAAATGCATTGCTAAATTATGGTCATAAACAACAATGGAAAAAAAGACCTATTCATTTAGGGTTTTTTTTCTTTCTTTCTTTTCCTTTTTTTTTTTTTTTTTTGGTTCCAAGCAATAGACTGTGTTCTGGTCACTAGCACAAACAAACAATGTAGTATTTCTCCTACCCTGCTGCTTTGCAGCTTTGTTGTTTTCTCTTCCATATGCTTTTTCATGGGGTCACATGTATTTGCTGTATGACAACTTAGAATGGGAAAGAGGACGCAGAGCAGGAGTTGGAGTACATTGGATCTCTGAGGATGCAAGGGGCATCCGGGTATCTCAGTGCCCCTGAGAGGAAACTGCAAGTCCCTGAAGCATCGCATCGCTCCTGGGTGGTGCTCCTCAGAGGAGGTTCCCCAGAGGAGGGTTTCCAGCTAGGCCTGAAAGACATCAACTAGCAAATTAGATGATTTTGAACTGCAGCAGAAAGAAATGGTGTCATTCTCTGGGCTAGAAGTTAGGCACACAAATTTGGAGGAAGTGTAAACACTACCCGTGTTGGGTTTGTGCTCTGTGTGTGTGTGTGGTTGTATTAAGTTAAGCTGTGCAGAAGGAAATAGGACTTGAGACTTTTGCCACGTTGGTGTCAAGCTAGGCATTACCACAGGCACTTCAGCAAAAACTCTCCACAGAGGATGGTATTTGTATGCAAGCCTTTACATTTTTCCCTGGTTTTGCTTTTGATGTTTTGTTCTTGCTCCACAACAGCAACTATGARAATAACTCCCTTCAGTCTGTCTCTAATTTCAGCCCTCTTCCTTTTTCTGCAGAACTGTGGCATTTTCAGCTTAAAACCATCTCCACTTTCGAATACATGAAAACTTCTTGCACAGGCAAAGATGAAAGATTATTTTTGGCATGCAGTCAAAAGATGGCTTGGTCCTGTCTAGCCCATGAGACTTGTTTGATCAGTTCAACTGTGACGTAGTGGCTTTCCCAATCCCATAGCTTTTCCTCTTATAGACAGAGTCTGAATTGGCTTCAGTGTAATGGAATATCTATTTTGCCTGTTTTAGAAATGTTGTAGTTTGAGAATATATGTGCTGGTAGCAGCGGTTCCGTCATTTATTCTTTAAAGCAGCACAATATTGGATAAATTTTAGATGTTCCAGTTAAGGAGTTGTGTTTGTAAATGAAATCTTTTGTGCTGTCTATTAAATGCAGTTCTGATTGACTCAGCTGAAGTGAGTAGTGCCCAACGTGTGTTATCCAGACATTTGTCAGATATTTTAGTTCATTTCATTTCATACAACTTGAACTATGAAGGCAACCTTGTCATTGCAATTTTCACACCCTTTCTTTTTCTTTGTTCTATATGTCAGTGAAATCTTATCTCTGCAGTCTTCTGTCATAGGTTAATAGTCTGGAACAAACTTCATTTAAGACTCCTACATAGGGAAAACGGGGAGAGATTATAGAGAAGAAAGTTGGTGGCCACAACCACTGTTAGAGAGATGGTATCTCACAGACTCTGATAGATTTGAAATACCAACCACGAGTGTGGGAGAGGAGGGGAAGAGCCAACCTCAAAAGATTGACTCACTCGGTTCAGGTGCCTGGCTGAACCCCTGGGACCTCCTTTCACGTCACAAAGTTCAAGTTCTCTATTGGCTTGCATGGATTTGCTTTTAAGGATGGGACAAAACCACAAAGGTCAGGCCTGGGTTTACGTTTGTTCAGTGTTGTTGTTATTGTACATAGAAATCTACAGAAGTATGCAGAGACTGCTGGAAAATCTATGAGATAAAGTTTTCTTATTTCACAGTCTTACAAAAAGACCTGCCCTTGTTTTTCTTCAGTACATCCTTTATTGACAGGTACAGTCGCCTCTTTTAAACCAGTGACTGTCTTGTTTACATGTTCCTCTATTTCTCTCATTTCCAACTGCAGTTTCTGTTTAAAATGTCTCAGAACAGCTTTTTAAAAGCAATTATTTTTGCAAAGAAACGTGAACTGCAGGGAGACAAAAATGTTGAAACAAAAAGTGAAGGTCTGGGGGAAACCCCAGCTGACCTAAAATCCCTGCTTTTTGCCTGAGAGAAGCAGAGAACCCCTGAGTAACATTTTCCTCAGGCCCCTTCCAATACCTGTTTGACTGCCCTCTCTGTGGACTTCTAATATCCCTTTTGATCCTGTGTTCAGTCCTGGAAAGAATAAACTTTGCTAGCCTAGATTCAGGCAGTGAGGGGCATTCTCCAATTAATGATTTTTCTGCTGTTTCCTCCAGGACGTTGTTATTGTTTTGAGCAAATAATCTTTACTCTTGCTTCATTTCCTGTTTGTTCCCCATCCATTCCCTTTGGTTTAATTGTTTGTAGTTAGCCAGCATAATAATAATGACACTGTGATTGACATCAGGTTCAGAAAATGCAACATGGTTTGGGGGTTTTTTTGGTCAGATGCATCATAGATCCCAGACTCACAACACTGGAATCCCTGGAGAACTTCATTCAGATCCTGGTAGAAGAGCCTTACATTTTGCCTGCTTTGAAAAAATTCAACACAAGTGGTTCTCGAGGCTTTCCTTGGATAGAACCTTATAAAACAGAGACTCCCAGCTGCTCACTTGGGCAGACGTTTGCAGGTGCAGTTTGATAAGGAAGTCAGTAGTGCTGTGTGGGTGACAGTATTGGCTTCCTGAAATGAGGGGCAGTATTGTTTCTCAAGAAGAGCTTGGGAACCTCTGGTAGATACAAACCCCAGATTTTTGAGCTGATGCTTGTAGCTGTTCTCTAATCTGGACCACAGCAGTCCTTGGCTGGGAGGTCCAGCTGTGGTGTGAGAGAGAACTGCAACAACAGGTAGGATGTCTGCACCCTGAGTGCCCAAACCCTGTGGAAAGCAAAACTCCAGGACTTTATACCAGCAGGTCCCCTGAGTCAGACCTGGGAAAAAAGTATAAATCTGCTTTTCCATGGGATGTTTCTTACCTCTTCTTTTCAAGGATTGCCACGGTCTGCATAAAACACAGAGTCACCAGTGAAAGGGATGCTGGGAGACTTGCTCTCCCTTGCCTGCTCCTGCCTGCTTAGCCTCTCCTCCTTTCTCTCCGAATATTTCTAACCCATCTCCCGTTTGAAGAGCCAGAACTGCCTTGTGCTGCAGGCCAATGTGGTATCAAACACCAGCGTCTTGCCACCACAACACATCTCACACTTTGTGTGAGTGCCTGCAGAGGAGTGGGGAAAGACTCCACAGCGCTGCTGAGACTATTTTTCTTCTGACTACTTTGTTTTTATGTTGTACATAGTTTTTCCTCCACTCCTCTTTGCTCCATATACACCCCCTCCACCCCTCTCCACACTTTATATCTCTTATTTCATTTATTTTAAAGAAGGTTCAGTAGTTTGTAGCAAATGTAAAAAAAAAAAGGTTTTTGCTGGGCAGGCCATGGTTAGTCAGAAATCACTCTTGGTTAACCAAGAACCTGAGGCCTTTGGGAACTCTCCAATAGCAGCAGTAGCTCAGGTTTGCAATTTGAGCACTTCTCCAGTGTTGGGTGAGTTTGCATCTTCAACATAGGAACACATAACACAAAACCCTAAGAACACCTCTGAAAAACAGACCTTTTTCTTTAAAACCAGGTCGGTATGAATTTTGCRGGAGTAGAATGATGAGGTGAAAGGGTGTGTTTCTCGGGGAGGGAGATTATGTTTTGATAAAAGTAAGCTCTTACCAGAACTATTTCTTTCCTTCTTTTCTTTCTTACAAGCAGAAAAAAATGTCAGTCCAGAAGGGTGGGTGATGTACCAGAAGCATTATTATTTGTATTCTTAGAGGAACTTGTTTGTTTTCACTTATTTTATATTACCTGATCTCAGCAATTACCATCCAGTGGTATTTCATGAACATAACTAAGATTTATTGGGTGCTAGAGAAGAAAAATATTTTTGAAGTTGTCAAACACTTCCTGTTGTAAGACTGTAAAGTGTTGAATATCTGCCTTAGGCAGATTTATTGATTTATTTAAACTCACTGTTCCCTAGACATCTGCTTTGGTCACTCATAATAGAGAAGATGCTGGGCAAGGTAGACCTTTGGTCTGACCTCACACTCTCATTCTTGTTTGTTTGCTGTTCTTATATTGAATGATACGAGTGTAAAATATTTGGTTCACCCATTAAAAAAAAAAACAAACAAAAAACCAACAAAAAAAACTAGCAGGCTTTTATCTAAATAGTTATAATATTCCACAGCAATGAGGCAAAGACAGAATTTCCCAAGTGACTGACTCTGTGCCTTTGTCACGACTTTTGAGTGTGTGCCCATAAATGTTTACTTCAAGTGCTTTTGAGATAAGCTGAGGTAGAGGTGTGTGAGTAAAGGGAAAGGTTTGGTCTTGAACAGTGAAGACTGTGAGTTAATGCTGGTAGACAAGAGGAGTGGGACTGAACTGAAAGAGGAGTGGAGAAAAGATAAAGTAGGGAGGATTTAGGGGAAAGGGCAGAACAAGTACCTTTTATCAGGGACATGAGATGGATCCCTTTTGCTGGCATCAAATGTCTCCGAAACTTTCGTGGAAGCTTCACGGTGTAACAGCTACACAGATACAAGTTTATTTTTGCCCTTGGTTACTGTCATTAGCAGAAGAGCAAGGTGCTGGAGGTTCTGAGCCAGATGACAAAGATGTTGACAGTGTGGTAAGTAGGGTGAAACTGCTTTTTTCTCTGCCTTTTTGAAAAATATAGGAAATTACATGCACAAAAGCTCTGTTAAAAAAGCATTACTTGCAAAGGCAAGCACTCCAATTACATTGCTGTGTCATTTCATTGCAGGATTCCTGTATCTGTACGTAGAATACAGTCTGCAGTTATATGATCATGTACAGTTTTTCTTCTATGTGGGACCTCATTGACCACACAGAATGAAGATGGTCAACAAATGAGCAGCTGTTCAATCTTGCACTATTCCCAATGGTACGGTGTGTAGCACTATCCATACAATTCCATGACACATCATTCCTGCTCTGAAGACAGAATTGCTTATTTTGTTGTAGTCTTTTGCATGGCACTATTGAAGAGAACATGTGGGTACATCACAAACTTTTACTCCATCTTCACAACAGGTGCGTTGGGAACCTGAGGAAGGAGGGTATCTCAATTTTGCATGTGGGAAACTAAGCAGCAGAAATTCTGCTACTGTGTTGAATCCAAGACACTCGAAGAAACCAAAATTATCTGGGTTTATGTATTCCTTTTCAATAGAAAATATTATCACTAGCACTTCTTAGGTTCAGAGTAATGCATCAAATGATTCAGCTTGCACCTGTGAGTGATAACACAGAATGGCAAAGCAGTTTTAAGTCCAACACACAGAAAATGAGGAAGACACAGTTAGGGATACCTGGGGAAGTTCACTTGCCCAGGGGACCTCACATCCCTGTGGCAGGGAGGGGATCCAACCCGCCCAAGCAGGATCCACCTACCTGTCTGCTGAGGGAAGTTTCTGTTTCCTCCCTTTCATCCCTCTCCTCATTCACAACACACCTTCACAACCTGCAAAAACTGAACCAAAGCCACATTCTCAGCGACAACCCCGGCCTCACTCATTACACAAGAAGATTTGATCTGTGCAGTGGTACAGAGATCTTGTGGAAAAATAGTCTGTGATCGTGCAATTGTTGTATTGCAATTCATTTGTGTGATGGGGCTAAACAAAGRTTCTACAGGCAGTTGTTATTCTTTGTGTTCTAGCTTTTGAGCACCAGGTTTTGAAGGCTCTGGAGCATTTTATGGGTGTATCATGCTGTCTTTTCAGCCTAGACATGGTGGTTACCACAAACCCTTCTGCTCCCTTTCATCTTCCCTTCACTGGCCTCCCCACTAATATCAGGTGATCTTTTTATTATTTTTTAGTTTTTCTACTTTTTACAGCTCTAGTAGAGATATTTCACTGTCCTGTAATTTATTCTCTCTCTAAATGTCAATTTTCTTGCTGCTGCTGATTTGCTTTCAGATATAATGCCTAAAGCAGGCTGTCAGCCATTCTGAAAGGATATGATTCTTCTCTCTCAATATCACACAAGCCAAGTCTGGCTGGAAGGACAGGGGAAAACTAAATTGTTCTCATAAAAAAGAAAACATAGTGCTAATATATCTTTATACTTATGTTCAGGTATCCCCTTAAGGGGACTCATGATCTTGTGTGTTTTCTCTACAGGGGATCACATTAATTTATATTTATAAGGTCTACTGTAATAGATGCTTTCGAGAAACATAAAAGTGAGTCCAAAAGTTCTTTGGATGCTATCAAACCAGAAATAAGTGCTACATTGTATTATCCAGCAGCAAAACAGGACCTCAGGATTCAAAAAATGAATTATAAAGTTGTGTGTATGAACTAGAGGCTGATCCTGCCACCCTTGTGGGGAACTCTGATGATTTCAGTGCAAGGGAACATTGTGATCAAGCGTTGAAAATTTGGCTCTCCCTGAGACAGGGAGGCACAAAGACATCAGGGGGTGGATACCTTTTCGAATACTCAAATATTTAAGTCCTCAGACACAAATTACTTGCTGTAACTCAACGGGTTGCCAGGCTGAGCCCATATCCTGTGGAAGTTATTGTTGTCCCTGTGTGGGTGTGGTTGCCCATCCCAACTGCACAGTAATGAAACTTGGTGGAGTAAAAGCAGTTTAAACTAAACTTTGTTACCTTCTAATTGTGGGRGGTGGCAATTCATGTTGTTCTAGCTTGGCTGGTGATCTTTTGTGCCCAGAAACCCTTCTAAGTTTGCACTTTGACGCTCATAAATATCTTCTCACTTCAGAAAATATTTTAGTTTTGTTTTTTGTTGTTKTTTTTTTTTTTTTTTTTAATTTAGAATTTGACTTTCTTCATGTATCACTCTGTATTATGCATGTGTGATTTGAAAGGTGTCTCGGTGTTCTGTACTATACTAACATCATGGATGTGGACACTTTGAAAAAAGTCCTTCAACCAATTTATCCCCCTCTCTGTCTATCTTGGTGGTGCTTGACATCCTCTCGGATTTTGCTGACTGTGTTTTCAAGCAAAACAGTGGTTTATAGAAAAAGGTGTTAAACTCCTTCTTTTGTAGCAACCTGTCCACGGTCCTGTCTGAGACACAAGGAAATTCTCTTTTCATCACCTGAGGGACTTGCCTGAGCATCCTCTCCTTGCTCTACCATCTCCTTGCTTCTGATAGACTCTCCAGAAGCTGTGCAGGCATAATCAGTCCAGGCTATTCTCTCTCTGGAGAACTGAGGATCTCCTATCAGAAGGCAAAGCTGGACTTCTCACTCTTRCCTCCTCCCACTTGTCAAGTGCTGTCATATAATGGAAAGAGGAGTTGGGTCTGCAACAAGAAATTTGAAATCTGAGTTCTAAAAGCAGTTACAGTCTTGATGAGGGCCTGAGATACTTTATTTAGTTCACTTGTAATTGGTTTTAATTTGTTGCATCTTTTTTTAAAACACGTAYGATTTGAATCTGAATGTGGTTCACATTAGCCTTTGATTATAAAAATAAATAATATCAGATTCAGTAGATTCAGCAGTTTCTTTGAGAATGGTACTTCCTCAGCCCTCCCAATAGTGGCTTTTTCCGGGATTAAGCTGTAACTTGGAGGCCATCACCTGGAGGATGAGASACATCTTCAGCTCCAGCAATTGCTGACAAAATAGGCACCTCTTCCCTGGGGAGGCAGCATATCAGTGTATCTGCCCCTTGACAGACAGAGCTGTGGGCCAGGACTAAGTGAAGAGGACTGGTTGCACATTTTTWGTAAATATTTTAAGATCCCTTCGATATTTTCATATCTGAAGCATCTGAAAAAAAACCCTGTTTATAGGAGGCTTAGAGTTGTGCTCCATGAATTTCTGCATGTTCCTTCCCTTGCCCCTCCGTTTTTTGCTTGCTGGATGGAGCATTAGCTGCATAAGTTTCTTCTAGGGCCCAGAAGAACCTACTGGAGTTGAATAGATCTTTTTCCATATGTTAAATTTACTAAGAGTGTAGATCACACAGAACAGGGCTAAGTAATTAGGGTTTTGTCATGTGTTTTGGTGGTTCAGGAGACATTTCAAAGTAGATAGTGAACAAAAGTCCTTATCATGGTTTGAAAGAAGTCCTAATATAGAAGCTCCAAAAAAGAAGCTTCCGAAAACCATATGGTCCATCTTTTGAAGATAATGAGATATTGTCTTATTTTTTTATTAAGAAAAGTGATCAATTTCAAGCAAAACACATTAAGGAAACACTTAAGCATTTATTTACCTAGCTGAGCAATTTTAAAGGCAGGTTCAATAAAGTATATGCTTGTTAAATGCTGCATGATCACGTGTTTTCAAAGTAGATTTTGTTTCTTGTATTCCTTCATTGCAGAGTCTTTCTTTTTTAAATGCACTTCCTTAATATTTTTTTTTTTCTTTTTTAGAACAAATTTTAGAAAAAAATGCTATTGACCAGCAAACTCTCAGGAAATCCTTTTTTTTTTTTGCCTCTTAATTTGTTCTTGCAGTTTGACATAGGCTCCCATTTGTAGGCAGAAACCCTTGGCGCTCAGCCTGAAGATGATGCTCACATCTACAATCAGATATTTAAGTTTTACTCTACCAAATAAGAATGTGCTAATGGTACTGACTCATTTCTGGGTCTGCATACAATCAAAATGTGGGGAGCAAATTTGGAAGGAACTTAATGGTATTTCTTTTCCACATGTCTGGAACCCATGAGTCAGTACTCCAACACATACATTTTGCTGTTTAAGTGGAATATGCTATCGTTATTTTTTTATATTAACAATATGGTTAATCCTTCTAGAGAACTTTTCATCCGTAGATCTCATGTTGGTTTACCAGTGAAGTGAGTAACTCATTCCTGATGGATCTTGAGATTCTCCTAGATCTTAATACACCGTTGATTTCAGCCTGAATAACACATTTAGCCTTTGATTCAGATGAACATTCATACTGGGGAAGGTTCTTAAATTAAGTCCATATTTATGGGATTTCCTGAAGTGGGTAGGGGTGTGTGTGCTTGGTCGTTTTCCTTGTGAGCCAAAGGAGAATTTGGTTCCTGGAGACAGCTGTTCCAGGGAGGCTCAGTTTCATAATTCAGATAAAGTTAGATTCTGGTGGAGGAAAAAAACCCAACCAAACGACCACCAACCAGCCATCAGTGTGAAGCCCTTGCTGTGTAATTCTTCGCTGTCCTGAGCGACTGAGTGAAGGCGTGACTGTGCACACAGGACCTTTGAGAATGGGCAGGTACAGCATCAGAGCACGCCTTGCCTTTCAGGCTCGCCTTGGCTGTCGTCTTCCAGCACTGTGAGGGGCAGAGAGGGCGAAGCAAAGCACTTTCCTGTGCAGGAGAGCAGCTCCTAACGCTGGTGGAGTTTGTCCCATGAGGCTGGGGGTCAGGTTTTTGGGAAGGGAAGGCAGCAGTCTGCAGCCGCTAAATGCCACGAAAACAGCGTGGTGCAAACTGGAAGGAAAAAGTTGCCGAAAAGGTCAGAAATAGAGATGGAGAAAAAGCGTCATCTCGTCCTAGGGTGGAAGTCTCTGCAATGATTCTGTAATGATGAGTTTAATGGCATTTGGCTGTCTGCAGGTTGGGTTGCTGCGCTCCCTGTTGTCAGGCAGTGGGATGGGGGCTTCGCCATTTCTGATTAACTAAAAAAAGATGTGTGTGTTTTGGAGGTGCGTGGGTGATGCAGTGCAAATGTCAAGTTCAGTACTGGTTATAAACAGTCTCTTTAAACAGCAGCACATTTTCATTCAGATCTTTTTAGGTTGTGAAGAATACTGTATCTGTAGCGCATATTTAAAATATAAAAAAAAAAAAAAAAAAAATCTTCCTGGCAGCAAGCTCGCCGTATCTAGTGCAATGTTCTCACTCTGTCTCTCTCTCATCCTCATCTGTTGAAAGAGTAAAACTTCTGAGGTACATCTTCAGAAATAGCAGCAGTAGCCAGCGCAAATGTGCAGTAATTGATTTGCTGCTGTTGTTGTTTGTGAGGGAAGCAGTGAAACCTTCCCCAGCAAAACCAAGTGGCGCAGGCGAGCTCCTGCACTGTTGTTCAAACAGTGGTTTTCTGAAGCATCTAGTGACAAATGATATGATGAAAAATAATAGCTTCTGGTTTATCCGTCGTTTCCATTCTGCATTAAAATGTATCCTCAGCCATGCATATGCAGGCTATAATGTAGCATATTTAATCTTCCACTTCATCTCTGCAGCTTCTCTCTATATACCAAAATAGCAAGGACTGGAGTAGCTACTCTTTCAAACGGCACTTACTGTTCTTAGACGGGCTTTTTGTTGTTTTTAGAGTTTTCTGTTTTTAATCTGAGCTAAGTTTGAACAACTGTAATGGTGGGAAAATCTATCCAGGGTTCATTCTTTTTTACCACGGAATTGGCAAACCAGGAAGAATAGACTTTGTCATGTGCAAATATAGTGACCATAAATGGTGCTGGAGGCTTTCTCCATTGTCCTGTGACTTTGCCACGAGAGAAAGCGCGCGCGAGAAAGAAAGACACGTTTGATAGAGTTGTGAAGAACGCCTGAATGGCTATTGGGTGTTGGGCATTGTCTGGCGCTGACCTCAATTCGGTACAGTAGAGACCCTTGAAAGCACTGTCTGAAGTCACAATACCACTATTCTCCTCCGCTCCCCAAAAGGGATTAGTTAAAAGGGTGACGTTCCGTGCAGAGAGTTCCAAGTATTCCCTGAAACAAAGGGCCCTGAAATGTTTTTGAAGTTATTTTTAATTGAGTTGAACTAATTTAATAAAGGTCCCAAGAAGGAGGKGGGGGGGAGAAAAAAAATATAAAGGAATGTGATTGTTTTATGATTCCTCGCAGATGGAATGGACATTTATAGCATACTTCTTCTTTAGTCTTCCAGAGAACAGTAGCCCCATTTACAGCTACTGTTAGCAATTTAAAACTGCTCCAAAATGAAGTCTTTCAAGAAGTTGACAGCTTATAAATAAATCTGTCTGATAAAATTGAACATAAACTGCATCTGTGGTTAGTTTGCCAAAATTAATTCTACATTTAATTAGAGATAGCAGTCAAACATATTTAATAAAAAACAGTCTTGGAGAGTAAATCAAATGAAGTCAGATTTTAGCAGATGCTTTGCTTTTTCCCCCCCTTTTTTTCTTTCCTTTTCTTTTATTTTCTTTTTTCCTTTCCTCCCAAGGAGTGACGAAGTGACCTCACCTCTATGATCCTCAGATATTTAGAAGAGCAGACAGAGGGGAGGCCTGGGCAACTCATGAGATTATGCAGGAGAAGCCATGAATGACTGGCTTCAGACAAAGGAGGGTAATTATTGTGCTGCAATTTTTATTGATTTCTATAATTAGGATTTTCAGCAATGCTGCTGTGTTTGCTGTAAATGTTGAAGTGAATTAATATACTAATTATTAACCAAACAGCAAAATTTGGGTTTGGTCTGTACTTAAACTCTCTGCAGCCCTGAAGTTCAGGTGTGTTGGCATAGGTAGGCTGGAGGTTAGGCTGTGCTGGGATTATTAATTACCGGAATTGTGAATGAAGTTTTATTGTTGCATCTTGAAATCGAGGAGCCAGGTCCCTACATGCAAAATTTATATTCACCACTTTGCATTCTTTTTCATGTGCAGCTCATTCATGTCTCTTCAAAAATATGACTTGATAGACTCCTTAGCTGGTGTAAATAGGTAAAGCTCCCACTGCGGGAAGGGAGTCTGTCTCTTGGCAACAATTTTAAAAATACAAGGAAATAAAATAATTCAGTGTCCCAATTCACCAAATAAAGTCAGACGAGCGGTGTCAAAAGCACTTGATCCATTACATTTTAAAATTAAGTGGAACATTTTTCTTTTCTAACCCTCCCTCTCAAAGCTGCTATCTGTCTACCACCGAAAACAAACCAAACTTTATTTAAAGCCCAGACCCTGTATGGGAGATTTTAGCCCACGCTGTAAAGACATTCAAAACTTGTTAAGGCTACTAGAGAAATCCTGTCTGCTTGGCTATTTTTCTTTTTTTTTTTATGATGCAGAAAATTACATGATTTCTAGACATAAGTTTGGCTGCATGAGCATTCTTTGAGGAGTTTAGGTTGATTTTGTATATTAAAGTATATAAATGTTGTAGGAACTCACTGCTTCCCATGTGGAAGGTATTGATTAACCTTAACGACAGCATTCTTTATTCTCCTTAATTTTTTTAAGGTTTCTTTTTTATTTTCATTATTTTCAGAACAGTTTTAAGTTTGTAGAAATAAAAAAAATGAGAACTATACAGGAAACCTTGATAGGTAGTATCAATTAGACATCCCTAGAAGTCACGGTTAAAACCTTATTTAGTTAACCTTGTAAAGTTCTACTGTTACTGAAACCCCAAATGACCCAAGTTATACATAGGAGCCCCTAACTGAGAAATGTGGACCATTTATTAGTGCACTTTTTTGTTAACATGCTGTTGTGGCAGCACAGCAGCTTGCAGACTGAAATAAATATTTGTTTCTGCTTTGAAATACAACAGAAAGGGAATCTCTTTGCTTTCCTTTTGACCCTTGAATTATGAATGGCAGTGTTCAGCAGGGACTGGTTTTTAATCTCATTTATGAGGATATCATGAAAGCACACACACATACATCTCATTTTAGGGAGGCTGCAACTTGCAAGTCTAACAAATCACAGTGCACCCAGTGCCTTAAAATAAACCGCAGCAGCGTTGACTTCAACTTTCTAGGAATTGTGGCTGAAATTTCCAGAGTTGCCTGTGGAATTTGAAGTCACTGGCCTGTTTTAAACTACTTGGGCGTTTAGCTATAAAATTCCACAGGCAGCTCTGAAATACTCCGCTCTCCTTATTCAAGCAGTGAAGAACCGTTTTCTAATTCCCAAAGCACTTCATGTTAGCTAGGTCCTCCATCCATAGAGTATGGTTAAATCCTGCCTTGATTTAAATATTGGATTTGACCCTGCTGACATCTGTTTATGGCATATGTGTAGTTATTTTCGAGAGCACTCCTTGAGCGAGACAGTTGACTTGAGCGTGACTTCATATGGTTAATTATGCTGAAACAAAAGTGCTTTGCTGAATCAGAGGCTCCAACGCTCCTGTTCCGTGAGGAATATCCTTAGAGGAGTTTTAGGAAGGATTTGTGTGCATATGTTCATTACCTGCCACACACGTTCATACAGATACAGGTCTTTTTTAAGAACGACTGATTCTCCAAGATCTAATATATTTCTTTGAATATGGCCTAGTGATGATACATATCATTCTTCTCTTTAGCCTTCGTAATCACTTATTCAAATATTTCCTACTTACCCACATTTTAAAGTTTTCAAAGGCTTATCTTTTTAATGTGATGTTCAAAAGTGCCGTGTGAAGGTCATTAAGACTAAAAATTGCCATTTTGAAGCCAAGCTAGAGATTTTACTCTTCACTTAACACAGAGTTACGATTTGAATTCCGAAGGAAAAAAATTACTGCTTACATAAAGACGTCTTTAAAAGTAGAGCACCTCCTTACAGAAATTAGCTCTGGCTTTTAATTGCATATCTGTGCTTGAATCTGGTGTGGATTTCAGAAGCAATAGGATGCTTTGATGTTTTATTAAATATTTTTAAAAGGTGGGACTTTCTGAGAATTAAGCATTCGTATTTTATTTCATGTACCAAGAACATGCTAATTTATTTCCTGTTACCAGTACTCAAGGAATCTAACATGGAACTCGTTTTCCAATGTTTAGAGTTTACTTTTAACACTCTGTGTAATATGTGTTTTTCAAAGGGATTAGCTCAATGTGGGTGAAAGGTAAGGAGTTTCTTTACGTAAAAGAAAGCAAGGATACGCTTTCGTTTTTCCACCCAAAATGAGCAAGTCCATTCTATGGAACAGAAGAACACTTTCTGCACATGTTGCAGTTGTAGATAGAATGGAAAATCATAAAGTTTCAATCATTCCTGTGCAAAGGAGTAGGCAGCAGAATCCCTCAAAATCTACTGGTCCTCTGTCATTAGAATATAACTGAAAATTTCAGGAGAGTTTGGTTTATATTTTGCTTTGTTTGTTTGTTTATTTTTAAAATAATTTGGAATCTGTCCAAAGACTATTATTCAAATGTTGAATGAATCTTTGGATTAAGTGTATCAGTGGAGAGGACTGTTACACTGAGAAGTTAAACTGAATCGGAAGTGTTGGAGGCTGCACAGAAAATCATTCCCCAGTAGAGTTTACTATCTTGAGGGCAAAGTAGGATGATGGCTTGTTCTACAAGAAGCAAACAAAGTCTGAATAAAAGCAGGAGATGTTGTCACTCTACCTAGAGCCTGTTTGGATATTTTGATAATAGTCTGGATGGAGTCAGTGAAATCATTTTAGGGGCGGGTGATGCTGAGCTGGAAGATAAGGATCTCTACTCTGCCAGGCTTTTCAGGAAGCTGCAATTCAAGAAAATGTTCCTGCAGGTGCAATAGAACTTGAACCTGATTGCTGTGTTATTCTCTCCAGAARACTGACCGTGAGTATTTCTTATTAGCTTTCCTTCCTGATTGATGTGATCTAAAAGGTTGCCAGAAGGGTAAGAGAAGGTTTTTGGGGGAAAAAAAAAAAGAAGAAAAACAGGTTGTCATGCTCCTTCTAGCCACCCCACCAATCTTTATCACACTGTAAGCACTTCTAACTTAAAAAAAAAAAAAATGTTGAAAGTGTTTAGGTGAAGCAGTTTGAACGGAGATACACAAGGAACCATCTCTACTGGATTTTTATTTTCTTTTTCCCTCTGTGTCATCTCTGARACTATAAAAGATGATTCAAAATCAGAAGAGGGAAAAAAAGGTGTTGAAAGTTTTACAGCTTTTTTTTTGTGAAATTGTTGGTTGCATTTAGAATTGCTGGAATGCTGCTGTTCCTGTATGAGAGACTTGCAAAAMACWAAAAAAAATGTTCCTTCGTAGCCCKGTTTGAGGCACTATGGTGTTTACCCCRTCTGGTGATTTTTGCCTAGCTTGGGTGAAAGGGGAGGCAAAAAAGCAGTGCCTGCAGAGTTCTCCATGCTCTATCTTATCCTCATTATAGACAGGTCACTAGTGGCAAGAATTCACAGGATATTATTGCCTGATGTCTCTAAATCAAACAAGGCTATGTCACAGAAATTAGTTAAGAGGATGGTTTCAAGTCTGTGTAATGCTGGAAGTTTGGTTCAGATAAGAGGGCCAATACTGCTGCAAATGCAGAACTGGTTTGGAGCTGTAAAAAGCAGGATTTTTGACTTGGACTGACTTCTGGTTTTCAGGGCTAACAATTATAATTAAATTCCTGCTCTTTCGGGAAGTGCTTTAATGAGAGGAACATTTTTATTTTTTTCGTCATCTATAGCAGTGTTGGAAAAATGAACCTGTTCTGGTCTTGGATATTGTCCACATTGAGTAGGCCGATAAGGGGTTCATATTGAGGTACCTTAGTGTAAACCCCTGATTTGGGGTTTGGAACTAGATGATCTTTAAGGTCCCTTTCAACCCAGGCCTTTTTGTGATTCATTGATTTAATTTTGTGTAGTTCTGTGCGCAGGATAAGAGTTTTCAGCAGTTTTATTTGAAAAATGTGCCTCTCTGCATAGTACATGTAAAATGTCCTATGTGGTACTGGGCTTGAGTTGTCTTTCAAATTGTCAGAGATATCTCTGAAAATGAAACCAACCAGCAACCACTTTATCAAGCTGCTGGAGTTTTATTTTGTATTGCAGCTTCTCTTACCTTGTTTTTCGCTGAGGAGATCCTGAGCCTAAGCAGCAGAGAAAGCACAATTTTCAGTGCAAATGTTCACAACCAAAATGATCATCCACTCAGTCACTGAATCCCTTTTTGGGTTGGGACCCCAAGGAAACAAAAAGATTTTAGCTTGTCATGGAAAACTTAGCGGGGTTGTTGCTAGTTTGCCCACTATGAAAAATGCCAAAGAAGTTTTTATGGGTTTTAAAAGAAAAAAAGAAGTTATTCCATCCCTGAWGAAGCCTATTTCTGAGCAATCCGCAGGTCTAAATCTTTTTGAAGATTGAAAAGATTTATACAGTTTGATTAAAGTTCACCTAAGAACCCACATTTTGGGCTTCCTTCTTTGAACTGATGAGAGCCTTCTGAGGATTGCTCATCGCACCTGGAAACCAGACAAATTTCCCTCCTCTGCACTGGAAACTCCTATACTTTTGGCTTCTCTCCCATTCTGCATTTAATTATTTTGAATTCCAGCACGCCAAGCCAAGTTTAGCTGCTACTTTCCTGCAAGTGCTCTTTATTCTCTGGCTCTCGTGCTGCCTGGCCTGCCGTGGTGCGCAAGTGAGCAGCAGCAGTGTGACAGGGGAGAAGGTTTGTTAAATTAAGACCCTTTTAGTCCCAAAGGAAAAGGGTTACTCACTCTTCCATAGATGAAAAATGACCTCTTCCTCTCCCCTTGCCCCTGAGGGATATTTTCCTGATATAACAACATGAAAACTTGGCAGGCTCCATGTGTTAGATGACACTGTATGTTGATGAAGAACATTTCTGCGATATCTCAGCAGGGGCAGACAAGATGGTATTTGGAGAGCAAGAAGAAAAGAAGAGAGAAGAAGAAAAGAAATTGGATGGGGGGGTAGAAGTGCAAGGGTCACGCAGGCTGCTGGTTGTAACTYGTAACCTGCCAAGACTCACATGCATGACACGGACCTTTAAAAATGTGTGACAAATACCTTAAACGAGGGACAGGACACCAAAGWGCAGGGGAGGCAAAAAGCGTAGAATGAATGTGGAATTTGTGGCCTTAGCATATAATGTGAGCTGTAAACTCAGCCTGAAAAATTATTATTTCTGGTGTCCTTAAACTTACAGGATTAAAAAGTGAGAGTGCCAACATGAGGGGAAGGGAGGCAGATTGTTATTCTGAATGATTTGTTTGTTAGGAAGTAATGCTTGCGTACAATCAAGGATAAAATTCATTTGTATCGAGCAATATACATTCACAGGCAGAAGGAAAAAAAAAATGCAGTGGCCAGCACGGCAGAGACACAGTAATCAAAACACAGCTAAACAGAATTGGATATAAAGTTAGGAGTACACTTCATAGTGAGAGAATGGAGAGCTGTGTGGCTCCTACTAGTAGAGAATAAAGCTGCTGACAGCAAATAGTATTGAGATAATGGAATTTCTTTCTTCCCTCTTTGTGGAGGGATGAATGAGAGATTGAAAGAGATATTCAGATTTTAATAGATATTTAACCAGCTCCATTCGCTCCTGACATAGGTGCATTTACATCAGATTTCACCCAGCAATTCTCTCCTTATTTTTCCTTTTTCCCCTAGGTTTGTATCTCTACAGATCTTTCTGTCAGTCAGGTCCAACACACTGCACCAGTCTGATTGCTAACAATGTGTGATGATGTATGTGGGGAGGAAACATCAGTTTTCTGGGTTGTGAAGTGTAGATGGATGGTTYGTCATCCAGCTGCAGCTTTGGGCTACACATCCCTTCTAACTCTCTTTCATTGTATTTTTAAAGGAAACCGCCAAAGCACATGGCAACAAAATAAGCTGAAGGCTCTGGTTTAAAAGTGGCACCATAAATATTAATTTGCTGTGTGGGCTGGGCCAGGGAAGTGCTGCCCTTGGAGCTGTGGAGCCGGCACTGGGCTCCACTTGTTCCCTGGCGCAGGCCGAGCGGCAGCTGGAGGTGGCACAGTGGGAAGGTGGGGTTGTGTTAATGCTCGTTTTATTTTCCTAAATATCCCTCTCTGCTTTTTAAAAAGCAGTCAGCACAAAACACTGCCAAGGCAGCTCCAGGCTCTAGGACCCATCCCACCCATGGTTGTGCGGGGGCACATCCCTGGCAGGAGCAGTTCAGGGTGGCGGATTGAGGGGTCTCATCACTGAGTGAAGGGAGGAAAAAAATCACAAATACAGTTCATGTGAATTTCACAAGTTGAGGGAACCACTTTTTGCTAATAGTTGCTTTAACAGATGTTGATAAAGGATTTTGTCCTGTGAGGCCCCTTCTAACCTGGCTAAGCAACTGGAAGTTGAGGTTTACACATTAGGATTTCCCCCAAATTCCTGACGTTTATCAAGTGCTTTTGACATGATAATGGCAAATTGAGTTTTCTTTTGAGTGTGGTTGAAAACCAGATGAATTCTTGCTATCCAACTACATCTGTTGTTTGCTCTTTCCAGAATAAATATGGCAGTTCCTGATGCTGAAACAGCTGGAAATCTTGCATTCATTCGTGTTTCTGGAGATGAAGTGTGTCCTGTGGGTTTACCTGGTGATATTGCTCATGTACTATTTATTTAAGATGTGTAGCTATGAAATAAAGTTACTCAGTACAAGATTTCCAGTGCTAGTACTTGCCAGCCTGAACTTCTAGAGTAATATACCTTGATTATTTTTACCTAAATGTTTCCAAGTGAATTCAATTTTTGGAGGTGGTGAATATTTCTAATACCAGGCCTGGGGTTTCTATAGGAGACAAATGAGAGCTGTCTAACCAAACCAGCTCATCCTGACTTGAAGTAGCACAGTGGGAGCTGGATCTGGGGGCCACTTTGGAATAAGTAATTGAAATAATTTGAAGCTGAGGGAGAGTAAAATAGGTAATGCATTTAATTTGGAGTTTCCRCCTCCCCCCGACATGAGTGTGCTGGTATAACACTTGTAGAATTTGCAGTCACAAACAGTATGTGTTCGTTCCAGTTGTACAGTGGGTGGGGACGTGGGATAAAGGTGCGGGGACAGAGGTGGAGTGGCATAAACATTTAAACAGTCCAGAGTGGGGAAGAAAGGCATCTTTTGTCTGCCTGGTTCCAGCAGAAGTTCTTGCTTGTGCTGCTGAAGATAGCCTGAGAAGATTAGAGGGGGCTCAGCTGGGGCAAGACAAAGGGAGACTGTGTAAAGCAGGATCAAGCCTGTTTGCTTAGCAGAGCTCTCTGTCTTCTTGTTGACAGATGTAGCTGGTGCAGTATCAGACCTTGCAGGCTCCTCCTCTGGATTGTCAAGTGACAATGGTTGCGGGAGTAAATGACAGTGTAAAGTACTCCATGAATCCTTTATTTGTTTGGTGGTTGTAGCCTAGGATGGGGATTTAATATTGAATGGACTCCAGATTGTCTAAATTGCAATCACAGTGTTTGTTTAAGGAGTCTGTGGGGACTGCTAAAGCATGTTAACTTTTGCTTCCCTCCTTTTCATGTTGCAAAGCACTGAGGTAGGAAAAAAGGGCGAAGGGGATTGGAAAGGAAAAGTTTGCACTGTAAAAACATGAGGATGCAATTCTCCCTAGCTGCTGAGGAATCATCAAGAGTTTCAGGTCACTGAATTAGCACATGATGTGATGGACAAAAGCCTTCTGCGTTCCTTAAATAAGAGCTTTTCCTTTTGCTGGTGCACTAATCTGTCACAGAGCACATGCCACTATCTCAGCTCAGTGGAGCTGCTTTCAGTGCCGGATCTCAGCTTGTAATGTCAGCAAATAGCACGTACAGTAATTTGTACTTCGATAGTATTGTGGCACCTGAAAAACCCCAGATCGAGCCAACAAAGCCAAGATGGGGACTATCTACTGTAGTCATTAAAAATTGCCAAAAATAATCAGCTTTGGTGGATTCCTATTTCAAACTATAAAGGAAAACTCAATCCCCTCTAGGAGCCAGAAGTACCCTCAATGTAGCCTTGCAACTAAGCAAGCCAAAAAGGTTAGGGAAAAAAACAGCCAGATGTAATGAATCCTGACTATGGAAAAAAAGTGTTATTACAAATTCTGGGACAGAGGAGGGTTTTCTTTAGCAGAAAGGGCCCTTTATTTCATATCATGGCTCAGGACACACGATCACGTTGGAAGTGCTAACAAACACATTTGGTAACAGGTCGCCGCTTGTTCAGTCAATAAAGACCCTTTCTTGCTCCGTGTTTTGCAGGATCCTAAGCCTCAGGTATCTTTGACAGAGCTGTAWACAATTCTATGTGTCTGTGTGTTTGCACCAGCTGATAAAGAGGACTTTARTAACCTCGATGCCACATTTGGAGCACAATCCATCTTTACTGCATCAGGATCCTCCGCAGCCCCTCTCTAATCTTGCTACCCCAGCCAGCGGCTTTTCCCCAACTACATGCTGATCTGCAGCTTTGTCTCCAGAAAAACTTTMCAATTCACTACATCTGACCCATCTGCAGCAGGAGAAATTTGTGAAAATGACATTTTTTTTCCACAGAATATGTGGTTGTTGAGACTTCAGCCCTGGCAAAGAGGGCACGCGTGCAGCTTGTCTGGAGATTGTTGTCCAAGTCCTCCCAGGTGAGAAGGGGGTTTTTCAGGAGCATCCTCTTGCTTGCAGATGTGCAGGAATATGGCACTGGTCTGTATTCACCACCAGCAAGGAGAGAATGCTCTCATTTTCCCAAGGAGGGTTTCTTTCTCTGAGCACTTTGTTTTTCCCTTGAAGCAATCATCCTTTTTAAAGCTAATGGAGTTTTTCAGTGGGGGAAGAGGTTAGTAGTAATKACTTGATGTCTCAAGTGGGATAAGGACCTTAATGTTTTCCAAGGAAATCTTGGCTATGTAAGTTTTGCTGATTCTGTGCAGTTTGTGTGTACAATACAAAAGCACACAGATGATTTTATGTAGAGTTCTCTTTTTTATTTAAAACGAATGAATGTTTGACTCATGGTTTCAGAATGAATTTTTTTTTTATTTATTTAAGCAAAAATTTAAAGTGTCTGTTACTGTACTTCTCTGTGTCTATAAATATGTAAAAAACTGGCTGTGTGACAATTTTTTAAAAACTTTATTATTCATATATCCAGACTTGTACTGGGAACCCAGTTTTCAGTAGGCTGCAGGAGCATCACCTCCAAGAAACCGAGACCCCRGTTCAGAGAAATACCCTTTTGTGTGGGTACACATTTAAGTGCATTCCTAGATACGGATCCACTGAACATGTCCCGAAGTGCCCTCTCTGTTCAGGGACTAAGAGGAGGTAATCAGTCTTAGTAGGTGGACGTAAAATCTTGAAATATAACACAGACTCTGCTTGAGGTTTGGTGGCTGATGTTACTGCGACAGCATCAAGACTGTTAATTCCTGAGTTGCCATCTTTAAAAACTCTGAAATAGCTCAATGTACTGACAGACCACAGCTTTTATTTATAATCACATTGTACATGCTTTCAGAGTTATATGTCTGCAGTACTTAAGCAAGGATTARGCCAACTTTAATGTCTGATTATTTGTTTTTATAATTACTCTTGCCATTGTATATATGGAAAGCTGACAACCAGTATGAAGTATTTTTGAGGTCTGCACCCTCCCTGCTCTGACATCCAAATTTGCCCTTCCTTCTTTATAATTTTCTTTTTTAAATTTATTTTTCATTTTTGGGGKTTTTTTTTGCCCCGAAATATCCTTTTCTCAAACGAATGGAAAGAACAAATCCTCCAGTACTCTAGCATAGATCTCTTTTTTATCCTCAGACACATGGTGTTTAAGGCTACAAACAGCAAGCCCCTCCCCGCTCGTTCCTTCAATCCCACGGCAGCACTTGTGAGCAGGAAAAAAAATCTCCCTACCAGCCCCATGAGAAATTTTTTATCCTCAAAAGTAGCTGCTGTACATGTGTTTTTAACACATTTAACATGACGGGAGAAGGTTGCTGTGTGTGCTGTTGTCAGTAACGCTGTGTGGTGTTTGTGCTCGGGSTACTGGATCTGTGCTTCCAAGTCCTCCCTGGTTGCTGTAGGAAGGGTGAGAGAGCTGAGAGCGTTGTCCAAAYGCTTCTTGARCACAGACAGGCTTGGTGCTGTGACCACTTCCCTGGGGAGGCTGTTCCAGTGCTCAACCCCGCTTTGGGGGAAAAACTTTCYCCTGATATGCARCCTAAACATCCCTGACTCAGCTTCATGCCGTTTCCAGAGTCCTGTCACTGCTCACGAGAGWGAAGAGATCGGTGTGTGCCCCTCCTCTTSCTCTCATGRGGAAGGTRCAGAACTGCTGTGAGGGCTCCCCTCAGTCTCCTTCAGGTTGAACAAACTAAGTGAGCTCAGCCTCTCCTCATTTGCACAAACGTGAGAAACGACTGCTTTTAAGGGGTGTGTAGAACAAATTCCACAGGGTTCTCTCTGGAAAAGCTCTATACCRTTGGAATATAGGAATGTGCCTCTTGCTTGCTACGAAGGGGTGAGATTGCCCCGTTATTGCCAATAGTGGGATGTGAGATAAGAGATCAGTTTTAGATTAAGAATGTACCCACTGTGTTCAGCAGCACGGAAATTTTAGGCAATGTTCAGTGCTAACATCCTGACTCAGCAAAAGATGTAAGCCCTGTCTTCACGTGTGCTGGAGTCAAGCTAAGAGTGTGTTTATGCGCTTTGCTGGTCACAAGTAACTAAATTACTCTGACTTTCGTGTGGCTTTGGTGTGCTCCTTTTATTTCTCCTTTTTAACTGATACTTTTTAAGTGTTGTGCCAAAGAGATAGTAGTGCCAGCTATGATTTTTTAATGTACAGATGATTGACTCAGTAGACCACAAACAGTTCTTTGGAGCTGCTACAGCCCAGTGCATTAAAGCTGCTCGGGGATGGAGGGATGCTGGATTTCCCACATTCCCGATACAGTGGCCCTATTGTGCTGGAGYGGCTCTTGCGCATGTGTATCGTTTCCATCTGTCTGCTGAGACTCCTTAGGAAACTTGTGATGAGAACTACTTATTGGGCTTTTGCAGCAGCCAGCTCTGAAATCCTTGTTTCAGAAAACCGTGGAAGAGCAGGAATCACGAGACTGTGGAGAAAAAAAAAAGCATCTCTAATACTCAAGTCAGCCCCGGCCTTCCTTATCCCATCCTTTCACACACACATGTTACTTTATACTACTAGGAATGTCAACAGCAATGTATCTCATTCATTTTAAAGTACACAAACATTCAGAACATTTTTAATAATGGTAGTAGTGTTTCAAATTTTGTTTGTTTCATGCATTTATCCTTGTTATAATTGGTTATAATATGAAGAGCTGTAGAGATCAGTGCAGAGCCAGAAAGGACCATCACCTGGGCTGAACACTCTCCCTGCCTGATCTGCTCTTTACAACAGGCCATAAAATTTCACATTATAATTTTATCATCAAGCCTAGAACTGTTCTGTCAGTTCCAATATATATTTGAGGAGTCCATTATGTAGAAAAGAGTATGTTTTATAGCACAATGAAAAGTATTGGCATAGGAGATCATGAATAGTATCTTGCATGTTATTTAGAGAGAAAATAATATGTTTTAAAACTGTGAACTCTCATATGGAGGTGACCTTTGGCAAAGCCTATTGCCTGATTGGGAACTGCAATTTTCAGCTTTTTTTTTTTTTTTTTTTAATCCCTTGCAGTGTCAGCTTTGAAAATGTTCAATCAATCTAAACGTATCACAGGGGTTAAAAGGAATAAACAGCCTACCAGTCTTTCAGCAGATAGAGGGTTGGGTCATGACAGTTACAGAATTAATGAATCAAAACCTCATACGGTTGACTTCTGTTTAAAAAAAAAAACAAAACAGCAAACCAAAAACATAAGAACAAATCATGATTTACACAGTGAGACTTTAGTCATTCATATACCTAAATAAAAGGGGAAAAGAAGACCAGTAAAGAAAGAATATTAGTTGTTCTTACAGTTGTGTTTTAAACAGAGACCAACCATACAAATTTGAGAGGCACTGTCATTTTAGGGGAGGATCATAATGCCATAATGCCAAAGTAGATGACTTTGAAGGGGATTAACAGTCAGATAAAACTTTGCAGCATAAACAAGAAGGTCATTTGGTTAAGGACTAATGACAAGAATATTTGCTATACCTTGTTGTCTCCTCCCTTCCCCAAAGTGAAGGGAAAGACCTGGACATTTAGGTGATCATAGGATTACTCTGAAACATTAAATGTGAAAATATGAAAAAGGCAAATTGGTGCAGGATGTATCGGGTTTGGTATTCCCAGCAAAAGAGGGAAGAAAGTCATTGTACAAATCACATAGAATGTTGTGTTCAGCTCTGTTTATGTGTGTTTAAAAGTATTGTATGGTTTATTTGGTATTAATACACCAAGAAAGAAAAYRGCATTTTAAGTTAAGGGAAAAGAAAAAAGATGTTCATACATAAAGTGATGATTAAATTTCAAGTGGAAATTAGAAACCATCTACAGGTAATTCACGTCTCTTTTCAAGAGAAGTGCCCCAAAATTGTTCCCTGCAGAGATCTTGCCAGTGATGAATAGAGTGAGAGATTTTCTTCGTGCACCTCCATGAATCATCTGATTATAGATATCCCAGTGTGGTGCTGGCCTTTTCCACAATATCATCACGTTGTTGACTTGCAATTGACTGTAACACCCAGATCCTTTCCCAAGGAAGTGCTCCCTAATCGGTTGCTCCCAATCCTGCGTTTATGCAGTTAACTGTTCTACCTAATTATAGTTACATCTTCTTGTCCCCATTGCATCCTTTCCAGGCTGCTCCTCCAATTTTCAAGATCGTTTAGAATTCCAATTCTGCCTTCCTACTTGCTGTCTCACTCAGTTTGATGCTATCTGCRGATTCTGTAGGAACACTCTTTATTCCGTCATCAAAGTTGTTAGTGAAAATATTGAGTAGCACCAGATTTAGGGCAGATCCTTGTGGAATGCTGATCTATGCGTTCTTCCATTTAAGTAATCAAGCATTAATAATGTTTTTGTTGTTTTCCTTGCAATTGTGTATTGTTTTCCTGTGTGCCCTGKGAGAGTTCCAGCAAGACCATCTCTCTTGAAGATTTTATAGTTTCCTTGTGTGAAGGTGGTGTCAGAGAGTTTCAAAAAATCAACCACAAACCAAGTGTGGTAACTACTACTCCTGGTGCTCTGCAAAGAACCACAAGTAGCAGAAAGAAATGAGATTCGTTTACCAAGATATTTTCTTGACGAATCAACACTGATGTGTGTTATTTTTTCCCTGTTACCACTCATGTGCTTACAAAAAAGTTTGCTTATTTTTTCTGATTTTCCAGGAACTGAAAGTAAACTGAAGTTTGTCATTCCTCTAGTTTGACTTTCTTTAAAGCCGGGTACTATTTTGTTCTTTTCGACCCATACTTTCCCTGCCCTTCATAAGTTTTATTCTAACTGCTGCAGAATTGCTTCAGTTGCTTGCAGGTAGCTTAAATATACTGAAATTTCTTACATTGCATTGATCTTGGCCCAGAATATTTAATTGATTTGGAGTATTTTGGCACAATCAGAATTTTTGTGTAGAAAAGTTTGATTTAGTGAAGGCTATTTTTTCAATCAAAAAAACCTGGAGCAGAAAGTTCCTGAACATCCCAAACTAAGAAACATGGAACCTGTGGTAATTTCAGCTTCTAAGCAATTGCTATTTGAGCTCTATAGAAAGTATTTCTGATATTAATACAAGTATTAAACTCTCCTAGTAAAATGAAATAAATATATGCTGGAATACCGGACAATGTGCTCTTCACCATTGGGATCTTTTCATTGTATCTTCTCAACAGTGCTGCTACAAACCTGATCTGATGAAACACGTCCTACAAGTAAGTCCATTTCCCGTATTTGAGTTAGGGTCAACTAATGTTATTCATAAAGATGATTTTTGCAGTGTTAGGTCTTTTCCTGGTGGGTTTGTGTTGTGATCATCAGCTCCTGATGAATTATGTGGTCTGTTTTGGCCTTTAGTGTGTTCAAACAGTTGACCAAAGTAATGCAAATCCTAAAATCAATCCTCTTAGACACCCATCCTCAATCATCTTGTATTGAAAACAAATTTAGAGTTGGGTTTTAAAAATAAGTAGATAAAAGAATGGCTTCCTCTGGAAAGGTTCCTGAGGGCTTTTTGTTGCTGCTGSTGTACCTCACCATAAATTCCCAGCGAAGGACACTGTAACTGTTCCTCGAAAGTTTAGAGATGAGATGATGGACGTTTTGGATTGGAGAGCTCAGGGAGGGTGAATGTCSTCCTAGCTGGGGTTGCGAGGCAGTAGTATCGATATCTTTTCAAAATAGACATGGGTGCCTCTAGATGCATTCTGCATCCTTTAGGTCCTGGATTGGGAGCTTTTAATTCTTGGCAAGTAGCAACACAGTGAGCAGGCAGGCCTTGCCCTGGTTTGTTTGTTTTAAGTACAAGTAATACTGTGCGCGTCCATTTAAAATTAATTGACCTTTTGTTAGTGCGTTGCTTTTTATGGAGTGACTCCATTTGTCCATGCAGAAAAGTGCAAAACAAGGGTTCTATCAGGCTGCTGCAAAACTGAGAGGCAGGTCAGGTTTAATGGAAACATCAGGCATTAACCCTTTGGCAGCTGCTGCCTAGGGAAATCCTGGCGGGTGGAAGTTGTGTTGTGTTATYGTACGCAGCTCTGCTGAGCCACGAGCGCACGGTGAGCCTAATGCACRTCCTCTGTCTAGCAGGGTTTACTTAGGAGCTCTGCGAGGAGACAAACATAGACCTTTTCTTCTGCTTTTCACAGAATATGAATCAATTAAGGCTGCTAAGTTCCAGGCTTTTACCATTACTCATGATCCTGCTGCTTTTCCACTGCTGTGCCAAGACAGTGGGGATTAGGTACAGGGTGGGCAAAGGCACGGAACAGGAATCACAGTGTTAGAGTGTGTTGCCTTTTCTGAATGTAAAAATGAACAGTTTCTTGAACTTGCAATTATAACAGAAAAGGGACTAATTTTTTTCAGACTGGTGGGATTTCCATGCTTCATGTGATTTGCCCCCCAGCAATAATAAATCTAGATGGTTATGAGGACATGCATAAGATGAATTTAAAAAGAAAAACAATTGTTCATTTCAAAATTATAGTAGTTCTTGAAAACAGATAGTTGCAAATAAATAATGGCCAAAGGGAATGTTATTTAAAAATACTGTCTGCATGGTGATTTTTCTACAGCATAGAATAAGGCATGATTTCTGTCTCAAAAAGCCTACGTATTTTACACAACAGAATTAAAGTTTCTTAGGGTTAGGTCAGAGCTGAGGGCTTGACTAAGGAACATTCTAAATCAGATATTGTCTTGAATAAGGTGCTAAAATTAGAATCTGAACTACATCCTTTGTTGAGTGGGAAAGCATGTCCTATTCAGTCCCCAAATTTTGSTGCAAAGTTAGTTTCATGTTTCTTTGTTCTGCGGTGCTTGTCGTGTTAAGTGGCAACATTACAATACATGGAAACTAAAAGCATTGATTGTAAGTTGTAGGAAAATAGAGGGTTTTTTGTAAGCACTCCCACCCATCTGGAACTTGCTGCTCCCTTATAATCAGTCACAGATTGTTAAATAAAGTCGACTTTCCTTCACCCTGAACTCTCGCTTTATTCTCTTGTGAGTAGTCCAAAACAAGTATTGGATCCCTTCATTAGACCTGAATAATCAATTGGCTTGCATTACCTGCTGGCCTTCAGAGGTCTGCAGCCACTTTTGTATTTCCTTCTGATCACACTGTATTTAATGAAGGGGTTTGCTGGCCAGCTTCCATATAGGGTGCTTGCATTCTTGGTGACTACAGTGAGTGTTTTTATTTATCATTTGTGCAGTGCTGCTTTAAGCATTTTATTGTACAAAATGCAAATGGTCTCCTTTAGCTTCCGTTTGTGGACGAACCTGTTTGCTTGACTTTCTGTATGTGTGTCATCTTTCCAACTGACATGTAGCAGTGTGGGATCTCACATTTGGATACTTCTCACTTGGCGCCGTGCTCATCCTTCCACTTACATTTTGAAGAGTAATTTCATATTTTCTTCCCTATCGTTTTGTTTGCCAGCATGGATGAGAGCCATTCCTGGAAGGGGGTGTGCATCGGAGCTGGCACTGAGCAAACCACTGGCATAGGGAAGAGAAGCTGTTCCTGTGTCAAGAAGGCTTGGGCATGTCTAGGTTGTGCCGCCTATTCCACTCTCAGCTCGGTGCCAAAATTCTGTGTGCTCCCTTATGCCAAGACCTATTGAGAGAGAGACTGTCTGTGAGTGTGTGAATTTATAGATATTTAATTAATAATCGAGCAGATAATTTTCACAGCAATTGCCTTACCTGTGGTGAGGAAAGAAAGGGAAGGTGCACATGCATGCCCTGTGCTTTACCCTTGGCTGTAGCCACGAGTTCATTTTGACTTGAGCGTGACAGGTGAGGCATTTTTTTYATTTGTTTGTTTGTTTGCACTCTGGTTTTTGTTTAGGGGGAAAWTTGCGAGGAGTTGTTTGTTTTGCTTAATTGATGCAACACAGGGTTCTTCCAAACCAGCCCCCTCATCAGAAATCTTTGTTCTGAGAAGCCTACTGTAATAAGGATTTATTRCGCGTAGCTCTGCTAATGTCACATGTTGGTGAGAGTGTGCCACGGATACTCCTCTGCACTTGAGCTGAGCATGAATCTTTCAGTCCTAACTGGTGAGCCATGACTGTTTAGCTTGAGCTAAAGCAGCTTGTGTTTTTAGCTGTAATTCTTTGTTAGTCATTATGAATGTTAGTCATTACAGTGGCTAAAACTAGACTCTATTTTTTGGCCCTGCTGCAAGAAGGTGAGTCAGGGTAAGGCATTTGTTAAATAAATTTGCTGAAGCTGCTGATTTCTTCTGAAATGTTGACAGGAGCCAGCACTGGCTCCAGCCCCAGTCCCAGTGAATTGGATAGGTACTGCACACCCTCCTCCCCGCTGAGTCTTGCAGCAGGGAGCTGTGGCCCCTCCTAAGGAGACCAGAGACATGGGGTCTTAGGAAGCAGCATGTAGCTGAGACCTGAGCATGTTCCAGACACAGYTGGCTTATTGTCTGGATCACTCGAGGAACGCTGGTCTACTGACTGCTTCATCCACTGTCTGCAGTTGTTCTCTCACAATTTAGAGCTTGATGGGTTTTTTTGCTGGGATTTTTAGGTAAACTTCCAAGTATCTATAAAGCTTTGATGCCATCATTATCCTTTGGGTTGCTTAGGCAGTCATCCTCAGGAAGACCCATTCTCCATCTTGTTGCAGCAATATTTGCCATTTAAGCAGCCCTGAAGTCCAGGGAGATGAGCAAGGACTTTTATTCTCTCGTTCTTGGTACAAAGCTGCTGTAATTCTGCTTCCTCTGCAAGACTCAGCTGCTGTGCTACCACCATGTCAGCTGCCTCTAATTACTGATGAGGCAGCATATGACTGTCCTTTCACCACCCCAGAGCTCACCAGAGCTACAAGAACGAGGAAGAGAGGAAAGCGTGACCATTTCATTGAGTACTGTGTGTTCAGCCGTGTGTTTGCCTGTCAGACTGGGAGCACTGGGCAGAGCACTGGAATGGAATTCCAGAAAGCCCATCCAGACCTCAAGGCCAAATGAGCAAACGGCAGATAAGAGGTGGACTGTGAAACAACCGCCTTTTGCAGAACTTCAAAGCAATTTTGAACAGTTGTAGTCTAGTCACTGACTCATCCCCTCCTCCCCCTTTTCACTTTTCCTGCCACTCCATGAACAGCATGTGAAAGCACTGAAAGAAAATAAGAATCTTAAACTCATAAACATACCTGCCTCCCATCTGGCACTCATCCCAGCAGCCTGGTGATCTCCTTAGTTGTCCAGCAGATAGTTGAAAAACAAGAGTCCTGTGAAGATTAGCATGTCACCATATCCCTGCCAGATGGCGGTGAGTAAAACATGGGCAAATTGCATTGGCTCTGCTTCCATCATGACAATCACAACAGAAACACTACAGTGTTGCAACATCGCTATTTTTTAAGCTAAGAAAATGAAGGGACTGTAAAGTAGGGCAATCATGGAATGCTAAACACCATTTAAACCTAATTGCAATGGAATAAGTMGACTCAGAAGGGTGCAAAGCACTGCTGAAGGTGGCCCACAGGTTTTAGCCTCTCACTCGAGGAGTGGGGGGGTGAACATCAGGAAGATGGCACTGGGCATATTTGCCTCACCACCCCTCTGAAAAGCTCTCGGCAACTTAAATTCCATTTTTAATTCATTTTTTTACTAAATGGCCATTCTTAATGTGATAAGCTTTTGAGTCTTCAGACCTCAGCAAAAAAGGAGTAGAACTGGATCACAAGGCTTGATTGTGGGTTTTTATGCCAGGACACTGAGAGACTCCCAATTCCATGAGGATAAGCAATTTGAGGTAATGGCATAGAAAAGATAGAACCTTCAGCCTGCAGTCACCTTGCTGCCAGTGTCGTGCTGCAGTAAAGCAATGCCTTGACACCTCAGCTAGAAATTTGCACCCTAAAATGCAAAGGACAAGCTCTGCTCTTCTCACTTTGTCATGCAATGCTCAGCTGAGCCAATGTAACAACCTCCAGTAGAAAGGGGAAGCCCTGCTCCTCCCTGCTTGCCCCCACTTGATCCCATGCTCTTCCATGTACCACATTTTTCAGACCCTTCTCTGACCTTTGACCAAGTAAATGAGTCTTTTGAGTCAGTGTGCACACAGACCTTGTGTTTCTGGAATGAGGAGCAAGACCCATCTCCAAGACACCACCTCCCAGCTGGTACAGAAAACCATTTTCTCTTAGTTGAGAAGAAGCTGGCTGATGGTGTATGGCAGCATGATGTGACACTGAGGGAGCAGAATTCTGGGATGTTGCTTGGAATCTGATCTGTGCAGATCAGAACATCGCAGGACAGAGCACTGGCTTTCTGTGCCACACGGAGCTGCCCAGTGCCTGGTGCAGGGATGTGGTACTGATCCCAGTAATGTGTTTGAGGTAGTAAAAGGTTACTGTAAGGGGGTCTGGACTGCTTTGTGACTTTCAGTGCTGGCAATGCCTGTTCAGGTTGTTTAAAAAGCCATTTTTCCCTTCTCCGAGACTCCCGGCCCCATCCTGAACAATTTGTTTGTATCAGGAAAAAGTTACAAAAGCATCAGAGCTTGCAGTTATCCAAAGGCGTTTGAGCCTCCCYAGGCTTGCTGGTTAGTAGCTAATTTGTGACTGCAGGCTTTCAGCAGGCATTTGAGTTCCTCCTGAACCATCACAAGTAAAAATGCCACGGGGATGACTTTGTCAGAAGTGTCTTACAAAACAAAATTCAAGATCAGCCTAAGATGAAGAGTTCAGTGTGAAAAAGGTACTTCTTCTAGTATTTGGATGTGTTCTAGGCAGAAGTGCCCATTACCCTTGTGCTTCTCTGAAGCTGTGAACAACTTCCTTCAGTCCAATTTCAAGGATAACAGCAAGTGTGTGGGCAGGCTGGAGCTGCGTTCCCCACTCAGAGTAAATGCATTGCAGGCTGGGATGCTGGCAAGGTATGTGTCTCTGCTGGCTGGAGAATTAGATTTGTTTGTTGCTTTGGATTCATTGTAGCTCAGGTAAATGGGGAGAGATGGGGGACTTTTTAGCCCTTTGATGAGTCAAAAAGCAGTTTGGCAGCAGCAAGGCTGTTCTGCTCTTGGTGTAGCTTGAGCGCCACGGGTTTCAGCAGCACTGCAATGCCTAGCACAGCCCCTGCCCCACCTTTTACAAGTTCATTTACTATGGGCTTAATGATACCAGGCAAAGATTTACAAATCCTTCTACAAGCACCAGAGGAACTCCAATGTAATTCATTTAAGAACTGATGTTTGGTTTTCAGCATTTATATGTTTGTTTGCATTTCGCTTGCTTTGCTCTGAACCGCAGATTCATTCCGCGTTCCTGTGCTGCTTGTTCTGCTGAGCGACCAAAGACTGAAAATCTTCAGCAACATATTTAAAATTTCTTGTATCAATTTTGATAACTGGTTTTTTCTCCTTGAGTTTATGGTCATKTACCTGGCAATGTCCTGCTTCAATTGATAACGTTAGCATTAGTAGYTTGGCTTGAATCCATATCCAAGAATTATTCCGTAGCAGCAGTTCAGCTTATTGCTGGCTGAAGGGGRTCTCCTCCAAACCGAAAGTTTTTACATCATATCTTAATTTCTTACCTTTTCTACATCTCCCCTCTGCCTTTTAGTCTTTTTTCTTGCCCTGAAGCCTTATCCCCATCTCTCACCGTTGCTCCTAAATGCGCCTGTTCCCTTCAGGCTCTGACCTCGCGCAGGCAGCAAGCACAAAGCCGTGTTATTTGGAGTGAAGTAACACCAGTAGTCAGGAAGGAACAATGTAGTTCAGGCCAGACAAAATAAATCTCGCATTTCCTGTCAAGAAACTGGGCCAAAAGCAATGATGAGAGACAGAGGGGGCAAACCACGCGGCTCAAAACTAGAGACATATGGGTTAGAAACAACCGCAAGCCCTCACTTAAAAAYTGAAAACAAAAAGCCAAGGCGTTGGATGAAAGAGAAGTAGCACCAGCTCCTCGGCAATAAAAACCTCACGACGTGGGGTCTAGCCAGCTTTCAAACCCGGGGCATGTGCTGCACAAGCGGGGCCTGAATTTCCTGCTACTGTACAAGATATTAATTGTCCCTTGATTAGTTTATTTAATTGATGCTTTGTGTTGTAAATTAGAGAGAGCTGATCTGACTCTGGCTTGTTTCTTCACCAAGCTCTCTTCCAGGCTGGAGGGGACCCGCTGATTAGAAGTTGTTGCTACTTCTGTTGTGTGTTAGTAACCCTCTGGCTGGTTTGCATAGCCGTGGAATTTTCAAAATCATGTACTGCAACACCCTTATCCCAACAGTCAGACCTTCATCCAGCAGTGCTGGTGAAGTGAATATTGGTAAGTACATGGGCAAAGGGTTCAGGATCGGTCCTCAAACCAGTGAGAGTTTTAGCGTGTGTTTATTTATAGAAAAAGGCCTGTAGTACACAGCCAAACTGCAGAGTTAGGATTTGAAGGGTATTTTATTTTCTTTCTGGATATTGATGTGTGTGTGCAGAGTGGAGTCATCTGAGGAGCATCCCAATGAAGCAGAAAGTGAGGGTGGCTCGCGGAGCTCTTTGGGATAGTTCCTATGGGAGCTGGCTTTGGATCCTGTTCAGTTTTGAAGACTGAACCAAAAGCAACACACCAGGTGGTGTAAGAATGTTCAAACAGACACAGCACTTTCTTCTTCAAAGTACTGTGTAAAGATTAACTAATTAGATTGTTTTTCCTCCTTCATAGGAAGGGTTTGTAAAGTAGTGGTCAGGGAACTACTGGGGATATGATTTATTTAAGTGCTGAAATGCTTTGTATAAAGTTCCTCACAGGAGGCCATTAGGAAGATGCAGTTACTTTAGAATGTGGAAAAAAAAGTCCTTTGTGGTGAAGAGGCAGGAAGCAAAGAGCAGTCAGTTTTATTATGGACAAAGATAATATTCGAGCACCTCAGTTTTAAGTGCTGAGAGTTCAAAATGGGTCTTGAAAACATACTGAAGAGGCAACATTTTCTATTGTGACACATGTTTGGATGAATTCAGTACAGAAGGGGGAGATTTGTGAGGCACTCCATGAAGAATTTGTCCATTTTTAGGAGACAAGTCAAATAGGTGGAGAGGAGACTGGCAGGATGGAGCTCCTTCTGTCCTCCTAGAAGAAGGTTAGGTATTGTCCTGGGGAGGGGATACTGTGCTCCTGTTATCTAATTTTAAAAAATAAAAATTAAAAATTAAAGCCCCCAGAAGACAGCGTGAAAAGATGCAAAAGGAAGGGGCTGTTTGGAGCAGGAGTAACTTGGGCTAGAAGTGAAGAGAAGCAGTGCATGAATGAGTAGTGGATGAGTCTCTGTGGAGGTGGTGAGCGTGTCCCGCGGAGCACAGTGTGCTCCCAGAGGTGTGRATGGAGCTGTCCCCTCTCCTGGGCAGCCCAGGAAGGGTGAACACAGCAGGGCTTGTGCTCACTACAGTCCCACCAGAGCCTGTCCTGTGGGCTTGCCTGTGCAGGCCCAGGGTTTGGTCATCACTGGAGTGAACATCCTGACAGAAAGCTCAGCTGATCTGACACCGAACTCCAGCCCCAGAGCTGTCTAGCAGGATATCAAATAGCAGTACATTCAACCAGTGAGCCACTGTGTTGGAAMAACACATCTTCAAAACAAACCGAGCACGCCCTGCAGGTAGCCTTGTTTCTAAGTATTTCTGAAAGCTCTCCTCACTCTTAACCCTTTCAGGTGCTGTACCTCCAGCACAGCTGGAGAACTTGGACAGAGGCATGCCCTTTGCCTGGCTCAGTGTGATAGCTATATCAAAAATAACCTGGTCAGCGGGTCCAGGGAAGTGATTCTCCCTTTGTACTCGACACTGGTGAGGTCACACCTCGAGTGCTGTGTCGAGTTCTGGGCCCCTCGCTACAAGAAAGACATTGAGGTGCTGGGGTGAGTCTAGAGAAGGGCAACAGAGCTGGGGAAGGGTCTGGAGAATCAGTCATATGAGGARAGGCTGAGGGAGCTTGTGGTGTTCAACCTGGAGAAGAAGAGGCTCGGGGGGGACCTTATCACTCTCCACAACTCCCTGACAGGAGCGGGCAGCCGTGTGGGGTCGGGCTCTGCTCCCAGGGAACAAGTTACAGGACAAGAGGAAATGGCCTCAAGCTGTGCCAGGGCAGGTTCAGTTTGGGTATCAGGAAAAACTTCACAAAAGGATGTTTAAGCATTGGAATGGGCTGCCCAGAGAGGAGATGGAGTCACTGTCCCTGGCAGTGTTCAAGAAACAACTGGATGTGGCTGGCACTCAGTGCTCTGGAGTAGCTGACAAGATGAACATCAATCAAAGGTTGGACTCGATGATCTCAGAGGTCTTTTCCAACCTAAATGATTCTGTGATTCTAATTCCATCATGTAGGTAGGATTTTCTTTTCAGCTTTAACAGGACTTTGCTCATTTCCCACTGCTGTGTGTTGTAAGCTGGGAGAGGAAAAGGAAGGGAGGTAACACTTTAATGGGGAGCAATATGCAAATTCCAGGCAAGGTATCTGCGCTTCTGTAAGTTCTCTGCTGCTTATGAAGTATAAAATAAAAATGATTCAGTAGTGATAACTGAAGGCTGGGAAAAAAGAATATCAAAATTACCATATAATTGGAATAAAACAAATAAGGAACCTTTGGACAGGGGCTTTATTGCTTATAAAACTATAAATAATCCAGATTTCCAGCTGAAGCTGTAGCTAGGTCAGAGAAACTACAATCTAAAATAATATCTTTGATTCTTAGAGCATGAGGGCATCTAGATCTGCACGTGGGCTCATTTTTAGCAAAAACCTGAATTTAGCTCACACCCCACTCATTTGGGATTGAGTTAACTTGTGGTGACTAGCATGTATATGTGTGTGCTACAGCAAGGTTTGAGGATGAAATTATCACACCATGGAACCTCATCTAAATGAGGTACCTAAATTAGGAGCCAAAGCCATCTGCGTAGTCAATACAGACAGGTAGGCTCATCCAAGAGGGCTTCAGAGTAGTCAAGGAACCTCACTTGACTCCATGAACAGTTAGATGCCCAAAGTTAGGTGAGGTGAATGTCCACGTGAATGGCTGGTGATTGAGTTTTGTCTTTTGAGTTCAGTTTTCAAAGGACCTAAACAACATAAGGAACTCTAGGCTTGCACTGGAACCAGGAATCGAAGAATTTGAAGCACAAGATTTTCTCTGATTTAAAAAATACCATCCTGGATAATGATTTTGAATTTCAGAGTTCCCTGTAGCAGAGTTCAATGTGCATTCCTGATCAAATTCAGGATTAAATTCTCACTTTGAATGTGCACATCTGTTAATATTTTAACTCATCGTATATCAGAATTCTCCAGATTTCCTGGCACGTCATGCTCAGGATGAAGTCTTTCCAACTGTGTGTATTCAAGGATGTGTTTATATATATATGGGTATACACAAACACACATGCTCTAGACAGTGTGTAGGTGAGAATGTTGTTACAAGGAAAGATTATTCCAAATTATTTATTGCAAGAGACAGTAGCAGTCCAGTGCCTGTAGATTGCCTCAGTTAATTTTAAAAGATYCTGTTGGGCAAAAAAAGATTAATGTTTGCTCTGTCTTGGGCTTGCTTTAAAATTTACTATTGRAAAAAAAAAAAATCCAGGTTTCAGCAGTAGGATTTTGTCATGCCGTGAAATTCCAGGTTTAAGCAGTAGAATTTTGTCATGCCATGAAGCTTTGTCCAAACCTGGTGGTGATACAAGCCTGTGAAAGCCTCTGTTTCACTTTCATGGTCATTATGTAGGCAGTGAGTCACAGTGTCACAGCAGCAGCCAGACAGGGGTGTCAGAGGAGCTGAGCTCAGCCAGGACCAAACCACCTCCACTCCTGCAGCACATGCTGGACGAGGCATCCGYGGACCTGCCAGAGCAGCTGGAGCGGGCTGGTGAGCACCTCTTCTCCCAATCTCCTCCCTGCACATCCAGTTTCCCTTTCCTCCCTCCCTAGGCTGGCATCAGTTGGAGTTTCCCCAGCAATGTAGCTGGGAAATTGGAAAAATTGGTGAGGTCTCCTGGCTGGAGACCAGACCGTACTTTCTTTTCTGCAGCCTCCAGCTCATACCCTGAAGCTCAAAGAGTAGACTTCTGTGCAGAGGCTAAACCTTGCCAGGGAGGTGTGATTTGGAAAGCTTCAGCAATTGTACGTAATATAATTGGTCTTTTAYCTTTTTTTTTTCCCTTTAGAAAAGGAGGAAAGTTCATGCAAATCGCAAAGCCAAACATTGACAATTAAGGCCAAATTCAGGTTGTCCCTCCAATCACACTTCTGCCCTCTTGTGTGAAGGCCCTGTGATACACTTTTGAACTGCAAAAACCTGGGCTAGTTTTCCCTCTTCAGTGCAGACAATGGACACACAACAGGACGGAATTAATGCACAAGTTGAATATCGKTTTTTCCTAACTTTGAAATGCTTGATTTTAACCCTTTTCTCCCAATGTTTTTTTTGAATGTTTTTTTCCCCACTGTTTCTGTTGTTACTGATTACTGATTTACTTAACTAAACCTGAAAGAAGTATCTCTGTCTCATGCAGATTCTCCGAAGTCACTGGTTTCATCAGKGATGAATTTGGCCCATTCCATCTCATGAATTGCATATTCCAAAATCAACATTAATAATGCTGGGTGCTCTTTTTAAACAGACTGTAGACATTCATATAGTCTGTGTAAAGTTCATATGAAATGATACTTGCCTATTCTTTATTCATCCTTTTGTTTAATAAATAATTCTTCAGCTTTTCAGTAGTTGGTTTCTGGGATCCTGTTGGACATCTGTATTTATCATTTAGGAAGCCATCATCAATAAATCTTTCTCTCCTCAAATTTTTGACAGGAAGCCCAGGGTTTTCAGGATTATTGACTACTTCTCGTCGAGTTTGGGGTCTGCTTTTTTGGGTTTTTAATATAGTTGTCACTTACTCTATCAGTGAATTTGCAGTTTAACAATTGAGAAAATGTACAGTGTGGTTAAGGCACTGAGAAGGAAAATCAACCATCCACTTGCTGAATCTCTGCATTTGCTGCAAGGCACCATTTCATCTGGGGGATATGAGTGACTCACAGAGGTTGGAGGGACTCATAATTTCCATAGTACGGCACCGTTTGCTAGGATTTTCTGACTTTTGTATTTATCATTAGAGGCATCATTACACAATGTCAAAGAAAAAAAATCTAGCCTTCATAATGTGCTTTCCTGATTGTAAATGGGGCTGGATATCCTGTGCTGAAATGTCAGGTTAGATCCTTTGTAAACTCTGAAGCCTGCTCTCAGAATAGAACACTTCTGGAGTGTATTAAATTGGTGTTAATTGAGAAACACATATGCCAATGACATTTTAAGCTACGCTAAATAAAACCAAACCTTTAGCAGGTCCCTATCACAGAGAGATCCTGAGATTTCACTGAACCTGCTGCTGCCGTCATCTTTTTTCCATCTATGCATATGTTGCTTGCAATGATATATGGTAACTCCTGATGCAAATACCACTCATGCTGTTACAGCTTAAAAGGCCCAGAAATAGAATGCAAACACAATGTCTGTTTTTTTCTTCTCCATGTTATAAAAACCTATGACCAACAGCCTAAAGTTTGATTCCTTTTCCCTGCAGTTTTCACGCCAGCTGACTTCAAAACATACRTTTTGCACTGCAAGTCATAAAAAATTCATCATTTCTTTCTTTTTTTAGGGGGACTGATTCTGCCCAAAGTGTCCCAGGGTTCTCTGGCTCCTGTTGCAGCCGAGCCACAGGTCAGCACCTTGAGAGGGGTCCCGTCCTCAGGTGACCCAGTGCCCAGTGCATGCACTGACTCCGTTCCCCGACGTGGCTGGCCCCTGTATCAGGCCAGAGCGTGTGCTTTATCTTAAGATAAACAAAGCCATTTGAAAAACACAAAGCAAAATTGGGGTTGAAGTCCCAATTGTGTCAATATACTCATGGGATGTGGCAATATTTTGTTGAAGAAAAGAAAGAGCAGCCTGGGAGTTTCCAAGGGCTAGGTGTYGGCAGCGCTGGGCATGCAGCAGTGAAATCCTGCTCCAGTGCAACCACACAAACCCTGCCTGGCTTTGTGGGACAGCTCTTGTTRGAACAGCTGTCTTCTTCTGCAAGTTAGGGCAAGAGGTCAAGAGCCATTTATGAAGTGTGGTACCACTGAGCTGGCATGATACAGCTACGAGTGAATCTCTGGCAGCTCCTTGATTTCCAAGTGACAAAGCCCATGACGGCTTTGCCACTCAGTAACTTTTCTCCTTTGAACCACTGCCCCCCTCCACCGCCCCCCCCAAAAAAAAAACAAGAATTTTTCCTCAAATAGCTCATGTGCTTTTTTTTCCCCTACACAAGCAGAAATACTTTTGCAGGTGTGTTGCATTGGCACAGTGCACTGTGGGACCACTCTTGGTGAGAAGATGATTTGTGTCCACCTCCTGCTGTGTCCTGAACATGCTTAGGTTGATTTCTCTCACTGCCTTTACGAGCATAGCTAAATGGACACAAAATCCATTTTGCTGGAGTTTGGTGTCTGTAACACCCAGGTGTTGTTACTTGTAGGTGCCTGACTCCTGAGTGGAGAGCAACATGGAGGTCTGTTTCCCGATTGCCTSTTCCCCAATTAGTGGCAGGGCCTGCCTGAAAGAGCACGGAGGGGACYGCTTCTCTCAGGATGGGTGCATGAATTACTAAGCTGTTGCAAAGCCCTCCTTGTCCTCCCGCTGCCCCCAGTACATCCTAATTTCTTTCCTGTACAGTTTCAGGAGTTCATTATGCATTATGCCAATCTTCTTTCCAGCTTATGCTTACTCCTGGTGTTTCAGATGAGGCCTCGGGTTGTGGAAGGTCTGGTAGAAGTGCATCACTGGGAATATGTCATCATGTGGGACATGGGCAACTGGTAGCTTTGCTTCCAGTCCCAGTAAGCTGGGTGTTGGCCTGTGGTGTCTGTCAGGAGCAAGGACTGGGGTTTATCATCTAATATTGTCTGATAAAAGGAAATGAATGAAGTTGTTCAGTTTTTGAAGTGGTATCTCCCAAGCCTTCTCTTGTGTGAGAAGTATTAGGCTGTGTTTGGTAGTTTCTAATTCAGGATGTGTGTTTTTCAGGTCAGTTCTGTTTTCCTGTTGTCTTTTGTTTTGTCCAGTACAGTGCATGTTTTCAAAATGAGTATGTCCCTACAACACCCTACAAAAGACGGTGGCGTCTGCATTTGCATTTCACAGGTGAGAAAATGCAAAGCCATCTTATTAACCCTGGGCTGGGGACACCTCAGTGAGAACTCTGTAGGTGCTGTACTCGGGCTGTGCAGATCTTAGTGTAAAATATTAATGTCCTGTCTGTCTGGTTGTCCATCTGTCTCTCTGTCCATCTATCTCATGGACCTACATGCGTGCTGGAGTAGCTTGGGGAAGGTCAGAGGGAGTTCAGGATCTCAGAAAAAAGGGTCAGTTTTTGTGTGAGTGCCTGTGTTGCTCCAGCTCACTGATGAGGCGTCTTGGCAGGACTCTCCGACTTGGAGACAGCCGCGTCCGTTCGGAGGACACGAGCGCCCTTCTTGTGAAACATGGTCAAGAGTTATTTGCCAGAGGTGACTTTTTTATGGCTTTCCTGATGATAATGTTGCCTCGCAAATAACTCTGCTGGAAACCTGCGGATATCTGCAGCGATTCTGCTGGACTTGCCGGAGATAAGCGTGGTATGCGCGGCAGGGCCAGAGGTTTGGGTTGTGTTTAATTGGGACATCTGTACATATCTGCACATTTGCACACATTGTGAAGGAGGGAAGCAGAGTGTGTGCAACGGGGCTGAGGGGGCGTGAGTCTCTCGGGGTGGGAGCACACGTGTGGTGGGGCTGCCCAAACAGCTTGGAGATGTTTCACTTGGTGACTTTTTGGTGCCAAATACTGTTTTCCGATTTCAAGAAACCTTGTTTTTGTAGGTGAGTTGGAGATTAATCCCCCCCACTCTGAGGGTTCAGTGGCTGGTGTGTTGTTGGGGTCCTGCACTTYGGAGCCATCAGTGGGAAGGGAGCAGCCAGGTTTCCAGCAGCAGCCCTGGCTCACAGAGCCACTCTAAGGCAGGAGGAAGCCCCCAGCGGGGTTAGGACCAGACAGTCTCTCCCAAGGGAGGTCAAAGGGTGAGCTTACTGTTTACAGAATCAGTAAATAGGTAATTATTCAGCCTGGCAACAGGCAAAACCTCACACAGGATGTAAATCCTTGCCAATTCCACGTTATCTGGCGGAGAATGGATTGGAGATCCTGGGATCCCTTGCAGTAGCAAAGGGGAGCTCTCTGCTCTTTAAAACCTTTTAGGGTCATTGTACGATGCCACGGAGCCATTAAGGAACCCTCACGTGCCAGAAGCAGTTTAACAGGCCCAGTGTTGGGCACTTAATTGTGTCAATAATTATTCACGCATTAGCACCAGCTCCTCCTTAAAGTGTGTACTGCAGTGACTCATTAAGTTATTACTGGTATTCATTACCAGTAAAATTAGCCTTTTTTCAAAGTGTAAAATTTATGTTTTATAGAAAAATATTGCTAGGAGTGCAATAGCTTTGCTCTACTCCCTGCTTGGTACAGAAACAAGACTATGTGGAGATGAAGCAGTATTTTTTGCCCAAAAAGAGGACCTCAAATTAGAAAGAGTCTTGTGCTTTTTTATTTTTCCTTTTTCCCCACAGTGGGTTTTATGTACTTTAAATTGGGGCGGGGGAGAAGCCTGGCTTTGGCTGTCAGTCCTGTGTGCGTAAGTGCTATTTCCTGGTATCGTAAGGGAGAGAGATAACCAGTGTCTTTTGATTAATCAAGTGTTAATGTATATGCAGCTGTCTTTATGTTACATGCGTCACGGTGCACTTTGTTTCTTTAAACGCTGATCATTTACAGTGAGCGTGTACAGTATATGTGCCTGGAAGGAGAGCAATTGTTATACAACTCTTTAATCCAAACCATGATTAAAACCCCTTTTGTTCCTCCCTCCCTGCATTATTCCAGCCTATCATCTTCTCTGAGAAATCATTTGGCAAGTAGGAACGTGTGCATTTTAAGAGAATAACTCCTTTTTAAGCATCAGTTTTGCTTTTGTTCTGCTTTTAGAACTTAGKTTTTTTACATTTCAATATACAGCGCTGCTCAAAAGGCGTAGGAGGGTCATAGCCATTTTTTGAGTGAATAAGGTATAATTGAAATATGATGTATGCAGATATCATCACTTCCACAGCAATTATCTGGATTGTTTGTTTAGTGGGAGCATACTTTCAAGTAGGGGCTGGTCAGTGGCAATCATGTTGCGTGACGCAGCCAAGAGAAACGACAAAGAATATGTGAAGTCTCACACTGTGAAATTTCACATTGCACCGAGTGTCTACTGGGGGGAATCATTAGGAATTTCGAAGGTGAGGGCCGTGGCACTTTCGGAGAGGAATGTAAAGGAGGCCAGGGAGGCTGGTGCTTAGATCTTGGGGAGAGGCTGGGGTTTGGCATTCTGTTTCATGTGGAGACCAGCAGTTAATGTGGTCCTTGTTGAAACTTGAAACAGCTCTATTAGTAGCTTGATTGGGGAGAGGAGAAGAGACCAAGAGTAAACAAAAATGTGCGGTCTGGAGATGGGCTTAATTGTGCACAATACATCTTGCCTCTGTGCGGCTTATTCTAATCACTCCAAATGGCAACACACACACTCACACACACAAATTTGATCTGCTCAAGCAGATAAAACTGCTATGTGTATAATACTGCCAGGCTAGGAAGAAAAAAAAATGGACATCTGTTTAACAATTCTCTATTGTAGACAGGATCATAGAAACACTGTTGCCTGCCTGTCGTGTTCAATCGAAATGAATAAAATGCTGATTTAAAAAAAAAAAAAGAGAAAAAAAATCAGGCAGAAGAGCTCCTCAAAGTATTTGCTTACACTATTTTTTTTTTGTTTTAATTTCAGCAGCATTATGAGGAAGGGGAATCCCAGGGGCAGGAGGAGGTTTCAGGAACAGTGAAGGGAAGATTTTTGTTTTGTTTTGGTATTTATCCTCAGTACAGCCGAGAGAGGCGAACAGCAGTCGGAACTAATTGTAGCTCACTCAGGAAAGTCTTCATTAGCACTTGCCACACATGGTTACCAGATGTGCTGAAGAAGGGGTGGGAGGAGGGAGGAAAGGGTATGTGGAGAATGGGCTACATACTTAAACCTAATAATCTGTCTTTTGTTTTCAGGTCTATTGTGCTGGGGAGGGGAAGAATGGGGAGAGGGAGAAATCCTGGCTGCTTTTTGATGCAGCCAGTCCCTACTAGCTGAATGGCATTCCTTGTCTTGCAGCCTCCTCCAAGGGAGGAAGAAGCCCTCAATCATGGCCAAGTAAAGAGGGATTTATGCATTTATTTATTTATTTATTTATTTATTTAAAGGCTGTCACTGAACTATTATTCCACTGAACCCAGCTGAAAGTATTTGGATAACCAAACTGGTAAACCACTATCTTTCTGGCCAGCTTGTGAATTTGAGCTGGGGTGGGGTTTTTTTGTGAGCTTATGGGCTCCCACAGTATCAGTGGGGCTGTTGAACTGTCTGTTCAGCAGCAGCAGCAGCATCTCTGTTCACACGTTCTCTGCTCGTGAGTGTGAGATGCAATCAGAGAAGCCAAGTCCAGGAGGAAGGTAAGAGCAGCTCTGTGGTCCTGTCAGTCACCCTGAGGTTGTCGCCTTGGTCAGATGTTTAACCTTCTGCCTGTTGCTATTAAAACAAATTAACTGGATCTTCCGTGCATGGTGGCTGTTGCTGCTGCAGACCAGATCATGGTCTTACTGCCCACAGGGATGATTTTCACAGGAACCAGTGTTAATTTTACCGCAGATGTTACCAGCAATGTTGCTGGTTGCTCCTTAGGAAAAAAGCATCCTCCTTCCTCTTTATTTTGAACTGGTCATCTCCAGGGTGAGGGTTGTCCCTGCCATCTCCTTCTGTTTCAGCAGTGCTGCAGCTCTTTTGCCCTCTCAGTCCCTGCAACATTCCCACAAGGTGAATATTTTTCGTACTGACATTGTCTGTGCTTGGAATGTCCCCTTCCCTCCCGTACTCCCCTCTTCATTCCAGCGGTGGGAGAACATCGCTGCGTCTGGACGACAGGGCTTAGATGACTCTCCAAGCTCTGAATAATCAGGGCTGAAGGTTTAATTATGGCACTACACATGATATCCACAAGATTTGTCACTCTGGTCATGTGAGAGAACAGCACTAGACGAACTTCTACTAATTAAGCACTCTGTTTCTCTTCCTTCTCAAAACTGGAAGGAGGTATAAATATGGGAAATCACTTATGTTAACGCGAAATAGAGACATTTTTGGAATCTTAAATAATCTGAGTTGAACCTAAATCTGTGGCTCCGGCCTTGTTTTATCCAGCTCAGTTTGCCAGTCTGTAATCTCATCCTGCTTTGGAGCCTGGAAATGTTCTTGCTCACAATCTCAAAGCGGAGCAGATGTTGCATAAATAGAAAATAGGTTGTGTGCACAACCTAATCTAAGCACAGGGCACAGAAGGAGGTTTGGATGAATGTAAGCTAATCAGGGCACAGATCTGCTATACTTTGGGACTTAGGACCAAATTTTTTYCCAGATATATTCTACTTGGCAGATCCCAAATATGCCGTTCACGTTTTCCCCCTGCATGGCTTGTGGGCTTTTTTTCATTTTTTGAGAATAAAATAATGCCTGCCAGCTCAAGCTCACCAAAGCAAATGGCTGGTGAGAATTTTTCTATTCTATTCTTTCTTCCATGTTTGAGAGACTTCTCCATSCAATGATGTTATTCCAGGTCCACGTTAATCAAAGTCCAGAAATTCATCTTTCAGATTCCCTCAAAGAAATTAATAAAGCCAACTCACTTAGCTGATTTAGTTGTATCTACTGTTCCTACTGTAAGATTGTAGAGTCTCCTTCAACGTCAGTGTATGGCTCCAATAAAATACCTTTATTAACTGTCAGAAAGCCCCAAGAAAGTGTTTGATAAAAGCCCAGCCTATTTACCATCTCATTTTTGCCRTAGCTGCTGTTGCATCAGTTGTTGTCTTGATAAAATTAAGTGCCATATTTGCAATTTGTGTAATGTTATCTCAAATTATTTACACAAGAATGATCTGTGRTTGTGCCAATGTGTATTATGTAGGGACAATATCTCTGCTTACGATAYTTCATGTTTAGGAAACACAATGCTGCAAACTTGATGTTTCTGTCGAGTTTTSTTTCTTCTGGAGATGCATATACATGTATTTATTTTTTCAAGTGTTACCCACAGAACGAGTTTCGTGTGTAAATGTTTTTGCCTTCGTGGTGAAACCACAGCCATGCACAAGAGGTATCGTCTTAGCTGATTTTCATGGTCATGTATTCCACAGTAAGTGAAACTTGGAAAGCCTATTGGTGGCTCAGGTGCCTGTGCTCACTACTCAACAGGCCTGCAGTTACTTGGCGCTCCAGAAGAACTTAGAAGCCCTTTCAGAAATCTGACACACTGAATGTAATTTTAAGACATTTTTCATGTTCTTAACTTCATCTTTAATTATTACAAGTTGATTATTTAAAAAAATTTATTAACTTGGAGTTGGAAAGCAGAAGGATCAGATTTATTCCCTGCTTTTTGTGCGTTTCCATGCTGAAGTCGAGGTTTCAGGCAACAAGGCAAATATTTTTATGCAGATGCAAAACTAATCAACCAAACATGAAARTACTCCTATGGGGTTTCCTGGAGGCCTTGCTGGGGATACTGCAATGCAAATAATATATAATGCAAATACTAAATAATAGAGTATAAGTATTGTAAGACAGTAGGATTCAGTTAGGGATAGAACATTCTGGGTGGTCCGTATGAGCTGGTACTACCATCCTTTTTATGATGCTCAAAATCTCTTTTTTTTTKCTGCCTGGATCTCCTATCAGGCTTTTTTTACCCTCCCAAAGTTCTTCTGTAATGTGCTCCATCAAAATGCATGTTTCCTCACAGATGATGTCATTTAAGCGGAAAAGAATTGTAAATCCTCCTTTGGCCTCCTGTAGTTTTTTCCTGTGTAGCCGCCTGAGCTCAAACTCCTTCTCTTTCCAGTAGGATATATAAGTAATCAACATGATTTTTTTTATATGCACATCAACAGTACTGTGTGTAATTAGAGAGCATCCAGCACTGTGCTGATGCTACACAGGGATTGCATTGGCAGCGTTTTTCTCCCTGCGATTTGCCACTTTTCCGGTACAAACCAACTGACCRACACGCCAGGCAGGGAAGTTCCATTGTAATGTTAGGAAAATTGAGAGGAGCAAGTTTACTGGGGAGAGTACAAATAGCTTTTCTCTTTTCCCAGGTAATGACTTGAAGATAGATATGCAGTGCAGCAACATGAGGTCCATCTTTCTGTCACCTCCAAATGAGGTTCCCRTGGCGCGCTGTCCGGGAGGAACCAGCGGGCTGCTCACGGACAGGCACTGCCACAGGAGATTGCAGCCTGCTTTGTTTGCATGCATGGCAGCAGAGGAGCCTGTTGCTCCCAGCCTGCTCTGAATTCCAGTAAGTTCCCAGTACTTACAGTGGAAAGTTTCCAGAAAGGTTTGGGACCCTGTTACCTTCTCTTGTTGGGTCTTGGCTTAGACCACAGCAAGGCAAGGTGGAAACTGAGTTGCAAAGAAAGGTGCTGGCAAAGTATGAAGAACCTTGGCATATATTCCACCCCCTTCTTTTTTTTCTACATCCCTAAATCTGCTGAGAAAGGTATGGGRTCAAATTTGTATATTTGAGTGATCCTTATCTTTTTAATTTTTGATGATCGAGCTTTTACAGTTTCATCATACACAGTGGAAGAAACGTAACTATGAAGTAAGAAGCATTCCCAACTGAATAAGTTTATTTTTATTTTGTTTTACTTGATTCTGTTTCATTGGCAGAACAGATTAGCTTCCCAACACAATGTCTGCAATTTTATCATAAAGCTTACAATATGTAAYGTGTCTTGCAGAGCCCTGTTATGAGATAACATGAATGAGTAAGAATCTCTACCTCCACTTATGAAAAAAAAMCAAAACTTTTTTTCTACAGAGAATTGCAGTGAAAAACTTGAAAATATGATATGGGGGCACCCTAAAGAAGTAAGAGATAAAAGCACCTCAAATGCATTAAATATCTTTCAGTTCCATCCTCAAGTTGTTTAGTTTCTCCCGTGCCAGAGCAGTGTGCCTCATCCTGCTTGGTCTTTCCTTTTCCCCAGGCTCTTAGCTCCTGGCAGTGCTCCCTTACTGTGGAGATCTTGGCTTCTCTCTGATCTCAGTAAAACCAGGGTGTCTGGGAGAGCAAAGTCCTGCTTCCCCCTCTCCCTAGGCTCAGCCTCCATCATTTCCCTGCTTGCTGATTATCTTCATTTGGATTTGGCTCTGGGAACAGTGAGTTGTCTGAAGTGTCATCTATCTTTAGTGTTTTACTTTAAGGAGAATAGAAAGCAAATGACACAGAGTATAAAATAAGTATTTAAGTAAACATTTTAATCTCACTTGGGGCAGTTTGACAAAATAATGCAAACACACCACCTGCACGTGTGTCTGCACACAATCATTGTCATGCTCGTTTGCCTGAGCATCCCTGGAGGTATTTAAAAGAAGGTTGGATGTGGGTCTTTGGGACRWGGTTTAGTGGTGGACCTGGCAGTGTTAGGATAATGGTTGGACTCRGTGACCTTTGAGGTMTTTTCCARCCTAAAAGATTCTGGGATTCTCCGATTTTAGGGACGGTTGTGCTTGTGGTTCGTGTCAAGCCTCGGCTCGTGGCAGCTGCACGTGACTGAGCCTTGTTGCTCYGCAGATCCCACTGGTTTTAGGATCAGCTTCTGCGGGTGAGCAAGTGTCTGCTTTTGCACAACATCAGGATCAAGGTCTCAAATGCTAATTCTTCCATTTCACCTGAAGGCATGGCTTGCCAAATTTCAGCCTGTTTCTGATCCATGATGGAGCAATGAAAGCAATAGTGCTGTCTAGAGGTGAGGCCATGCTGTAACCCAAACTGGGAAAAGCAATTGTGTCCCAGCTTGGCTGGTCTTACTTTCAGATTCTATGCAAAAGTTTTTATAGCTTTTTCTTTTTACCAGACAGTGCAACTGAGACCTTTTTTCACCAAAAGGAAAGAAGCAGCAGCAACAATAATTTATATCAGTGAATTGTCAATTCTTTGTACCATTGGTGAATTTGAAGCAAAATTAAAAACAAACAAACAAAACCAAAACCAACAGCAACAACCCCCCAAAAAACTAACAAAAAACCCCCCACATCCCCCCCAAAAAACCTGAACTATTTGACTCTAGGGACAGTAATTTCCAGGTCATTTCTTGACTTCTCTGAGCAAATTTCTTCCAGTTTAGGAAATTCAGAATTGTTTTCATTTTGATAAGAATGGAACATCCATTCAACAGACAATAAAAGCTGTTTAAACCTGTTAAATACTATGAAATAGATGTGTACAGCTAATTAAGGTATGTGTTGAATAGTAATTATGTCATCCTGAGGGATTTACAAATAGAGTCTAGTTAAAATTTGATTCAATCTTCTATCATTCACAGAAGGTGCAAATTATTATTCATTTAGCGTGCTCTGATTTCAGTTCTAAAGGTAATCCAGAAAAAAGGGAGCGGGATTTCTGTTTTATCAGCATTGTTTAAGAACTAAGATCCCTTAATTATCACACTGTACCAATAGTCTGCTACCCAACTCACTGAAGCAGTCATTCAGCTTTGAAACTAACAATTTACCCTCCAAGCGAAGAGAGATACAAGGAAAAGTGTTTAGTCAGCAAGCAAATACACCAAATTGTATGTTTTGGCTTTTGTTGGTGTTCGTGTTTCCGAGCTSCGCAAATGTGAGTCACTCACACTATGCCTTTCAATCAAAGGCATCGAAGCAAAGGAGACAGATTTCACAAGAAAATTTAAAAAAAAAGAAAGGCAAAGGTGAAATAATTTATGGGATCCAGTTCTTTCAAGCTTCTGGAACCTCTTTCCAGGCTTTCATAATATGAGTAGACTCTTAGTCTTACTCCGTTGTGTAATTTCTCATCATGGTAACGAAGAATTAGGTAGGATTCCTGATAACTTTGTGAAAATACAGATTGTGTTACAATGATATTACTGCTGTGTTTCTGGATTTATAACAATAATTGACAGTCCCCATAATTACCATTAAAATTGGCCAAAAATGGAAACAAAAATTGTTTCATGAAATATTTTTGAGTTTCGAAATGAAAACTATCTTTCAAGGAAATTATGAAATTCGTAAGAAACCAGAAGAGTCCAGGACTGATAGCCATAGTGGTGGTGTGGTTGAAACAGGTTAAGTTTCTGTCCTGCCTGAAAGGGTGGTCAGGCCATCCAGGGAATTGGTGGAATTAACCATCCCTGGAAGTGTTCCAAAGGTGCTCTGTAGGGCCAGGAGTTGGACTTGATGATCCTTGCAGGTCCCTTCCAATTCAGCATGTTGTGGGAATCTGTGACATGTGGATGTGACATTTGGGGACATGGTTTAGTGGTGGATTAATGGTTGGACTCAATCTTAGAGGTCTTTTCCAACCCAAATTATTCTATGATTTGGAGATTCGGCCTCTTTGGCTGCTGGGGCTTCTCTCCTGCATGTCTGAGCTGTCATGAAAATCCGGTCAAAACAGGTATTTTCTTGATAATATTTTTGTTTGATGTGTTTTAATTTTTTTTTTAAGTAGGAAAAGGTTTTCCTGCAAAATTTTCTCACTAAACCTATTTCTTGCATTAAAAAAAAAAAAAAAAATCAGACAGTAGTCATATTACCGAAAATATGACATTACTCCTTTTTTTCCGTTAACTAAGGACGTGGATCCATGGGGTTATGTTGGCAGTCATTGTTTGGACTCTTTGGACAGTAACTTTGGTGTGGATTTTTTTTGTTGTGCGGTTTTATTGCAGAAAGATAAATGTTCTCTTCCACTATGTTTTTTAGAGTGTGTTTTCCTGTTGATATCAGTGGGGCTAATTATGTATATTAAACATCTCTATGGGAATAAGGATTGTGGATCTTGCCCTGCTTAATGCCAGCCAGTACTGAGGAGCAGCCACCTCTGAGAGGGAGAGCAGCAGCTGCCCAGCAGCTCTCAGAAATGGTGTGYAATCCTTCGGGTTGAGCTTAAACAAAGGTGCTGGACTTCTTTGGGAATAAATTATCCAGATGTAAAACCTAATTTTCTGTGTCCTGATTTTATCTTTCTAACAGAAGTGGCATTTTGGTAAGGTGAATAGAAGAACCCACATTATCCTTGGTTGGTTGGCTTGGTTTTCTTTGGGAGAGACAAATGGGCTTGACAGAACTGGTTTTCTCTGCACATCCCATCATATTTAATCTTTTGACACAGCTGCTTGCTTGCAGTACAGTTTGGAATACTATCCACTGAAAAACTGGCCCTAGTTGTTGCTTGGAATCTGGCAGAGAACTACCATATTTATGCATAATTTTTTTTTTCATGCAGACTCTCAGAGTGCTTAATAGGGGTGGCAAACRCTGTAATAGAAGTGGAAAGTGTTCCCAGTTCTTAGCAAGATAAGAAAATGTTGTTTCTTATCTGTGATTTGAAAAGAGATGAAGGGTCAGTGAGGTAGAGATATGTGAAAGCTATTGCACACTTGGTAGGAGCTGCAGAGGGGGAATATCTCTCACTGGTGGTGTGTTTGAGTGGAAGGGAAGTGAAGGAGGCAGCTCCTAACTAAAGGGAGAGGATTAGAAAAAATGTCAAGTAAAATCAGGGAAATTTGTTGTTTCATTTGCTTAAAGATACAGGTACACAGCACTGAGATGGTTACCAAAAAGAAAAGAGCAGGCCAAGTTGAGGGCAGCTTTGAATGCTTGCCTGTTRTGGATGCTTTGGGATTTATAAAAATTCATAGGTCTTTGGAGACGGCTGAGASGAGCAAGGAGAATGGGATGGGCTCTAAGCTACCTTCGATTTTGAGGGATTGCATGGAAATACAGGGCAGTCTGCTGGACCCCAGGCGTAGCTTACCCAAGGTTTGCCTTGTCTTCCCACCCGCCTCAGTGTAGCTGTGTCAGAGAAGGAAGCAGTTGTGCTCAAAGTGGAATGGGGAATATTTTAGGCTCTGCCTGCCCCATCAGGCGTAGCTCCTTGGAAGTTGTTTTTCGCAGCAGTGTGTGCAGGACCTGTGAAGATGGGCAAAGTTTGTTTTCAAGGCTCAGAATGCATGTGCCAAACTTGGCGGTGGGGGCTGGTTGGGTCTGCAGCCACTTAAATAAATTCTTCTCCTCATCTCATCCTCAGCAGATTTGTAGAATATCATCTGATATAAGCTACAGGAGCTGCTGCCTCCCTGGCCTGTGCTGGCATTTGGGCTGGGAGGGAACAGGTGCCCCATATCCACCTGTGACCTGCCACTGAACAGATTGACCAGAGGTGGTGTGGAGTCTCCCTCACTGGGGATATTCCAGAACCATCTGGACACAATCCTGGAGCCTGTGCTCTGGGATGGCCCTGCTGGARCAGGAAGGTGGGACCAGATGACCCCCTGTGGTCCCTTCCAACCTTTCTGTGATTGTGTTTCATATCACAGAATAGTAATGACCTGAGGCTCAGAATTTATTATAAAGCATAAGGATTTTTCCAAGAGGGTGATGTCTCTTTGGGACAAGGAGATGAAGAAAGGCTCCACGACACTTGCAGTAAGAACAATGGGAAAGGAAAGCTTGTCCTCGTACTCATTCTTACTGGGATGTGTGCACAGGTCACCTGCTTTGACAGATGAGTACAYGGGCTAAAGTTTTAGAGCTGCACACTTAAAACTTTCATTTTACTTTTGCACTGAAGAGTGGAAGTAGCTAAAATAACTGGTAGTGCACRTAAGTTAATTTCTTGCTGAGCTTCTAATAGTAACAGATTTCAAAAMTTATGCTTACATTTTGGAGCTGGTGGAATGCTTGAGAGATTTATTTCTAACAGAATTTGCATTCCATGTAATTTGGACTTAATGACGTGGTATAACACAGGCAAAAGAGTTTCTGAGTATGTGACTCTGCTTTTCCATGCCACAGGAGGTATTTCATCTTAATTTTTGGTTGCATGCTAAGAAACCAGTATGTAAAGCAAGAGTGAACAGATACTTAAAAGGAAAGCATCAGGGAAGTTGAATAGTCATGTGCTGGGTTAATATTTAAAACTGGAGTATTTCTGAGTGGAGAGGGGCTTCAGAACAGGGCAATTCACAAACCACTTCTTCCCTTCCAACAGCTAATTCAGAGGCAGCAGGTGTGGAAGCAGCCCCTTGGCAAGAGGACCAAGTGTAGTTTGTGACAGAATTGAATGGAGATGATCCCAAGCTGAAAGTCAAAACAGGATCTTCTTTTGAGTTCACCCAGCGACCTGCAATTTTATTCCAGCTCCCAGCACAGGTAAGAGACTTCTACAGAATCTGCACCTGCATTTCCCAAGGTGTTTTAATATCTGAATCATATCTCCTATTCTTCAATGTCTTCTGGTTTTGAAACTACTGATGCAGTGCCAGGTATTAGTACCAGGTTTTGTGGACTTTTATTGGGCTTTAAGGCATCTCTTGGTAAAATCAAGTCAGAGAGTCCTGGTGCATTTGTCAGCAATCCTACAGTAAGGAATTCATACACAGAATATGATTGGGACCAGAATTTGAGATTAAAAGTGAACTGTTGCTTGAATCTTTGTATCTCCTTTCCACGTAAATCAGGAGAGATTTGTTTTAGTTAAGCAAGAGCTCTGCATCAAGGTGGGAAGTGGTATTGGCTCTGGGCCCCTTGCTGGAGCTGATTTCAGGTTCTTAAGCAGACMTGAGCTTTCCTTTTTTCTTTATATGGAATAATTGTGCAGTCCATATGAAATGCCCTGCCATGTGAGTTACTTGAGAAGTCGTGGTCCATGGGAGTGGGGAGACATGCTCTGTCTCTGCCCACTGGAGGGATAATGTATTTTAGATCGTGAAAACTGCTGAGGGCTGCTCTGCTCCATCATCATTTCATTGGGGGTGCAAACAGCAAGAAAATATGGGATTTTATTCTCTGTGGCTTAGTTTTGGTCAGAGATAGGTCTTCAGAGCAGTAATATCCTTCTTCCTCAGCCAACGTCCCCACAAGACCTCTGCATGAAGATGTAGGCAGCGCGCTGAACGTGTCCAAAACATCCTGTTTTACACCCCCACCCCCAAGTGCTGTTTGTTGTGGTACTGAATGAAGCACTGCAGTTCATGGCTTCTGCTGCTGCCACAGAAGACCCCCCCCTCAAAATGAGGAGCTGCCTCTGCAGCTGCAKGGGGCACAGTGAGAGCAGGGGTGCTTCCATGGGGCAGCAGCCTCAAAAGCTGCTTTCTCACAGATAGTGGCCTGTCCTGGCTTCAGATTATTCCTTAATCATTAGCCCTAATGAAGGGGTTTTGTCACAATAGCGGGGGGGAAAAAAAAAAAAAAAAGGAAAAGAAAAAAGAAACTGGGAAAAGAAAAAGAAAAGAAACAGACAAGAAGGAGAAAAGATGGGGAATAGCTGGGATTATCTCTGTGCCGTCTCTCAGGTCCAGTGACAACACGACTACAATGGGTAGCTTTCAGGACTGCATATGGTCTTCCTTCCGAGGGAGTTGATTAAGCGACTCCGGATGAAATTGAAATCCTGTGATTTGACCTTTGTCTGGCCTGGGAGGACTGCAATTCGCATAACAATTTCCTTTTGTTCTTTGTTTGGAGTTATTAATCCAACATGAGCCTCGAATTAATCAGGGGTAGTGCGTTGTTACATTTCTAATTCACAGCTCCACTGCTTGTGTCTTTTTTAATTAAGGCCGAATGATAGCAGGCCTTAGCCCCTGATTGCAACACTTACTAACCACACATTGAGGGATGAAGAGGCTAAATAGGCAGAATGAGATTACTTCAAGGTTTCACTTAATTGTTTTCTTCCTTTAAGTAAAGAGCACTGAATGAACATTGTGAATGCCAGGCTGGGAGTATTTTTTTTTCTATATGTGTTACGTGTGTGTGTGTGTGTGTGTGCAGGGTTGGGGGTGGTTGGGACTGGTGCTCCAAGGACTCAGAGCTCTAATGGCTCAAGGGTTTGTAAAATTGGAGCCTTTGGTTATTGATTTGAACCATTCCTCCCACCTCCCCTGGGGGGCAGGGGCAAGGGAAGGAGGAATGGAGGTGGAGAGCATTAAACTTAAGTTAGATGCATGGATTTTCTTGTATCGTGTGTGAACCCATTTGTTTATGTAGTTTTTCTTGCTGTTTGCAACTGATTCAGAGGTAGAAAATGCAGGAGGACCGAAGGCTAACAGAGATGCTAAAGAAACGTGCTGAGACACACAAAGCTCCCCAAAGCCTGGGAGTGGTAATGATGATAATGAAATAAAGGCGAGCCAGTTGTGTCACACACCAGATTTTGCTCATACCGAAGGATGTTTGAGTCATTTTCAAAAGCTGTTTGTAAATTTGCATTGTGGGAGCTGTTCAAGGCCGCAAGGGCACAGGTGCTATTCCAGGGAAATGGTGTAAAGTCATCTTGGATAGATTCATGCTGGGTAACTCAGTCCGTGCCAGACACTTGGGATGCTGGAAAAGGAAATATGCTGAGTGCCCAGCCTTGCAACATTTATTTACACAAATAGCTCTGTTAACTTAAAAAAAAAAAGTAAAAAGAAGGAAAGGGATGACAGGATTCATATTGCAGGATCGGGCCCAGTGTTTTGACCTCCTATAATGCAGTGCATTGGATATGATTGTTGGGGAGAAAGGTTAATATTTAGGATCCGAAGCCTTCAGATGCTGAATATACAGAAATCCAATTGAATTCAATTTGTGCTGTGCACCTGCAATATCAGATAGAGCTCTGTAATTGTGGGAAACTAACTCTTACTGAGTTATTTCATCCATCCAAGGAGCTGGATGGATGGGGGAAGCACTAGCTTGGAAGAGTTAATGTTTTCTGTGTAAAATGGCAAGCTGGTGTTAATCATACCAGGCTGCAGATACAGAGCTGCTGTTCTGACTCTGGCACGGGATATACAGGGCAGCAACACTGTTCCCACTTTTCTGAATTATCGATGTGTGGAGGCTGTTCCACACAGGATTATCTAAGAATGCAATGATAAAACCTCTAGATAGATTAAGCAAAACTGGGGTGTAAGCTCCAAAGGAGAAAAACGTGCCAGGTAAAAAGCTTATTTCTGTGTTTAGAAATTTGAATTGTAAACTGGGTCTGCTTTTTCAGATGAGCCTGAAAAGAACAGGCTATATTCAGCCTTCCATAGAAACGTATATAGTATGTGGAAACAAAAAAACAAGCTAACAAACAAATCTTTAGATCTGGCTTTCAGTTGGTGCAAAGAAGCACTAGTGACTTCTATGATCAGTAATGTCAACACAGGATTTACACTGAATTGGGTTCACAGGTTCAAAGCCATTTTCTGCACTTTCCTGCTCTTTTCTTAGGTGCTGCCTGATCCTGTGTGTCAGAATACTTCTGGTAGATTGCCAGCTCCCGTGCTGGGAGAAGTCAATGGGATAAGAAGATGCTCAGCATTAGCTGGAGTAGGGCTGCCTGACAAGCAGTTCAAGTACCTTACATGTTATTTTGTTTCTCAGAACCAGTTTTGATGCTCTTACATTAAATGACACCTTATTCTGCAGTTGAATCACACTTTGCATGRAGAGAATGGTATTAAAGCACATGAGAATTTGATTATCTACCACTTACTGTTGTTTATTTCTATTTAAAGACTGAGTACTTCACATTTGTCCACCTTGTTCTCTTTTTCCTAGAAGTCTTTGCAGACCAGGGTGTGTTTGTTTATAGCAGACRCAATTCCAGAATTGAGATCTATTTTCAGTGCTGTTCTGTGTCTTAAATCTGCATGCTGCTTTTTTTTAAAATTATTGGTTGAATGTTCACTGTTGTTGATTTAAAGGTGTCACGTTACACTTCTAAAGGCTCTCAGGATCAATGTGTACCCCCATGAGTTTATGTGAGTGTTTTGAATAACATCTTAAACCCCAAAGACCAGTCTGTCCTGTCTCCTGTTTGAATCTCTTGGCAGTGGTCAATTGAAGGGGTATATTTGGGGTACTTCTAAAATCTCATTTTTTTCCTTATTCTGGTACAGCATAATATTCAGCATTGATGTATTCAGTAGCTCTCCTCAGCAAACTTATAATACCATTTAAGTGCTTTGAGATCTTGAAAGATGGAGGAAGTTGTATAAACAGATGGCGGTGGAATTACAGTGCTTCTTGGGATGGTTAACCCTCGCTGTGAACTGTCTTGCAGGACCTTGCTAGAGCCAGGGACCCTGTCAGTAGTTTCCAGCCATTGGCTTGCTRTGTATAATATGACATCACTGGTTCCTTGCAATTACTCTGTGAAGGAAATTGGGCTTCTTGCCATGCTCAGGCACCAAGACACCAGGTCAGGGTGCGTGATAATGCTTTCCCATCCTTGCCCAACGTGGCCATAGTTGCACTTGGTTGAGGGACAATCCACTGATCTCTAGGTCTTGAACATTTGCAGCTGCACCAGTCAACACTGATGAGCCCACAGATAACGTAAGGAACGACTTTTGCTGCTGCTGCTCTTCCTGACAGTTTTAGGCAATCTGTTGCTATTTATGAAGCATTTCTGTTGAGCTGGGAACTGCCCTGAGCTCTGCTCACTCCTCTGGCTCCAGCAGGGATGTACTCCTCATGCCCGGAGTGACAAGTGCCCCTCGTGCAGTGCCAGGTTTCCGCAGCGGCGCACGGGCCGTGCCTGTCCCGCGCCGCGCGTGGARGTGCTGACACTCCTTCCCCCTGGAATCAGGGCCAGGTCGGCCCCGGCCCGCTCCGTTTCCCTGCTCTCCCCTCTCGGACATAAGGTAGAGATTAGGATTTAATGGTCCTTTGAGCTGCCCGGCGCTCCTCCCTCGGCGCTGTCTCCCCACGATCCCCCTGCCCGCGCCCTCCCTCTCCGCCGTCAATGGGAGCCTTTGATGTCGCACAAGGGAAGACTGTTGGCTAACAGTCTGGAGCTGCCTCGTTTGAGCCAACCACCACATGAAAACAAATGCGAGCCATCATATTTCATTAACTGGCTGCCCCCCGTTTGGGTGCCCTTTTTTGATGTCGGAGCGCATCCTGACAGAAATCAGGAAGATACGTGTGATTAAGGCCGGGAATAATAGTTRGTGCATTGTATTGTAAATTACCTTTCTGGGCCCTGGTACTTTATCAGCCCCACTGGCCTTGGCTTGGGTACATTTTTGACTACTCTGTATATACAGTGTATTAGCGCAATGGAGATCATTATGTGGCCTGTATTTGAGTCATTTTTATTTAAGATGCCAAACAATAAGCTGTTGATTGGGGGAACAAGAGGCGAACAATAATGTTCTGTGTCACATAATACACCACCATTTTCCAGCTTTGCTTTAGAAGGGCCCTCTTTATTGTTTTTGTATAAAAATGGTTCTTAGGAGGAGGAATATTTTGCTGAGGTATGTCATTATTTTGCAAATTTCTATTATCTCATCATGTTGTCTTCATTGTAAATTGCAGCTAATTAGGAACCTAGTTAGAGCCCCAGCTTTGAGGCTGGCTTTTTTGTGAAAAGAGCCCACCGATTACCGCACTACAAGAGAGGAAGGGAGAGAAAAAGGAGATTAATCTGGTTACCTAGGCGACACTCGCTTCCATCTGCGAGGAACAATACATTTTTGTTTCCTTGGCTCAGTTCAGATCTGTTTTGTTTAGGGGGGAAAAAAAGAGAGAGAGAGGGAGAGGGAGAGAGAGAGAGAAGGGGAGAGAGGGAGAGGGAGAGGAGGCAGCCCCATAACAATACTGGACTCTGTCTGGCCCCGGCTTACCCGCTTCCATCTCTCCGCAAGTTCGGGGTCTCGGGGGAGTGGGAAGATGAAAGAGATAAGCTCCAAAGTTGTCAAAGGTCGTAACCTTGCCACACAAAGCCAGCAGTTTTACTTCTAAATCCCCTTCTCCCGAAAAGCACTTAATGAAATAATATACTGTGCTTCTCAACACCCCGTAGTCTTTATTAAGCAGCAAGGCCCCAGAGATGGCGAATTTGAGGAGTCGGTTAAAAACTTCGGACTAAACTGTCGCTGCCTGGGAGCGGCTACTGTAGATGGGATGGGGATTTTCCGAGCAACACAGACAACTTTTCTTCCACTCTCTCTCCTTAGCAGCATTGTGGCTTCCCTGACGTACGTTTTAGAGCTGCCTTCACACAAAAGGCAGAGCATTCTGATATTTTTTTCAGTTTTTATTTTTAATTTCTTTTTGGTTACCTTCACAAGGTCATGGCTTAACAGACAGCAGTGACCTGTATCTTTCTTGTGCATCAAACTGTTAAACCCTGGTGTGGCTTTTGCATTGGGTAGACAATGCAGCCACGTTATTTGCTGCTTATTTTGGAGCAGCTTGCCAGAAAAAGGACGGAGGTAATAACCAGAGCTGATAGAGCCAGGCTAAAAGCTCAGAAATGCTCACGAGGTCTTGAACTGAATTGGCTAAACCCACAGCCTTTTGATAAGCATAATGCTTTCTCCAGGTGTTATGTCATCATGTATAATGTTTTACTATACAGTAGCATTATGAATGATGACATAAAGTCACAAAAATATCAAAGTTACCAATTTTAGCTTATCTGAGCTTTCCAAACCTGGRCTGTGCTGATCAAATCAGAACAAGTATCAGGTTAACAACCTCCTATTCTGCATTGCTCTGAAGTACTGTTCTTCTATTTTCTTCCTCTTAAGAAGCTTCTAAGGGCTGCTTCAGCAATGTGTTGCTCCCTCTAACTGGAAATGATGGTCATCAAGTTAAAAAATTACAAGTGTTCAGGAGGAAAGAATGAATGAAGGCACAGCTGCTTTTTTGGGTGGGGAGCATAAGACATCTTGGAAGTGAAGTCATATTTGAATTTCCAGTTCTGCCACGTGCTTTCTGTGGGATCTTGGCCAATTAATTTGGCGTATTTCTGCTTCAGACCTTGACCTATAAAGTAGGCAAAGCTATATTTCTCTACCACGGAGGATAACTTGAGTCTTAGTTAATTAATTAATGACTTAGGAAGAGTTTGAGATGCTGGGCTCTGGATATATGYGGAACATTTAATCCTTGCCTATTCTGTTTCACTGAACGCCTCCTTGGGCACACCTGAACGAGTTGTTCTGAGAAGAACTCTCAAGTGAGAATTAAATCAATCATACTTGACTTTGTTAATTGGAGAGGCTTGCTGAGATGTTTTGCAGACGTTTGGATGGAGCAGTTGTCACCTCACAGACAATTAGCACAGCGTTGGCCGTCGCTTTACAAGCTCTGAGSAGAAGGTCCACGCTAATTCTGCAACAACTTAAAATGAGGTGAGGGAGGAAAGATGGCTCTGTGTTATCCGTGTGCAAAAAAGAGAAGGACACTACCCTTCAGTACAAAATTGGCACTGTTTGAGGGAAAGATTTGGAGAATGAAGTATTCATCAGAGACTCTTAGCAGTATAAAGAGAGGAATATTTTKCAAGTTTGTTTAAATGGCAATTTTCTATTTTGGTAGCAATGTTAATTCTGAAGAAATCAAAAATTCAGAATGCTTCAAAATCGTAAGGGGGGGGTGTGGAAATTTTCACCCGTTATTAGAAAGAGTCAAATGACTCCACATAACAAGTTAAAAATGTTACTTTGAACTATATTTTAATTTGAAGAGACTCTAGAGCTAGCCTTCCTATTCTTAAAGATGGATGGGGAGAGGGAATTTGATGACTTTTGTTGGCCTACATTTTTCTTGCGTCTTGTGGAAAAGGTTGACAGGGATAGCATGTGGACGAATAATGGGGCCCATTATTTGTTAAACAGACATCATMACATAAATAAAGTCATATTACTCCTACTGGGATGTGCTATGTATGCATTTGGTCACCAAAGAGCATTATCTCCAGCTAGGAATTATCAAGGACAGGAAAAAAGGAAGACCAGGAATTGAGAATCAAAAAATGCTTTTTAGAAAACATTTCCGGGGTGTCCCAAGCATGAAGAGCTTTACTGAATCCTGAAGCTACAGAGTTAGAAGAATCCTCACGGAGAATTATTAAAATCTCAGGAAAGGTCAATGTCTGCTTCAGCCCCAGCATAAAGGGTGGAGCATTTATTATAAATTCTGTGCTACTGTCATCACAACTGTGGCAATTCTAAGTACACTTTTAGTTCTGTTTCATTTTATTGAGGTGGAGGAGATCTGTTATTCCAAGGAAGATCCTGTTTCCTCTTATGTCCTAGCACTGCTGCCAAGGTCTGCCATCCTATATAATTGTCTAGATGGACCTSATTTACAGCTGGGATTTCTTAATGCCCCAGCCAGTTGTTCTTTTGAGATGGTGAAGGTAAGAGACTGCACTGCAGCCTTGCAGCCTCCCAAACTGTGGCTCCAGTGGATGCTGCTCCCCTAACCCCAGCCTGGAGCGTGGGATGGGGACAGTTTTCCAGAGAGCAGCACCAGGACCTTACTCCTGAAGACTCTAATGCTTCCTTGGAAGGTCTTTCTGTCTTTCTTGCTAATTGGTGTAAAGTCTGTTTGGTTCCATCAAATCTGACAAAACCCAGAGGGGAGTACTGCTGCAGCCTCACATCACAACTTTCGTGTTGCATTTTGGAGCAATGCAGTGTGTCATCTTGTTGGTCTGAAAACTCCTCAAAGGGTTTCTGTTCAGGCCAGTCCCTTATCAGAGCCAGTTAAAGAAATTTAGCTCTTAAATTCTGTTTCTTTTGAAACTCTTTTTTTTGCTGTGTTCTGTAATGGTTTCCCTGTGTTTCCAGTCCATTACTGTCAGTTCTTTTTGGGAATGTCAGATTGCATAAAAGTTGATATAAACATTCAGCAGAGCTTGAAGCAACCCCTGAATGAATTTTGTCTTGGCAAACCTACTCCTCTACCAAAATAATTCCTGAATAATCATTGCAAGGATGAAGATCTGTGTTATTCTAAGAATAGGTAATTATTTTTCATATAGGAGTTTGAGGAGATGTGAAGAACTTGGAGGGACAAGTTGTAACAACTCAGGTTTCTTGGTCTGGCGCTTCTGTAGACAATTTTACCTGCTCTTTCAACTTAATGAGAATTTTCCCTGGGAGAATGGGATGCATGGCAAATGTTTGCCACATAAGCAACCCACAGCTAGCCGCTAGCAGTGGGCAGTTTGGCTGTTTAAACCACAGTTAGAGTCGGAATTTGGGTTGGAGCAAACCGCTGAAAGCCATCTGGTCCAACCCTTCACTCAAAAGAGGGCCAGCTTGGAAATTAGTTCACGTTGTTCAGGATCTTGCTCAGTCTCTAGGCATCTGGTCCAATGCTGGATCACCCTCACTGTCAGTATTTTTTTCTATATATTTAGTCATTATTTCCTTTATTGTAGTTGCTCTAGTGAACAGTACAGCCTGGATCTAAAAGCAGTTTAGTCACGTTTCAGGACCACATCAAATGTATCTGTTTGGTGGAGGGAATTTACGTGGTATGGGATTGAACATTAGTGCAATTATTGGCAAACATGGGAGATGCACACTGTGGCTGGATCCCCTGAGATGACAAAATTATTGGTGCATGTTGGCTATCAGGGAACGTGGTGCTAATGAGTAACCGCCTTTGCTTCTCTCTCGCTAATACAGCTATCTCACTTCTGACAATAGAGAAGAAAGGAGGGGAGGAAAAGAGAGAGAAAATCCTTCTTCTGTTCCTTGGGAAGCACATACATTCTAAGAGGCCAGTGTTCTATATAGGGATGARCTGTAGATCATCATTCGGTTTATCCCTTTCTAGGCCACACCACATCAATGGCTTGACTGGAGGCACTTCAAAGGAGTTCAAGCAAACAGTTTCTGATCACTTTTGCTTTATTTTTATCCATGGTTACCCAGTGCCAAAATGAGAAGACTTTTGTGTATCATTTGTATTTTCTCTGTGAGCAGGGAGCTATGTTTAGATTCTCATGACTGAATAGATTTCCTACAGATAAGAGCTTTCTTTAAGACAAGCCCTATCATGTGGGCACTCTGTGAGACTGTTTCTCCATTCTACTTCATCCGCTTTCTTATCCTTCAAAAGTGAAAAAGACCAGTAGAAACAGATTTGGAGGAAATATCCCGGGTATAAAGGCTTTCCCAGGTTAATATGGAACCAGCAGAATAGCTGTGCCTTCCTCTGCAAATGAAACTGTTCCCTATTAGCTCTTGAGAGAAGCTGACAGATACACCCTCAATTTCTTCACAAAACATATGTCGGAGATCTTTGAAGAGGACTTCAATCCAGTGCACAGAGATTTTGTTGGCTGCTTTGTTAAATACTTTGATTCCACGGTCCATAGAGTAAAATAGAGGTGTTGCCAGCAAGTACTATTTGAAAATAATAAATAAAATCCCCAAATGCAAGCTTGGTATAATAGTCCTGATATTAGAAAATAATACATCCTGCATACTTTTTTTAAAGTCTTTTTGTTTCTTGACTTCTTCAGTGCTTTCAGCTGGGCATTAACGATAAATCTCGTTTCCAAAAGTGAATCCCCGTGTGATCTAATGGGATCACTTGATTTGAGGAGTTGCAGCTTTGAGAGAAGCACAGACACTGGAAGATTTGTGAATAATGAAGGGTAAATCTCAGGAGATTCAGAAAGTCAGTTCAGTTTGGATCAACTCCTGAAATCTGGAGTGGCTGGCTGTACAATTCAGGCGGTTAAACAGTTTTTCCTATGGATTTGCTAGAATTTTGTCTTCTGCTTTCTCTTTACCAAAATGCACAGAGTTCCTGTAATAAATGATGACAGGAGAAAGGGTTCATTTTCATGGAAGCATTATGAACTTAGAAAAAAAAACCCAAACAAATTTGGTAACAGAAAAGTGGCAGTCAGTTGAGGTGTTTTGCAGTTGATATTTCATGGAACTCTATTAAATCCCCTCCCACAGTGATTCTTCTTGAGCAAGTTTACAGACACAGTTGCAAATTTATTTTTTTCTTTCTGTCTTRGAATGTTGCACCTGCAATAATTCTTGTACAGTGAATAGCTGGGGGAGCAGGGAAAAAGTAGTTTTCATCTTAAATGCTATCTGTTTGTTTGTTGCTTACACTTTTAAAGGATTTTATTCTCCTGATGCTGCTAATATTTAGTTGTGTGCTTGGCTATGTCAATAATTTGCAGGTCTGGAGTACAAGTTAATGTCATTATTGCTGAAAACACCCCATTAGACAACAAAAGGGAAGTGCAAAAGTAACGAAAAAATAATGTAAAACAGAGGTGTTTAAAGTGTGCACAACATTTATCAAGCACTCAGTTGGAAATATTTTATATATGTATTTATTTGTAATTGAGCCATTTAAAAATGCCAAGTTGATTGGCTGCCTTTCAGAAGGAAAGGTATTTTCTTTACTAATGCCCCCTATGGATCTCTATATGTTGATTGCTCTTTCTTCAGGCTTTCAGTCTGGAACTTTTCATCACATGGATGAGCAGTAATTAAAAAAATAAATGARTGAAGGGAAACAGAGGGATTGTTGGTTTTCCATGCTTGAAAAAAATTGGCATTGTAAGTCAGATTGAAATAGAAAAAGACAAAGAAATTAGGATTTCTCAAGACTTTTTCCTTCTCAGCTGTGCTTGTATATGGAGTTACAGTGAAATTCCCTAACTTAGGCTGATTGCATACATTGGATTGACTGAACGCTTTTATAATTTAGTGTAAAAGTCAAGTACACTATGCCCTATTCTCCATACCTTCTCAGCTCTTTCTGCCATCTCATGTATATTCTGGCCTTTAAGGACATCCTTTCTATAGATAGAGCTTTTGTAGTATGTAAATGTTTCAGCAGCCAGATGAAGTCTTTGGCCAGCAAGTCAATAAAACTTTCTGTGAATCTGCACATTTTCTATTGCATTCAACTTTTATGCTTCCAGAGTGAAGATGATTAACTTTTAAAAAGTTTGGAGAACTTGACTTTAAACATTGTTGACAGTTTCAGGAATCATTGGGCAGCCTGACATAATGTTATTCATGATGAGAGTGCTGTCAGCACAGATCAGGAGTGGTACCAGACAGAAATGTAAGGCAATATTTTTGCTATAGGATGTGGGGATTTAGCTGTGTGACTTCTATTAATAATGGGAGTTTTGCAGTTAATTCCCCAAGCATCATCTTCCCCCCCCCAAAATGCTGAAAACATGCCCTGCAGCGTAGCTTGGATTAAATTTTATGTTGCCTGTTGTTTGGACATTGAAGATCATTGCATCTGAGCAGTCACTCTGCTTCCAGTTTCCTTCAGGTGCTGCTGAAGAGCAAGTAGGGATTTTGTTGTGGTTTAGCCCCAGCTGGCAACTGAGCACTGCACAGGAGCTCACTCACTTTCCCCTTCCAGTGGGATGGGATGGGGGAGAGAATCAGAAAGGTAAAAGTGAGAAAACTCATGGGTTGAGATAAGAACAGTTCAAGAATTGAAATAAAGTTAAATAATCAATTACTGTAATGAAAAGGAAAGTAATAGAGCTAAAAGTAAACCCCAAATAAAACAAGCAATGCAAATAAAAAGCAATTGCTCACCACCAACCAAATAATGCCCTGTGATTCCTGGTTCTGTACGTGGGTCAGGGAGGGAGTGGAAGCCTGCTGGGAATGACCAGCAAGCCTCCTTACTGAGGGCAATCCATACTAAAATGTCTGAATTTGCTTTCGGATTAGTTTATTTCTATTCCTATTTAGGGCCTACAGAAATGTAGGAGCTTTGGGAGCTTCTTTCTCCAGCAACAATGTAGAAGAAAAAAGGAAATGAAACCAACTCAAAAATATTTTGTACCTGCCATTGCATATCTGAGTTAATATATTTCCATGCCAGAAACAACCATGCCATGAAACTATGGCTGTGTGCATTAGAGAGTTCAGTTGTTTGGTTGCACATCTCAGTGGTGAATAAAGCCACATGTGTTGACTAGAAACCCAGCCCAGCAAGGAGGTACAGGCCCTCATTCTAATTGTCTTCAGAAAGTAAACTTCTTTTTTAGGACAGAGATTATATCTCTGTATTTGTAAAGTGTGCACTGTACTGTGAGTGCTAAYGTAATATAAATAGTAATAGTGACAACTTGAGGATTTTTCATGGCCACTAAATATTTGTTGTCTAAGTCTTTCCGTAATTATTTTTCCTTTTCTATACATTTTTTTTCTCATTAGATTTTGATGCATCTTGGGGAGAGGAAGAATAGAGGAAACAGAATGTATTCATCCATCAAAAACTGTGCTGAAAATGTTTGCATGCTTCTACTGAAAGGTCTCGCATCTCAATTTTAACCCACAGCTTCAATCCACTCTTGTTTCTGTTTGCCTTTAAAGTATTTCCAGTCATTGTATGCTTATAAAATAATTAGCATACTTCAGAAACTACTATTTTTGTAAAGCCGAGGTTTCTATGGTATGAATTTTTCCCAGCTGTGATAAAATGCTCTTGAAATTAACAGTAGCTTGATGAAGTCTATATGGGACTKGGTAAACAGGAGCAGCCTTTGTGCTGCTGTAGCTGAAGTTTCCTCAGCACTTCCCAGAGCAATCTGAGTTTTCATGTGATTGTTCTGGCTGTCCTCACATCTGCTGCAATGATGTTTATTGTTTATATTGATTATTTCAGGGTTTTGCTACAAGGTGTGTATCAGATTCAAATATAAGGYATTTGGAATTATTCTCCCCTAGAAGCATTTTCTGCCCCTTTTCTATTATTATGCAGATTTCCTTTATTTTAAAGCAATTTGTTAGATTCCCTGGCTATTCCTGATGTCAGTTACCTTTGTTTTTGTATGCATGTCTCTTAAATATTTCATTGAGACTTGATCTGGTGAGGTCCAGAGTGCTTCCATGATTAAATATGAGTAAGTGCTTTGTAGGATCTTCAGTGAGAGTGCTGGGGCAGGAGCAAGCCCCGTAGCARAGCCAGGGTGAGCTCTTGGCTGAGGACTGGCACTCAGTACTCCTGACAGTCAGAGATTCACCYGCTACTGGGTGAATTTTTACCTCACTTTACTCCCCTATAGAGTGGATATGGGAACATTTGTGTCCATTTCTGCAATTTTCTTTGGTTAATCAACTGATGATTGAAAAAGCTTGTGAATTCTTACAGAGTGCGTATGCACAGTGTGCATATTTGACTTTGTGTATGTGTGCTTATAAGCATGCAAAATATTTATTTATTCCAATTTGATGTAGTGATAGTCCCAGCTTGAAAGTACTCTCCTGCAGATGTGCTGTAAAATGACTGAAAAACCCCTTTTTAATGCATCAGACACTGTAATGTGCAATCCATGTCCCATCCTCTAAGCTCTTATGATGCTAAAACTCGGAATGCCTGCAGAATGCCAGGTGAAAGTCATCTTTGTATATAGGAGTTTAGGACAGTTTTACATCTTTATGCTGATTATGAACAGTTCTAGTCTCCATGGCAAGTGTTTTAATTTTAAAAACTTCTGTGACACACTTGGAGTGTTTTAGAAATGCAAATACAAAGGAACTTGGTGTCCTCCAAATGCTTCTCCCCAGGATAAGGCGGGTAACCGCTGATTCTTCAAAAACGGAAGCGCGGCTTCCAAGCCTGAACTGTGTCATGAGATCAGCTACAAGTGCACACTGTCACAAGGTCCGAAAGCAATCTAAATCTGGCATTACCAGGTGTCTTTGGGATTCTAACACATGCTCAGCCCTATTCTGACACGGGTTACAGCGCTGGGATTCCTGGCGGAACTTTGCCGTCTCCTGTCTGAGAGCTTCTCCTCTCTCTGGCTCTCCAGCTCTGTGGAAGTGCTGAGGATCCTGGCCAGAGAAGGATTTTGTCATACAGCTCTTGAGGGGGAGGTCCCAGCCCCCCCAGCAATAGTGTCACAAGCAGAGGAACTCTCTTTGAATTTCCCTTTTATGTTTCCATGTTCAAGGAGAGCTGGGGTTCTGACTCCTTAAAGACTGAAGCAGCTCACTTATTTCTTTCGAGTACTTTGTTGTGGCCTGTTCAGCTGATCTCAGTTTTCCTGGGTCTATGAGAAAACAACAGTATGATATAGTCTGATTGCATGAAGGCCCTGGGCTATGGTGTTTAGCTTGTTATATTGCTTCTCACATTATGGTTTCACTCCTGTCTGATGAACAGAGTGCCAAAAGAGCCTTAAGTGTCAGGAGACATTCTCAAATTTCATGTACCTGTTTTTAATCCTATTAGTTAGCTGTATGCTAAAATTCCTGACTTTATTTTGGGTAGTGTCCAGGGGATAAAGAGGGTGACTCTTCCACCTACATCACACAGGGCTGCACGACAAGGTTTGTGTTCTGTAGGGTTTTCTTCCCTCTGGCAGGACGCTGCTGTTGTACATGAATTCATTCCTTGCTTTTGGATGGTTATGTGGGTCTGGGTGATGATGTGATCTTTGAGGCAATTCTTTGTGCTTAGTCCACTGCATTCAAATTGGATGCATCTTCCTCAGAGACCACATGACAATCTGAAAAAAATCTGCTTATATTAATTCTAGGTGAACACGAGAATCTTTGTAATAAATAAAAGTTACAATGTATTGGGCACTAAGGGTTTCCTGTGGTTGATTATACCCTGTTCAGCTTTTGTTTCCTTTCTGCTGCCATCCTAATTACCAAATTTACGCAGATATTGACTCAAGTTTGTCCAGGTACATGGAGCACTGAGGTGAGAAGGTTTATATCAGGGAGTGMCTTGCTTAGTGTCTCAGTCACTGAGGACTTGGTGACTTAGATTCCTTGTACCATATATATTCACTTCCTTTATGCTTTTAGCACAACTTTTATTGAGCTAGTAATTSGATAGACATTAATTGTTATAATCTGGCTATGAAAAGCACACACACAAGGCAAGTTTTTAGTTTTCAGTTCATATTGGTGTGCATGAAAGATAACCCCCACAGGGGCTCTGTCTACAAGCACTAGGGACTTCTCAGAGGAAAATGTACTGACAGATCTCAGGTCAATACCATAATCATCCCTCACAGAGATTGATTCTGGACATACCGTAGGTAATGGATATATTTTTGTTCTGTTGGGATTTATGTCACTTTGTGGTCCAATTGTTCTAGACATTTTGTCCATCAAAGTAAGAGCATCTACACAGAGCAATAAAATAACAGCTTGTCTCCTTGGATCTAACAAATAAAAAACCAAAAATGCTTTCTGATCATTCAGGCTTTTCCAGATCTGTAGCACTTCAAAAAATTTATTGCAGTAGCGTTTATTGGCAAAAGTTGGCTGCTGGGGGCTTCCTGGGCTAGGAATAAATGCAGTTACCCAGGGTTGTTTCTCTAAATGTGCATCTGGAAAAAGGTACTACTTTTACCTGGCTCCTTTCTGGCATCTTCCCCTCCTTCCTCTGTACCACCTATGGCCCACAGTGGCTGGCACGTTGGTACAGAGCAGCTGCAGGAATCTGATAGTGTGACCAAAAAAAAAAGGCAAACCCTCCTGGCATGAAAGGAAAGTGCTCAGAGCGTTAGGCCTGCAGCAAATGGTCTTGGGGGGCCTCGGTGCCTCTGGAAGTAGTGTAGGGGATCTCTTTGGGAAGAGTCAGTCCTCTGTCAGTCAGGCAGGAGAATGGCAGAGCAATCTGTGTATTTATGAGGCTGGATAAAAGAGGAGGCTGAAAATTTGAGGGATTTGGGTATAAGCTCAGTCACTCGCAGCTCAAGTTCTTGACCTGTCCTCCCTTTCTATCAGCACATCCCATGGTTTTCTTTAACCTCTTTCCTTCTGCATTTCCATTTTGCCTCCTTCCAGCATCCCCCTCTGCATGTCCGGTCTTCTGCCTCTTTCACTGGTTCTTTCTGTCTCCCTTATTTTCTGTAAGGAACATGTTTTTTTGTTGCTATTCTTATCTAGCCAGCAGGAAGACCTGCTTCCAGCGCGGGAAGTTCCTCAGGCTCTGGGGTCATTGGATCTGGCCCATGGAGGTATCTAGGAGAAGCACTTGGTATGTTGACATACTAAGATGAAGTTGTCATGATGGCTGTTCAGAGAGCACTGTCTGATTTGACAGTGTTTACTTTCCCTGCAGTTTCAGTTGAAAAGAAAACCACTGTGTCTGGGGAGTAAAGCTGCAACTTGTAGCTTGGACCTGGTGCTCCTAAAAAACCCCATAATTTTATAAAAAGATAGTGAAATGGTTAGCCATCATAGAAGATAACGTGTTAGAGATCTGTGATAATTTTCTGAGCCTATTAAACTTCCWGGCAACTTGCAAACAGTCTTCACTTGTTCAGCCAGAACTTTTTAGGCGAGGGTAATATATTTTTAATTGTAAGTGGTCCCTGTTAATAGCCAGATATCCAACTAAAATATACAAATGTGCTATATTCTATCATATTGTATATGAGGCCAATAATACTTGTGAAATAGTCTTCCTGTGTTTCAAAGAAATAATGCTTGTGCAGGTTAATGAACTGAAATCCAGGGACTGAAATTCTCTRTCCATTCACAGAGCTGCTACACCACACTCGGCAGCAAAGTTCAGCCACACTATATTACAGAAATACCCTGCTTTATGGTGGATTTCTGAGGTACTCACATAGGTAGCTCTCAATATGATTCATTCCTTGGCCCATTTAGTTCCTTGGACAAAACCAGGATTGTCAGGGCCAATCCTGAATATAATTTGCTGAATGTTGCAAACAAGCAACAGTCCTATTGAAATCACTGCTCAGAATAATGATGTATTGCTTTGGTACATTTCCCTGATCTAGGAGTATTCCTAGCTGGGCTTTCTCCCAGCCCTGTCACTTGGGCAAGGTAGAGTCAAGAAAAGAGCAAAAGCTGCAGCTGAATGCTGGGTCACATCTTAATTTACAGTACAAGTCATGCTTCTTTTTCTCTGTCCTGAAAAAAAGATTGGAATCATTTGAAGGGGGGGGGGGGGGGTATCTAATTAATGTAATATCAATAGATAATACTAATCCTTAAATGGTGCCAACTGCAAATTCCTACCTCTTTTGATGTGTTACTTAGGCATAATTTCATTTCAGCTGGAAAAAAAAGGAAAGGGTCAAATTGTGCCCTTGCAGGCAAATCCAAAGGCAACATTTACATCTAAATATACAATTAGGTCATAACAAATCACTTGATCAGGCAGTGAGCTGCCTGATCTTTTCTGCCTGGCAATCAAAGGGCAGATTCTGATACCGTTCTGGTAAGTAGCCAAATTGGTTCCATCTACATGAACAGATTCCCAGGAACTTTAATGCGGAGCAACTTCTTAGCCCACGTTTCATACATGCTTGAAAGCCTGTGGCTCCCTTCTAACCTGAGYTCTCAGATCTGAGTGTTGAAACAGAGCTTCATGTGGATATGAAGAGTAGCTGGGACTGTAACCCTCAGCAGTAACATCTTACATCATTTTAAAAAAAAAAAAAAAGATGTAAAAAAATGTATCCCCCAAATTCCCACAGTAAGCTTGAACAGCTCCTGATTCCTGCTGCACTTCCAGAGGTTTTCCAGAGTTCTGCTGATCCTTCTGTCAGTCGCTGACTGTCCAGCTGTTGACAGTGACTTTCTCCTTTAGTACCCATTCAAACCAGAACCTAATAGTACATTTTAAATACTTTTTAATTGCTCTTTCATGCTACTCTGACATAGAAATCCAGAGAGGGCAATCAGAAAAGCGGGGGCTTCTTGTCCTCRTAAACCTCCCGGAGTGCCGGCTACTACTCTGCTATGTGTTGCTTTAAACTTTACAATGTTTTATAATCTGTTCAGCTGCATGGTCTCCTGTGATCTGCAAACATTAAATATTTACGTTAAAAATCTAATGCATATCACAGGAATAGGAGAGGCATGTTAAAGCTTCACAGAGCGAATTGTGTGAAGTGGTTGGGAAACCTCAGAGAGTGGAATAACCACAGAGGCTTTCCTCGTGCCTTTTCAGTGGGAACAAGTGGATTGTCCAGATTAGAGTGCTGTGCATGCAAAGTAGGTACAAAATATTAGCTATGTAAAGAGTTACCTGCTGTGTCAATGAACTTGGCCTGTGTTTTTAGGATGCACATGAATTTAGTTTGAAATCAGGATGTCTTGTCTTACCGGTCGAGGCCACTGGGACTGCTTCTCCTGAGTAACACTGTCACTTATTTTTAATTGAAAGGGTCAACTTCTGGAGCATAACATTTATTAAAATAGGCAAATATTGCTTCCAAGTGCGGGCTCTAAAGAGTAGCAAAAATATATGCCRTCCTCGATTTCCTACCTTTTCTTTCCCAATGCAATCCATTACATGATATTGCACATTGGCTGGTATTTCCACCTTTTTATAGTATTAACCATCTCTCTGGTTGAGATCAGCTTCATACAGTGCTTTTGGAATGTCATGCTCTTGATCTGCTACGTTTTATATCTAARCTATTGTGCACTGGCCGCTGACCTGCCATCAATCAACTCAAATGCCTCAGTGCCCTTTCCATCCATTTGTGTTTTCTCTGTGTGTGCTGAGAATTAGATTTAAAGCAATGTGCCAGTGATTAAACAGTTACTCTGTCCTCTCTCTTACATATCAATAATTTGAAAGAGAAAAAAGCCAGCTATTCTTTTGTGTGTTGGACTGTGGCCTGTAGCTTTGACTCTAGTCTATGATGACAAAGTGGTGTCTGCTTAAAAAATAATAATATTGTAACACATGTGGCCTTTTCAATTCTATTTGAGGACCTTTAACCATCATAAAACAAAGAGAGCAATTTAATGCAGGCTTTGATAATGTCATTTTCCGTCACCTTTTAATTAATAAACATGAAAAGCCTGAAATTGGATAGAACTTCTAAACTAACAATGGCAGCAATGTGAACTCATTTTCAAAGACAATTTTAAGGGTATTTGAAGGTGAGCATTACTATTTAGGAAAAGAGCTGGGATGACCAGCTACCAATTAACAGTCACCGAGGTGTATTTGGGCTGAGACYGATGATATCAGGACACTGATACTATGCTGCTCTTCACGATAGCAGCTATTTTATGCTGTTTAAGAACTAAACGATCAATCTATTACTGGTAATCTAATGGTTAAAAAGGATCAATCTATTACTGCTAACCAGTGTTTTGCAATGTGGCAAAAAGATGGCACTTTAATTTGTGAATATCTTGCAGAACTGGGCGAAACAGTATTTTCAGCTAATTTTYAAATGCTTCAAAATTCTGTACATTCCTATAATTGAATTCTTCAATTTCACAGCCCATCTAATTGGACAGGTAGTAACCTAAAGGGTGATCTTTAGATCACAATGCTCTCCTTTTCATCTGAAATGGGAAAAGCCTGTGCCTTTTGTTATCCTGGCCTGAGGGGGATGCACTTATGTAAGCTATTAGGGAAGCACATGAAGGGGTCCTGAATACACACCCAGGAAAATACCTGTTGCCAGCCTTTCATCTTTCCCAAACAGATATGTTGAATTTGAATCCATCTGTTGACCACAGCTGTGAGGTTTGCACACGGGGAAGGTGCCTGCCATGTGTCAAAGCTGTTCGTAAGTGTGCGATCAGTGATTCACCAGCCCTCTGTAAAATGTAGAATATGTGAGGCCTTGTTTGTAAAATAAGCAGCAATATCCTCTAGTGACTGTATTTGCCAGTTGGTTTCAAAGTGAGCTACCTTTAGAATTCATTATATTAGACTAAATGCCCAGTCCTTTAAGAGAGTTAGGATTGCATCCATCTTTGGGACCCCCAAAATAAGGATGTAGGTCTGCTGGAGCAAATCCAGAGAAGAGCCACCAGGGTGATCACAGGGCTGAGAGCACCCCTTGTAGGAAGACAGGCTGAGAGAGTTGGGGTTGTTCAGCCTGGAGAATGGAAGGCTCAAGGAAGACCTTTATAATACCTTCCAGTACCTAAAGGGGCTACAAAGAGARCTGGAGAGGGAATTTTTTTAAGGGTCTGGAATGACAGGACAAGAGGGAATGGCTTCAAACCGACAGAGAGAAGGTTTAGATTGGATATTAAGAAGAAATTCTTTGCTGTGAGGGTGGTGAGGCCCTGGCACAGGTTGCCCAGMGAAGCTGGGAATGMSCTATCCCTGGAAGTGTTCAAGGCCAGGTTGGATGGGGCTCTGAGCAACCTGGTCTAGTGGAAGGTGTCCCTGCCCCTGGCAGGGGGGTTGGAATTACATGATGTTCAAGACCCCATCTAACCTAAACTGTTCTGTGATTCTATTATTTAAATTCCAGAATTCCATTAATTTTGGTAGAAATTAGCACCTAACACAGTATTAGCAGGGGTTTCTAAGTGACTATGGTGCTGATATTTATAGTACAGGTTTCATTTGAAATGAGAGGTTGTTCTCAGCCTGGGAAGAATGAAAAATAAATATCACTGAGGAAACTCAAAGGATGTGCTCCTACAAGAGCATCATCCGTTCCCACTAAAATAAGGATGTTTTGTATCCCGTAGCCTTGAGTTGAAAGTGCTTCACAGATATTCAGGAGTGGGATTTGGCTCAGCCACAGATGGAATATAGAAGTGAAGACATCATTGAACTGAATGGGAAGGCCATTGAACTGAAGGGAAGGCACAATGAACTCAAGGGAAATGCCATATAAATTTGAAGTAGCAGGCACAATTTAAAACCTAGATTTTCCCCAGTAGTGCATCTCCTGATACTACCTGCACTCACACTGGTGAATTGGCAAGAACATATCCCAGAGTAATCCATTTGCAAGCATCTTCTCTGAACTGAAAAAAAAGAGCAGTTAATGCATATGCAGAAAGGAAAATATTCTTATCTCATTAACAGACTTTCTTTAAGCTTGCTAAGATTAGAATACTTAGTTATTTCAAATTGGTAAAACATGCATTCATTATAAACATGATTATAATGATAACTTTGTAGATAATAATCAATTATTTAAATATGAATTATTTCCCTACATTAGAGTCATGTTTTCAGCTATAATCACCTCGGGTGCTCAATTCCTCCCTCCTTTACAGCACCTCTGGCTGTGTGTGGAGCATTAACTATTTGATTCCAGACGGAGACCAGGAGAGCACCAAATCCAGAGCCAAAATTTACCGTATTGTCCTGACCAACAGCTTAAATGTATGCCTCCTTTAGACCTTCTTAGGTGGGGAAAAAAAATCCATGCAAATGCCCATCTTAACATGCAATTTTTTTCCCCGCTTTCACTTTTATGAAAAGCTTGCAAAAATGCACCGGGAGCACTGCTCATGGGCTTAATAAATAAAAAAACCGATGCCCTGGCTGTTTGGAAGCGCATGCAATCATCCATTTTTAATAGGAATTCTGATAAGATTAGCACCCTGCAACAAGAGCTTCATTTACGGTGTTGCCAAGCTTAGTGGCACAGTCAGCTCTCCCGGCTGGAATACGCTCCCTAACTCCAGAGGACGATTTAACCAAGTTCTCCRCTTCTCCTCATGGTGTGGAGAAAATCCACCTTGAAATATTAGCTCTCTTGAGCACGGGTAACATGCTAAACATTTGTAAGATAGACTATTCACAACATTTATGTGCAGCAAGTGGAATTTAATCTCTTTTATTTCTTGCTCCAAGTCTTGTCAGTTGTTTCCCCCCGTCCTTTAGTAGTCTCTTTAATATGGTTTGCACATATTTAATATATTCCCTCTGAGGTTCTCAGCACACTTTCAAGAGCTGCTTTTGCCTTGCTATGACTCTGCAGCGTACCTAGAATGTAATAGCACTGTAATATACCTTTTTTTATAGATACATAAACTGAAACATTGAGAAGTTAAATGATTTGCTGGTGGTTATGTTCAGAGTCAGTGACAGAAAGGAAGGAATTCATGAAACTGGACTATCAATATCCTGGTTTAACCTCCAGACACAGTGGTGCAATCCATCTCACCTAACTTCAGCTGCCTTCAAAGCAGATGCTGTGGCAAAATGAGTTACCTGTTCTTTCTTTCTGGTCGAAGCAGAGATGCAACTCACCAAATCCTTTAGCAGTTATCTAGGATGTGTCAAATTAATTCTGTCCTGTGAGACCCCACTTCTCTCTGCTAACTATGAATGGAGTCTAGACCTGATATTAACATCTCTGCTGAAGATGTGTAATGTTAGGTGAGACAAATCCCATCCGAGCTTTCCTTCCCATAAATTTTAATTCTGAGTGCTAAGTGGCTCTTTATCAAGGTTTCAAGAAGAATACTTTGGCAATAAGATTAATTAAATACTTAAAGGGAAAACTTGGCTGCTACCATATTTAACCCAGGAAGAAAGGGTTTATTGTCACAGAGCACTGAGCTGTRTATGGGGAGAGGAGGAAGTTTGGAGCAAATTTTTTAGCATGATGGGTCAGTGCCTAAGTTATTTAGGCACTGGGAAGTTCATCTGGGATTTTAAAATGTGCTTAAGCACTACTTCTGTGAGCAGTTTTGAATGCTACAGAATGATCTTCTAGGTACATTTTAAGGCATTTTTTAGAATCTGGCCCCAGGTACTTCAGAAAAAAAAAAATCTATGGATACCATAAGGGAGGTTGAGCAAGAGAAATTCATATTTCAGAGAGGGAGTAAAATATACTAGAGAAACCATACTGCATTTGGGCACGGTGATTTATATGCTTGTAGGGATTAATAACTTCTTTACTTCATAACTGCTTCATAGCACAGCTGTGTCTCTCAGCCTGCACTCTCAGCTTTCAGAGCAGCAGTGACAGCCCTGGACAGAAGTCCATTACTGCAGGAGGTGAAATGGTACAGTTGAGCCATTCCCAAGCAATAAACCACAAAACAATGCTTGTCTGCAAAGCTTGACAACGAGGTGTATGAAGTTGTTGAAGCTCTGGCTGGACTGATAGTTTGTCTTAATATCTAAAATCGCTTGATAGGTCTCTGTGAGACACTGCATAATAATCTTGAGCAAATGTATTTCATTGCTTCCATACCGCCGCAGTCTAACTGCTGCCTCTTGTTTCATGACTTGCAAAATGCCTGGGGCAGGAACTATGGTTTTTCTCTGTGTTTATGTAGCAGTTACCATCCACTGGTGGCTGAGGTTCCTAGGCACTACCATTATAACAGTTCTGTTCTGATAATTGCATAGGTATAGAGGCAGACACTCAAAATTTCATATATTCCTGGATGGCTCACTGAATTGCAGGAACATAGAGGCAAAGAAAAGAGGAGGGGAAAAAAGCAAGGAAGTGAAGAGTGTTTTTCTATAATCTGTCATTTTTTGAGCAATGTCAATCCCTAAAAATAGGCACTCRTCTTTAGAAAGTTCAGGACTTGTGCAGAGTAGGGAAGGATCCTGTGCTGATGTCTGAAARTGTTTCTAATGGAATTTGGCTTGCTTCAACAGAATACAATGATAGGTGTGTTTTATGTTGAGCTGAGAAAAGAAGGTAAGAATTTCATTATGAATATCTTTGTAAATAGACCATTAATCATCATGATGGATATAAAGTCAAAAACATGGCATAGCTGGCAAGCGCATTCCTTAAGTGAATCTAACCTGAACTTAATAAAGAAATGCCAAACTAACTGCAAAACACTATTCTGCCAAGATCCAGGTTCCAGTCAATCATCCTGCCAGGTGACAGTGTGTTTAATGCTGGGACAATATATCACTAACAATCTCAGCTGCTACCAGCTCAGCAGAATTAGACTATTTACTGAACAAAAGCCAGGGAAGTGCTGCCAGTGGCACAGAAGTTGGAGCCGCTGCTATTCTTAGAGGAATGTGAACTACAGCCTGCACGGAAAAGGAAGTAGGAAGATGGGAAGTAGACAGCCCTGCTCTTAAATACCCTGAAGAGGACCTGGTGGCAGCTCTATCAGTTTGTCTGGAAAGTGTAGAATTGAGGAGAGCAAGGTTCCACGCTCGCATCCCTTCACGGGATGACGGCAGTGCTGCTGGTTATGCGCACAATTTGTAAGCCTTCAAAACATGACAGCTACTCACTAAAAGATCTGAAAGAGGTGGGATGACTCTTGTCCGCTTTTACAGTTTTTTGAGTGAAAGAGTAGGGATGGTAGTTTTCAYGTCTCAGTTAAGCTCGGAAAGCTGCCTTGACAAAAACCTCGGAAAATTACTGTTTGTTTTCTCAAGCATCTTTCATTTTAAAATGTGCAGTTGCTTTCCATTATCTCTTCTACCCTAACCCCTGTGTGGCATGTATGTGTATTTACCTTCCGACTAATTGAAAACGTTTGTCCGCTCCTGAAAGTGAAAGAGGTATGTGAATTCGAAGCAAGTGCAAGGGCACATGTGATATTTGGGGTGATTTTTTTTTTCTCTAAAGCGTGTGTTCGAGCACTGGAATTGCCCACGAGTTACAAGAGTTACAAATAAACTTGCACGACTGAGGAAGTTTGTATTATTTCCCATGACTTTGCGAGTTTCAGGGAGTGTTAAATGCTATTTTCCTTTGGTCCTTTGCCTCCGTGCTAGAATCGGTGCCCAAGATGGGGTATGGCTTTGAATTCTGGACGGATTTTTAGGGTAGAAGCTAGGAGCTGGCCGCTCGTGGCATCAATAGGTCAGATTATAGAATGGCACACAGGAAGGTCAGTGCAGGAGGCATCTCTGAGAAGCATCGGCTCCTACTGGGATCCTGATTCCCCGGGAGCCCAGAGCCCTTGCCTCACACAGAGGCAAGATAGTGCCAATCAGCTGATTGGCAGCATGTCGCCTCTTCGAGAGGCAGCGTCTGTTGGCTCCTGCAAAGTTCCTGCCAGCATTCTTAAACTCTAATTTGGGAAAGAAAATTACAATCTGGCACATCCCCGTTGGAAGGTTGCCGACCCCTGCTCCACACTCGGGGAGCCGTGGGATGAGGCTCCCTTTGTTCCGTGCGTCAGGAGCGGGCGTCCGAACGCGGCTCCTCCGCGAGGCCGCACGGCCCCGCTGAAGGCAGCCCAGGCAATGGAGTTGTCCACGTGTTGACAGTGAACAAATTGTCTCTTCCTATTGTTGCTGGATGAGCCACTAGGTAACCAGATTGATTTTATGATCCCTCACTGAGTGTTCAGGACTGGTGCTTGAAAAAGACATCTTTTATCTGTCAGCCAGTAAATCTCACATTGAGTTGCAAACATACTGGAGAGCTAGAATTCAGCAAGACCGTTTTTATGAATAGAAACATTTTCAGAATAGACACTCTCCTGAACACACAGTTGTTTTACAGGAATTAAAGAAGTCCTTATGGTGGATGGATAAGCCAACTCCGGATAAAATAAGAACCAGACTATACTTTGATCTGCTGTTTGAACAGAACCTTTTTGAAGAACTTAAAAAGTTCTGAGTTTTGTTGGTCTTTTTGCCTTCTTCCTTGCTTTTCTCTTTCCAGGCTTAATGGGAAGCAAATAGTACACAATACGAGATAAGAGGCTTGTTTGCCYTATTATTGACATGAAATATATCAGATTTGCAACAAATGGTTTTTCTGGTTTATCGGCATTACTCAAGATCTGGGATATTTGACATGCATATAAAGCAAAATCCTCTGTTGACCAAAATCCAAATACCACACCAAAGAACATATCAGCTACAGTGGCCACCACTGTGAGCCTCATCTTTTCAAAACAGCCATAAATCCCAAGGAAGACAAACTAAGTATGAGCAAACATTGATTTTTATTTTTTTTTTCCTCAAATGAATGTTCACAACACTTCCAGGTCATCCAGTAAGTAGTATTCCATCCTTTGCACCATCTCTGCCTTTTTAGTAACACATGATTGATGAGAGGACATCAGAGGAAGCTGCAGATTACAGTCCCACTACAATCCACTCTAGTCTGAACTTTTGTCTTGTTTTCTACAAATCCTTGCTGTGTATTAGAGAAGTTAATAACATACTAACAGTGACTCAAAGAAAATAGCCTCTCAATGAGAGAAATTGTGGCTGTTGAAGCAACAGTTTCACCAAAGATCCATTGGTCAGTCCTTTTAGCAATTCTGTGCACTTATGCAGTGCTCTGTATTTTGAAAGGGCTGTAAAAAATTAACTAGTTGATTGTCTTGGAAGCCCCATGAAATAGCTACTGGCTTTATTTTAGGATTGGGATGCTTGGTGCTGGGGTTGACAAGATCTTGAAGATCTGAAAGATCAACACTGGCATTGTGTATTGGGGAATTCCTACCCTACCTCTTCAGGCTATTAGGCAGCTCATTTTTACCTCAGTGATGTTTTCTGTATCTAGAGATGACATGACATGTATTTTTTGATTATGTATGTTGAAATCAAAAAAGTGTTCATTATGTAGTCACAATTGTTCAGAAATGACTAAGTAAGTGTCTTTAGAGTGTTGTTTGAGAGAGTACCTTGATGATCCAGTGAGTACTTAACTCATGCCATAGTGCTGCTGTCTTGTGTTGTCTTGGCTGAGAGCGTGTTTTAACTGTACTGCAAGAACCCTGTGATGAGTTCTGCACATATCCTGATGTGCTTTGACAGTAATTTTTAACAAATATTAACTCTTGCCACTCCTTGAACATTTGAGTGGGTTTGAGGAGATTAAAGATGTAGCTAGCACACATGTATTTTTCAGAATCAAAGGTACTAATTCCAAGAGATTGCTAAATACCAGATTCAAACTCTGGAGTTTACATGTATTTTCAGCCTGTTTCCTGTCAGGGAGTTTTATTCCAACCACATCCATTTTCTTTACACAGGGAATATCTTGTTCCCTTTAATTGGAGCTGCACTTAGGCTCAGATCTGCAAATGTTTAACATGAACAGTGACAGAGCCTAAGTGCCTAAATGAAATCTTGTGATCCCAAGAACCTCTTCTTAGCTTCTGTCTACCCTGATTGTGCTGAAACTTCCCAATTGTAGGAGATCCTTAACTTAAAGTGCACTCAGAAGCGCTGCTATCTTGGTGGAAATGAGCAGCGTAGCACTTATCTTCCTCGCAGATCTCTCCGGATCCACAAATGAAGTGCTGCTCTGGGGGGGTCAGTCTCTCCTCTTGCCAAAGGGGGGGTCACATGTGTGTTTCCCACTTTTGAGGAGAGTGGCCCAACCATCAGAACGAAGGGGAGGCTGGGGCTGGCTGAGACCTATAATATTTTTAATGAAATYGTTCAAACTGGCCAGAAAGAGTGAAAGACTAATTTGGCTGCAGAAAGATATTTCTCTTCTAGCTTAATGAATTAGGTAATGAAACAATTTTAATGTTTCATCCATGGCCATTTTCATGTAAAATGAAGGGAGAGGCCATGGAAGAGAGTCTAGAAGCTGGAGGGCCATCTTCTCAGTTGTGTACTTTACTTGCAGTGCTAGTGGATTGTCATTGTGCTACTCAAGTTCCCCATCAAAGCGAGTTTTCTGCATTTTGTGCCAGTTTGTAGACAGGCTTTTGGTTGGTACTTGCAGCCTTAGTACCTGGTGGTTGGAACAAATCTTTGGGAATAGCAGGGCATGAGTTTGTAGCTTTCAGGCAGAGGAGGGCTGGCCCCAGCTCCTCCATTCCCTGGGTGTCCTCACTGAACATCAGTCATGGGACTGTTCCGTGTGTGGGGCACGGAGAGCCGTAGGCACTGCCTTCCCTTCTTCCTCTCCTGGCAGCATTCAGAGGAACAAGGTGATCTCTTTTCTCCTCCTGAAAGCAACAGCCTAATAAGGTCCAAAGGGACAGGATAGGCTTGAATTGTGTGGTCCAAAGCCAAGGAACAGTCTCTTGGCAGCAGTGAATTCGAACACTGGTGGGGGTAGTATTTAAATGCCGTCCCCACACTATTTAATAAGCTTCCTTCCACAGATCAGGCTGTATAATGTCTAAGGCACCTAATGCAGGGTATGGACAGCTTATGTGTGTAACTGGGAGCAGTGCATTCATGTGTAAGCACCGTATTTCCACTCTTGTCTCCCTGAGGAAGATGCTCACGATGTTGATTTTATTTGGTGTGGGTGTTGGAGGCTGTTGGGTGGGTTGTGTTATGGGTGGGTGACAAAGGAGGGCTTACTGTCAGGGTGCCAACAGGGCCTGGGGCTATGGAGGCTCCCCTCTGGCAGCTGGGCAGGAGTGGGGCAGCTCCAGCTCCAGGCATGGGGTGCATCCATGGGGCCAGGCTGAGGGGCCGTGGCTGGGCTGGGTTTGGCAGGGCTGCAGGGAGCTGGAGATTGGCCCTGCTGCGGCATCACTGGGACAAGGGGTGATGGCCCAGGGAGCTAAAATGGGGTCCTAAGCCAGAGGTAGGGTGGGGGGGAGTCCTGGGGGTGGGCTCCAGGCCCTGGCACCTGTCTCCAGTCAGTGAGTTAGACCTGCCATGCAGTAGCTCCACCAGATGAAATGGTTCATTTCTTCCTGCTTTACATTTTCTGAGCAGTCTAACGATAGGTTTGCTTTCACATCCTTTGAGATTAGTCTTTATTTCAGACAATGCTTTCAACACTAAAAGGGTCATAAAAATAGACAGTTCCTGAGAGCTTAGAAAGAAAAACTGTTAGTCTCCCATCCTTCTCCCTCCCCCAAATTATTTGATAATGGAATGGGAAGCTTTTCCATAATCTTTTGCTTGATTTTTGCTAATATGAACCTGTCAAGGATCGTGGCATTTCCTTAGTGTGTGATGTGGAGCCAGCTGGAACCAAATAATCCACCCACATTTTTCATCATCTTTGTATTCTGATAGGAGCTTCTGCTTAGCAGAAATGAGAAAATACCTGTTATTCCTTCCTTTCTGTCATGGTGGCCACGTTGAGGCATTTTCCTACTTGGCTGAAGTCTGACTAAATCTGAATCAAAGTGACCAGACCAAAAATAAAGGGGTTTTTGCCTGGAACCCACACCTTACCCTTACAGCAGTTCAGGAGGAAAGTAAATTAAGAAATGACACTTTCCTTTCCACTCACTGCCCCAGATAAATATTTTCGAGGATGAATTAGGAACGTTCCTCCTTTGGCTTGAAGATGCAGAGGTTTGGGTCTGAAAAAATACCTCCCTTCATTGTTAACTTTTTTCCTACAGAATGGAGAACGTTTATGTGAGCATGTGTACCTGCTTACCAGGGAACATGAGTTACTTCTGTTATAATTTTAATTTTACTCTTCTTAATGAAAGCCATCTACAAGGGTGGGCAGCCAGTGCAAAATATAGCCCCTCAGCCCTTTGGTTTGCAGGCCTGGTGGCTCTGCAGCTGGAGGAAAGAATCTCTCCCGTTTCACTTTCCCATTTCCAGCCTCTCTTTTGGTCTATATTGCATCTGTTTTAATCATCAATGTTTCGTATGTAACATCTCTCACAGTCTAATCCATTGCTATGGACCCACCTAGTGACGGCTTTATAGATCCTTTATATTTATAAAGGCATTTTGCAATTATCTTTTCATGACTTTTTGTTAAGTTTGGGTTGTTTGGTTTTTTTCACCTTAGAAATCTCTCGCAGTACCCAAAATGAATACTCTCTGTGAATACTTCCTTTGCTGAGAAAGCAATGACACTTACATGGTTGCCTGCCTAAGTGCAAGGAATATGGTCACGCTTTTCAAAAAATGACCACAAATATTGTGTAAAATACATCACCAGAAGTAAGAATTGTCTGTAGTCTAAATGTGAGGAAGCTTTTATTCACTGGTATGGGAATGGAAATGATCAGTCTCAGCTTCCAGTTTAGAATGATGCCAAGAGACACCTGCATGTACCTGTTGCTTGCAGGGCTCCTGGTCTGTTTTGGAGTTGACTCGGGGAACATTCTAAGTCTGAAACTTCTTTGGACACACAAACTGCACAGAATTAGCAACATGCTATGGCTTTCAGAGATCATCTCCTGCCTCCTTGCTTTGTGCAGTGATCTATGAGATTTTTGGACAGCCAGAAACAACTCAGCAACACCTGACTGTAGCGACTGATGCTGAATATCTGAAAATCCTGGACAGGTGCTCCTGGTATATGCAAAGAGTGACTGTGTCATGAGGCTAAGGAAACAAAGATGCACAGGATTCACTGTCCATGTGCTGTGGGATCCAGTTAAGTGTATATCATGTGTCTTTTGCCTTTGTGCTGCCCACGTAGGTGGGGAGAGCCTCCTTCCTGCTATTCCTGATGTTCAGTAACCTGAAAATCTGAGTAGTCCAACAGATTGTTTCTCAGAGGTTTGCYCACTGTAGTCCTCCCTATCTAGTAAATGTCCTGTTTTATATTAATAACTGACTATTCACAAATGAGCATTCATTGTGGTGCACAGATCTTGTGTGTAACAACCTTTAAAAACACAGTGCTAAGAATTTTTCATTGACTATTCTGTAGGTTAGGGATAGGTTGCAGGTCCTGCGTGGATATCAGAGAGAATGGTAGAGACATTGTGAACATTAAGCAGTAATTAAAGCAGTGTTTGCAGCTAAAATTTTAGTGCAATGAGATATTTCATAAGGCTTATAAGAAATATGTCTTTATTTAAATTTAAAAAAAACCTCAACCTGAAAGGTTTTGAATCATATTGAAATTCTTCCATCCTGGTTTTATATGCTTTCTCTCATGCCTATGAAAATACTTAAGCTGTGCACAGTAGCCACACAAAACTCTACAGTCAGATTTGTAAATRCAAGTCATTGCATCATTTCTAAGAAAACCCAGTATTTCTCCTTATATAGACTAGTCAAACCACGTGCAGAGACTATGGTACAAAATCTACATCTTGTACAATCTCTGGTCCAATTCCCAGCTGCAGGAACCTGTAATTCCCTCAGTTCTGGAGAGCTGATCCATTTCATACCCCCTTGACAAAGAAAAGCTCTGATTTTATATAGGTGTCCCTGGTAAATCAATGCATGGTTAAAGTTTATTAACCCCTGAGGCCTTACCAAGTCTGGAGTATGGAATTGGCTCCAAGTTGTTTGAAAACTTGGTTTGCACAGCCCATACTACTGTATGGCATTGGAATAGATGTAGCTTAAAAAGGCAGGATGTCAGGATTATTGCTAGCTAGAAATGTGGGAGAACCCCATCCAAAAAAAGAATAATGTCTTGGGGATGTGTTGGTCTGTTGAAGTTAAATTCAGATGTTTTCTAAAAGGCTGTCCACATCGAGTTTGTAAATAATTTTTCCCTCAGTACTGTAACACAGAATTATAGGTTTTTTTCCTTGGTATTGTAACACAGAATAAGAAGTAAAAAGGATAATGGGTTTGCTGAGAAACCAAATTATTTCCCAGTCATATTCTATCACATAAGGCTTAAGAGGGAAATCTAACCTGTAGCCATTCTTGTGCAGTGTTAGGGATTAGCTACTGTCGAAGAACAAAGTGAAGGAAAAGGAAGTGCTAAACTCATCAAATGAAGAGCAACAGAGCGGTGGGTAAAGTTGGACAGATCAAAATGTGCAACTGGAAATTGATGATGGGCTCAAATAGGGCTGCTAACTTAATATGTATTCTTTCCTTTTAATATTGGCTTCTAACCTGCAAGGTTGGAGAAAGCCATTTTTCTGCTTCTCTTTAATTGAACAGGAGAATTGATGCTGAGAATTAGTCTAATGACTTTTCTTTCCTTACTTGATAAATTGGTTGAAATAGTAATAAAAAATAAAATTAGGAGACATATAGATGAGCATTGTGATACTACAGCTATCCATCAGCATGGCTTTTGTAGAGAAAAAATGATATATAAAGATAATTCCTTGAGCTTGTCAACAAATAATAAAATGCAATCATTAGATTTTTTTTGCCTCTAAAGACAGTTTTTGAAAAAGACCTTCACAARGTGCTTAACTAGACTATTTCTATATGAGGAAAAAGCTGAGACGTTTTAGAGAAAATATAAATAAGAAAAACAGAAGTTTATGAAATAAGAGATCAGTTCTTTTTATTTTTTTCAGTTATAACAAGAACACGTCAGTCAAATGTGAACACATGAAATAGGAAACAGTCTTTTATGTAACTTGTAATTTACTTTTGGTTCAGAAGTAATGTGTATTTAAATTTATGTACTTTTATGAAGTAATAAACCAGTTTCAACATTCAGCAGGGGATGAGGGACAGGAATAAATTCCACCCCCTCCATTATAGAACACTTACCCAGTGTGGGCCCGCCTTGTTTGACATATCTGGGAGATAATATAATGGAGACCTGACTCTTGCTTTGATGCAGGCTGTACTTGGTGTCTGAGGCAGAGTTCTCACCTAAATTCTGTGGTGATTTTTCAAACCAACATAAGGAAAAATTGCTTTTATTAAATGATATACCTTTTTTTCGTGCAGTGAAACACAAATCCTGGCAATGTCATGTTTTTGTGGCCCTATGTGTCATGGCCCACAAATCACCCTAAAAGCTGTGATCTTTTTAGAGATTGTAGGAACAAAGCTCTGTATGGTTGCTTTTATGCCAAAGACCTGTCCTGGCTGAATATAGCAGGTTTTAACTTTGAGTTAAAGTTGAGAGTATTGGGACCCTTCTGAGAAATTTATTTCAAGTTGCAAAATAAATTTAAAAAGTCAAGGCCAGTGTAAAAAAAAAAAAAAACAACAAAACCAAAGGAGAAAAAGGTAGGTGTCTCCATCTCCTTTAATTTCCCACCCAATTTGCACTTCTGGAAACACCTGCTGCCACTCTATTGCTAGCTCAGAATTCCTTAAGAAAACAAGTTTCACCTGTGACATTCTCACTTGTGAAATCCTCGCCCAGATTTTGAACCACATTGCTCTCAAGAAAGGGCAGTGGCTACATGCAAATACCAGGAGAAATGGTTGACAGGACCAATCGTGTGGGGTCAAATGCTAAAAAGGTAAGTACAAATGTGATTTCATTTCTTGAAAAAGTGTCAAAAGGCTATCTCTGATATCTGATGTGCTGACATTTCACAGTTTCTGCATTTTGATGTTTTTCTCTGTATGGCTTGGGCTGTTAGCATACAGAAGTTGTCTAATCTATTTTATTTTATTTATTGGATGGGGCTCAGGCTCTTTGTAAATTATGGACTGCATTCTCAGTAAATCAAAATATTTAGGTTGCTTGTGTGGTTCAGTCCTTGGCATTGTGTCATTAATTTCTTTTACACAACATTGTCTGAAATAGTGACAAAAGGAAAATGCATCGAAAAAGAAGAGAAATTAAACTTTATAAAACAAAACAAAGCCACATTAGAAATAGAAAGTGTTATTTAGAGGGAAAAGCGGGTGACCAAATGTGCAGTCTGGATTCAGCACAATGTTACGTGGCAAGAGAAGAGACACTCAGCTCTGGATCTTCTCCAGGCAGAGGAAAAATTATGACATAAATTTTCTTTGATAAACGTTCCTGAGAAACTTCTTTGTATTTTTATCTTAATGAATGTTTGTCTCAGTCCACTGTTCTTTTTTTTTTTCCTGTGGTTTTTTTGGTATTTTTTTTATATCTCCTTTTTGGTTCTTTTATATTCTGAATATACCTCAATGGCAACTGTTGAAGATCTGTCTTGCAGGCTAATTGGTACTAGAAGGTAGTCAGCCCTGTACCTGGGTTGCATTAGGGCTTTTGAAGAGCATCCCCAGATATTCCGATTTTCCCATATTTATGCTTTGGAACACTGTAGCAGTATTTTCCCCGTTTTTCCCTGTACAAGGTACAGGAGCATTCCCAGGGGCCTCCAGCATGCTACCCTGGCAATGTTTCTAGCCTCTAGCTGTCCCATGTAATGAGAGATGAGAAGCAAGAGTTAAGCCTCCATAGAAATGGCAATAACAACAAGCCATTGGTCTGCTTTATGCCATACTTACGTATTTATTTCTCTGTAATCGTGGCTGAATTGAAGTCTGTGTGTTGAAACCAGGAGTTTGGATTTTTGCTTTTGCTCAGAAGTGGAAAATCACTTATAAAACTGCATCAGAGCACCGTTAAAATAAATTAAGGGTTACGTATGCTTTTGTAACTTCATAAATGAAACATAACTCCACATATACGCATTGATTGCTGTTCACTGTGCAAGGTGTAAGATGGCAACGTGTTTTATATCTCCTTCCCTTGCATTTAATATTGTTCGAATCATCGCTTAATTTACAGCCCAATCTTCGCAGTGACACGTGTAACAAGTTAAGCATCAATAGAGTGCATTTAATAAACACTGATTTGGTATTAATCTTACCGTACATAACGTAGGGACCTCGTGCATGGCACACTAGAAAGGGAATGTATTTCCAAATTTGTTCTGACTTTGACATTTCGGTATTTATATTTTTTGAAACGTTTGCTAGATAGCAGTTACTCGAATCCTTATGATTATACAGACTAAAAGGGAATAAAATAGATAAGGAGTTTACAGAATGTAAGAATGTTACCTCTTTTTGTGTTCTTTGTCTAATTGCAATTGCAGTCAAAACTGTAAACTGATTCAGATAGAGGATATTTCTTACAAAAGACCTAATTCTTCACTGCTCTTCCAGTAAAAACTGAGTAGCAAGTGGTAGTATTATTTGGAAGAACTTTATATTCCCACTTTTTGTAATCCAATGAAGTATATAAAACGGAGGGCAGCCACGAATTGAACTCTGTATTTGAGTCATGCACACCTGCAAAGGGTTCAGCGTGGTTAGCTCAGGGTGGCTGTGGTTCTGTGCTAGAAGTGTCACGAATGACTGTCATGGCACTACACGAAAACCACTTCTCGTAAGGGAAGCAGACAGGAGATGTGTGTGTGGGTGTGGAGAATTCGGATGGCAAACACCAGAGCAAACCTCATGACCACAACAGGAAGGCTGGAATGCCTTCACAAAACCCACAGGACTGGGTGCTGTGGACTGTTCCAAAACACCCTTGCACTTCTACTTGCATGGTGCTTGACGATCAACGGAAGCAAATCTGTTTGTTTTAAACCCAGGGCCCTGGGTGCATAGGTTAGAGCAGACTATAGTGGAAAAAGCAGTCAGATTAGGAATACAGAGACAAAATGTGATCCACCTTGTTCAGTGGATCAGTCAAAAAAAAGGGACAGTTGTTATTGTGGGAGTGATGAGAATGTGGTGGAATAAGAATTAGGAGAGCCATGCAGAAAGGCCCAATGGGTTAAGCAGGAAGATCTCAATTTCAGTGCACTTGGAATCATGCTCGACAATTATTATCTACCATTACAAATAGATCAAAGTTGTGGTTTTAGGATACTTAGTCTCAGAAGCTTATGTTTAACTATAAAAGTTAGGTTGCTTGTTAAGAAGAGTCTTAATTTCTACCAACCACTCCTCTGCACAGGCAGCAGGGAAAAATTGAGTAAGTTCCCTTTGCTGGGAGTCGGTTCTGTGCATGAAATGAGTCGGAGTCACTGTCGGATGTGTTGTGGCAGGCATTTCCAAGCTCACAGCAGTCACTGGGAATGACACTGAAGGAGAGCATTCCTGCTGGCATTGTCACTGGAGAGGCTGAAGGTCGGATGGGTGCTGTGACTGGGATGGAGGCGGAGCAGGGGCAGTGCTGTAAGGTGAGGCCGTGGGCTTCAGTCGGGACGGTGTGTTCTGTGCCAGATAACTGCCCTGAAAAAAGAACATTAAAAAAAAAAAAAAGACTTGGAGCAACAGGTTCCTGTTTCAGTAACATTTTATGTTCAGAACCTTAAGGAGAAACTGTAAATTTGAACTCCAGTTAGCTTCTTAAATCATTTCAAGCACAGTTCCTATCCATGGATGTGCTCTCTATTTTTATGACTGTCTTTTTGAACTGTTCTGGTTTTGTTTAATTTTTTTTTTTCGAGCTGCTTCTATGCAGACCAAGGGTTCTAAGACAAACTGTGGAGAGACCCTTTGGGTAACTGAAAGTATACAGAAATAATAAAACAAAATAGAGGGGTTTGGGAGGGTGAGAGACCAACACACAACACAAAATCAAGATTGTGTCATCTCACTGATTTTTCTCTATTTCACAATTAAGGGTTACTTATTGCTAAAATAGATATGTAATTTTAAATGCGTTTGCACTATTTTAATTTCTAAAAATCCCTACTTATATTATAATTTACAACTATATTAACATTGAGATTGCTTTACCCTGGCTGATGTAGAGTGGACAGGATAAAAGAGTGAGTGCCAACCTCCTTTTAAAAATAATTAGGGACTTTCATGTAATATTCAGGGAAGTTTGAATTTAGATGAAGGTTCAGATTTCTTCTTAAGGGTAGCATCAGTCCTCTTTTACAGGGAGGGTTGCAGATGGTCGGGCCCTGCTGAAAGTGCAAGTAAATAGCTGATAAATGAGGACTTCCCACTTGCAAATGAGAGAGTTTTACTTTTCCTTGAAGAAATTCAGTAAATTGAAAAACTCTAAATAGCACAGAAATTTCAGTCCTCCAGACCGCCTTCTCCTTCTCAGATTTTGCTATACTATATTCAGCATTCAGTTTTGCCAACACTGAACATGCCTGATGTGGCATTTACATTCTTTAAAAAAAGCATAGATTAGTTATATTTCTAAGAGTTAACTTCTCCTCTTGACACATGTACTTAATTCCCATTAATGGAAATGGCAGCTAGGCATGCACACTGAAAGGAAAAATCTGTTCCTAAGCATATGATCCAAACTGCATTGTAGCTAAACATTTCCATGCTCTGAAGTAAGCACTCATTATTTGCAAGATACTCTTCATAATAAATGCATCAACCCCACTCTATTCTCGCTCCACTCTCCGGTAGCGTGTTTCGAAACACCCTTTCTTAGAAGTCTTACAGATTCATTCTTAATGCTGCAGTTGTTTTGAGTGAGTGCCTAAAAAAGGATCTTCAGAGTTTTGCATATTTTCTGTGAGAATTTTCCAGTAAATCATTCTGTGGAACATCTTACATTGCCTTGGACTTTGTAGGTCTCTATTATTAAAACCTACAGTGGAAACAACAGAACCCGAAAAGCTTTTTTTTTTTTTTTTCCCCAGCACTTCGTCTGCTTACTGTATTGCAGTATCAGCCAAAGGCACTAAGCTCAACTGCTATCAGTTCAGGATTAAAAAAAAATAAATTAATGTTTCATATAAGGTTTTCCTTCTGCCAATATGCTTGTGTAAAGACCTGTGGATTCTGTCTGTGCAATATTCCAGAGTTATGGTATTTCTAACTTGAGCTGGGTGGATAATTGATTTTTTGGTTCACCTCTTGAACTGGAGAACCACAATAGTGGAAAAAAAAAATCAGTTAAGCACAAAAATTCATGTAGGAGCTTATGATTTTGGTTGTGTCCCCTCATCCAAACGGAAATCAGAGCTTTTTTGTTTAGTTCAACCCAAATTGTCCTCTTTTACTGGGACTTGTTTGTTTTGGGCACCCCTTAAAGGAGGCAAAGCAAGAGAAATGCAGATTCACTGAAATGCTGGGGAAGGAGTGGAGGGGTTTGTACTTTTCTCATCAGTTAAAGATATTTGAACTTATATCTGAATTCTCAGTTTGAGAAGAGAGAATTGAGAGCATTGAACGGGGATGCTGGAGGTTTCAAGTGGATCTTGTAACTACACCCCGCTCAGTAAAAAGGGGCATCAGGGCTTCCTGTTACTAGTCAAAAGTTTCAGAACAAGATAAAATTTCTTATGTTAAAAACTGGACAGTTGCATGTTACGTACATTTTCTTCTTTCTTAGTGTTTTTTTATTGCAATTTCTCAGTTTTTCCACTTTCTGCTATGTTAGCAGCCTTTGTGACATGTCCTGGCAATTTCTAAAAAGCAAGTCCAAAAGTTAGTATAAAATGATTTCTAGAAAGGTTTTGAGATTCCCTCAAACCGTTTAACTTCCTTTTTCTTTCTCACACATAATTTGATCAGAAAGTCTATACTTAACAGTCTATATTCCAATAATATAAATATTATCCATATAGTCCAATATAATACAAAGACACAGTAACACAATGCAGCAGCAGAAGTAACTTTTTTTTCCCTGCTTTTTGGACTCAACTCTGTTTCCCCCCACTCAGCTGGGAGAGGGAGCTCAGTAGTTGCAGAAAATGTAAAATGAAGGTAGCAGGGAAGAAGGTGTAGGTACCTGAGCACAAAATGTATTGGAGTAAGAGTAATTCTGTACTAGGGTAAGGGAAAAAAAGGGTTCATGTCAGAAGCATTCAGGGGAATGATCTTGATTTCCTTCCTTTCTTCCATGTCCTCTCCTCAGCTCTTCCTCTTGCTCAGTTATCTTGGTTTTCTCTTCCAATTTTTTTTTTATTTTTTTTCCTCCTTTTACAATTGTTCTTTCTGCTTCTTCCTTCTTGAGCCCATGTCCTGTTCTATAATTCCTGATGTTGATGGTGGTTGCTCTGGTTTATAATCATATTAGCTGAGAGCCAGCAACCCAGGAGCCCCGTTGTGCTAGGCATAATACCATCTTGGGGGGGTATGTGATCATTGTCCTGAAAAAGCTCAAGTAGGAAATGATATTGGAAGGGGTAAATATATGTGAACGGACGAGGGAAGGATGTGGTAGGAGAAGGGCAGTTGTGGAGTGGAGCTGAGTTGAAAAAAGGGTATGAGGTTAGAGAGGGGAATGGAGCTAACGTGCTGTCAAAACATGGTGTTCCTGTTCTACCCAAATGGTTGAGGTTTTTATTTTTTTTTTAATAAAAGGTGGTCTTAATTTTCCTCAAGATGGGGCTTCTGTGTAGCTTCACTCCATAAACTTCTCTCAAGGCCAAGCGTGAGGAAGTAGGGGAAGCAAAGCAAGAACTGGGAGTGAAGCAACAGCATTTGTGGATGGGCAGTGGTGCATCAAGGGGAAAATGAAACACCAAGAAAAGGGGCCCTACAAATGTGAATACCGATGTGGAGCACGTTTGAAACAAACAACAAATGTAAAACAATGATGTCTCTGTGGGAACACCAGCTCAAATATACATATATATGTTTCAGCAGTGTAAGGACTGTTGTAGAGGCACGTGGGATCTTTGTTTCTCATGCTTTTGCTGGAATTGGCTAACTGTGTCAACTTGGGCAAGCTACTAAAGCCTGCCTGCATCTCAGTTTTCTTATTTGAGGCCAAATTCTCCTACTAAGTAGCCTCCTACTCCACACAGAGATTTGCTGATTTGAATGGAGCCCCTGCGGAGTGAGATACTTTTCAATACAAATAAAGTTTTGGAATYGGCCCTAATTATATTTATTACCTGCAGAGGAGTAATGTGAGACTTAACATGGTTTGAGACCCTCAGATGAAAGAGAAAGTATTTGGAATTGTTCTTTTTAATCATCTGCTGCCTTTTCAAAGTCTACTTCATGGCTGTCCAAAAAAGGGCTAGCTACTAAATAACAAACGAAAAAAATCCTTGTACATATTAACTAGGTTTGTCAGGCTCCCATGAATGGACCTCTGTGGAAAATATTATTTGCTGGGGGCTACCGAAGGAAGTTGGTTTACCCTGCCCCGCAGTGAGGAGCCATTAGATCTCCCTCGTGCCAGGAGTTGACAGATTGTGTGCGGCTCGGCTCGGAGCCGTGGTGGTGGTGGTGGTGGAGGAAGGCAGGCTGGAGGCTGCCTTCGCAGATCCTCCTTTGTGAACCGCGCCGACGACGGCGCCTTCGCAGACTTGGCTGCGGCGTTCCGATCCGCGGAAGGGCCGGGCGCTCCTCGGGGGTGATGCGCAGGAGTTGCGAGTGGGTTCGCTCCTCGTGATTAAAGCGATCAGCCCAGGCTTCCAGCTGATGATGCCTTTATGCCAACTCTGGACTGACTGGCCCCTGCGTGAGCCTGCTGGTTTCTAACATATGCGCTGAGAGGGAAAAGCAGCGAATTAGACAGTGTAGCTGTTGGATATTAAAAATAATAAGCTTTTCTACCCGGCGTTTTTCTTAAGCCAGTGGGCATGAAAATGTTGAACGTTTTATGGATGCTCTGTGCGAATATGTGTATGTATTTCAAAAAGTAAACTTGCTTTCTCCGTGCMACTGGGAGGCAGGGATAAGAGGGAAAGAGAGGGGGCCAATGGACGTAGTCAAACTGTCGTGGGGTCAAAACCTCGTGGGTTTTAAAGGCCATTAATGTTGTCCAGCTGCAAGTTAAGGGGGGGGGGGAGAGAAAAGAATTAGGGCAGGGGAACTGGAAAGAATGGAGTATAGATACGTGGTCGTGTGTGGGTGTGTGCACACGTGTGTGTGAAAGAACAGGGAGCCCAATTTTTTTCTCTTTTTTTCCTTTCCCCTCCCTCCCCTTACTGCGAGTTCAGTGCCAGGCCGGACACGGGCCGCGCAGACTATTGAGGCATTGTGCGCTCCGCTTCCAGAGTAGCCCCCGGCTAATCCCCGCGGCTGGGACGGGAATTTCCCCGCGGCGTTCTCCCGGCCGCTGCCCCCTCTCCCCGCCGGGGCGGGCTCGGGACCAGCCCTTCCCGCCGGAGCGGAGCGGGATGCGGCTGTCCCCGGGCCGGGATGCGGGGGCTGCCGGCGCCTCCGTCCCCGCGTGTCCGAGGCCCGTTACCTGCCTGCCTTCCCCGCCTGCCAGATTTTTATCTGGATAATTGGAAGTGCGGCGGAGGCTGCGCTCCGCCAGCCAGCCGAGGGGCTCTGCAGCCGCGAGCCGTCCACCTTGTTATCAGGGGCTGTCTGGGCAGGGGAAATGAGAAGGAGCCACGGCCGAGGGACTCCTATTGCTCGCCCAGACAGTGGGGAAGAAAGAAGGGGGGTGTGTTTAAATAGAAAACGAGAAAAGCCCTAGCAGACGAACGGAAAGTTTATTTTTGTTGTTGTTTGTGCCTCCGTGTGGTGTGCGTTCGTGTGCGCGCCCGCTGTTTTGGCATGTGGCTACCTTTTCCCTTGCACACAACAGGGCTGTTTGATGGAGTTTGGAGCTGAGGAAACTTTGGGTTTGTTGCCAGGACGGTTCGCAGCACTTTGTGGAAAGCAAGAGCTAACAGTGAGACCGACAGAGTGAGTGACAAGTTGTTTACAGGTTTCCTTGAAGGGGCCTCTGCTATATTTCAATCTGTCAAAGTTGCTTTTCTTCCCTCAGAACAATGCCTGATTGTTGTGCGGGGTGTGTGTTTTTTTTTTTTTTTCCCCTCCCCAAAGAGAGAGAAAGAGGGAGAGAGAAAGCGAGAGAGCGGGAAGGGAGGGGGGAAAGGAATGAAAATTCTTCGGAGCACAAATGCCTTTGGTAACATTTTTATGTGTCTAATCTCTTCTCCCCTATTTCAACTCCAAGAGTTGATAACTGTTTCAATTTAATCAGTCAGCTCTTGTTTTATCTTCTTTCTCCACTGATCTTCCTCAGCGCAGGGGATTTGCTCCTGGTTTGCCGGTTTAGGTGGATTGTCGGGCTGCTTTCCCCCCCCCCCCCCCCCCCCCCCCCCCCCCCCCATTTATCCCCCTCCACCCCTCCACGTTTTTTTAGGACGTTGAAGGAGTTGACTTTTCCCGTTTGGCGGCGGCGGGCGAGCAGAATTAAAAGGAAAGGACAGGCCCCCGGAGGTCGCGCAGCGCGGCGGGGGGAGCTGCGCGATCATCCTGCTGCGAGCGCGCTGCCCCTTTAAGAGACTGGTCAAGGAGTCCTCGCTCAGAGCGAGCGAGCCGGGAGGGAGGGAGGGAGAGGGAGGGAGGGGAGGGAGGGAGAGAGCGAGCGAGAGAGAAAATCAATCGGTTTAGAAGGTTTGGACTCACTTGACAGGTTCAGTTGGAGGCGACCATAGGTGGCTGCTGTGACAAAGGGAAATTGTGCTTTTCCAGCATGCTAACTGACCCTGATTTACCTCAGGAGTTTGAAAGGTGAGTCGAGTTGTTGGGGCGGGGGTGTGTGTGTATGTGGGGGGGTGTCTCTTCCCCTTTTATTTTTTTTTTGTTCTGTTTCGCGGTTTGTTTGTTGTTGTATTACTATTATTTTTATTATATTACAATTTTTTTTTTTTTTAATTTATCCGAGCACGCGTGTCGGCGCGCGTGTGCGCGGATGGGCAGCGGGCACACGGACACGCGGGGACGGGCGCGCAACTCCGGCGCTCGGCGGCAGGAGGCCGGGGTGATGCTCCCCCCGCGCCCGTCCCCGTCCCCCCCCCGCGGAACCTCGGCTGCTCCAGCGCCGTGTCAGTGACCGGGGGGGCGGCCGCCGCCAGCCCCCGGCCCCGCCGAGCCCCCGGGCGGTGCGCCCGCGGCGCGCAGCTTTGTTCCGCGGCCGCGGAGGCTGCCGTGCCCTCCTCCTGCGCACCCTCCGCTGCCCCGGCCGGCCCGCAGAGCCACCTTCCCGGGCAGCGCCTCCCCGCTCCTGCCCGGGGAGTCCCCGGGAAGCGGTCAGAGGATGCCCGGTGGCGGCCGGGCGGGGGGTTCAACTTCCAACCTCAGGCTCCCGTCAAACTTGGGAAGGCGCTCCGCCGAGCACATGACCTTTTGTTGATCTAGCAGGAGCGATTATTTTTAGGCGAGTTAACATCCCAGCCCTCCGTCAGGAGAACATCTTTCTGCCGGAGGAGAGAGGGGAAAAAAAAAAAATAGGAAAAGAAAAGAAAAAAGTGAAACTCTTGCCTCCAAGTTTTGGCCGTCGCCTCTCCCGCGGAGTGTCAAGAGCGGGGTCTGGGTATGACGAGCGGGCTTTGGGTATGACGTAGATGTGCCCGTCTCCCCCTGCCCGAAGCAGGAGCCTTCCCTGCCTGGAATTAAGTTTTTGCTGTCACTGGCGACGGCTTGTGACCTCCGAGAGTTTAGTCCTTATTTCATRTGATCTGGCGCTCCTAAGAGGTTTTGAATCGTTTTCTCAGGCGCTTGTACACACGTCCATTGATGGTCCCGCATCCCTCCCCTCCGGCTTCTTTTTCAAAGGTTATTAATAGTGCCTTGTGCGGCTGCAGTAAACAATCCAAACTTTCATTTCTAAGCAGTAAATGAAAGAACGCCAGGATGCGCGTTACTGAGGTTTTTCTCATCTTCGTGAAAGCTACCTCCTGTATAAACATTTGGTTGTATCTGACTATGCAATACAAGCTAGGTGCTAGACCAGCTGGTTAAAAATATGCTAAGTCAAGCTGTTCATCGTTCAAACCTACTGAATTTGATAGTAAAGGCATAGAAAAGAAGGCAAGATAAAAACATTTTAAGTGGGCTGAGGAACACGCATGCAGAGAAAGGACAGGAAAGAACACTTGAATTAAGAGATCGGAGAAAATTAAAATTGGGAAATGCAGAAAAGAACTGTTTTAACACTTTCAATCCATGTTCTGCGACTAGAAGGCTTCCTTACTAGAAAGTCGAATTGGCTTGGTTGCTGTACTCCAAGGTCGTCCTTRATGCAATTAATTTTCCAGACTTACTTGCAATACTTGGTGTTTTCCTTTGGTTTGTTATCATAACAATAATAGAACAAAATTGGTTTTGTTCACGTGCACTGTATTAACTTAGTTCAACTACCTGAGGAAACTGTAACTGTTTCTGATGTCAAATTTGATCTGGCATCATGATCATGTATTTGTCTTGTTCATACAATCGATAGAAGCAAGTATTTCATGACGTTCACTAAGATTATACATAGACATTTATAAGCAAGCGATTTCGATTATTCTTTGAACTTTGTGATGAACACAATGCTTGTAAACTCTCTGAAGCAGAATGAAGTCCTTTCATTTTCCTACTGGGAGACTTTTTTTTTAGCTGAAGTCTCCCTGCGTTATAAATATAGATATTTATATAAATTTTATATATAAACAAATCATTTGGGGCAAAACATCATCCTTAGAAATAGAATGAGCTTCTCTGCTCTTTTCTTTTTTTTTGCCCCTAGGCATACATTTCATTTTCAGAGATCCCAGCTTTGCTCTTGTAAACATTCTAGTTAAATAATCAATACGCTGCTTTCCTTTTGCTATGCAGATAATAGCAAGCAGTAGAAATGGGAAGCAATAAAAATGAACCTGGGGACATGCAATTTTTTTTCTGAAAAAATTTTTAAACAATTTTCCCTCTGCAGTTGAAATTGGAGATACAGAGCAGTATCTTTGTTAATGATTACCATTTGTTTACATTGTGTGTGTTTGATTATAGTTACACACACATACACGGAGTAGACACTGTCCATGTCTTACATGTGTGTTTGTCAGGGAGCAGCCATGAGGACAGACTTTTCTCTTGCACAGAGATGCACAGCCCCTCAGACACACATGCCTGCAGAGTTGACGTGTGTGTATGCACGATGCACAGATGATTGCTTTTTAGACGTCCATGGCAGGTTCTTTTCTCAGATTTGCAGTAAACACAGTTCTTGGAGCACATTTCTGCAGTCGCTTGGGGTCCAGTGTGTCATATTTGCATGACCCTCTTCAGTTTTGTTACTATTATCCATCTTCCACTATTCCTTTTTAAACTTGAATAGCGAATGACAAGGAGGTAGAGATTTGTCAGGCAAAATTGTTTGCAGTTCAGATCTCAGAGCATCCGTATGTCTCTCAGGAGGTTGTTCCTCTTTCCCGGTTGTCTTTCCCGTGATGTTTCAGTGTATCCTGATAAAGTGCAAATAGTTCAGAAACTTTCAGTCACCTCAGCTGAAGGGAGCTGAATCCAGGGGACTTCTCTTGTGTGTCTGTGGCCATTAGCAGGGGGAATTTACGGTACACACTTGGAATGAAAATGATCCTCGGTGTCAGACGAATAAACATTCATTAATTCATTCAGCATCACTGGTAAATTGCAGTAGGTTTTGTGAATTAACATGTATAATTAATTACTGTGCCAAAAATGTGAGGGTTTTCGTCCTTTCCTGAGAACTTGCTTGCACGTCTTTATTTCTGTTCGTGGCAGTTCAGCTGCTTGATTGAGAGGAGCATCAGAATGCGTACGGTGAGGGGGATGATGTTTGCAGCAACGTTGTAGGGAGAAATTATAACTGGAATCCGCTCCGTGTGTTGCACAGGGAAAGGGCAACTTCTGGGATGTACTGTGTGATGTGCCTGTGGCACCCTGAATTGGCTCTGAAGGAATAGAGTAACTCCTTTTGTTGTTTGATTTTTCTCTTTTTTTTTTTTTTTTTTCTTTTTAAGTTGGGTCATTATACTTAAATATAACAAGTCTGGCCACAATAGAAAGTTTGCTTCATTGAGGAAAAGGTAGAGACAACGTGGCTGGAACCATGGCAGATAGCTGGGAAATTTACAGAATGATAAAAACTCAAAATGCCCAACATAAAGTTTTAATGTCTTAATAAAATCTGATTAATGAAAAATAGATAAAGTGACTGCTTAACAATGTCCCTAGTGTATGGAATGTTCTTAAACCCAAATTAATTACTGCATATTTACATTTCTCTGTAGACTGATGGAGACGCTACGCTAGGCATCCGGACAGAGTGACGTCCTTTCTCTTTTTCATTATTTCCTTTTTTTTTTTCATTTTCATTTTTAACATGCCAGTTCAAGGTAAAGTGGTGTGCAGTGCTTGTAGGAGAAGGAAGGATGGGTTAGTGCCTCCTCAGGAAAAAAAGAAAGAGCTAGGAAAGACAAAAGGCGTGGATGGGAGCAGTGGGGATGGAGACAGTAGGACAAGTTCAGCGTTTGCAGTCACCAGTCGTGTGCTCTCGGAATGTTCTCCGTTCTAGTGAATAGCTTGTAGAAAGGAAAGGCTCAAGGATGTAAAGCAAGCCTCTGCTGGGAGGAAAAAAATATACTTAGCTGCTTCACTGCTGCACTGCACGAGTCATTTCAGACTCCCACTGAATTTATTTTGGGGTTGTACCAACACTGTCAAATGGAGAAGTCATTTTCCTAAAAGGAAACTTTGCGTATTCCTAAGTGCTTTTCTTAGCTAAAGTTACCCTAAAAGCTTTCTTCTGCTGCGTTTGCTGAGAATTTTGGAGAAAGAATAATACCTTTCTATTACCCGGCTTGCTCAGAATGACGTCCCACTCTCCTAAAATCTACCTGTAGAAGTAAGAGTGATTATTCCTTCATTTAAAAGATTTCYTTACTATCGGGCTGAATAGCTTTTAACTTCATTGAGATGTTTCGAGAGAGGGACTTCATTGCTTAAGTTTGTGTTTCCAGGGGTCTGGGATTCGAATGATATTGAATCGAGTGCCAGTGTGAAGTTGCAGATACTAGTTTTTTGTAGTAACAAAAATTAACACAGTTTTATTTCTCTGAGATAAGGCTGAAGGAATTAATGCGTTTGCAGACTATTCGTTAATGTCCTGCGTGCACTAATTTAATTTGTTGCGCTTATGCTTAGCGAGGAAGGAGTTGACTGTTACAAATTATGGATTTTAATGAACATCTCAATAATTTACCAGTTGCTGAAATTGTGAACTAGTCTTGGAAGGCAAAAGCCCAAATGAGAGAGCTGATGAGTGACACACCAGCCTGCACAATTCGACTGTTGTATTCATTGCATTTGAATCAAATTGGGAGTTTGGCATTACTAATTCTGGGTGGCTGGCTCATCATATGCATTCAAGGAGTTAATTAAAACACACACAAACACATACACACAGTCTCCCACCAAGCATCTTGCGGTGTTTATGTGCATGGCGTGTTTGATTGGTACCTTTAGCTAGGAGAGGAATTGTTTTCCTTCTCTTGCTGTCCAGAGATCTTAAATATATAACTAGTTTACAAAACATTTAGTACTTCTCAGGGAGCTTTAACAAGCATTTATGGCTTTATCATTTAGGAGGCATAGAATATCTGGTTGAGTTACTTAAACATGAGGCTCCCTGATAGGATAGGAATATGTGTCTGTGCAATGTGATATATCTGTAGCTGTATGAAATACACTTTAAACAATATTTATATAGGAAAAAGAGTGTCTCCTCCCAAGGTAGATTTATAGTTTCTTCGCATGCTTTGCATACTAACCTTAAAAAATAGCATACCTTCATGTTTGTGTGTGAGGTACCTGTGCCTTCACAACTGTTGTTAGAAGTCAGTCTGACATTCTCTTGACTTTCTGTTTTGTTGTATTTTAGTACTTTCTTGCTCAGGCCTGGTTATATCATAATTAGCTCATAAGTGAAGGGGGAAAAGCCTATTGTCATGTTGTACCTGTGCAGACTGGAAATATTCAATGCCTGTGAATTCTGCTACTGTAGTCAAGAGAACGAGAAGCGCTCACAGCAATTAATCAATAGCTATAGTGCATCTCTGCTGATGGCAAAGAGTTTGTTGTTTAACAAGAAGCATCCTTAGAAGCAAAGAGTTTTTCCCTCTTAAAGTACCTATGGATTTTTATCAAAGTTGGAAAACGTGTGAAGTCTCCTTCCTACAAAACGTGAAATTATGTTGTATATGAGTGTGTTAAAACCCACAAAGCTGCAAAGTAAGCAAATCCTCGCCACACTATTGAATTACCTAAACCAGAACTTCTGGAACTTTTGAAATGGGCTGTTTCTCTCTGGAGCTTTGGGCTGGCTCTGGCCAGCGGGCGAGGGCGAGCAGTTGCGGKGATTTGTTGACGGCGTTTGCCCCGTTCCCATCTCCTCCCGCAGCCATAAAGTTTTCACCCCACGCCTTTGCGAGGGTGGTGGTGCTGTCTCAGCTCTCCCACACCCCACAGAGGGGCTGCCTTGCTCCCAGTGGCCTCTCCCAGGCCAGGGCTGGGCACCAGGGGTGCCGCAGGGAGCCCAGCGCGCCGCAGCCTCCGCTCGAGAGACGCCGCTTGTCAATTCCATGCCGAGCCTGGCTATGCCAGCCTGGGAAGCCAGGAGTCTCCAAAAGTTGTTCCTGAGCCCACATGTCCTTGTGACAGCGTGAAGTTCTGTGTGCAGTAGTTGTTGGGAGAGAGCAGATTCAGACAAGGTTTTGGAAGGATTTTGGTGAGCGAGCGCTGCTCGCAGGGGCCATGGGACTTGAAAAGAATGTGAGGAGTGAGTGGAAATTGTGAGGTGTGCAGTGGTAATTCAGAGAAGCTGTCTGTCTCTTTTTAGGATAGGTGCGAAATTATTTAATTCTTTTAAAGAGAGTAAGAAGGAAATGTTGAATACCATTTGCTAGAATTATCAGATGTTAACATGAAGTTCAGGTGCTTCCCATGGTATTGGGGGAGCTGTTGTTTGTTTTGAAAGAAATTGGCAAACGTTTTCCAATGCTCTGGTTTTGATCTGGCTTGGCACTTCTCTTCAACTTGTCCTTTTGTCACCTTGTTTAAAGAAAGAAAAATAATTCCAACATGATGATATTATTTTTGACTTGTGGAACTCTGAGAGTGGAAGTGAAAATGAGAAAAAGCTTGCGGCTTACTTTGAAAGTTTGAAATGGCGTTGACCTTGTTTCCCTTAAAAGTATTGTGGGATTAATCAGGTAACATTTCTCRGTTCTCAAATTGTATTTATATTTTGCTATTTTTAAAATTTATGTTTAGTATTCCAGATTTCCTTTTCGTACTCCTCTTTTTCTAAAGACCAAGTATTGAAATTTGTATTGACATCTGCTTTTTGAGATCTTTAATAATTTTATATTGTTTTGCCATGTACATCTGGTTTTATATTTTCTCAAGTTCATACAGATTGTCTTAAGTTTGTTTGGGTTTTTTTTTTTCCTAGGATGGGGGTGTCTGAGTGCTATTTGATCTGAACATACCTTAAGATGTTGCCTTAGTGCTAATTTTTCTTTGTGGTTGTATTATAGTCTTATTACTACACGTTTGTTTCTGTCTTATTAATCTTAACATAATACTATATTTTTGGGGCCAAAACTGTAAGCAGAGTGAACAGATATTTAATTTTCTTGTGTGAATAATCAGAGTTCTTTTTCATGGTGAGGAGCTCTCGAGGGAGATATGTGCTATTTTTGTATGGTTAAGAGCATTGTCTGCATCTAGTGCTCTTCATGGACCTTTGTAGCTCTAGAGAAAAAAGACCTAGGAATGTAGCTCATGTAAAGAGAAAAGATACAGTTTGTCATCCTCTTGGTTTCTTYGGTGCTGGGCTTGATTGTTTTAAGAATGTGGGAATGAAAAAACTGACCCAAGTTTCATTGATTCACCTCAGAGGTTGGGCATGGGCGAAGTTAATGCATCTGACAGCGAGCTGGACTTACTCACCATTGCCAGCTCAATAGATAGCAGAAGATGAAGAGTAAAGAAAATGTTAGTGGTTCTGAACAATTTTTAATGCTGTTATTCCTTTTCTTACCGTACTTACATGAAAAGATTTCACCCAAAGTTTTTTTGGCATTTCCAGCGRTGATCCTAACAAAGTCCCAGGAGCACGTGTGCCCATCCGCCACGTTCGTGTTCGTCCTCTGTGATTTGGAATGTCCCTGTGCTGGGGKGCATTAAGAGACTGCACTGGAGTGTGATGAAGCTAAAATTCATCACARTCTGAAAGACCAAAGTGCATCTCTGCACACGATTTTTATAATTTGGAAGTATTCCCTGTTTTAAGAGAGAKAATGCTTAATGAAGGGCGTGAAGCATATGGTGTCCTCTCACCGTTTGGGGTGGCCTGCCTGAGTTAGGACTGAGGCACTTCAGCAGAGCTTTGTGCTGGGAGGGAGCTGTAGTTCTGAGTGCTGTATTAGCCTGTAGAGAAGTCTTCTGTTTCCACATAAATTCCCTTAGCGTCCTCATTACATTCACTTTGTAAAACAAGACTGAAAATGTTTTCTCCCAAGGTTTAGTCAGGTTTCTATTCATAGGGTTTTATCCCTAAATTTCGATGCYGTGGCCTCACCGGGGCAGAGGCTTTTTTGGATAGAAATGAGATGTGTGGGAAGGTGATGGTTGGTAAGGGCGGAGGGAAGGATGTTCTTACCCGTTTGGCATGTCTATTAACAAACTGGGTCATTTTGTTGTGTTGTATTTACATGACTTGTTCCTGTGCTGGTGTGAAATGTGAATCACCAAAACATGATGATTATTTAAAAAAAAAAAAAAATAGGCTAAATGAAACATAACTGAAATAGAACTGAAAGGCTAAATGAAATCAAGTGAAAACAGAACATGCAACATTATTCTTTTGGTACAGTTTCCTTCTGCAGTTGCTGAGTAAAGCCAAATAGTTCTTTTTTCCATGTCTGTTAAAAATATCCAGGCTTTTGAGCTGGAATATAACAGGGACATAGAAAATACGTTTCTCTCTTCAGGTTCAGGCTTTGATTTGTCTTTTGCTCCTGGGTTTTGGACACTTAAGTAGAAATTTATGGTGTGTTGTAAAGAAGGCTACTGATTCTCATCTTTGTCAATACCCCACGAACATCGAGTTGATTCTGGTTTTGCAACTGAGATTTGACTTTGGCAGAATTTCTCAGTGGAAGGCTCTCCTCCTTTGCTTGTGTTTTGTAAGTTCTGCTCACTTTTGCTGTTCTTGCCTAAACTCTGAAATAAATTGTGTGACTTGGGAATGCACGTTAGGCGCTTGCATGAAATACCAAAAGCAAAGTATGGGAAAAGTACTGTGCCACTCTCAAGTATGCCATGCATCTCTTTTATGGATAATCTGCATGTGTATTAGTGTCATTGATTTAGTGTGTTTTTGTAGAGTGCAAGCATCCTGAATCAGGACCCCATTATGCTTGTCACTGTACAAACACAAAAAAGAAGGTTTCTTTCCATTCCACAGAGCAGCCTTTGTGCTTAGAGCTTWGAGTAATATCAATGTGTCTTTGTATGGGGAAAATTCAGAAACGGGGAGTAGGTAAGAGATCCCTAGCATGGTTCATGAATGAGATTTCAGTCCTGAAGCCATGCTTAACAATTTATAAATTGAGCAATATATGCGTATGTGTATTCTCTCTCTGTAATTTTTTCTACACGCGTGTGTGCAGAAGTTGCTTTACTGTTAGAAGTACTGATATTATTAATAATAGATTCATACTTCCTATAAAGTCTTTTGATTAGGAATTCAGAGCATTTGGGAAGCATTGATATACAAATCATGAAGTTTTCTGTGCTTTTTAGATGGAGAAGCAAGATTAGCCTCAACCTATAGATGAGAAAACTGAGAAATGGTGTCACAAAATCTTATGGATGTGTGGGTATTAAAAGTAGAGATACTGACTGCTAGTCCTGTTTTTTAACCTCAAGACACCCTCCTTTTCCTTCTTGAGATCCTAAGAACTGCAAATTATAGACTTCTCTCTGTCCAATTATAATTTCTAAAGGTCTCATTCTAGCAAGATGAACTATAGTATTGAAATCGCTTAAGTATGTAAAATAGGGACTGTGGAGTATAATTAATAATATAAAGTAAAGAAATATTTACAGCCACAGTCACATCGTTGAGGGCTGGGAGGGAATGCAGTCTGTAGACCCTCCAATTATCTGAGTGTGCTTCTGAACTCACTCCCTACCTGGAGGCAAGTTCGGGTAACTGGAGTCAGGCAGCAGCACCCGCCGTGTTTAAGAAGTAAATTGAGAATCAGTGTGTGCTGCTAACAGGTAAACTTTGGTCCTGGAGAACAGCTAACCTCTTCAGCCATATGTACCAGAGCTGCCACATGTTTTATAACCTAAGGAGCAGGCACGAGGGGAGTCCAGGAAAAAATTCTTCACGGGGAGAGTATTAATGTGAGGAACAGACTCCACTGCAAGCGGCGATGTAGGCAGCCACAGTGAGCAACCCAACCAGCCTAAAAGCAAAAACTGCGCTGCAGAACACAAAATGCGCCGTGATTCTGACCCAAACATTTCACATCTGCTTTTTAAATGGGATCCAAAATGAAGGAAACTATACAGGCTTATTAAAAGGGAGGGATTATTTTTTAGTTCATGTTAAAAGTTCTTCTAATCTGTTTTAGTGGGTTTTATTCTTGTTTTCAACTGCATGCTCAGTAAGAGTAAAGCTCAAACTCTGAGGTCTGCAGGTAGCTTTAGATCTAGGCTGTGTGTTGCATCCTTTACTACACACTGTTGAGAAAATGGGTATAAACTGAAGGAGTCATGGGTGGATTTGATCTCTGTTGCCTATGAATATCATGACTGAGCTATTAAGCTATTCCCTTTGATAAGCTTTTTCAGAGGGACACTACTTTCAAGATAATGGATTATGATCAGCCCAGTTCCATAGTGTTTCAGTAGTGGTTATTCAGCAGTGTGTCCACAAAGACCTATTTTGTGATAGGGCCAGTCAAGGCATCCTTTAAAAAAATGCCCATTCATTCTGAGTGTTTGGACTCAGTAGCCCTGGAGTTCAGTGTCAGGTCCTAAAAATGTAGGCCTAATTAATTAAAGTTCTGCTCAACTCTGTGCAAAAGTCTGACGTTCTTGACCCCAGTACACCAYGATGGCATGAAATGGTGACTCACGAAGAGATCACTGAGCAGAAGCCTGACTTGCCTTTATCTGCAGCAAACTTCTATGGGTTGTAATGCTGCTAGAGTTTCTGAAGCATCAGGGCGGATTTCTGCAGGCTTCAGCAGATGTGGGGATTTCGGAAGTTCCGTGTAGGTGTGCTTTGGARACAGGTTACCTGTCCGTTTCTTCTAAACAACACGTATGCCTGGCAGATTAGAATGATCCGAGCGGCTGTGATGAAAATGCACCTGAATTATGCCAGAGCTAACATCTGGGCCTTAGTGGACTTGGCACTGCACACAAAATCAATCTTTGGTTTGAAGCTGTGTGTTTCCTAAGGTAGTAATTCCCAGTTGTGGCCACCAAGGCCTGTARCGAGACCGCTGCACAAAAATGCCTTCTTCCAGGTATACATTTGTGTGATAACCCCAGTTGTCAAAAGTGTGACCTCTGTTAATTTGTCACCAGGCAAATTATTGTCAMCTGTTCACAGATTCCATGAGAAGCCTGGGCAGACAGCAGAGCCCTGTGCTGGTAAGCATTTCTGGTTTTGCTGTTTGTGGTAATAAGCAACCCACTTACAAATGAGTTGACTGAGGTACCTGCAACTRAGCTGACCTGCCACGGGTTTTCCAGCATAGGAGCAGAAGATCCATCAGTGGATATTTGGGGGGCTCATTGCCCTCGTCTGGAACTGATTCCTCCAGAGCAGCTGAGCCTATCTTATATTTTCATTTCAAATAAGCTAAATGGTTATCAGATAAGAAACACGAAGTCTTACTCTTAAAATGATCCATAGAATTTCCTGCTCGRTGTTTCTTAGAAAGATGGAAACAAGATGAGTGGAGTTTCTGCTGTTGTATTTGGGTAGAGTCTGATGTGGAAGCCTGTATTTTTAAAAGCTGCTATAAACACTTAGAGAATAATAGAAATTAGAGCATTATTTAAAAAAGAAGATAAATAAAATAGCTTTTTACATGTATGTGCAGTCTATTGAAAGGCCATCYAAAGCACTGATACCAATTTAAGAAGATGATCTTTTGCCTTAATTATACATCTGGGAGATATTAGCTGAACATTTTGTGGAGAACTGTGAATACCTTAGTTGCCAGTTGTCTAAAATGCAGCTAATGATTGCTTCAGTGCCAGTGTTTTGATGGCTAGAACCTAGGCCTGAATATGAATACAAAGAACTCCATCTAAAAAAACCGCATGTGCGCACACACTTTTTATACAAAACAGATTTCAACCATCTGCTTGGCACTTAGCTTTGCAACTATAGGCTCTGATATGAAAGGGAGCACTGTCCAGATTATGAATGGTATCACTTTTATTGGTACCTTAGAAAAATCCTAGTGTTTCAGAAAGCTTGTGTGTCCATTAGTTTTCTTCAGTGGAATAAWGAAAACAACTGCCTTGGCCAAAATTTTGTGCCTTCCGTCGTTTCTCCGATGGCAGCATCCTCTTTACCCTTGCAAAAGATATTTCGTAGTGAGGAAAAGTTTCTGTTCTGCACCTCAGCATTTCCAAGTGTATCAGAGGAGCTCAGATGAGTGGCCCTTGGAACTGACACCCCAGATGGTTTATGACACAAAGCACTGTTTGCTTAGGAATACGTTGTATGGCAGAGTCTGTTGCCCAAGCACTGCAGAGCGTGTCAAATCAGCATGGAAGTTAATGGACCAAAAGCTCTTCTGAATTTAACACTTTCCCATTTGATCTGAATTTACAGCTTTAAATCAGGACCACAGTTTTCCCTTAGAGGTGCAGGGGTGGAAGGTAAAGTTGATAGCATAAATTACAGGCATATAATACAATCATTTTGACCCAATTCATCTGTTTAAAGGTTTAGAATGAATGAGACTAAAATCTTTGGTAAAACTCTATTCATTAATTATATAGATATTAAAAAAAAATTGAAACTTGGGAGATTGGGGTATGTAGGAGTTTGGTACTCTGACCAGTTTATGTTTTACCCTTAAGTTAAGCAGAGGAAAATGCACCGTACGAAAAAATAAAAAGTCCGTGGAGCTTTCACTCTTTGTTAGCAATTTAGGTATTATTTCTTACCTTTTGCTATATTTACCCTTAAAATATGCAGGACAAAACAGTTTCTTCCTTCCTTTTCTTCTTTGAAAGTCCTTCTTTGAAAGGCCTTGGTAATATTTTCCCTTAGGTGCACGTTTGGAAAAAGATGGCAAAAATGCAACCTCCTGTGTGTAACAAAGCCTCTGTGTTTGGCCATCCATTTAGTGCCGTGTCACATTAGTCCTGCATTGTTAACACCTTTGGACAGGGCTAAAGGTTCCTTGCTGCTGTGTCTAGAGAGCTGCTTATGTCAGTTCATAATGTGGCTGCATGCTTTCCTCAGTAAATGTACTTTTGATTTATAAGCAGGGCTGGATTGTTTGCTTCTGAGATGTCAGGAGGGGGAATAAAAGGACAGATTGATATTTACATTTTCGTTTTATAAAAATTTCATTTTCTCTCTGTTATGTGGTCTCGAGGAAAGTGCTGCTTTTAACTATTACATTTTATTAGCTTGAGTCTCCTTTTGTGGAGAAGATCTGAGATGCTGAAAGACAGATAAAGTTGGATTTCTGTGGATAAAAATGATGRAAATATTGGAAACTTAAAAGCTTCTGCATAGTTTTAGTTGAATCATGATGTATGATCAGCAAAAATCCGACTCTTTAAAAAAATGTGTGTGAAATAAGCCTTAGCAGTATTAATGTTATAGTCCTAGCAAGCAAATAGACTTGCAGCCCTCTGTTTTATTCCCATCCTGTCTCTTCCTCAGCACTTTTCCTTTCGCCTTCTCCCCACAAGCAGACAGATTTGCTTTCTACATTATTATAAGAACGTTTTTATATGTTATTCTCACAGGTAGGGATTAAAACAATAAACCTGTGAAGCTTAAGGAAATTCTGAGGCCCTTTAAATGATGATCCAGATGGAAAGCAAGCCAGTTCTCCCACCATGGTGTCACCATGCCTCCCCATAGCAACTCTACTGGAGCTACTTAACCATCTGATTAATGAAGCAGTTCTTCACGTTGCATGTCATAAAATGGGTTTCTTCAGGAGTGGGAAATAGCAGCCTATCTGCTGTTGAGCGTTAATGATTGCACAAGAATAAGCTCCTGTATTCAGGGATGGGTGAGAAGGAACTCTGTAAGGAACAGTTTTGGGTGGGTTCATAATGAGACCTTTGCTGTTCAGCCCTCATGTTCTTGGAAATTTTAGAGGGGAAAGTCTCCTTGACCAGTGTCAACAATTTGGTAATTTTCGTTGCTTCCCTTCCTCCCTTTAGGTAATATAGTCATATTTATTGTCAGTTTTTTATGTTCTGTAGATTCCTCCAATCCTCTGTGGTTGGAAGGGAGTTCTGCAGTGAGTGCATGGCAAGGTAAATTAGAGATGGCAGTTGGTGGTGTGGGAGAGAGGGTTGGGAGAAGGAGGAGGCAGAGGGTACAAGAAAGCAGCTACAGTTTTAAACAACTTGCCAATTGTCCCTCTTTTTATTAAGACGGCAGCTTTCAAGCCAGATCCCTGAACTGTTTAATTTGATTTACGCTGTTAAGGCTAAGTCCCTTCATGCTATAAATAAGAGCTGACTAAATATTTTGCCCTTTTCCCTCTTTTTTTTTTGATTCTCTTTTTCTTTTCTTTCCACCACGAAAATTCTAGTTGTGTCTCTTTCTGGTCTCTTTGTGTTGGTTTTAAAGCAACTGCTGCTTTCCATCACCCTTCCCATTCTGTTTAGACATCAGACTTAGGGAAAGCTTGAGATGGAGAGAGGATGGTTTTCAGAGGAGGATGCACTTGCGGTGTGTCTGTGATTTTCAGCCAGTTTGGTGTCACCATCCGTCTGCAGTTGCATTTGCATTGAAGCTGGGTGTGAATGACCAGGTTCAAGGGCTGGACTTCGACTCTCCTTGTGGCCTGTTGTTGCGTAATCCAGAATAAAATGAGGTTCCCAATATGCAGGTGCCAAATGGCTATGGAATATCACCCTGGACTATCGGTTTCTTTGACTGCGTAGCTCCAGCGCACGAGGGAAAGCGAGGTCAGGCACATGTCAGTGCAGGACTCTGGAAATCCCTTGCAGCATTACATGCTGCTTGTGCCTTCCAGGAAGCCCTAGACAGATACAGATTTGAAAGTCTCCAGAACAAAGTTGTCTCCTATGTTTCAAAGGCCGCATAACATCTGTACTTTCAAAGATTCTGATGTTATATTTAACACCGAAAGCAGGAGGAAAGGATGAGCGTGTGTGTAGGGAGAGTACGCGATTTCCGTAAAGAGATAAAAAATTGTTTGGGAAAGCATTGCATGTGAGCCAGCAAAACACTTGTGTGTCCTTTTAGAATTTTTGGGCACTAAAGTGTTTTTAATAGTTTGGTTCATGCATCTAATCTGTTTGGAAATACACCACTTCCGTGGTTGTTTTGGGGGGAAAATTAGAGCTTGTTTTTCTCTTTCCTTATTCTTATCTGTATGAAACATCAAAGTGAGTGCCTGAAATAAATTATTTGACATTTTTAGACCCCTGTATCAGGTAGACTTCAATAAAGCAATACACATGCATTGTAATTGAGAACTATTGTGCAGATGACTGGTTTTTTCTTTGAGGTGAAAATAACCCAGTTGAATAGGAAGGTCTGTATAGCACCAAGGGTGAGTCTTGTATTGTGTTTTTTAATTTTAAAAACACTTAGGGAGAGTAACAGGTAAAAGTTTCATCTCCCCGGGCACCAGGTGCCTGTGTCAGTGCAATTTTCAGCTCTTATGGGTAGTCTCAGAAAAGAGAACAAGGACTGAGTAAGTCCCCGGAGCAGTGTTTGCTCCCACCTCCAAAGCTTTGATTACTGGCTCTTCAGCAGCTCCGGGTAGTGGGAACATCCCGGGAAGTTTGTTCTTCCTCTCCCTTTGCAGTATCGTGGTGTGAATAAACAGAGGCTGTGCTTGTCACTCGGCCTCCTTGCACAAGCCCCACATTCATGTGCGATCGTGAGGCTCTGTCCAGCTCCCACTGAAAACAATTGTGAGGCTCTCATTGACTTCGCTTGGGTGTTGGATTGGGCCCATTAGACGGGAAGAAAATAAAGTGGAAGTGTTGTTAACGATGCCTATTGATGCCTTTCCTGGCGCAAAGTACTGCAGATAATTGTTTTTAGATGAAATGCAGTTGCATCTAAGTATTACATTTATTAGCTTTTCAAAGGAGGAATAACCAAACTGGACATATGGGGTGTTTGAAGTGTGATTGTGTGAGACTAAGATAATTTCAGGAGAATAGCTTAAGTCGCAGGATATGTGTGATGCCCTTTGTATACGAGATGTGGGATTGTGGAATTTATTTTGCATGCACTGGTTCTCACTGAGAAGGAATCCAGCATACAAATATATAGTCACATTTAGAATATATAAGGAGCGCAGCCTTGCTGCCGTAGACTTCAAGACCTGTTAATCAGGCCTGATAGTGATGTGATCTCTGGAAATACTTCAGTTAAGTACGTTTAATCCTTATTAACAGTAAGTTGCTTGAAACCATTTTGGGTAAAGTCTGGGAAGGAATATAGTAGATTGAACACACAAATAAAGGCCAGCCCTGTTACGCTTTGAGTGACTTTGATTCCTTTGAAGTTCTCTAGGTTTTGGACTTGCTAAAGCATCAGGCCATGAGAAAAAGAGTTTTCACCTTCGTATTTTTCTGCTGTAATTTTCAATGTCATTTTCACGTTAAAATGGGGCACTACTTATGCTTCTGGTACAATTTAGGCGTTTCCCCAGCCCTCCCCATGACTTGGTTAAGACACGTGAGACAGGCAGATGAAACAGTCTGTTTTTCTTAAACCTTATTCGGGAGTGTTCACGTTAAATGATGTGTGCAGTTTCTCCAGGTTTTGGAATGTTTCCTGTTGACTTCAGTGTGATTTAGCTGTGGATGACTGTGATCCAGAGACTCTTAATAACACAGAGATAGGAGAGGGCAGTGCTTGTTTCAGTGCTTTCTTCTCATCCATCATAGGGATGGAGGGAAGGAATGAAGTGGCAGGGCTTTTGTTGCTACTGTTTTTTGGGAAATGCGTTCAAAGAACTATTTTGGAAGATGATGGTGAGGTTGTTCCTACTATTTGCACTGCATTGCCAAAACATTGTGCTCTTGTATGAGGTAATAGCTGTGGTTTGTGGCGACATTGTGAAAACATTGGTTTGTTATGATGATTGCAGAAAAAATCCCAGTTACATGGTAACGTATTTGTAATATTTTATTGAAGTGAAACATGGAAAATACAGCATAGCTTGGAGTCCCCTTGGAATGATTTCACGTTTTGGGAATGAAGAAGCAATTGTGCAAAACTGACATGGGTGTACATGACATCAATTAAAGAATAGATCTTGGGCCATTTAAGCATAATTTAGTTTTTTTTCTTGTTGTTTGGGTTTCTTTTGGTATGGGGTTTTGTTGTGTTTTTTTTTTTTAGTATCCCTGTTATGTTTTAATTTAGTTGGTAGCATGCATTTTACATGGCTAATAACCCAAATTAGAACACGTATTTTTATTTTGTCCTGTGAAATAGAGGCAATATTACTTAAAAGATAAAAAGATAACTGCTGCTGGCCCATGTTGTAGAGTAAGGAGTGGGACATGGATTACACCTAACAGGTTATACAGGATAGTCACTGAAGGATTTTTTAAGTAGACAGGCAAGAGGACCACAGATTCCTTCCTGTCAACCTGTAGTCTTGAGGTAAGGCACTCAGCAAAGTAAACAGAAAGAGATTCATGCTGTTCAGCTGGACAGGCTGAGCTCCTGGGTTTCCCAGCTGTACTGACTGAGACGTTTGAAATTAATTTTTGACTTTTTCTTATTTCTTCTTTGCTTACGCAACCTATTTTTGTTTCTTGCTTGATTTTAGCTAATGGGCATTACTAAGTCTGAAAGCTTGGACCTTTTATGGATTTTTTTTTTTTTTTTTGCTAAGGGAATACAATGAAAGCAACACATTATGGCCATGGCACTTAAACACCACAGGTGTATAGAACTGCTTGTTATCCTGCTTTGACAATTTTGTATGTCTGCTAGGTGCTTGGGTCTTTCAGTTCCAAAGCTTCATCTGCATTTGGTGTCTTCCATCRTGTTCAGATAATCGAACCAGAACCTCTAAATGTTTAGTTAGGAGTGGCTGTAAGAGAGCACCAGTGATGGGTGTTATCTGATTGTTTGAGAAATAAGTCCCAAAAGAGGTATATTAGGACAGCATGTCCAGCAAACCAACACTATTGTTTGCTCCATCTTCCGTTTTTCCTGTGACTTCTTTCATCTTTTTATTGCACATTGCAAAAGTCCAACATATTTATCGTTCAGAGAGCTGAAACTTCTGCAATATTTTCTTACTGCCTCCTGTTAATGACATGTCTCCTATAAAGCAGAGCGGGATCTACAGCAGAGATGTAATGAATGACCACAGTCAGTGAGTGTGATGTGCAATTGATTTCTGTTTTTTGAAAATATACCCTTAATAATTAGTCATTTGGCTGAACTACCCTATTCTTTTTTATATGAGTTGTGTACAGAAAGAGGCATGATACATGTAATTACWCATATAGCTGTGTCAATAATGATATAAGCTATATGGATGTGACAAACGAACTAGAATAAATAATGGCAAAGAACTGAACTGAAATATTTTGCTTTAGGTAAATAGTGGCTCTTTCTGGTGTGTTAATAAAGCTAGACTACAAGAAAAACACAATCTCAGAGCAATTACATAAAAAAAAATATAAATATGTTATAGTCAAGTCAGTGGGTTACTTTTTCTGGGTGCATCCTTTTCTGCTTTATATAGTGATTCGACCAAATGTGCAGCATTCCATTTATTCTGTGAAGAAAGTGATATCTGGGGTCATGTTCTGCTTGTACAGGAACGTCCTTTTAGAATGCAATAGGTAGTACCCGACTAGCAAAGCAGAAGAGTTAGACTTACAAGGTATGGATTTGAATAAAATCAAAAAGGAGATACTAGTAACTTATTTTCCTGATACTATAAAGCTTAAAATGGAATATCCAGAGTTTCTGTTGGAATCAGTGGCAGCTGGAAGTGCTGAGATCTTTGCCAGGGTTAGGCATCCTCCTCACGTGCTTCAGAAGGTGCTAAAGTCAAAAGGAGCTTTTAACTCTTTGAGATCATAGGGCCTCACTATCACAGAATCGTGGAATGGTTTGGGTTGGAAGAGACCTAAAAGATCATCTCATTCCAACCCCGCTGTCTGGGCAGGGATGCTGCCCACCAGCTCTGATTGCTCAGGGTCCAATCTAGCCTGGCCTTGAACTTGTCTTTAGAACATCCACGGTCTTGTGGAGGAGTGAGAAAGGGAATGGAAGAAGGAATGGCATGGGAGGGAAGCAGGGATGGGATGGGACTGCTTATGTTGGTGAACTTGTGTGAGAGAGACAGCTGCCTGCCTTCCGTCCCAYTTTGTCCTTTGTAAATTGATGTTGACATGATGCTGGGTGCTTGGCTCTTGTTCTTTGATTATATATTTTTAAATTCTTGTGGGTTTTTGAAAGTCATGGCAGTGGGTCATTTCGAATAGCTTCATTTTGTTCTGGAACCAGGGCGAACAGGAGAGGTCGGCTGGCAATTTATAGATTCGGGAGGGTGCTGCTGGAAGTATATAGGAATAGCAAAAAAAAGACGGAAAAGAGGGAAACAAAGATTGCTTTAGTCTTTTTAAGGTGTATGGCTATACAGGTTTTGAGATTCATCACCCAGTGGAAAAAAGTGAGAGACCAAGGGAAATTACCCTGTTTATTTGACTAGGCCTTCCCTTGACTCCATATGCTATAATCATCTTTATGCTGGTTGTCTTTCAAAGTATAATTAGCCTGGAAGTGAATGTGGGTGGTGAGTGGTATGGCAAAGTATTTCTTCAGAAAAAAAAAAATAAGGAAGAAACGGGCTGCTGAGGAGAAAAAAAAAGTCTTGTGTAGCTTTCCAGTTTTTTGGTTTGGACAGTGCGTGCATGTAACTGCAGAAGCCAAAGACGTCCTGAGTGAGGGTCCAGGGAGACTTCAGTGGGAACAGCCTAATTGGAACATGCCCCAGTTTATTACGGTGATGATAAAGCTTTGTGCTTCTGCTGTGCCCCGCGTGCCGCGACCTCAAGGTGCTTCGCAAATATTAAGGGATTAACTTGCACGGTGCCGCTGACAAATAGGTATTATTGCTGTCCCCCTTTGCAGTCCTGGGAATTGAAGTGCCAAGGAGTGCAACAGCTCAGTTGTGCTTTTGCCTGGAGAGAAGAACTCAAGTTAAATCACCCCAGTGCACCGAGAGGCTTGGATAGAGCAGGAGGAAAATGCGGTTCCTGTGGACTCTTGAGTGTTTGCAGCTCTCCACTTCACTGCGTTCAGGTTGGGCTTGGTGGACAAACTTGCCACCTTAGAGGGACAGGAGGCAAAATTGTAATTAATTCCTCCCTAATTGGCATAGCAGTAAGTAATTCTGCTTAATCCATTCCTTGCTGTGAGGATGAAGTAAAGCTAAACATTCGAATTGTGGAGAGGACAAGGGGAAGAGGGAGACTAGGCAGTGAGAGATGGACAGAGGCAGACATTTCTTATGCCACATGTTGAGAAACACCTATATAAGTAAGAGACTTTTCTTATTTTTCCCTCAGATCGCCTCTTGACTTAATTAGGTGAAATGCAAAGAAATAGATAATTCATTTTTGAAAAATTCACTAAATTTTCCCTTCTCTTTCTTGTCTTTCATTCAGTCCATGAGAGTCTCTGGAGTGTGAAATGTGAAGACACCAAATTGGAATTAATTTTGCTTTTTCATTTAACAGATTGTGTTACATTAACACCACACTATTGCCARGCAGCAAACCTTTCCTTTCCTCAGATGTTAGCTACTAATACAGACTAAAGACTGCTGAAAGAATGGTTATACTGAAATGCTTTATTTAAGTTTCTCCTCCCATGTGGCTCGAGCAGGCCCTGATTCTGCTAAGACGTATTCACATGAGCAGGCTCACTGAGTTCTCTTTTATTGCTTCCTGGCAAGTAAGCTGGATTCTATTTCACATAACGTCGCCCAAGTTAGAATTTCAAAGCTCACTCAATCCTCAGAGAGACCTTTGCAAGACTCTCTTCTCCTGTATCTACACAGGCACTAAACACACTGAGGACACAATTGAATTAATCAGGACTACTCATGTACAGAAAATCAACCAAGCTTCTGTTTAAGAGATGACAACTTTGATATCATATTGTTCATTACCAGCCCAGGAATTGTTACTGCTCATGTAACTGGATTATTAAATTGTTGACTGATGAGAAATCTTGTTTCCAATATTAAGCATACATTGAGAGTCTTGGTGTAGTCCTCCTGAAAAGAATTGTCTATAAATCACATCACAGGATTTATTTTCTGTCCCTAAACTGTGTTTTATTTGCGCTTCTGAGTGTTTTTTTTTTAATTTTAAGTCTTACAAGTTTAGTCCAGGATATGACAGTCAGGCTATCTRACTCACATGACTCTCAGTGCATCCAATATTCAGGACTGTTCAGTGAGGAGGTGCCATTTGACATTACCCCTGTCCAGAACAGAAATGCACCTTAATAGTTTGGATGGATTCCTTTTGTTTTCTTTGCTGAAGATGAAAGTATTTATAGCTCAAGTTCCTGCAAGAGCAGCAGCCCATTCATTGGCACCATCTCACTGAAGAAAATCCAAGTCTATTCCCTTCTTTTTTAGCAGATTTGTGTCTCATCTCTCTGTAAGACTCTATTCCATTTCAGGCTTGCTGCCCTTTGAACTAGAAATTTCATATACATTATTTAAAAGCTCCTGTGCTGCAACTGTAAACCTAAATTATTTGAATTTGAGAGAACSTGAGCAAAAATGTCTTTGAGGGATRGTTCTTCTTTCAGCTGTCATATTGTTGCCTTTTTCCATCTTTATGACTGTAATCCCATTGCATTTGGAATTGTCAGAACTCAGTGTGGAGTTGTTGCCCATGGACCTGGGTCATGAACCCAATGAGCAGTCAGTCCTTTTAAATGTGAACAAAACTCTTTTACTCTCTCTCCCCGTGTGTGTGTGTGTGTGTGTGTGTGTGTGTAAGATGATGTGGTTGCACAGACATAGAATTAACCTGCATTTCGATTTTTACAAAATCTTTTTTTAGTGCTGCTGGGACTGCCATTCTCAAGTGTAAAAGGCTTCAGCTGCTGCTGTGTTATACCTTCATCCCATGGGGGTGGCATTTCACCTGTTTTAGGGCTTTTTACCTGTAGAGCGTTTTCAAAGGAAAATACAGYGGTGTGCTTTGTAATCATATAGCCTTTTCCAGATACTACATTTCTAAAAAATGTCATTACGTGCCTATGTCTTYCCTCTAATGGTAACTCTTTGTTTCCTGTAACTATGGTATGACAATACATGATTAAATAGTTGTCAGACTTGCAGTTTATTGCTGTCCTKTTTGGGATCCTGGTTGCTTTTTAAAGGATGATTTGTCAGGTGTGTTTGGTCTCACTGCAGGTGGAAGGGGTGTGTTGCAGTAAAGTTAGCTGTGACTATCCATTWAATTCAGTGAAGTTAGAGTAGGACTTGTGAGAATGTCAGATGTTGTACATTGGTCACAGTATTGCTCAGAATTCTGAGAATTGTGTTTAGTGTATCATACCCAGCAATTCTGGAAAACAGTTGTCAGAATTTTTGCATCAAGGCTGAACTGAATTTTGACACAGAAATTCTTCTACTAAAAGGTCCTGCTCTGATTCTGTGTGACGTGGACGCTTGGTCTCTTCCCGAGTTCATTTTCACAAAGTCTGGAACGATCTTTTTAAATTTTTGCTGCTAGATTGTAAGCATTGACTTCCAGCAGAAGAAAATCAGAAAACTGCAGAGGGGAAAGTGAAGTTTGTGTGCGTCAGCTTGAGTATGGCAGTACAAAACGACGTGTGCTTTATTAAGCACAGTTGAATGGGTCTAAATTAATTGTAGCTGCTACTACACATGGGAAGGTGAAGAATGTAAAATATTACATTAATAGCGAGTGCTTTCCTATTGGTGGGTAACTGATTTTTAAGCTGCCTGGAAAATGGAGCGGCTGGACAGGATTCACTGAGCGAGGCAGCCGCCTGCCATGGGACTTTGCTGGGTTTAATAAGGGCTGATTACACAGGTGGCAGTGACAACAATGGTGGATTTTCTGAGAAATGCATTATTTTCACAGTGCCGCTGATGGAAGAAACGCTTAGTAGCAGCTGATAATTAATGATCAATTTGGAGATTATCACAAACAATTTACAAAGGTTGACTTTTCCTTTAGAAGTCCCTTTGGATAAACTGGATGGTAAATTACCTGCCTAAGGCTTTTACTTTACTTGTGCTAATAAGATGAAAATGAATGTGTTTGAAGAGCTCTGAACTGAACTTTTCAGACTGTCTGATAATCCATACAACTCTTCTTTAAACATCTTAAGTGAGTGAGCAAATAGAGACTATAATAAAATTGAAAACCGTCATGTGGGCACATGTTACCACCCGGTCTAAGTAATGGGGCATGACAAATAAGAGGCACTGCTGGAGAGTTCATATTTTCATTTTATGGCATACATTAAATATTTGATCATCAGCCAGCAGAGAGGAACAATTGGGCTAAGAGTATCATTTGCAAATAGAAGGGTAAGATTTAGACTGTCACAGTCTGAGCACGGGATGGAGAACTTCTATATCTTAATCCGTGGTTCAATTTTGCCTCTTTACGTTGTGTTGTGCAGACCACTTAAAATCCTCCTCTGTGTTTCCTCAGACTGGAAAAAGGAGTTAGTAATCCGTATTTACCTCAGAGGGGCTAATAATCCTTATTTACTTCACAGGAGAAGGGATATGTGAAGAGTAATTAGTATTTGTAAGTGCTTTTAAGGATGATGAAAAGGGTAGGGCAAGCATAGAATGTTCTCTAATAAATTGTGTAAAAGAAAGAAGAGGAGTAAGTAGCATGAGGTTTGTAGAGTTCTGTAGGTGCTTGGAGACATCGATGGGCTCCCAGTCAGATTTTCAGAAGTCTATAGTGTCTTAATATTTGAAGATCTCTTAACAGCAAGACAAACTTCATGGTTTTGGCACTTTGATATATTTTAAAACCTGGCTCGTGCTTYATATCCATGACATGGGGAGTGAGGAGGAAGTAGAGGGAAAGGTGGGATAGGGGTGTAAAGGTAACTGCTGCACTTTCTGATCTTTCCCTCTAAAGCAAGGATGGAGATGGAGGGTGAGAGAGAATAACTCCTAAAAATGCCAGCCAGTGAAACTGGACAGTAGTGAAAAGGATTCAGTGACATTCTCCTTCAAAATGCTGGGACTAGGGCTTTTTGTTTATTTAGAGAGGTTTTTTGTTGTGTTGTTTTGTTTTAATTACTGCTGCCCAGAAAAGAGAGATGAATGGATTTTTACATAAATATAGTCATTAGGTAAAAAAAAAAAAGGCATTATTATGGTCTGTTGGCAGGACTGCACATAGAAACTTCACTTAAGAGTTGGACTCGATGATCCTTGTGGGTCCCTTCAAACTCAGAATATTCTGTGAAACTGAGTTTTGCAGTTTCAAAACGCGGTAGCTGACGAGAGAACTTAGTTTTTGCCCTCACTTATGTGTCAGTACACACAAACCCATTGGGTAAATTAATGACACAAGTTAGTGATGCAAACGGCGATCACCAGTAGAATGTTTTCTTTAAAAAAGGAAAATCTGAGCTTGCAGTGTGTTCTATAAAGGCAGTTAAACATTCTTATCTCTTGTGTAGAGAKAGAAAAATTGGGAGCCAGAAAGGTTCAAAAAATTACGTGGGATCACACACGATGTTGCTGTCTCCTGAATTATAAATGTTGTGTCCTGGTTTCGTAGTTCATGCAGAGAGGGCATTCAGCAGTAAACTACCTGGTCATAGTTTCTGTGTTTGTGCTTCTTTGGCAATCATGAATGCCAAAGGCCATTGCTGTACTGCAGGAATAAATTTCTGTGATGCATTTCAGTCAGTCCTTTCCCCTAGGTTTCGTTCAAACAGCTCTAGAGCTTGCCAGGTGACTACTTACCCAAATCAAAAGCTGTTTGCTACCTTTTTCAAATGAAAAACAGGACAGTGGACCTTTCTTGTTGTGTTTTATACCCAGTTCAGGCTGTTAACCTTGAAAACATAAATTAGCATCAGMCTGTGTCACAGAGGTATTTGTTAATGTATGGTGCAAGTGAATCCATGATTTTTCTCTATGCCCTAGTTTATTGTGACTGTAATTATTCCCAATCAATTACTTTGGTTGCAGTAGGTATGCCACGGAGTGACTGGGCATCTTCCAGTAAAGAAGTGTTCTTTATAATATTGCCTTCAGATACATCAAAAGGCTTTCTGTTGCCCATGGACTGTCTTTTTACGTGCCTGGATTGTTCCCAGTGCCAAATCCGTGTAGTTGGAAAAATGAAAAAGTGGCATGTGTGTGGGGAGCATAGAAGRAAAAAAAAAAAAAGTGGGAAGTCAGGAAGTTTGTTGTTCATTTTTGTTTAAGAGATAAGTTAATTTTCTGAGATATTCAGCACGTACACCTCTTATGCCTGAAGGAATCCAAATGTCCCCACTCACTTCAGGGCCAGTGGTGCCTTTGGAATGCCTCATTCCCCATGCAGTGGTCATTTTCCTCGTGAGACTCGTGACATACGTTTTAGATCTGAACATCTGGATTCAGATTCACTTATAATATAATTAAGTGTATCCCCAGCGGGGAGATGGTTTTTGATGGAAGAAGTCTTTTCAAGAAAGCTATTACACCACTTGTTATGGCAATAGCAGCCAGGTTTACTTTACTGTAATGTATATTTATTTTTTTCAGAAGACTATGGCTCTCATCTGAAGTTGGACTTGCATGGCAATATGTGCCTGAGACTGCTGAATCGTTTTAGTACATGTCAGTAAAAACAGTTCTAGGCAAGAGCATGTTAATGGGGATTTTTAAGTGTGTTTGAAGGCAGTGTGTGGACAGTGTGAGGTAGGGGAAGAGTCAAATGTTTATTTGAAGATGTGTTTGAATGAATCTTCCTACATAAACTTGCCAGTGTTAAGAAAGAGGGGCTCTGCCCCTTTTAGATCACAAAGGCCTCTCAGTGGGGGATAGTTTTGGTAATGGAAAAAACAAAAAAGGTTCCAGTATGTGGTGGAGGAGGTAAAATAAACAAACACAATGGATGATTACTTCTCTCCATCAAGGCTTCTTTATCCTTGCGAGCTCAGTCAGTGGTCATCATGTTAGCCACCCCTCCCTGTTTTATCCATCCCTGAACTGTGTCCTTTGACAGCCTTGGTTTATACAGCTGGGGCTTTGTGGAGCTGGATGGGCACCGCTGTTGAACAACACACGTGAAGGTGGACAGAGCACCTATGGAAGGGTGAACACAGTCCTCCTCTGAGTTCCTTGGAGGGAGAAATACTCTTTCCAGGGTTTTTCTCCTCCCTACCTCACTCCACAGCTCCCAAAGCTTTTTCAAGTAGACATCTTTTTGCAATGGTGTTGCTGTGCCTGCCACTGCAGCCTTTCTAAAGTAAAATTCAAGACTCCTTAAGTTTCATGCCAATATGCATTTGTGCRAGGATATACGTGTGTTACATGACTAAGAGTTGTCTTTTTCTTACCTAAACAGCTCCAGCAGTCTAGAGTTAGTTTGTTAAGCTGGGTAGTTATCAGCTGGTTATGATTGTTCTTTCTCTCTTGCAGTTTGACAAGTGTATCTTAGAATCAGATAAAGCAAAAAAAAAGATCAGCTTTCAGGCAGCTGAAGTCAGTCCATTTACCTGCATGAGGAAGTGTGTGTTTGTGCAAGCAGCAGTTCTGAAGAGTGTTCAGTAGGGCCAGGAGCTGAGCATGGATGTTCAGAAATCCGAAGATTGCAGATATGAAAGTGGCTTGTACCACACTGCTGCGAGTGAACGGATATGTGATTGCACCACCTATTTTTTAATGTAGATTTTTAATTCGTATGGTTTTATAAACAAAAATTGGTAAAAGAGTGCAACTGTCATGAGACGACTGARGAAGACTTCACAGTACAATGTGCACAGTGAGGCAGGAGCCCTCACATCATACCACARATTTTTCCTTTTCTATCCCTCGTTTGTTGGGACAAAGATGGCATGACTGTGGATAATCTGAAGTAGGAGATAGGAGTGCAAAACTGCCTGAACACTTGAAAAAAGTTCATTTTCTCTCTTGGAATATCAGAATGTCTGAGTAAAATTATTTTTATTTAAACAATTTTTGTTTTACTCTATTGGTGTTTCAGAGTAATTTTCAGAGGCAGCAATTTTCGCTGGTTTCTGAAAGGCAACATCTGGGCTTTGGAACAATCTCTTTTCAGCTTTGAAAATCCTACCTCAAATTGCTTATACATTATAAACGTTCGAAATTTTTTGTGGTGKTGTTTTTTTAGCATAATGGAGAGGCAATAATGTATTTATTCCGTGTCATTTTATCTTCAAGTTCAGTTTGATTTTTCTTTCTTGGGCTCTCCAGGATTATTTGTTCCTGGGCCAAGAATGCACCTGTCATGTACAAACCCTCCAAAAAGGGAGGAGCACACACATGCATGTGAACAAAAAAAAGAATAAAAATTCTGGGCAGCTGGAATTAACCTGTTGGAAAGAAAATGTTTACATCCATTAGAGACGTTGCTCTGCTTAAGTATATTTTTTTTTCGTACCCCAAGCACACACACAGATGCAAAAACCATTTCACTGTGCCTGTAATTCTTAAAGGTACACGTGGGTTCTCTGAGGCCCCAGTTCTGCTCCTACTAAAGTTATTTAAAGGCCCAGTGTTTCAGGGATGCAAGTTCATGCTATCAGTGGTTATCCATACATAGTTTACTGGCATGATCGGTTTTACTAGGAAACACACAGGAGATGGATGGATGGATGGATGGATGTGCTTATGTGTTCTTGTGATTTTTTTTGCATTTTTTTGTAAAGTTTGGATGTGTAAACATCCGTGAGTATATCAAATTATTTCATAAGTGCAATTAGGTGTACATTTATTAGCTTGAAACACATGCAATGTAAAGTTATTATTCTGAACTTAACAACAGGGAARTTGAGAGTGAAGTGGGGAAGAAAGAGGCTTCTTAAATTTCCTTGTTTCTGGTTTGTTTGTGATTACATACAAATTCTGGAGAGAGAATTTTGTTTAAAAATATTTAAAATTCCATTTGTTGAGTTTTAAACTTAAGAAAGGGAGGGGAAAGGAGAGGGGGCTTGAAGCTGAGTAGCTGTTTGTTTTGCACCCACATCAGTGAGCAGTGRTGTGATGGAAGAGTGGAAAAGCTGTGTCATATTTTACCAAGATCTCAATCAAAATAATGGCTCCTCATACTGAACTCTGGGCGTCTTTTTGGAGAGAATTTTTATTATTAATTTTGATTCTACTGAAAGTAATTCATCATTTAACAATGCTTGAAGAAAAATTTATGTCAGCTTGATTAGATAAAGACTGYGAATGACCAAGAATAAGCTCCCAAAACTCCAAAAGTTTTAATRTTAGCTAACTTTTCAAAATGAGCCCATGCTTCCTCAAATTTCTTTTTAATAAGTCATCCAAAATTGTCATAATTTTAAAGCTGTTTCAGCTCCTTTCCTTCGTTTCACTCAATGTCAATGGGAATTAGGTATGCACGTCTGTGTGTGATGTATGGATTCCTTGTGCAGCACAGCTCTCCCACTCAGCGTCTGGAGAAGGACTGACTTCTCTTCTGCCATTTTCAAGTACTGGTTTGTACAGTGAAATCTCAAGGCCTGAAATCTCTAATTATTTGACTAGATCCTCTTTGTAGTTCAGCAGGCAGAAGGGTGATGATTACCTAATGTCACAGTGATTGAGATAGTGCTTTTAGCAGTGAGCAGTTCCCAAAACTTTACATGAAAATAAAAGCAAAACTCTGCTATTTTTGTGGTGACATGAGGACAAATTTAAAATAATAATAAAAAGTATAATAAATAAATAATACAAAAGGTAAGATTTATGAGGGCCTGAAGAGTGGGGGGAGGTACATTTCTGCAAGGTTGGGGGGTGGGGGGGAAAGGAAGCCAGAGTTAATTTGAGGATGCACTGGAAAATAAATGAGCTTGTGGATTTAATTCAAAATCATCCAAGCAGAGTCTTTTGCATGAAAGAAGCCAGTGATCAGGCTCGGTTTACTTGAAACATCAACAATGACTGCATCCTGCTGTTTCAGAGTTTGTGCTGATAGATGCTCATCGTCTTTGACACTGCACCACTACGGTTGTGTGTTGCCTGTGCCCTAACCACATTTTCACTACGTGCCTCTTCTGGCTTTAAGAAGTTCTCAAAAAGCCCAGGTTTTGAAGTTTGGTCTCTTAGGAATGTACTTTTCAGCAAGTAAAATCTCATCCTGTAGTTTTCTGGTTTATGAGCACCCAATTTAACTTTTGGCTCTTCTGGTTGACATACAGGCGAGTGAAAAACAAAAGGCTGATGAAGTTCGCAGGTACCGAACAAAAATCAGCATACAGGTTCTCAGGCTAAAGCTGATTTTTAATATGTGTCTCTGAGTGAATTGCTAAATGTTCCTGCTAACACACTCTTAATTACTGTACAAAACGGGGACAGTAACCCAAARTCTGCATGATATCTACAAAAGAATTAGGTAATATTCCTTACAGTAGTAGAATATGGTAGATAGGAGCTCCTTCGTTACCTTACAAATTCTGTTTTGGTTGGAGATTGGTTTGTTTCAGGCTGCAGTATTTCACTAAACTACTTGGTCTTTCCCAGTTACCTGCTTCAAAAAGTCRATGAAAAACTTTGCACGACACGTGTTGGGAATGCTCAACGTGAACTGTTTTTTACAACGGATTTTTACTAGACTTGATTTCACAGTGGTTTTTAATGCATAAATTCCTTGCAAATGCAAGAAAATGGAGATGATAAAATTTTAGTTGATAGCATAAATTTTGTAGAAAGTAGGTGGGGTTTTTTCATTTTTCTAATTAAAAAGGAGGTTATTAACGTTTTCTTGAAAGACACTTGTWACAACTTTATTATTTGAGAGTTTCAAATCTTGTCAAATTGAAACCATTTACCACTGGAATTTTGAACAGTAGCATTTTTCTAAAAACGGCTTCCACTGTATGTGGAATATCAGGTTTATCAGCCAAGCTGCTGATATTACTCTATACTGTAAAATGGATTGGGGATAGCATATTCCTTTCCCATTTTATATTCATAATCTTTTAAACTGGAGGACTATCAAAAATTTTTAAAGTTACCCCATACAGGGAGGAAATCTGGCAAGCAAAAGGGAGATGGTGAGTTGGATGAAATGGAAATTATTGGGTGCCCCTAACCATGGGGTTACTTGTGGCAGCTCTAATAATAGACAACTGCACAGAAATACTACACAGGTTATGCTGTAGTGATCTTGGTTTGTGTTAACAAAAGTSACTTGTTCACCAAAACCGTTTTTGAATAACACAGCTTATTCGTAGCATATGTGCTTTTTAAAAGATGGCTGATTGATATGATCTTAGAAAGTAATAATTAACAGATTATTCCATCTCAGTGTGAGTGACAGATGAGAGCACGTTTCATGCACAGTTTTTATTGATTAGCAGATTAGAGAGTTTTGCTTCTCTTTTTTTTCCTTTTTTTTTTTGAATTGTAAGATTACTTCAGTGAAGAATTCCAAACCAGGCTGTAAATGACTCAAAGATATTGCCAAGTGAAGTCTGTTTTTAGTGGTATGTGTAGAAACAAGTCGGGCTTGCAGTTCCCAGTGGGACAGAGTGTGGGAGTCTGTCACCCTTACTCATGTTGAGTAATACCTTATTACACAAGTAATCTTGTCAAAATGAGCAGAGTTGGTTTTTTTAAAGGTATTAGTTATTCAGTGTACATAAATAATGAATTACTTTGGGGCCAAAACGGAGTGGAAACAGTCATTAGTATTAACTGGCACCTCCTGCCTGGGCTGTGTGTGAGGAGATATCAGAGCTTCAGTAAACCTAGGAATAAGAAGTGTTTTATTAGCTCTAAATGGGATCAGGGATGAGGCAGGTACATTGCTGGTATTTTGGATGAGCTTGTGTTTATGCATCTATACGTGTGTGCGTGTATGCTTATACGTTAGATGTATGTAGTATTGCTGCTGTGTGCAATCATAATTATTTCCTGCGGAAAAGCAGTCTGCAGCTTTCTAACAAGTACTGCAATTAGAGGGAAATATCCCTGCAGAGAGTCAGATTGAATCCCATTGAAGTTTTTGGACTGGTTTAGCGTTTGGTTTGGACTCGGGCCGTGTGCAGGAGCAAATTCCTGGTGCTGTCAGTACTTGGGCTGACCCTCCACGCTGCTGCTGACCTGCTCCTCTTGTCCTCGTGCTCTGTGCCCATCTCTGACATGCGGGGCTGAGTAATTTAAACTCTGCCCCTGAGAAAGACTTGGCTTGTAGCTGCCGGARAAACTCAAGAGGTGAATGTTTTCATGCCGATTCAGAAACTGGCTGTGCGACTCCAGTCAGGCGCTGTCACGCCTGGTTATGGTGAGAAAACAACAATGCCTCTCTTGATAAGGGGAAAAAAGAAAGTCTTGCACAGTCAAAATTTTGACATACAATTTAAATCATCTCTCTACATCCTGTGGACTTGGAGCTGTCAAAGAGGCAAAGCTTGTGTTTGAATGGAAAAGCTTTTTATTTCTTTAAAAAGTGTACCAACTATAATTATCCATAACTATGCAGGCCTGTTTTAATGCTGTTTTATAATTACAGGTCTTAATGCTAGATTATACAAAGTCATTTATAAATAGTCAGAACAGAGGGACTTTGGGAGTTTTTAACCTGTAGATTGCTGTGGGTTGTGGCAGCTGAYGGGATTTTGCCTGTGTATGTATGGGGTGAGCTGTGTAATGATTGATGAATCCCTTAATTAACTCCCAACAAGTTAAGATTTATGGYCTCATATCTTTTTCTCCTGACACATCTGTGTTTGTCACTTTTGAAGACATGGATAAGCCACTTCTCCAAAAGCTTTTGTGGGTATCTGAAATGTTTCTGAGGTATTTTGCTTAATGTAACAAGATTAGAGTTTTATGACATAAAATTTATGAAATTTTATGGCACGAACAATCGAATTGGGAAGGATGCAGGTTGTGTGCTAGAGGGCACTATCTCCTTGAGTACTGGATACCACTTTAGATTTATTTTGGGAGTACAATCATGTGTGAAATGAACGGAAACCAATGAACAAATGGAGATGTAGTGGGGGACAATTAAATGAGGTTCTGTTAAAAATAATAACGATAAAAAAAATGTAGCTGTGGAAAGATTATGGAAAGATCACTTTTGTGGGGCACTRAATTCAAGGGAAAAAACAAACAAGGAAAAGAGTCATATTTAGTAGCCTGAAATTATTTGGATGGAACCAATACGTGTAGATGGCATGAGGAAACAATTCATGTGGATGTAGCATAGCTCTTCCTCGCTCCAGTGGGAAAATCCAGCCATGCTGAAATCAATCCAAAACCACTGAGATCAATAGACACAGGGTATCAATTTAAGCCTACAAAGAGTCTGTTATAAATTGAAGGGCAGTAAAGAAATAGTTGGAGAAACTATTGTAACATGAATCACATAAAATATTTGTTGGATAAGAATGAGTTAGAACAATGAGTTTTTACTTCCCTGAAAAAAAACATTCTTGCTACCAGGAAAAGCATTTATTTCAGGAAAATTTAACAAAAGGCATGTTTGGGTTTGTTTTTTTTTAACAGCAGTTTCTGCATATTAAAAAGCCTTTCTGAGAACAGGTCTCTTTACAGGAAACAGTATCAAATTTGAATTCATCACCAGAACTAAATCTTCAGTTSCATCCTAACTTCTGATAAAAATCGAGTACAGGGATACATTTCATAATTCCAATGTGGCTGTGGAATGGCCTGGGTACYGCCTGTGTCCCAGTGCATCAGAACTTTGCAGATTTAGGTTGTCTAAAAAATGACTGCTTATCTATTTTTAATCCGTAGGAATGATTAATGACAGTTCAAAATGCAACTCTTCTTGAAAGTCTTAAGTTGCAACAGATTTCATCTGCAGTGACACCCTTTTGCAGTCAAAATCTGGTCCACTGTGTTGCTACTTTTCTGAGTTACATCTTGGGGTTTTGTTGAGGTTTTTTTAATCCTATCCATAAGTTGTTGTTTGAGGAAACTGATGTTTCCTTTTCCATTGTAAATCTTCTTTCAGGGTGGTGTAATTGAAAGCCCTTCTCAGTTTAAACTAGTTTGAGGAAAAGATCTTAAAGTCATGTGAGTTTTAAACTGTTGGGTTATCACTGAGGGTAGATCCAGGGTGTTTGCAGCCGTTTGTTATGATGGGATAATTCCAGTACTTCATTAGACCTTGATCTGTTTAAAAGAGCTCAGTTTCAGATAATGTTGTTACTCAGGATTCAGCTGTTTCCTTATTGTTTGTGATGGGAACTCTACTTGCATCTTAGATACAGAATCTGTTAAGACCTGGTATTAGCTCAGTAGGGTAATAAAGGTATATGAAAAGAGGAGAATTCAAGGCTGCATGGTGTGAGAGCATTTCGAATTCGAAAAATGGCTCAATAAAACTGTAGAAATAATGAAAGTCCATCTGTGAATGTATTTTCCTTGTATCACGTTTTCTGCTTGGGAACCTTTCAGAGATTTGATCCTTTGCTGCCATAGGCTTTGATAGTTACTGTCGTTTTGGAATATATTGCTAAAAGTAGATATAGATCTATTCGTTTATTTATTTAAAGCTTCCATTTTGGGGGGGAGAATTTCACAGATGCTCATAAGGAGTAAGAAATTTCTGTGAAACTCTGATGTTTGTCTAACTCAGGCTGGCTGTGGACAGAGCTACCTGAGAACAAATTGCATGTTGATGTCTGAGCTGTCCAGGTTTGTGTATCCATTTCCTCAAGTGTCCTTGGAAGACTAATGCAGATTAAAGCCTCAACTTTGCTGCCTTAGCCATTTTAGCAATTCGTTAGTCTCCTAGGATGGTGATGGGCACGTGGCTTTTAATTTAAACTGGGTCTTTTAGAGACAAAGGAAAAGTTTCTTCTTCCCTCTCTACCACTTTAGTTTGGCTTACAATCCAACCTATAGCTTTTCATTTTAGATCAAAAGCATAATAATCTCTGCTATTGCAAGTGCATGGAGGTGGACACCTCTATTATCTTCCTTGTCTGTTTTTATAAATTCCCTGCAGAAAATGATTTCATCTGTGTTGGGAACAGTGACAAGCAGAAGATGATGATCTGAGACTGTATATTCACATATAAAGTTAACAGAAAAGCTTCATTGCAGCGTGATAGTCAAACTCCTTGTGAAGCAATGTGACAAAATCTGTGTTATTCTGGGTTAACAGCAGTAGGAGTTCTTGACACAGTTTGAGTATATAATGTATAATCCAAATCATCAATACAAAGCGAGGCATCCTCTCTCTGTAATTTATTGTCAGAGTGAATTGCAGTGGAGACTTTTGTACGTGGTTTACAATATTTTCAGTCATCTTATGGAATATAAATGTTCTAAAGTATAGAACATTACTGTGGAATAATTGACTAATGATTTTGTGTCCCTCCCTTTTTGTTTGCCAAAATTGAGACAACTGCTGAGTGCTGATTTTCAGAAAGAGAGTTTTTATAAAAACCCAGACTTTTATTAAAGTAGCGTTGAAATGAGTAACCAAAAAACTTAGAATCAGTAGCAAATGTGTTTCTTGGTGCAGTACAATGCGGAATATGAATAATTCACATTAACTTTGAGAGGGAGTTGTATGGTTTCTGCAGAAGAAGAGCTTGAGATCTGTCACGTCAAGCATAGCTGTAAAATGCTGAATTCAGTGGGCTAGCAGAAAACTGCCAGTAAGAGTCTATCTGGTGATCTCTGTCTTGGTACATATGCTTTGCTGCAGACACGTAGGTGGGAAAGCCTAGAAGACAGAATTCAGGTAGGATGTATGAAGTGTTAGTCTGTTGGACTAAGTCAAACATTAATAGAAAATACAGATTGCTTCTCTAAGCACAGGCAATAGGTGGTGTTCTGAACAGGCAATGTGCAGCTGAGTTGAGGTTCTGGTAGGGAATTTTTGTCTGAGTTTTTGTTGTTGGTTTTTCTTTTTCTTTTTTTTTTTTTAAATATAATCTAACTTGGCTCAGGAGGCAAAGCTCAAAATGAGATCATTAGAAACAAAATAAATCCTAACAAAGGGCTGTTTAAAGTCACTGTTTGTTTTCAGACCCAGTTGACTGCTGCTAAGAACCATTCCGTGCTCAATATGCCAAATCGTATGGACATGCTCCACCTCACAGCAGCCCCACACATGGTTCAAGAGGCTGCTGGGCTTTTGAAATGCAGTCCTTTAACTGTGAAGTGGAAAATCAAAATGGGGTAATTAGAATCATAAATACGAGATTTTTGAGGAGCATTATTACTTCAGCCCCTTTTTTCAACTTTTGCGTACAATAGTCTTCAGTTTCCTTGTTCATACTCCTTTTTCCTATGAAACATTCGCCTATCTTTCTTCTTTTTCTTCTTTTGGCCGTGCCTGTAGGAATTCTTATTTCTCATTCCACTCCTTGCAGATGCCCCTGCTTAGCACAGGGGTCCATTATGCTCTCCATGCACATACCCTGATTTTCATGAACAATGTCGCTGTAATTAATCCCAGAACTTGTCTGCATTTTAATACTTCACTGCACCCCTGTATTTTGAAGACCAAGCTGGAAGCATKCTGGGTTCTGTAAGATTTTCTGTAGTGCTTGGCTTAGATGAAACCTGGGTTTCAAGACCAAGTTGTTTGGTGAAATACTGTAGCCTGAAACAAACCAATCTTTCAGTCTTTCTAAAAGTCGAAGATACGTGCTGTCAGAATGGTGTTATCAGACAGTATCGAAAAATTCAGAATGTGGGCCTGAATTTTAAGTCAAGATTTGTGTGTGATTTTTAAAATATGTGCTCTATATCTCTTGCTTGTGTATCCTTTTTTATATAGTTATAAAATTACATTTACATGTAGAAAAACTTCCCTGGTCTAGCTATAGGTAGGGAATATTTGATATATAGGTAGGAAGATTTAAGAGCAAATCTTCATTCAGTTCAACGCCCCTGACTTTATATTGTCAAAAAGCTTAGATTATTAATGTCCAAATGTTTAATTGCTTAACTATACCAGATCTGCAAACCTGAAAAGATCCTTGCAACATGACTATAACACTCAGTTTTTCRCATGGGTGAAGTTTTATAAACACAGACGTYTTGGCTTGCTAGCAAGTTGTTTTATTGTATTGTATTTTATTTTACTTTATTTTTTTATCAGTTGTGGTTGGTAATGACATGCAGATGATTATTCCTTAAAAGCTAGGTTGACAATAGCTTGTATTGGGAGACATTCTATCTTCTTAGACTCTCTTGCAAATGCAAAACCAGATGGGTATTTTTTTAAAGGAATTGCATTTCATTATGCAGTCTTAGGTGAATTTTCATGTTTAAGAAGCCAGAATACAAGAGAGTGCTATATTAATGTATTATTCTCACAACAAACAAGCCACTGTTCTGTTGCTACCTGCTTGGCCATTGTTCCCAATTGTGTGTGCTTTGCAGTGGTATTTGGATGGTTTCCTGCTCTCTGCCAGCACAAAAAAGGCATTTCTGTTACAATGGCCCCTAACCACACAATGACGGCATTAAGGATTTATTTGGAGGTTTCATTATTTTCTCCTCTTTTGTTCCTTCCAGGATGTCTTCCAAGCGACCAGCCTCTCCGTATGGGGAAGCAGATGGAGAGGTAGCCATGGTGACAAGCAGACAGAAAGTGGGAGAAGAGGAGAGTGACGGGCTCCCAGCCTTTCACCTTCCCTTGCATGTGAGTTTTCCCAACAAGCCTCACTCTGAGGAATTTCAGCCAGTTTCTCTGCTGACGCAAGAGAACTGTGGCCATAGGACTCCCACTTCTCAGCACAACACAATGGTAGGTTTGCTAATGGTCTATTGTGCTTACATCCATTCTTTGAATTCTGCCTCTGCAGTAGTTTGGCATCCAGATCTGTACTTCGTGGAGTGTACAATGCACAACTACACGTACAGAACACGCCACAATAATGTGAAAGCTCTGACCTAGCTGGGCTGCCTCTACCCTGCACTACAAATGCTAAATCACTCGCAGTGCAGACTTTTCCTCACCTTTGCCTGGTGGCATTTAGGGCGCTAAAATTTGCTAGCTGCAGTGATGTGAATTGGAAGTGTATGTGTTCAGCAAACACTAAATGGGCTTGGAACACTCTAAGTGAGAGTCACGTTTGGCATGGTGTCTGAAATATCACCCTAATGCCAAGTTTGTGCAACAGTGAAGCACGAAAGTCTGTATAAAGGGTAAAAAAAAAAAAAAAAAGAAACTTTGAATTTTGATGATTTTAAAAACTCTCGTCTGATGTGTAATTCACGTCACAGATACCTACAATAAAATTTACTGTGCTTGCAGAATTAAATCTGCATCCTACTTTTTCACTTCTGAATTTCCACTCTACAAATGACACTGAGGACTTAACTCATTACATTTAGCAGCCCATTGGAAGTCCAGAACTGGCTGTATCTAAAAGGAGACAAAAAGATCACAGAGCAATGCCATGTTCCTCACTAATATCATAGTGGCACTGTTATAAAGTGATGTGTTTGGGCCTTTTGTGTGGATACACTTTTAGAAAGAAGGAAAGGCATTGGAACCCCAGGACTGACTGAAGCACCTGGACAAAGCTCTGTTGTGAACACACTTGCACGGCTCTTGCCTGTTTACAAATGGGCTGTAACTTTTCTCTTAGTCCCCTACTTTGACAAGGGCACTGACAATTTCACTGGAAGTGAAGATAATGAATGGACCTGCATATTTGAAGGCTTTTAAAAAGGCATTACGAAATAGGTGATAGTGTATTCTCATAAAAGCCTGCAACAGCTCCACAGTGGTATTTACGCCCTTACAGCTCATTATGCATATGTAACAAGCCCTAAGTAAAAAGCCTTGGGGATTATTATTTCTCAYAGGACCAAGTCACTGGATATTCACTGAAGCTGCTCTCCTAGACAAAATAACTCACTGATCCCATCCATTTTCCATCCTTTTTTGGGCTAATGCTTAAGCTCAGACCGTGGTTTGGAATATTTACTTTTACTTTGTGTTATTGCAACTTTACATGAAGAAAGAACATCGTTGGAGAAATTACTCATGGGCAGACAATGTCATTATATTTTTTGAGCTTGTTTATTTCTCATCCTTTAGCTTATGGTTTATGGAGATGCAATTCATTAATATCCAGTTCCAGCCAATGAGATGTTGGAGGATGTAACTGGTGTATGAGCTTTGCTATATTTGACCTATTTTAAGAGAGTGTGTTGAAGATAAGGAGTTGTTTCTGACAACATTTAAGTCAATAGATAAACTTGTGATGGCACCAGTAGTATAGAATCAGACCCTAATGAAATAAAAACTTACTGTTTCCTAAGGAGCCCAGCAGGAGTATTTCACCTACACCTCACTGAAACACTTAACTGCTCTATAACTGATTTTAACTAACTTCTTTATTCATTTATAGTTTTTAAAACCAAGAGGTTTAGCTGATCATTTCGTGTGACTTCCTGCTATGAAGGCTGTATTTAATGTGATGTCAAAACAGTGTGGTCCGTCTTTTTACAGTACAAGATCCTGAATCCTTGCATGTTTTAGACAGTTTTGCTGTAGCAGTGACACATTGTTGGTTTACCTGAGGCAGTGTTTGGAGGGTTTTAAGGGACTAGTTTTGTCTTCATACATATTTAAGAATATGGCCATTTTGTATGAGTGTGACATTTTGGTAATAATCTCTTTTTTAGTGAGGAGTGTGTTGTAAAAAATTATCATCCAAGTAGATCAGAAAGGAGGTAGCCTGTGTGTCTCCAGAAAGAAGGAACTGATCATTGCAAATGAATAAAGTATACCTAATCACTCCCTCTGCTGTTGTGGTATGTAGTTATCAGAAGGAAATAACTGGAGAACTTTTAGATGACTTCTGTTTGCGTGATTAGCAGTGATGAAAATCATTCCCAAAGGGTATTCACTTTTTTGCATTGCAAGGGCCATTTTTGTACTGTTTGAATTGATATTCTGTTATTTTATAGTCTCTGGGAAGCAAATCCAGGTGTATGCAGGTGTGCACATACACCAGACAGTGAGGTCCAGTACAGTTTTATTCATAAAGCTCCAGCAGGTTCACACCTCTCAACTTATGCTTTGGAATATTTGCCCTCTTGTGCTTCATGAAGTTGGAACAGCTGCCAGCCTGGAGAGAGAGCTCAAAATTCTGGATAAATTTTTATGAGGTGAGGACAAAATTCCTAGAAAGACGTCTTCAAACCTAATCAAAATTGGCAAAAATCTGCAAAGCACATCTTCCCATCAAAATGAACAGGGTGTTTCCAAGGATGTTGGAAGTGCAGCCAGAGAAAGGTTAGTGCAGTGAGCACAGACTGAAACGCAGGAGGATCCCTGTGAACATCAGGAAATGCTTTTTAGTGTCAGGGTGGCTGAGCACAGGAACAGGCTGCCCAGGGAGGGTGTGGAGTCTCCTGTCTTAAAAATATTCAGAAATCACCTGGACGTGGTCCTGGGCAATTCACTCTCAGTGGCCCTGCTTGAACAGGGGGATTGGACCAGGTGTCCTCTGGACATCTCTACCAGCCTAAACCAAGGCAGGGGCAGCTCTGTCCCAAACAGTCTTTTCTCTTGATGGAAGAAACTAGATGCTTCTTGTAAGTAGGAAAACTCTTCTCCTGGTAAGAAAATAAACAATAATTTATCAAACTTAAACCAACGGCTCAGTAGAAAATACAAGACAAATGATTTGACCTAGAATATATCCCAGAGTCCCCTTAGGACGTTCATGGCAGGCCATAAGCTTAGCAAGGAAACACTTGAGGATTACAGTATCAGTCAATACCTCTTTTGAAGAAACCTATTAAGGCTACAGTATTTGGATAGCACAGATAGTTATTAGCTCATCTGACTTATGAAGGTTTATTTTGTCTGCTTTTGCAGCTCTCAAGACCGCTGATCTTACCAATGATGTCTGTGTGCTAATTTCTGAAAGTAAGAAATGTCAAGGCTGAAAGTACTGATTAAAGTATACCATGGGTATGGGTGTGTTCAAATCAGACCATTCTTTTTAGCTGTAGAATATCAATGAAATGCAAGGTAGGACTGAAAACAAGTATTGATCAAAAGATCAAACTGGTAAGGTGTAATTCTGGTAGTGTCTAGTTGTTCCAAACTGTATGACTGCACTGCCRGCCCACATTTTTCCTGCACTTCCAGTGGGGTTTAGAATTTATTTTCAGCAGTGCTTTAAATTGATAGGAAATATTGCAGTGTGCTGTTAAGTAGCTTTGTTGCTTCACACTGAAAGAAGTTGTTTTTCTTTGGTGAATGAAGTTACTCCTCTGTAACTTGGGGACAACATTAAGAACAGCAGTACTACTGGTCAAAGAGCTTACCAACACATTGCTTCGTGCTTTTCCTCCACTTGTCCAAAACAAAAGGTTGTTTAATGCTTCATTTGAATTCTCTTATCACATCCATCCTGGCCTGCGCTTCACCTGTTGGTCTGGAGTTGTCAGCATATGAATGGTGGTGGATCAGAACAACAAGCGGCTGGAGCACTTAGCTACTATTCAGAACTTCCGAGGAGAATGGAAATCTGAATGCATATAGCTTTTTAAAAAGTCAAATAGGACTCTAATTATATGGAACTAAAGAATGCCTGTTAAAAAAAAAAAAAAAAAAACCACCCCTCACAGTGGTTTTAGAGAAATTTTAATTTCCAGTGTACCTTTGTGCATCAAGCTTAGGATAAGTTATTGTGATGATACAATGCACAGTGTTGTGAACACCAGTGCCGTTACTGTGCCAGCTCTAATAATGAGAATTTCATTGTTTGGGGAGAGCAGTCTCCTACACTCTAGACAAAAGTGTAATTACTTTTGAACGATGTGGAATGTGCTCAGTTTAATAGCACGGAGAATAGATTCACAAAGATTCAGATAAAGCTAGCTTGGAAGCCATATGTGCAGTGTGGCAGTATGAAATTGTTAGCAGGCACCATAATTACAACACACACGCGCGCACACACAATTTCACAGTTTAAACTATAAACTGTTGTTTTTGTAAGAGATAGACAGGCTTATCTGAACAAGACTAGTTCAATTAAAACAAAGCAGAAACGGTGGTAAGTTTGCATTTGTCTGATGTTCTTTCCTTCCTCTCCTAATGGTAAATTGATATTTATAAGATGATGAAATTGCATTGTTACAAACATTGCATTACAAATGTCATCACAAAAGTAGCACATGGAAGCAGTTTCCACAGATATCATTTCAGGCTTTTATCAGAGTTCGATCTTTACGCTTGCACTCTTTCAGAGAATCACTATGTGGGCTATCAGGAAAGGGAACAAATGAAGAAGGATAAGTCAGGACCCATCAAACAGCTGTAGAAGTTGCCTGCTGCATTGTTTGGTCCAGACCCTGGAAAACTCTCTTGTTTCCAGTCCTTGAGAACCAGTCGTGATGGAGCCAGAAAAAGCTTTGATAGCTTCCATATCTGCCTGACAGGTGCCTTCAATTCAAGTTAGGATAATCTGCCTGTTCTTCTTGTCATGATCCATATTCTCCCAGCTCTCCAATCCTGTCCCATCCGTGTAAGTCATGCTTACAGTTACTTGCAAACTACTTGCTGTGCAGGTCCTGTCTAAGGCACATAAACAAAAAAGGTGTTCTCATTCTTCGGGTGAGGCAGGGATCAGAGCTGTGGTGCAATCCAGGAGCACTGTGCTTTTATGGGAGTTCCCTTGGGTTTTTCAGCCACTCTCTTAACAGAGTGACTTTTCCTTATTTGCAGCCATGGAAAACTAGAGTGGATACATGATTCCAGCAGAAATCAATGSGCAGAAAGACTGGGTGAAGTTTGAGATGACCCATTGGTGTTTGGATCAGATTCTGAAAGGTCCAGAGGTGGTTAGGGGGCAATAAATAAGTAATGAAGTAAGAAAACTTTTTTCCTCTCTCCACCCCCAAGCAGGAGGGTTAGAACTACATTTAACCCAATAAATTGACAAATCAAGACCAGGCTTATAATATATAAATTGCCTGGAATACAGGGTGCAGATGACTAGTTTTTAAAGGCCATGAAGAGAAGTGGAAACAGCAGTTGTTTGTTTTTGCTGAAGATCATCTTACTGTGAAGCAGTCACGTTTTTAATGGATTCATTTGAATGCAGTTAAGCAGAAAATAATCAACAGAAAAGTAAACACCTTTGTTTTATGGAAGTGCTGGGAACTGTATGTGTCCATTGTTTGCAAGTGATTATGTGCCTAGGAATCAATTCATTGACTTCATACTGGAAAATATCTTCGTTTAAACTTGTTGCATAAATGCTAGTAAAATCTAATTCAAGTTGGCTGAATTCTAATTCAATAGCTGAAAAATTCCACAGAAAAAAGAGATAGGTAGAACAATAAAGCCCACATTCAGTAGGAATATTTGAACCAGATGGTCTCTCTTACGAGGAACAGAAAAGCACTGTTAAATGCCCTATCAAAAAACTGTAAGACATAAAAGCAAAAAACTCGGTCATCTTTCTAAGCAAAGAAGATAGCAGGGATTTGAAACAAAATTCTGAAGTTACCAACTTGAGGAGCACTGATGAGGACTAGGGTATGGAGAATGCCCCATTAGGACTGCAAGACCAGTTTGTAGCAACAATCCAAAGAGACTCTCTTTAAGTGTTCCTACTTCTTGATACAGCTTTTACTTCCAACAGTCACTCCCTAGGTGTGACATAACACAGGTAGGATCTATGGGATCTCCATCCTGTTGGAACTCAAACAGTAGCTGTTGACTTTGTATATTTTCTGCAGTCCAAGTCCAGCACCTTGGACACTCTGCTCGAGTTTATTCTGAAATGGTGTCTTTTCTTTGGTGGTAGTGAATCTTCCTGGTGTTGTAGTGAGACAGAAACTCTGCTGCCAGTTAAACACCCAGTTCTCCGTGGTTTTGAAAAGAGAAGTCCAAAGAAATTTAGTTTTAAGTTTTTATGCTTTTCCTTTCGAACTGTATCTCCTTTGGCCAAGCTTCTGCACTGTTGAGAAGTTTTTGGCCTTGGGCTGTCAGTGTAACTATAATCAGAATAGAAAGCAGGATAGCAAACTTCCATACTCTTACCTGACCCATGCCTCAAGGCAAGGCGTGTGGGAATGCAAGTTGATTATTTTTTTGTCCCCTGTGTAGCACAAACTTTTGCATACCACCTTGCCTCATCTTTGCTTCGGTAGTTGCTCATTCCTTTCAGAACTTCCAGCACTTCTCCATGTGCTTTCTGTTTGCTCCACATGCTTTTCATATCCACCTTGCTTCCTCTGAGCAGCTGGTGTGGCTGTCCCTTTCTTTTCACTGCAGACGAGAATTCTTCTCTATTTCTAGCCTTCTAAAAGCCAATATTACTCTATCACTTTCTGTCTGCTTGCAGTTGTCCTCTGAAAACCTTTTTCTGCCTTGCCCTTTTTCTTCCTCTGCTTATAGTCATATTTAGCTTAGTCATTTTTATTATTTAATCCATTTTAAAGCCTTTTAGTAAATACCTCATATGAAGACATCGCACAGTAAAAATAAGTGTTGCGCTATTTGCTCGGACAGAATGTCAATAAACTAGAGGATGGTTGGGTTTTGATATGCAGCTCTACTTTCAGCAGAGATATACCAAACCTGAAAGGCATTGTGAAGTGTTGGTCATGGATTCTTGAATTTCAGGGTTGCAAGGAATCCCTGTGGTTGTCAGCCCTGGCTCGTAGAAGCGCCAGAGCCTCGTGCTACACTCAATACTCACAGTCATGTTTTACAGTCCCTTCCCTCTCTGTCAGATGTTTGTTTCCATAGTTAGAAAGTTATCCATTTCAGAGACAATTGGAAGCATTTCTTTGTTTTCTCTCCTTTCAACACACGAGTGAAATGCTCTGTCATGGTTTTTGCATTGTCTCTTTAAGTGTGATTTCTCAGGTCATACACAATTCAGTTGGATTAGGCTGTGCCAAGGCCAGCTTACTTTTTCTAATTTTTCTTGCCACTGCTAATGCTTTTGCAGATTCACCAAGAGTAATGACGGTTGGAGCGGTGATGAAAATGTGGCTCCAGGCAGTTGCTGGCATTTAAAGTGTCGTGTCATCCAGTCATGTTTTTTCCCTTTCATGGAGCTAACTGCTTCCTCTTGTCTTGAGTACATCAGTGAAATACCACCACCTTCTACACTGTAATAAAAGGGGTTATTAATTTTCTCTAGAAATTCATGGCTGGAGAAGGACCTTTGGCAAAACAGACTGCAGATTTCAATATATGTTTGCTTAAGAATGGGCATCTACCATAGGTGGGTCAACTCCTAAAACGTGTTCAGAGACCTCCCTACAAGAGGAGATTGATGTGCTGCAATGTTTCTGAACCAACCAATGTTCCAAAGTGTTTAAAGACAATGAAATGGAGGAAACAAACTTTCTTAAGTAAAAGGAGTCCTTTATTCCTGGGGCAGCAAGCTTGTCTGAATAGTTTGGCCGGCCTCATTTCCAGATTCTCTTTAACACCCTGAAGTTCTTTGTTTCTTTTTCCGGTTTAGTTGCAGTTGTGTGACCAGATAAGGCATTTTTGCTCTTTGCAAAGGAGAAGTAGACTCGGTGAATCCCATGAATTTAGCATCACTAGATAAACCCATGGAAGTAACTGAGTGGAGTTGTGGCTGGTTTAACTAAGGATAGCTTTTGCCAGAGCAGTGTAAACAAGACCATCATTATGCATGGGAATAGTCTGCTCCAGCATCCTTTTTTATGCTTTTAAAACTGAATCCACCCCAGGGGAAAAAAAAAAGAGCTGTAAAGATTAACTTTTTGTAGTTTGTACAGGCAGCAGGCAAATTACATAGATTGTCCGAAACATAGCCCAGTAAAATCTAAGATCAGACTGTTATTATCTTTATTTATATTGTACCCAGATCATGATTTATTTTTATAGAGACAGAAAAAAGAAACATTCCTGCCCCAGAATGCTTAGCTTATGACCCTGTTCTGCAAAATAATCTGGTTGATTGGAACCTAATGCTGATGGTAGCAAGAGGGAGGGAAGGAGAGGTCACTGACTGTAACTCCTTCTGCTCAAAGCTTTCTGTAGGATTGGAGTTTGATGACAGAAAATAAGAAATATTATAGCAAAAGGTAAAATCCTTCTGACATCTCAAGTCTGAATTACTGGAGTAGATTGTATGTGTATCTCTACACTAAGTCATGTCAGGAGTGGAAGCTTGCATTGCTTATTAATATTGCTAGCCAGAAATAATGCAAAACATCCGTGCTTCAGACTCTCCTGTATGCTGATTTTCAATTGAATTTTAAGTGTGTGTTTCATCTCTGTAAGTGAAACTTCCCTCTTTCCCGTTTTTTTCATTTTAAACTGCTGCAAGTTCTAATCAGGAGAGCTGCTCAGGTTTGGATCCTTCCATGTTCAAAGGCAGTAGCATTTGCTGAGGATCTGCAGGTCTCTAGAAAACAGCCAGATACAAATGCAGAGCAGGATTTAGGATTCTGTTAGGAGCGAGTTAGTTTCTTGTACAATTTATGGAGTCTCAGTAATAAGTTTCTGGTGATTGTAGGAATCTTGGTGTGGTATGAGGACATTTTGGCTTTCCCTCATAGGGGAAAGAAGTTATTTCTTCTCATAGAAGGAAGTGGCCACTAACACATAATACAGTGTCATGTCAATCTTAATGCCATTTTTGGGGTGAAGATTCAAGGGTGAGGTCTGATCAGACTAAATGTTTAGAAAATGTATGTTCAGAGGTGAGCTGGTCAATTTAGGTTTAACTTCATGGCTAATGGAAGTAAATAGGGAATAGTGGAGCATGATTCATTTTGTCCTAACATCTCTTGTAAGTAGGTCAGGGAACTCACGCCCTAGAAGTGCCTATTTTTCTTCATAGGTTGCAGCTGGAGCTTAGGGTGTTAAGCTCAGCTGTTGATCCCTATAGTTTATAAATCTGTAGTTAGATAACTTCAACCAAAAAAGCCTTGAGTGAGAGGTAATTGCCTGGCCAGAGCATTTGCTTGTTCATAAATAAAGGTTTGCTATAGAGTGCTTAGCTCTGTTGGGAATAGCAAACATTCTGCATCTCACAGCTCAAACCACTCAACTGACTTCAGTTTGTGGCCTGCATCTGACTGATGATAGAGTGTGAGTCCATTGTGTATTCTTTACTTTTGTAAGTATAAAATCTGCAAATACCTGTCCTTTTTATTTTTTTCAAATTCTTAAATGTATAGTTTTGAGACAGACAGTAGCACTCAGAGTGTGAGGGAGAGCAGATTGATCATTCACAATAGTTACATGTATAAGACCTGTTTAACTTCTCCTTAAATTTGATACATTCCGTTGGAAAACGGTTTTCAGAATTTCATATATCCAGAGGCAGAGTTGAAAATAGTGTGATTCAGTTCTGCAAAGAATACATCTGTGGCAGATGATGTACTTTTCCTGTTTGCTTGTGGCCAGTGTAAACTTAGCTTTTGGGCAGTGACCATAGCTTCAGTTTTGAAGCTGTCAACATGAGTATTGGGTAATATATTGACACAGGGCCACAGTGAATTCCCGAGCTTTCCTTGTGAATAAACTAATTTGACTGAAATACTTGCTTTTATATTTAGGACCTGTATCTTTATGTTGCTCTGTAAAATATCACAAAGAGTTGTTGGACTTGTAATGTCGTAAGTAATAACAGAAATGGCAAGTTTGCAGTTTACTGGGTGAAATTAGACTGTGCTTCCAGCTTCCTGGTTGTTGATTTATCACGGACAATTCACTTGTGTTGTCTGTGACTGTGCTAGTACAATGGAAATGGTACTTGTCCTTCATCCATGATGGTCTGTGATCTCTCAGTGTTTCCACACTCCTGGAGGTTCTTGAATGCCATATGGTGAGATTGGGGCTCAGTTCACCAAAGTTTAGGTACATAAAAGTTGGGCATTTGGGCTGTCTTCACACTTTGTGGAAGAAGATAAAACCACCCTCCTAGAACAACCTTTCCAATCTTAAAATAAGCATCCAAGACAAGAAAGATGAATTACCCTCTGAAAGTGCCTGTCTATTGACTATAGAGGGAGCCTTGATGACTGGTTTAGACTAGATGTCTAATTTGGGGCTAAAATTAGGTGAGAGTAACCCCATTCACAGTACTTGGAGTTAAAGAAATAGCACGCGTTTCTGTACAAATATTCTCTCATATTTTTGAAGAAGTAACCATGTTAAAGTTCATCCTTTTTTGGGGGGGGTGTGAATATTCTAGCAGACTTCTTTTTTAACCAGCACTGACAGCGTTTAGTGGGGTTTTAAGAACTGGGTATTTCCTAAAAGCAAACCTTTTGTTGTATATCTATTAGTAGTGTTAAGTTCAAATAACAAATAATGTGTTGGTTAGTCACATGTATTGCAGAACTGAAGTAATACAAAACAACTTAAAAAGGTTATTTTGAGAAGATTCTCTTGATATTGAAAAATGGCATTGATTCTTGTGGGTTGCCCCTTTGAAATCTAGGGAATTTTCAAATGTTATTAGAAATTCAGGTGCTTAATAAAGCATTCATCTGTCTTACTATCAGCTGCAAAGAACATCAGATTTTATTATTCAGTTTAATTAATTACTGAGAACGCATGTAACCTGTTGTGTCTGAAAGATTTGATTTAGCCTTTCTTGGTCATTTTTGCAAGTCCAAATGCTATGCTTAGGCTTAGTAGATAGACCTAGCAATATATTAGTTAAGGAACTGTAGTTAAATTCCAGCCTTCCTCTGTAGAAACCTCTCTTCTGTGCATGTTTTAGTTCTACTTATGTCCTCCTCTGTGTTTAATCCAGAAAGTGGGTATATGTACATGTGCACAGCTTCACATGTTGGCACTGTGCTTGGTATATTGTGTGCTGTGACTTGTATCGTGCCTGCAGGCCATAGGAAAACGACACGAATTAAATGTGAAATAGAAGGAGACATAATTTAAAACTTGCATGTTCTAGAGATGCAGTATGGCATCTGAGAGTTGCAACATATTGCAAAAAATTCCCCCTATTTCCCCAACAAGAAGCCCATGTTTTCAGCTGTGCAGGCTGCTGGAGACACAGGCAGCTTCCTTGGCGGTTCGCTGGGAATAGCTGTCACTGGATTTTATTTGAGGCACTATCATGACCACTGCTACACATGCTCTGTCTCCTTCTCGTTCCTGTCTAACTGCACAGGTCAGTGTTCTGCTCTGCCCTCTTCTGTGGTTCTGTAATTATATTTATTTTACATAGACATGCGAGTTCCCTTTTCCCTTTTACATATGTTGTTTTGCTTCATGCTGAGAAAACGCCACAGCCTGACAGGGCGCTTTTTTTTTTTTTTTTTTTTTTGCCTTTTTTTTAAGCTCTCCAAATTCTATCCAGCTTTAAACTCTTATGTTTATAACCCTGAATATCTCTAAAATGTCTTTACCTAAAACACTTTATGGTTTTATTACCAGGTTTATGCCAGTAATAATATTCACATCAGCTTTCTTAGGGATAATCTTTAAGCAGAACCTAGCAAGAAAGGCTTTGAAAACTATCATTCCCAGGAACGCAAATCTCGGAACATGAAACATCGGTTTAATCGCCCTCTCTGACAACTTAACACGACAGATTGAAAAATACAAGCCGATATGGAAGTGGGATCAATGGATTATCAAAGTCCTAAACATCTTTTCTTGGAGGGGGGGAGGCGGGGAGCTTTGGGGTCCATTGGCATGCGTAAAACATGAAGTTTGCATAGCTTACCACAGATCCGCTGCTGTCTGACTGGCAGGGAAGTTGAGAGGGAGAGAGAGAGATTTACATGAGGGAACTCAGGGGGCTTTGTCACGGCAATTGTATAAAGTGATATACAGTGCAAATCGACTCGAGCATGTCCCTGGATAGCAGGCGGTTTACAGCCTCTTCGAGCAGAGATTACTGCTTTATCTTGTCATACTAAATTAACGTGGCAGCACACTGTTAAACAGTGGTGACCTCTTCATCTGTGGAAATTGCTGCCTAGAGGAGAGATGGTATTTAAGACTCTCTTCCTCTCTCTCTCTCTCTCTCTCTTTCTTTTTCTCCCCTCCCCACTTTTTCTCCCTATCCCCCTCCCTTTCTTGCTCCCTCCCTCTCTCTCTCTCTCTCTCTCTCTATCTTGTCTTTTTTTTTTTTTTCTGTAGGGCCCTGAGGCATTTTTGGGTTAGGTTGTAACATTAAAGACAAAAAGAAAGAAAGAAGGGGGGAAGGGAGAGGCTTTTAACATCAAGGTGACAACAGCTATGTGTTAATTGGGCCTTTGTTGTTTGATTAATAGCCACTTTGGTGTAGAATATTAAGACAGTTGTTTGGACAACTTTCTAAAAATGACATGTCCTTTCAGTAAACTGGGATTAAGCGATGTTCTCTGGTCTGCACATTTTAACTCCTTATTGTTATTGCATTTAGTCYTAAGCTTACTGCTCTTTAGAAGCAAGCATTCTGTCCGGCATTTCTGGCACCATCCTCGGCTGGCGTGGAATGCCACAGCTCTCTCCGGGGGCACTCCAGGGAGTTGCTCTGGGACTGGTATTACCCAGGGTCAAGGTGATGAAGACACCTCTACAGTGTAGTTGTGGTCTTGTGTTAGGCTGTATTTTAGAACTGAATAATGCTCAAAGAAATGCAGCTGAGCGGAAAAAGGGAAACAGCCATTCCATTGGGCTGACAGGGTCGTGCAGAAGAACAGGAAAATTAAATCTCACTTTCCCGTCTTTTCCAGTAAACTGAGTCAGTGAAGGAGAGGATGACTTCTCTTCCTTAGACCAGGTTTTCTGTTCTTGATTTTTCTATTTACTATGCAGTGCTTCACTGTGGGTCCAATCCAAAGCTCTTTGAAGTCAATATAAAGACTGCTTTGTCTTTAATAGGCTTTGGATCAAGGCCCACATGACCTTAGGCAAATTATTACAAATCAGTGTTACGAAGTGCTTGGAAATTTGAAAGCATACATGTCCAATGTATTAATATTTGATGTACTTTTTAAAAACACTTGGGAGGCCATGTGGAGTCAGGTTGGCCAGCCCAGCTTTGGAGATACCCATATGTGCTGAAAATGGCAATATTATGGCTGCATGTTTGGGTGAAGGAGCCTTTCCCTACCTCATCCTCTGCTGACTCATTTAGGGTTTAACAGGTTCTGTTCCTATGCTGTTGGGGTTGCCAGCTGACAAGAGAAAATGCTTTCACTTCAAAAACTCAACACCAACTCTGGGATGCCGTAGGACTTTGACTACTTCAGTCCTGTGAAGATGGTTATAGAAATTTARTGATATGAGATGGAAAAGGACTTGAAGATGATCTAGCTTGGATTTTTCCCTGCTGTAGACAATTGTTCCTTACTGTGAATTTCTTGAGCTGCCACCTACACACAGATTCATGCAAAATTCTGTGCRTTTTGTATTGTACATTTTGTATGTAACATTTTCAGTGGCAAGCTTTTATTCACTTCCCTGGGATGCCAGCACAGCTTATTTTTGCAGCAGAATATTTGCCATTTCAGATGCAATGTATCTGTGAACACTGATGTTATCATTGTTTTCTCTGGATGAATTTTGAGGCCATTGAGCTAAGCATTTATACTAGAGATACGGAAAGGAGTGACTTCCTGATTTATTATTTGTAGCAATCAATGCATTTGATAATTTATGTACAGCTTACAGAGGCCACATAAGTGGCTCATGAATCGATCAGCAGCCAGCAAAAATGAAAGCTAACGAGCTCATTTCAATGGCAAGTTGCTCATTAGCAGGTAGGCTCACTGATCTTTCAGGTTTTCCAGTTCAAAGTCACATGCTCTTTCCATGTTCTCAGAAGATGTAGTTTCCTTGCAAAGGACAGAAACAGAAAAAGAAAACGTGGCAAGGTTTTTTGAACATTTTCTCGTTGCTTTGACATAAACGTTTACAGTAAATGCTTGATACTGGGCTAGAGGGGCAGCCACCTAATGGTCTAAGTCTGTGCCCAGCACTGGAGTGCCAACAACTATCAGCCTCTGAAACGGAATTTACTAGGGAATTTACCAGAGATACGGGAAGAAGATGATGGAGGCCTTTTCTGTGTTTCTGCATAGACATCTATACATTCCCAGCACAGCATTTTCAGTCCGGATTTTCTCCAGCTCGGAAGTCGTGGGTGGGATGCTGGCAGTTTGGCAGGATGTGCTTTCCCCTGTTCCCAGTCAACACTGTGACCCATCCTGGTTAGATAACACCAGGCCTGTGTCCTCCCCTCTCCTGGTAACGTTTGATGCCTTGTTTGAAACACTTTGGTGTTTCCAGTAGGATTTTTGTGGGGTGTGCACAAAAAATAGCTTGTTTGGCTCAGCTGTTACACCAAGTGCTGAAAAAACATGGGAATTACCCTGCCCCTAGGAAGTACTGTAAGGGTCAGTACTGAGAAGTATTGTAGATTTTATGTCCTAAGGCTTATAAACATGCCTGAGAGCAAGAAGCTGTTTTTAGCTTTGTGCATTTATAGAGTACACTGGTGTCCAGCACTACTATTGATTTCTTTTTCTTGGAGTAAAGAAGCAAAGTCATTATTAATCTTTTTGAAAAGTAAACCCACTGCTTTAATTACCAAACCTTTGATAGAAAATTCTTGAAGCCTTATGTTGCTTGTATATGTAAGTCTACATGTAAAAATAGGTAGGTGTATATATACAAACACATGTACGTCAGCTATCTCCTATAGACATGGGGAATACACCACTCCTAATCAGCCTGGGAAGAAACAAAAAAACAGATTCTTGACAGAGTTGCCTGAGGCTCCTGCAAAAGAGGGGCTCTTGAAACATATTTTTAAAATATTTAAAAAAAAAGATTTTCCAAATCTCAGGAATAGATTTTCAACTGCCTGATTTGGCTTGAAATGAGTTGGCTGAATCAGTTTCTTTTTCTTTTAAGTAAGTCTATAAAGCTTTGATGAATCTGGCTCATTGTTCAGCACTTATCTCATGAGTAAAGCTTGAGAGGTTTGGCTTGAAACTTACCAAATCACATCTTTGGAAAATGGCCCAAGCCTATTGATTTATCTGAAAAAAAAAAAAAAAAAATCCAAAGCAAAACACAACTAAAAAACCCTGATCTAGCTTAGTAAGTCGCTTACAGATCTATAGAGCTCCTTCTGAATGAGCCCATCTAGTTCTCACTGGTTGTCAGCCCTGCACTTCATGGAACTGTAGGGGTGAGAGGGATTGGGAGAGGTCATCCAGTCCCAGCTTCAATCCAGGGATCAGCAGTACCAAAGTAATTTCTTCGAGATAATAGTCTGACTTCTTGAAGTTACTCAAGACAGAAGACTTAGAACCCACCAGTCTGTCTGTCCCAGTCTGCTGCCTCTGCCTTTAGAAAGTTATTCCTGCTGTGTGATCTTTCCGACATTAGTTGGAAATCTTTACTCTTGTTAATTCTTGTCCTAGCCACTGCAGCAAAAGGAATTGTGCTCCTTTCTACAGTAAATGTTTTTGTATTTGAAGAGTGATATCACATTCTCTTGTCTCAAACTTTTCTTTCAGTATATGGAGCTCGTCTCCACCATATTTTTCTAGAATTTGTTACTGTTTTGTTGCTTCTCTAGAGCTACTTACAGTAGAATCATTCACATTTTAACAGCTATGTCTCCTGCTTAACAACAGATGCTTTTCCATTAATGACAGTGATGTCTGCAGCAGGTGCATCTGAGATGCTACTGAAAAGCTCTAATCCCAAGTAAAAACAGACTCTGGGTGGCTGAGACACCATTTCATAAGCAGTGCTGTGTAGTTTTGTTCAATTAACTGGCAGTTAAATCCTCTCCGGTGCATTTTCTGCGGGGAGAAAGGCTTTGTGTGCCACTCTCTTTTCCTTAGGTACCTGGCAGAAGACGAGTTTTGGGGCTGCTCAGCTTTGCTGAGCTCTGACTGCATAGCTGTGGAATAGCAAACTGGATTATAGTGCCTCCTGCATATCCAAGGAATTGCTACTGAAGTCTGACTACAGGATCTTTTCTTAGCAGGAGGAGGAAGAAGATGAAACATTGAGTTTCCAAGACAAGGAGTTGGAAGGGAGGAAATCTTTTAAATTTAAGACATTTGATCTGGAAATCAGTGGGGAAAATCAACATCAGACCTCATGATATCAATTATCTCAGTCACGTTTAAAAAGTACCCAGTCCCCTGAATGTAATTATTTTAATATATACAAGGTAAAGTGTGCAACAGATTTAAAATCAAAATCCATTTCCTTTTATTATCTTTAAGGAATAAACTGTTTGTACAAACTGATGTAGGGTAACTAATATAATGAAGGTTATGCTTTTCTGTATTTTATTAGTGTAATAAATCCTCTATTAAAAGGGAGTTATCAAGTCAATCTTTCCACTTTATTAGATGACACTTAGTAGAAATTGACCTTGGTGTCAGTCAACAGTTCTGTTCCCTTTGCTGTGTTTTGGGCTGCCTGATAAGAGAAAAGCCCCTTCCCCTTAAAGTGATTCTTTCTCCCTTGTCCCTGGATTTTTACATTTTGGGGTTCTTGCCTTGTGACCACCAGACAGGAGGTGTGAGCCAGCGGGGTGAGCTCTTTGTGCTCACAGAACTTAATGCATTTTTACAAAGTAGGGAAGTAAGTACTGATCTGAATGGGAGAGCAAAGGCAAGGAAGGTGGTTCATTTGCTGCACACCGCTGCTTTTTTTGGAGCTTTGCTGTGGTAACTGCAAATCCAGTGGTGAATACTTGGTGATTCTTCCTTCATGCTTCAGTGAGGAATTTGGGTGAAATTTCACAACATAAAGATATTATAGAAATATTAACAACCACCGTAGGACCCATAAGGAAAGAAATAAAGTTCATATGGTGGGAGGAAGATGATGGTCAGCTCACCAAGTAGGAATATCGGGAGCAGGCATCGTCCTTGTGCTGTAACTAAAAGTGCAAAAGAGTAGATATGACCACACATGTCAGAACTCTTCTGAATTCTCTGCATGCATTTCTGAGGAAAGTCTTTGAAGATTCGTGTAAATACAGGATATTAGCATATATTATTTCTGAGAAAGAAGATGGAAATAAAAAAAAAAAATAGAAGAAAGCTTTGAGATTGTGTCAAAGCCAATGTGAATTAAGGGGCAGTCCTTTAAAATGGATGGCTGTGTTAAAACTGACTGGAGGACTTGCCCCAGGAATTGTGGTAGGAGATAGCTCTTCATCACTGGCAAAAGATCAGTTTGTTCTGTTACAGTTTCCTTTTTTGCTTCCAGATTTATCAGTTCTCTTGTCGGGTAGTCTTTTGAACTGTTTTGATAAATAATTGTACTTGTGAAGGTTAATGGAGTGTCAGTCCCTTATTTACTCTCAAGTCAAATGTGGTGCATGCTAGTCAGAAGTGTAGCTCATGCTTCATGACCAGCTGACCTTAATGCTTTAAAGTGTGGTTATAGTCAGATAAGTGACTGTAGAAATGACATTAAAGGGTCCTATGTTTTCTGTCTTGCTGTGGCTTTTGAGGTCAGATTTAGTTGCATAAAAATATGGTATTTTTATTAATTGCCTATAATGCTATAACTTAACCTGGGGTTTGAAAATATGCTGTGTCTTTTTTTTGCTTCACCTCATCCCTAGGAATAAACACTTTGCAAATGGTACTTAACTGACTATTTTGTTGATAATGTGTCTGCAAAGAAGAGTCCAGTTCCTTCTTTTACAGCTGTATTGAATCTTTAGGGCTGATGGCAGTTAAAAAAAATTAGTCAATAAAGCAAGCAGATAGACATGACTCAGAAACAAATATGTTGAATATAGGTGACATTTTAAAGTCACTGTTGTGCTTATCCCTACAYGCAGTTGGAGATTCACCTGTTACAGAAGCAGAACAGATACTTTGATCTAAATTTCTACTAATCTGTTTCAGTCTCGAATTAATGCAGCCTTGCAGTCAGAAGAACAACCAGCAATTGCCAAAGGTGTTTGTCGCTGTCTGTTTTTGATTTTATTTTCATTAGGGTCTTCACTGAAAATTTTAAGAGTTTCTTTTCATCTTGAAGTAAAACTTGRTATTAACTACTAAAATTTGAGACATTTTCACAGCTAAGTCTGGCTGTGTTTTATTTATCACTGTGCATAAGCTGAGCTCTCTGGTACTAAGACTTACTCTGTTACTTCCAAGGGAGAAAGATTTACTTTGTATTGTAGTGAATAATAGCTGACATGAAAATGAATAAACACAAGGGCTTGAAATCAAATGTGTTCAGGAAGTGAGAYTTCCAGAACAGTTTAGTCTTCTGAAAAAGTGATCCCATTTCTCACTGAAAATAACTTGCGGAGGTAAATGCAATTTGCTCATGGGGATCTTCTGAAACTCTTGCTGAATCTTTGAGTGTTCTTGGCCAGCTCCTTCAGAGAACAAACGTGCTGAAATCTGGAGACGCATGTTGATAATTAGTATCTTAATGGAAAACAGTTTACAAAACTGTTTGGGGGTTTTTAGGCAGTCCTCAAAAGTTCTCCATTCAGTCACTGAAAATATAACTTACATATCTCTGTTCGGTTTTGTGAGCCTTCCTAATCCRGAGTTTTCTCCTTTGAAGGTGATGTTTTAGCTTATTTGGGTAACGGTGATTTATCTGCCATCAGTGTGGATGAGCGTGGGGCYGGGTCAGGCTCTGTTCCAGGTGCCGCGTCTGTGGGTCCCTGCAGTGGCTCCCTGGGTGCAGCTGGCATTTCCCTCCCTACGATGGCTGGGGGTTACAGCACCCGTGGCAGGATACGGATCCTGCTTAAGGAGCTGGGAGGGAATGCGAGAGGGAGAACTTTTCTTGCAGAAAAAGAAAGGGTACAAACCAGATCCATCGGGTGGAAACTGAATCAAACTGCTTCTAGCTGGTCCAAAACTGTCCTAACCGATTCTAACTGAAWCCAGCTGCTTCAGACCAGCTCAAACTGGCTCCAGCTGGGGGAAACCAGTTCTGTCTAATTCAAACTGGATCAAACCAGTTGAGACCGGTTCCAATCAGTTCAAATGGAATCCGACCAATTCAAAGCAGTTCTGACGGTTTCAAACCAAATCCAGCTRGTTCAGACCAGTTCAAAACAGATCCAAATGGTTCAAATTGCTTCAAACCAGTTCAGACTGGTTCAAACTGTCCCAAACCTGTTCGAACTGGTTTGAACCAGKTGGATCCAGTTTAACCCAAAAGTTGTGGYAGAGTGTCATCGTAACACCTTTTGACCCTCTGTTTTTGAAAGTTTCTTTGAACCTGAAGTTCCGAAACACTCTGTAATGTTTGAATAATAGAGTTGTAAAATCAAAATGTACTGGGAAGAGCATTATATAAATGCGTGAGAGCCTCCAGTACTGTCAGAGGTGCTCTAAGGAGGTCTGAGTGCCTTTCAGAGGGACCACTCTTACATGTCTTATTTTTGCCTCCTTGTACCATACAAATAATCTCTCAGCATAATTCCCATTTATAATCTCATTTGCATMTGATTTTCACTCTTACTTCCCGTAAGGGGATCTATCCACTCAATTTATTTTTCAAATAAGTCATCCCCACATACTTGTACATCTGAAGATTAAAAAAACCCGAAATCAAGAAATTTTATGTAACTCTTTTGAGTATGCTTAAATATGTCTACAGTAAGTGTAGACACTCATAGACCAGAATAGAAGGGAAGAAGAAAATAAGAAAACCCTCCAAAAAGTACTGTAATTTCTTTCAATGTGTGTATATATATCTATATATGAAAAAAGAGTATGACTCTCACAACCAAATACCCTTTGTGTTCACCCCCTGTCTGCGCTCAAGGTCTCTAGGTGCTCAATAGGAGCTTTTTAATTATTTTTCCCTGTTTGATGTTGCTAAGTATAACGAATGCATTGCAGAGAACTTTTTGTTAGAAACCTTCTSTGCATCAGCTTAGTGCTGGTAGGCACAGTGATACTGGGCTGGATCACATTGTGAGACCCAATTTTAGTAAATTTAAGAGAAGAAAAAGAGAGATTTTTTTTAAAACCGTGCTCTGTTAGTCAACCAGTACTTCCTCATCATAAAGCAGGCTTACATTCTTTCCAGTCAAAGTGGAGAAAATTGTGTCTTTCTCATTTGGGTTGGGCAATTCTGTGGGTTTTTCAGCATCACTTCATGATGACTGAAAACTACAGGGAATACTCAGAAATCAGTGATTCAAAGAGGAACTTGGAGAAGAAAGGCTATTTCCAGCAAAAGTTATTCATTCTCTGCTGATGGTGGGTAGTTGGCTGTGACTGTAGAAGAATTGATGTTCCTTGGGGGTTTTGGTTTGCTTATTTGTGAACATGACGTACAACAATGCACAGGATTAATTGTTAAGGAAAATACGTCGTGCACTTCGTCACCTACAGGGATATGATTTCTTTAACCAAATGGCATAAGAGAATGAGAATGAACTGCCTTAAAGCTAATAAAGATCATTTGTATTACTCAGAATAATTTAGGTAAGTGATGAGAAAGGGGATGGAAATTAGCATTTCTGTACAGTTTGCTTACTGTGTAATTCTTAATCAGGAGTGTCACAACATCCCTTGATATCATCATATCACAAAGGTCTCCTCATAGTGTATGCTGCTGACTGCAGTTTACAGGAACAGAAGAAAGAATAACTCATCTGCAGAGTGAGAACAACTTTGAATCTGTYGTAAATTAGAATTTATTGGGGGGTTTTTGCATCACTCAGCCACAGTCTAAACTGGYGGGATCTGTGTGCATTTTAAATCTTGTTTAAGCTCTGCTTGGRTGAGCTTTAGAATGGGACTTAAATGATAAAATGACATCATGCTGCTCCCTGGAGCAGAACATAATGTTACCATTTGAGGTGTGCTAAGACCCAGAAGAGTGAACAGGGAATTGGTTCTTGGTAACTCTTGGATGCTGAATGTGCTCTGCCTTTCCTGTGCTTTGGAACCTGACAAGTCAGCTCATGCYGTTTCCCGATTTGCCCAATATGCAATACCACAAAACTATTTTGTGGAGATTAATTAAAAAAATTCTCTATGACTCTAACTCCTATTATGTATCAGTGATATGTGGATTGACTTTTGTCATATTAATTTTTATTAATTATCCTGATGTATTTGGCATTCTCTGATCAAATACCATCCTCTAAAGTGCATAAGATCCAAATAAGTTTGATTCCTACACTGTAAACATGTTCTGTGGAACTGTCTTTCTGTGAAAGTATTTATTCTCTATTTATAAGCACAGAATAGATATATTTCTTTTCTTTTTATATCCTGTGCACTCTTTCCTCCARAGGTAGAAAACTACTTAAGTTTGCACCAGAATTCCAAATTCTGTTTCACTAAAATTGTGAAACAGTTGTAGATAGAAAGAAAATCAAGTTATACAAAACATAAAGAGAAGAACAGGTGAAATGAATTTGGGAGGGAAAACAAGTCTCTTAATAACTGTTAAAAAGGACTCAACCAGTTACTGCTTGGAAAAATCCTATCAATTACTGTTTGTGTAGCCATTACTTAAGAAGTGTAAGAGAGTGAGTAGTAGACAAAGTAGCTGAAGTCTGTAAAAAGCAGGTAAAAGTATAGAGAACTTACATAACAGCAGATCCATGAGTCCCATGGGCTGGATGATATGCAGTGCAAAAATAAATGAAACCAACAATCTGAATCAAGAGAAYTAGTTTTTTTTAAAATTCCTATTCTTATGCTGCAGTAAACACCAGTGGAGACAGTGGGGCTGTTTCTCAAGTAGCTATTGCATTTTAATAAAGTTATGTTTTCTGACCCTTCTTGAAAATGAAAAGTTCTGGAAGATTGCTTTCAGAAGAAAAAAATAGTGTGATCCTAATCTCTATGGAGGCAAAGATGATTTTGATGGTTACCATTCTGTAAGTCTAGTTATAATCTGTTGAAAAGCAAGAGAACAACTACAAGGTAAAAGTAGATAAATAGTTGTGAAATGAGAAGGCTCATGAAAAATACACAACRTGTATAAAGCAGAACACGATTATTTTAGAAGTGCAGTGGATTTAGGCACACAYCTGCCCTTCATAGAATGGTTTGGGTTGGAAGGGACCTTAAACATGATCTTGTTCCAATCCCCCTGCCATGGGCAGGGACAACTTCCACTAGACCAGGTTGCTCAGAGCCCCATCCAGCCTGACCTTGGACACTTCCAGGGATGGGGCAGCCACAGCTTCTCTGGGCAAACTGTTCCAGGGCCTCACCACCCTCACAGTAAAGAACTTCTTCTGTATATCTCAATTAAATTTCCCCTCTTTCAGTTTGAAGCCATTCCCCCTTGTCTTGTCACTCCAGTTGCTGATGAAGAACCCCTTCAGGTACTGGAAGGTGCTGTGAGGTCTCCACAAAACCTTCTCTTCTCCAGCCTGATCAGCCCCAGCTCTCTCAGCCTGTCTCCGAAGGGGAGGTGCTCCAGTCACTTACCAACTTCGTGGCCCTCCTTCCTGTAGGGTACGTGCAAGATTCCTGATACTACAAAAGTGGGCTAAGATCTTCAAAAGTATAAAGAATAAATAATTCCCAAAGAATTTATTCTTGGAAGTTGCATGGATTTCGGTCCAGAAGTATCTGTGCATTGACTGGTGCTACTTTCATACAGCTTTTCAAGCATCTCATTGGAATGTTCCAGGTAAAGTAGCTATTAAAAAAGAAAAAAAGTAATGCATCAAGTTTACAAATTGATACAGCTGGATCAAGTAATCCAAAATCCTACAAAAATCCAGATCATCAACAAGAGTAAGGCATTTGGAAAACAGTAATGCTGAAAAATGTGTAGGTGTGTTAAAACAATTTAGATATGAGTTTGTCTTGTAGGAAGGCAGCAAAAACAGGTGGTAACAAGGTAATTGTCCTTCTCATAACTCTGCTGAGATTGTATGTGAGATAATGTGTTCAGTTCTGGCTGTGTTAGAGAAGTCAGCAAACCAGAGGGAGTTTGGATGCAGGCAGCAAATTATTAAAGAGTTGCAGGAGCTGATTTGTGACAGAAGACTGAGAGAGTAGAGGCTAAATATGGCCAGTAATAGTGAAATAAATACATGCTAACTGTCCAAAAAGACATGGCTGGTACAAGCTCTAACATGGGTGAAGAACAGTCCAGTGCACTGGAAGAAGCAGCTGTATAAAAAGAGTTCGGAGTTGAACAGAAGCGAATATGAGACAGTGTTACAGAGCAGTGAAACTCTGTGGAATATTCATAGGGGGAATGGTGAAATAATCTGTCTGGTACAAGTTTTTGTAGGCTCCCAGAGAACAGAAAAAATAATCTGACATCCCTTTCCATCTGAAAACTGCAGTGAATTGAAGTATGAAAGCTGGGAACAGTCCAGGAGCCATCGCTGGCCTATGGCATTCCTTTTATCCTATCACTAAATTCTGTTCAGATAGTCCTCTCCCCTTCTTTCAAGGAATTAGCACAGACAATGGGCTTGTTTCATAGTAACAAAGCTGGTGATCAAACTGGTTTTGACACTCAACATAGGTTTTATTACACTCACAAGCCAGAGTTGTTGTGTGTGGTTAGTAAGCTTGTATTTTTACAAAGATAATCGTTTTATACTGCATGATTTCCAAACTATTAGAAGGATTTAATGTATGCTGAAGACTCTACCAAGCTGTTTTGATAAGCAGTCTTATTTTTTGTTTAGCAAGGTCTTAAGGGTGATCTTTAGTCCCTCAGGGAAGAGCTCATAAAAGTCTTAAAAGTGCTTTTGCAGAGCTTTATTTATTATTTTTAAGCATGAAGATTACTAGCACAAAGATAACAAGGCTCTTATAGTACAACATGTTCTTTGTTTTTGCAGGTTATAGCTAACATATTAGGAGTTCTCAGAATGCCAGTTTTGTTTGTTAAGTGTTTTGAGGGCAAATAGATGTAATCCTATATTGCGTTATTTTCCTAAAATGAGTTTGGCCGGAGAAAGAAGCAATAGGAGAGGTCTGGTCTGAGGACGGGTGTCAGGAATCATGTCACTGACCACATTTAGCCATTACAAAGTAGTTGTTACAATTTTAATATATTTAATATCTAAAGATTTGCAAATTACTTTTATATACGGGGGAACACTTCATTGCAAGAAATGGGATAAAGAGGTGGGCTAAAAATAAAACCAAAACATGTACCACAGAAGAAAATAATTAAAAAACCCCCTGTTTGACATTCAATATGAAAAGTTCTAAAATTTCACTCATGACATTTTTTCATCTATTTTTTACTACAAACAGATCCACAGTTTGCATATAATTCTTTGATTTGTAATATATCAAGTAGAAATGGTGGGATAAGCAGTAAGAAGTACTAAACTTGTGCTGTATGTTTGGGGATGGGCTGGAATGCAGAACAGGCGGAGGAGAAATGTTTGCCTTAAAGCATGGGTTATCAGATTGTGCTCTGGGCTGAAGATAGTCTGATAATGGGCTGTTGAAGAGGCACGGAGAGTCACCCARTCACACTGTGCTCGTTCCAGCTCTTTATTTTCAGGCACCTATAATGAAGTCAGTGGGAATTAGATGAATATATGTTATTGTGCTTTTTCGAAAATCCCACTAGTCAGCTCCTTATAGCTGTAGATACTTAAATCCTTGAAAAATCTGTTCCTGTGTTCTCTAAATCTCAGAGGATAAAGTCAGAAATCAGTGCAAAACGGATTATAAGTTATTCCTTTTGTGTGAAAGCAACCAAACAGCTTCTTACAACTCATTTCCAAACCTTGGAAATGTTTGAAATTTTCTCTTGCTCGTGCAGTTGTGGCAGCAGTCTGAGTATCATGGTATTTGGAAAAAATCAAGGTACATTTCAGTGCTCCTGTCAGATATTGTGGGGTGGTGCTTGATATATGAGAGAATTCCCAATTTCCGGTTCCAGGTGATTGGGCTGTAGTGCCCCATGGAGTAATGGAAGAGTAATATAAGGGCTGATTATTTATGGCATCAATAAAAATGAAAATACAACCGCTATGAGGCTTTTGGCCAGTAATCTCTAGGCTTTATACATCAATTATATGAAATGCCCCAAGCTGCAGGAAATATTTATTGTTGTCTCAGTTTTACATATGGARGAAAAAGGTAGAAGAAAAGAAAGTGTCTGATGTAGCAGAGTTCATATGGCAGATGGTTGTCTTTTTGAGCTTTGAACCATTTTCAGCCAGGTTCAGGGATATCAAACACTGGAAATACCTGTTAGTCTTCCCACTGAAACCTCTGCCAGTGTATCTTCTGCTTCATCAAAAAGAGGTCATTAATTAGATACAGCACTTGATGTCAGATAAGTGCAACCTGAAGGACAAGAGCTAGTCATGATTGCTAAAAATAAATAAAATTCCTTGTAGCATGGTCACAGTAAAAAGGAAAAAAAAATTACTCTCTATTCACTGTGTTTAGGYCACCTAATTCAGGTAAAACTCTTACTTCTCTACCACAGTGACCTTCYGAGCTGGCTCTCCTGATCCATTCACTAACTTCTTCACTCTCCATCACATTTCATTTCCTCATCACCATCAAAACCACAGTCCTAGGAAAAGAAATAGTCRTTACAAGGATAGATGTAGGTTAGCATGGATCTAATTGCAGACCTGTAGCTTTGGATGTAGTTCTTTCCAGGTTTGTTTACATGACACCCTTTGTCACTTTTATCCCTCCTTGGGTTGTGTGTCAGTTCTTACTTCCTAATGATGTATTTATCCTCTTCCACCTGTTTTTCCTCTCTGTGCCCTTCTGTGTAGTCTCCCATTTTCTCACTGTATCCTCCACTGTTTCTTTTGAAGTCTCCTTGGGATCATTGCTTTCCACYGTTGATGAACGACTTTATTACCTGAAGGAAACTTATAGAGCTATACAAATATACAAACTATACAAACAGACCTATACAAATACAAGATAAGAAATTCTAACATGCAAAAAGCACAGTGTCCACCGGGAAGCCTTGTGGAATCTGTATTTCATCTTCCTAAAGGTGCCAGGTTGGCAGCCACCATAAACCAGGCAGGTTTGTGGTAATATCTGCCCTGCAGCCCCTGTGACGTAGAACATGGAAGGAGAGAGTTTTCCCAATCACTTAAGTGATTTGAAAATATGATTCCCATTGAAAGCTGATGGCACTTGTGCTCCTGAAGTAAGTTAATTACATTAATTAAGGCAAAGATTGTAAATGGAAGGTTAAGAAAAAATTAAAGATCATTCTTGCTTTGTGAATATTGTGTCTGTTTTGTTTCTTTTAAACCTTAAAAATACTGGAAATGTCAAGTTGAGTTTTCTAATAATTGCTGGTTGGCCTCCTGTGGGCAATGGAAGTGTTTCTACAGCTTTCAGATTTTCACTTGGAGTAGCTATGCTGTTGAATCTTAAATATAGATAYTCATTTCCTAAAATATTATGAAGTAAAATAAATAAAAACAAATAGGAAACAGTACTAAACTGCTGGAGAATCATTTGTCTTCAGAAGTGTGAAGTATTCTGTTTTCTGATTATCTCTTATGTCATAGTGTTACCAGCTTCCTGGTCACTATGGAGACTATAAAATAGATAGGCCTACATGTCTAATGTAGAAAGCAGAGAAAAAAACCCTGCCTTTGTGTCTTCTTTACACATTCTAAAAGAGCGAAGTATGGGCAAAATTCCAGCTTTGAAAAAAAGAACCTTTTTGGTTGCTTTTAGGATCACAGGTTTCTTAAAATCAGACAATATCAGTGCTTGTTTTAAAGACGCAAGAATTTTCTTCCAGGTGTTTTTGGCTGCAAAACCAGCAGCGTGATTCTCATGACATATTTTTTTTTTCTTTTTTTTTTCCCTTTCTTTCTTTCTTTTTTTTTTTTTTCCTGCAGATGCAGCCTCCTTGCATACCATATGGTGGTAATTAACAGTTTCAGACTTAGTTCTGAGTTTTCTTCTGCTTCGATTCTTGGTTGGTTTGGGACAAAATTTTAATGTCACGGAAGCAGAGTTTTCTGTCTGAGTTTAATTGCAGACAGGAATAATGTGCATCTCTAGATGAGGAAGGAGAAGATGAGATCTATTTAGAGCACTAAGAGATATTTTGGAAATCTCACCGAGTACAACCTGTTTCTTTTCATTAAGCCTTTAAATGTTCCTCTGTAGAGCTSAAATAGGCCTCGCCTGGACCCTGGAAACAGACAGAGACAATTTGAAAGATACAGTTGGAATGAATAGTTTCTTTTAACAGCAAAATGTTTGCACTTTTTATGAGAGCAAGGGTAACATTGTGTAATCTTTAAAAAAGATATTGCTCACTGAGGACAAGTCCATTGTCCAGTGACATGACTTTTCCTGTCAATCACAAAGGTGACAAGGGGGCTAGATTAAGTAAAGCTTGCCCAAGATTAACAAAGGAAGATTATTGACCTCATCCTGAAAGGGCAGAAGCCTGTTTTATCATTAAACCTTGGAAGAGGTATTTCCTCCATAGGTGGAAAGCTGTTTGGCAATATCGAGGCAACTTTCTTGTAAATGGACAAGTCTTCCTGTGGATTCTAGCTGGGAACAGAAGCAGAAGACACGAAACGTGGGCCAGTCCCTTTTTTTGTTGCTGTTGCTGTGGGGGAAAGGAGGGCCTAGAGTGTTTGCTTCAGCAGGATCTGTGTAGGTCCTTGTCTGCCTTTCCGAAGTGGGAAAAGCAAGAAGCGGCAGCATCAGGTGTTGGTGAGTACAATCCCAGCTCAGAGTTGGAGGAAATGTTGTGCCAGCACACATTAGCAGAGCAATTCGCAATGCAAATGAACAATAGAGCCCCCTCCACTGAGCAGCTGCTGACTGCATAGAACTGTAACCAGGATTAACAGTGCCAGAGGCTGGAATGTAATCAAACTTGAACAGGTGAAATGGTTACGCAGCTGAGAGAGACTGTTCTCCAGGAAAAGTGTGTTTTTCCACTGTTTTGGTGGCTGAGAGATGGGTCTTGTGTGGCTTGATGGACTTAATTTTAAAATGTCAGTAGTAGATATTTATGTTCTTTAATACCCCTTTACAGTGTTGTTGCTTTTCTCTCAGTTAAAGGGAAGAAAGTCATGTCGATTTGTCCTTTTAAAAAAAGGAACCTGTTAAATCTCACTTGTTGGGAGGGAACTTCCTTCTCAGGGGATTATGTTGCTGACATATCTTTCTTGCCATTAAGGATTTCTCTGAGTGTTTTCAGGGGGATCGTTAACTCCCGTATGCAATATCAGAGGATTTTCTTTCCTAGAAGTTTTTTAGCTTTATGCAACCATTGACATGAGCAGGTTTTATGTGGAAGTATCCTTTCCTTTTACATGCTAGAAGTAAAAATCCAGACCCACTGAGACTTTTTTTGACTTCTTCCAGTAATGGGATAAGAACGAGCAAAATAAAAGGGACGTAAAGTGAAAGCCAAGATAACTGTTGCATGTTTCAGAGTGTTGTTGTGAGTGATAGAATAAGAAGATGATGGGCTTGTGGGGAAGGCAGATTCTGGAGCTGGGGTGCTGGAGGATAATGTTGAACTGTCACCAACAGCAGAACCTGGGATGTGCTCTCATCCACCGGCACGGAAAGGAGAGGATTCCTCTTGGATTGCAAATCACGCAACGAACGTGTGATTGCTACAGATCTTTTTTGAATGAATAATTCACTGGTGTACTGTAATTTAGCCCACTGAGATGTGATTGCAGCTGTTCCCCTACTGTATGTGTGTTTTGATTGAGTGTCTTAAACCCCACAAGTGTATAAATAGCCCATGTATGTGATATGCAAACACTGCATATGTGCACACCTAACCAGAGCGGTCTAAATCCCCCATTTTTATTTTGGAGGATTCTTGCTTAATTGTGTATTTTAGTATATAATTTACCTTTTTAAAAAATCTGTGTAGAACACTTCCCTTTCCTTTTTAATCCAGCTATGAAGTCCTCTTAACTGTGATATTATAAATGCTTTTAGCCAACATTGTAGTGGGAGGATGTCTCTCTTAATGAGTTTATCATTCCAAGACCTTTATAATATAACAGATTGCTTGTGCCTCTTTTACAGGTAGGAAACTGAAATGCAGGGAGAAAAAAAGTGGTATTTTCCATGGTTTCACAATGTATTTGAAAGAACTAGGAATTGAATTTCCAGAGTCTTTTCATGGTGGTTTACCCACAGACTACTGCCTTGTCCCCCTCACAATTCCTTTTCCCGACAAAGTGGGAYGGAGAAATTTTAGTAGTTTTGAAAAATACTTGTGAGTTCCATTTGCAAGCCAAGCTATTTGTGACTTTGAAAACCATCTTATATTACCTTGCATAATCATTCAATCCTTGTATTCTTATGCTTYTTCTCTTACAATAAACTGATTTTATACTCAGGATATACTTGTACATTTAAAAACCCCCACTTGCATGTACCCAAAATGTACATGCATGAAAACATCAGTGACAATACCTGAGGTTTAGGCAGCTGTTAAAAGTACTTCGTGTCTATGACCAGTGTGTGACACACAGAAAGAGGAGTGAATGTCTTTGGAACCTGCTTTGAATTAAAACAGAAACTAGTTCCTGGTAAAATGGGGAAAAACACTSTTCCTGTACATAACTGATGGTATAGGTAGATTTAAGAACTGTAACTAAGGATGATATTTGGCTTATCTGTCTCAAAGTGTGAATAAGAAAGCAGCTTTCAAGTTACTTCCTCTTCTGGCCTTGTCTGTAGGAAAAAAATTGCCACTTGGTGGTAATGGGTTTGAATTTTAGATAAAATCTGAACTGGTGCTGAAGTTAAGCATTTTGCTTGTCTATACTGGTGTTAAAAAACCAGTTTATTCAAGTCTATATATGTGAAAAAAATTGCATTTGGCTTCAACTAAGTTTTGAAGTCCGGTGTTAGCAACTAGGAATTTTCCAAGGGCAGAACAAAAATGGAGGGAGTTGCAAGAAATAAAAAAAAAGGAGCATTTCTGTTGACAGGAGTCGGAAAATTTTTTAGGGCTTGGTCAAAAGCTCATTGACGTCAGTAGAAAGTCTCTCATTAACATCACTGGGTTTGGCTTTTGGGGCATATGATGGCCCAGATTGTAATCTCAGTTAAATCCGATTCTGTTAGGGAATTTATTCACTAGTATAACACATTCAAGCTGCTCAAAACTGCTTGCATTAAAAGTTTTCTTAACCAAAGGTAATCTTTTTGCCACAAYGAAGTAGTCTGTGAAAACAAATACATTCTATATTGCATCTCTTCCGTGTAACTTTACTCAAATTTTATTGAGAGAATTTTTAGCAATTTATGTTCTATTTATAAAAATATACTTCTTTTTTCCTGAAATACTGTGGTAGAGCAGAGACATCAAAAACTGCTCTGGAAGAAAAATGGAGAACTATGACACAAATCACTAAAACAGTGTGTAGATGTGTATRTATCACTTTCATACCTCTAAGATGAAAACAATTTAACAATTATTAAGACTTTTTCAACCAATTCATATCACAAGATGATCCAGTGGCTTTTTTAGAAATAATGTTCATTAAACAGCTGGAATACAAAAATGTAAGGAAATAGGATAGTGAAAAAAAAATCACCTGGAAAATCAGATCAAAACAAAAACTCTACATGTTTACAGCATTATATTTTCTGCAGTGTATGTACTCTGCAGCAAGCTTTGTGTGGAGACATTGACCTAAGTTTTTCAGGTACAGATGGCATGTGTTAGCAGAGGGAAAAATGGGTTTGAGAGATGTGTACAGAAGGATAGAGTATAGCAGACATGAAAGGAGAAGGAATATGTGCAGAGAACGTTGCTTTATGTTGGAGGAGGCGTGGAGGAGAAGGCTCTCACGTTAATGAAGGCAAGTTTGAAGATGCTGGAACCAGTTTTGCTTTCCATTAAAATTAATGAGTAGACCTCTGTGGACTCTCACGTGAGGAGAGGTTGTGTGCGTGTTCCAGGAAGTCACAGAGTTTTGCCATTGTGCTGCCAGGGAAAGTCATTAGGACCACCTTTGTGAAAAACAGTGTCTGTGCGAGAAATGAAGGTTTGAGACAGAAGAGAATAGAATTAGAAAACAGAAAGCAATTGCTTCATCCTTTATAGACAGGAGAACTGCTTGAACTGTGAGTTAAAGTATGTCATATGGCGAAGGGCATTTAATGTTTGGTTACTATTTTATTTCTTACAACAACTAGCCATCAAGGCATTAAGTACTTTATATAAAGTCAGGAAATTAATGGTCCTTGTAAAACTTGAAGGATTTTTTTAGAAAGAAAGCTGTAAAAGARCAAACAATTAAAGGTAATCAATACCATTGTTATTAGGAAACCTATGAGTACAACACTTCTTCTCAATTAGGGAAAAAACTGTATTTTATGTTTCTCTCTTGCAAGCTGATCTTTGTTCACTCCAGCCTGTAATCTTGGTTTATGCTTTATGGGTAGGCTTTGTTCTGGGTGTTTTTGAAGCATTGCATGCCTTTTTAAAGGTTTCAACAGAAGAACAAACAGCAATGAACTCAAAGAACAAAGGATTGTTCTTTCTTTCTTTACGCCTTCCCCCCCCCCCCCCCCCCCCCCCCCCCCCCCCTTTAAGAACAGAAAGAAATGTTTCATCTTGTTTTTATCCCCTTTCAGGAAGTTGATGGCAATAAAGTGATGTCTTCATTTGCCCCGCACAACTCATCTACCTCACCCTTGAAGGCAGAAGAAGGTGGGCGTCAGAGTGGAGAGTCCTTGTCCAGCACGGCCCTGGGAACCCCGGAGAGGCGCAAGGGGAGCCTCGCGGATGTCGTGGACACCCTGAAGCAAAGGAAAATGGAAGAGCTCATCAAAAACGAGCCAGAAGGTAAGGCCTGGGAAACTGGCCAAAATTTTCTGTTTTTTCTTCTTTTCTTTTCTCCAGATTCTTTGGGTATGTATACTTTTTAATCTTGCCGTTTTCTGCTCTGTTTGCTTTTTCTTGCTAGCAGAATTAAAGAACTCATAGTTCATGTCTACTTTAGAGGTAAACTTTAGCAGTGTCCCATTATAGCTAACGTTTTTAGCTTTTCCCAAACCAGAGTCTAGTGGTCCTTTTGTTGCAGTAGACACAGCAACCTCAACATTCCTGCAGTGAACTAATTTTAATCACCTTGGGGGCTTTTACACCACTACTCTCCTCTCCCCCATTTCTAGATCTAAAACCAGTATTATCAGCAATGTCATTGTGTTTTTTGAAATTATCTAGTGTCCGTGTCATTATTCGAAAGGTAAGGACTTAAACTGGGAATTCATGGAAGCTTTTGTGTGGAACACATCYTCCTCTATTTATCTGTATCACATCCTCCTCTATTTATCTGTAGTGCAGGTGCTGTACAGAATACAGATGTTCTCTGCATTATATGTGGCCAGCAAGTTTCAGCTTTGGCTCATAGCTGTGATTTCTGGAGAACTGGTGTCTTTTTGAGACCCTCTCTCCAGCTGGTGATGGTGGCACTTGTGCTCTGTGGACTGAGACTAAGACTGAACAGTAAGATTTCTAATTTTTGCCTGTTTGTGGCAGAGTCAAAGCCTTACTGGAAGATGAAGTTCTCATTATATCCTCCATAGGTATCCATGATGGATATTTACAGCTGCCTTTCTGGGGCACTGCGAGCCAGTTGTGTGAACATCCTGAGCCTTGTTCCCCAGTACACAGTAATGAGACTCTACTTTGATTTACACTTGCCTATCCTGTGGTGGAAATCTGTTTCAGATGTTTAAAAGCAGGGCTCTCTGAGCCCACCTCAGTGCTGAAGCATGAATTGACAGCACCTACAGGAAAATTTTAGGACAACCTGTATACTGGAATGAAAATACGGATGCAAACACAAACACACTGGCACGTACACGACAGGATTTTAAACTAGTCTTTTCTTGGCTGGAGCATGCAGTAAGGGTCTGCTGGGAAACAAATGCTTTGTCTAAACATATTTTTTAATATTACTTACAGCATTTCTTTCACATTTACATTGACTCAGTGGTCGGTGCCATAACATACCTTGCTCCTTTGGATGGAAAAGACTTGGGGGGGAAGAGGGTGGGAAGGAGACCAGGCTTTTATCTGGGAGAGAGGAAAGAACAGGGAGTTCTGGGCAATGTATAAATACTCCGTTGAGTATGAGGTTGTACAAGCTGCACAGACTCCATTAGGGAAAGGCCACAGATAGACATGAGAATGGTTACAGAGCTTGTGCATTATCTCAGCTCTACTAAAATGAAAATATACAGTACAAACAAAAGATCTACAGCTTTGTGAAGAGATTGGGAGAGAGAGGAGGGGGAGCAACTGAATGTTGGGCTTTGCAAATGCATGCAACAAAAAATCTTTTCTTCCCTCTAGCCATTGTTCTATTGTCTTTCAAAGGCCATTAAATTGAACAGCAGGTTGTGATGAAAATTTCATTAAGCCCTAGTTAAATCATTATGAGGGTGCCATATTCATGTCTCTGCTTACTCCCCATCCAGGAAAAAATGAATAGGAAAGAGTTGAGCTTTTTTTCCCTTTCTCCTTAAAAGCGAACTAACAAAAGTTCAGAAGTTAGAAGAGAATGGGAAATGGGACATGAAACAAAAGGAGGCCAGAGAGGTGAGCTGGCTAGGAAGAAAATTAGACTTGCATAAGAGCATTGAAAGGTGGTGAGGGACAAATACATCATTTTGACAAGCCTCCCTCCCCCTCCCCTTCAGCCAACATGATTGTTTTTAGAGTGGCTAATTAAAAAATATATATTTCTGGATGCAGATGGCAAGACTGTTCTTAGAGATCCTCTACAAATATGAGTCTTTTTCCTTAAATGAGTTATATACTGATGCAACACAGTGTCTTCTCTGTTTGAACTCCAGCAGAAAATTATTGTCATGTCTTCTTCATGTAGTGCTAAAGTAAAGTTGTCAGTCATCACTGGTTGCTAGTCAGGTAATTAGCATATTAATGAATTTCCCCATGAATAAGATGTTACAAGTGGGAATCTTTGATAGTACATGTAGGTAAAAATGCAGCAATTTGTGATCACTCTGTATTTCAGTAATGATTTTTAGTCTTCCTAGTTTGTAAAGCTTTGTRGGATGAAGATCAAGAATCTTGGTTGAGCTTTGCTGCATTATGTCAACAACAATAATATAATACTTTATTTCCCTTTGGGAAGAAAGGGAAACATTTGCACCAGTAGTTGAGGTTTAATTAAATCAATTTCCTGTGAATCTTTCGAAGACCAGATATGAGCCAGATTCCCATTTCTCTATGTACTCAAAAGTTTATATATTATTTAACTTGTACAATGGGCTGTGTTTGCTCTCTTTTTATTGTTTGAAATAGTCTTCTGAATTACTGTGGGAAACGTGCTTTTGAAGCATTCTTTCAAATGGCCTTTTCCTTCAAAATCGGAAAAAAGGGAAGGGCTGGGTAGACAACTTTAGGTCTTGATTCGAACTTCRTATCAGTCAGAGAAAGGGCTTCTCTTTTCTGAAAAGGGCTTTAGTGACAGGTGGGATATTCCAAAATATTGATAACAGGTTTGACTGTTTTTAAGAAATTTTATTGTTATAGAATAAATGGTTTACTTAAATAATGTTTGTTGGAAAATAAGAGTAAAAATTAGTAAATTTAGTCAGTAAAGAAGAATTTTTACATTTTAAATGTACTGCTCAGAGTGCACCAGTGCACACATGTACATATGTAAACACATCCATGTACTACACATGAACTGACAAGGGAAGCATCACTCTTCACATAAATGGTTTCCACATTGATTTGCTGTATATTTTCCCTTGGTTAATGTGCCCTGTAGGAACCCATGCTACCTACTTTTCCAAAAGCTTGTCACTTCTTTTTCCTCCTTGGATATGTATATGGGGTTTTTTGTTTTGTTTTTATAGGGGTTTATACTTAGCTCTAAAGCTCCATGCTCTTTTTCTTTTCCCCCTAAACTTGCCATTTTCCTACTGCTGTATGAAAGTGTGTGATTGACAATGAGTCATGCTGACACAGACATAAAGTGTTTCAGTGAATCTAAAACTTGTGGAATTTTACTCATTACTAATACAGTGCTCATTTTTCTTCTCTCAAATTCTGTGGAAAATCCTTATATGCAGCTTTAGTATTAGGCCCCCAAAGGCATAAACCTATTACTGAAGTCACACAATGTTATTTTACATGAAACATTCTGTCCTTTCTAACTTGAACTTCAGAAGAGGAGTCAGTCCCCTTTTATTCCTGGTGTACAATAATGAAGATAATGGAGTGGGTTTGGAGAAGCCTTATACACTGTGACAGACCTCAAGCCCTTGCCCCGAGGGTCGTCTGCCAACCATGGGATTCCTTTTGCAGCTAAAATCATTAGGAGAATGAGATACAGGCATGTTTTTCTTCTGTTTTCTTCAGGCATCAGAGGATGCCAGAGACTCTCTGTCTGTCTCTTCTCCTCATTTGTAGAAATGAAATGGAAATCTCTTTGAAGTCACTGAGCTTGACACAAGTTTGTGAAAGAAAAGACCAAAGCAACCACTTAGCTTTTCCTTACACTATTAATGGGAYTGGATTGCTGTATTTTAATTTATGGCCTGTGCTTGTGGAAAATTAAATCTCTGAAATCTCTGTTGCCTTTCCCCTAAACGTATGGCTTGGCTTCTGGAAAAGAAATAGGCAAACAAGTAAATTCCCTCCTATTTTTAGAATAAGCTGGAGTACTCTTTGGCTTTTTACATCTTCTAACTTTTAATTAAGAATCAATCTTCTTTTTCCATTTTGGCAGTATGTATTTGTAAAAGGTTATATATCTGTTCATCTTTAAAACCTTCATACTGGGTCATCTCAGGCCAGATCCGTGTTATTGTACGRGTAGGAATTCTGTATAAAGAAGGATCGTATGGGCATCTACCTGACAGCAGAGAMTGAGCATGTGTGGGTACAGTCATTCACCTGCATGGCTCGTTCTTCCTTGGTAAGGACCTCCGAAACTCAATTCAATTTGACTGTTTAAATGAATACTTYGAATTTTCTGTAAAGACATGTACACAGTATATATTTAGACGTAAATATATATAAACACATGCAAATTATTCATATGTTGTGTTTCATATTTTTCCTACTCCAAAATTTTGATCTAATAGTCCTTAGGTCTTCAGAGTAGGAGCAATTAATCTAAACTGTTCARTAAGAAGGGAATATGTGTGTTTGCAGAGCTCTAACAGGCAATGTGAGTACTAGGACTTCATGTATTATAGTAGGCAGCAATGCTATAAGTAATTACTTGTCGGGAAAAAAGGGATGAGAAAAGCCTCTTGGGCATGATTTTTGTCTCCTGAACATCCCCCAAAGGCTATTTGTATTTGATGTTTAAGTTTACATTATAAATCACAACACCTGTTAATGTGGTAWTTTAAACGACTGTTGTTTAAGCGGCTCTGTAGTCGGTAGAAGTGAGCCRTACTGAATTCAGGCTCTGTAGCTGAAATAAGATCCCAGAATATCTCCCGATATTATCAAACTTTTAATCAGCAAATCTTGTAAAAAAAMCCAAGAGGTCTCCCTCTTTTTAAGCCATAAATTCCAAAGCAGGCCATTCATGGGCACAAGAAGGGTGGCCTTTGAAATGCAGGCTCTTGTTTTTAAATCACATCTGATGAGATGGGAAGAAATAAAGTGCACAGATTCGGGAAAGGCCTAAGGATACTGTAATTGGTTAAGGTTTGAAATTCTTTTCTTTGGTTCTTCACCGTCCCTTTGACAGAGTACGTGTTGAAGAGGCTTTGTAATGCTTTTCCACTGAAGGACAAACAAGGATACTTTGCAGTTGAGTACTTTTAAGTTTTGTTCATACACTCCTGCTGCTGTGGAAGGATGCTTCAGGTGCCTTGTGGTTCCATGTTCATCTCTGCAGTCTGTCACCAGAAAATGTGTCTTGTCTTGTAGAGCAGGCCAGCATCAAACTTCTATGCACTTCTTTCAAAGACCCTGCCATATGGAAATATGCCTTCGTATACTGCTGATACAAATAAAAAATAATTAAAACATTTGAAAGATTAGGTTTATGAAACAGGCCTATGTGAAGAGAAGGCCCTGTTAAATACCGTGGCTTAAACCTTTATTAACAAGTACTTTAACTCTAGAACAGAGGTAGCCTAGTTTGAAGCCCTGCCAGCTCTGACTTGCTCAAAGTGAAGTTTATTCATTTGTCGCCTTCAGTTTTTAAGTGTTTTCCTTCCCAACAGTTTAGCCCGATAGTCACGGTTTATTTCAATGGATGTTTTCAAAATTTCCTTAGATTCCCTTCCAACTCTGTCTCCTTACATCCTCAAAGGTTTGTAGCGTTTGGATTTTTCTTTTCTCTTGTGATAAAGGCATCTGAGGTGCTGATACAGCATCTTAAGCATAGAAGAAAGCATTATGGTCAAGTGAGATACAGGAAACTTGTGCTTTTGGAGAGAAGATGCAGTCTCTCTCCCCGTCCCTGCTTCAGAATGAAAGTCTTCTCTGATGAATCTCTACAATTAAAATTTCTTTCTAGGTTACATTCACTCTATAATGTTGGACAAGCAGGAGCCAAAGCAAAATGCTTTATCTTTTCACTTCCCATCTTTAACAGTGCAACATGTGAGTGGTTCAACAAGGGAAAAATAATTATTTGGGCTCCTGTCTGCCCCTAATTCCCCAGACTCCTCACTAGCCATGATTCATTTCAGCAGGGGTTTTCAAAACGTGCTGTCACTTTTGCCCCCACATCATTTTGCTCTGCCTGTTTCCCCTGATCTATTCCAGCTAGATCAGTTTGCAGTTCGCCTTCGTTTTTTGTGTGCTCCTTCTCTCTCTTTTTAAATCTTTTTTTATTAATATTATTATTTTATTTTCATTTCCCCCTCCCCCGGAAAAGCCATTAGCTTTCTGACCTTCGTTTCAGTCCTTGGATAACTGCTGGAGAAACCTCTGCCCCAGACTGTAATACCCAGATGTACGTGAGGGAGAGTGCCAGCTCTTTCCGCGCGCTCGTGTGCCGCAGCTTTCGGGGATGTCATTTATTCAAGAGTGAAGAGCGAGCCACCTGTTTCTCGGGCCTCTTGTCCCTCATATTAAAGGTTCAAGCCCTTGCTGAATAGTAACATCTTAATCTGGGCAACATACACAACATTTAGCYGAAACCTATTTGTCGAGCTAGCAGGATTTGTGGGATTTTTTTTCCCCTCTCTCTTACCCCCGAGGCGCTTGTCACGACCGTGCATATTAAAATTAATCAGACCTCCCAGGCTTGTGTGACTGTGTGGTTTAACATGAAGAAGTGGATATCAAGCATTTGCCCTAATTAAATAGGCCTGCTTGGTTTTGTTCTAGTGGGTGCTTGGTCTTTTTTTTAATAAGAGCTGCTTATGGAGGAGGCACGGCCAGCTCTAGAGTTAGTGGAGAGCTCACTTCAAAGTTTTCCCCACCACCTGCGCCCGGGAYGCTGAGACCTGAAGGGCTCCCCGCGTCCTTTCTTACCAGCACAATTTGTGGGAAGTGAGTGGAGGGGGAAGGGGGAAATACGGCCAAATGAGCGAGGGAGCGACGAGGGAAGGAGAGGCGAGGAGCTGGGACGAGCATGTGGATTGGCTTTTTGAAGTTGATTAAGATGACCTGTCATCCTGTCTGATTAGCTTTAGATCTCAGTCTGTGCCATGAGCTATTCACAAGGCTGTCTTGTGTCTTCTGTTTACCAGAAGCAAGGGAAAGCCTCTAGTATGGCAAGGAGCAACATTTGCAGCAACTCCCACTTGCTTGTTTAGCTAATGAAGTAGCCTTGTAAAAACAATCTTAAGTTTGAAGCTGTTGCTTACTTTTATTAGATACGTGTCTGTTTAACGTTGATATTTTTAAGGTGGTTTGAGGGCTGCAGGTTTTACACAGCTGTATACACGTCCTGCATTGTACATCAGCTGTACTGGGAAGATAGAATTCATTTCGGCCTCTTTTCCTCTCATACAGGAATACATTGTATTGTGGTTTCTGCATTGCCTCAGGAGAGAAAATGTGCTATATGTGTGTGATTTCTATACTGTATAAATTCAAAAAGTGCTCAAAAACTAAGTAGAGTTGGGGGGAACTCTCCACCCCAAACACCCTAAAACCTGTTAAATAGTAATTAAGGACTGATAGCATTTAGCAACTCAACAAGTTCATTTTAGCCAAAAAATAGTAGAAAAATTGGAACAGTCAACATTTTTAGACAAAATGTTTCATTGGAAATGATATTTTTTGTTTTTAAATGTTTAAGATGATTAATCTGAAAGAGAAATGAAAACATTTCMATTAGGATTAAATAAAACATTTTGGGTCAGGTGGAAACAGCTTTTCCCCTGACTTGGTTTGGCAGCTGAAATGAAAAAATACAAACTAGTCAAACAAAAATGAGTTGCAAAACCTGGTGAGGTTTTGGGGGTGTTTTTGTATCTAATGACCTGAGAAGGACAAATGAACAGTTGTTAAAAAGACACTTCAATGTATCTGGATGTTACGCACTGTGGTTTTGAGGGCAATCTGTAATATTAGTCAGAAAAGCTTTCAAACTTGATTTCTTCCAAACATGCAAATTTCTGTGCCTTCTGAAGCCTCGAGTCAGCAAAGTTTTGGAGCACCTAGGGCATTTTATTTTGAAGCAGATTTTGGAAGTTTATCATACGTTAGATTTACTTGCCATGTCTTTGCAGAGAAAACCTCAGAGTCTGTTCTAGAGGGGCGAGAAACCTGCGGTTATTACACCCCAGAATTTGATTTTTCTTTCCATTAAAATTCTAGCAGTCCCATACGCAGCCAAAAAGAAATGCTTTATTTATTTATTTCCATAACAGTTCAAATTGCTGAAGTAAAACCCAGCAGGTCTGATGATGCTCCGTTGATTTAGAAGTTCATTGCACATCCGTGCACTAACTCACTGCCATCTTTCTCTCCCTCTCTCAGTATTGTTATACCTATTTTATTTTTAATTTCAAACCTTGGCACAGCCCAAACGTAAAGAACATATTGACACTGCCAAGCATCTGTCTGGTGCTTGACAGCATTATAGAAACCCATCCAGTGTTTCATCTGGGTTGCTATTGGTTATTTAACAACACAATGCAAACGGTGCAGTGTGGGTGTATGTGAAAAGGAAAGAAAGGTTGAGGTGGGGGGAAGGAGCCCTGCACGAGTAAATATGTCTTTCATCATATCTTTTGTTTGGTCTGTTTGCTGTGCGCTATTCAGTAGTCAATAGAAGTTGTTTGACGGCTCTGCAAAAGGGTAAGAAACCTTTTCTTAAACTTTTATTCTCCTGCTTTTGTCTCGGTCCGTAAAGTTTTCTTGCTTTTGTTTTTCTTGCCCCACTTTGTTGTCACCTGTCTGTTGTGGAAGGGTTTTTGTCGCTGCTGTTTGGCTGATGTGAGGTAAGCTGATACTTGTGGAACGCTCCTCGTTGAGGAGCTTTCTTGAACAGGTGAAGTGGACTTTAGAGAGCTTATGAAAGGTTTGCTGCGCTGGTCTTTGGGGCAATAGAGCTCTTTCAAGCTGGCGTTTTAATTTATTTATTTAGCCAGAGGATGAAAGTGAAAAGTGAATGAAGAGAAAAACCAGGCAGTGCTTTCTGCTGAAGAATGCCCTGTTAGCACTTGTGTGACTCGGTAAGGCTTTCTGAGATGTTTAGCCTTGATTTAATTCGTATTTAAGATCTCTCCTCCCAGCACATTAATATAATGTCAATGTAGAATGCATTGCATGGTGTAATTACTGGAGAGAGCAGTAGTTGGGAAAACAGACGGTAATTGAACACATGGCTGTTTATTACAACAGGACAGTGCTCCTACGCTGGTATTTAGGGCATTAATAGGGAAGAATTGATTTGTTGTTTTAAGATGAATTCAATCACTGTTGCTTAGGCCTTTGTTTGTTCAGGCCGAGTTATGCTTTGTTTGTGTTATGTGCCCAAGAGGTTTACACACCACAGCGTGGCATTAGTCATGCAGAGGGCTTGGGAGCAGAGAGCCATTTAAATGAACAAAGGACATTTTTCTTTTTGGCTCTGTTTATCTTCCTCTCCAGTTTTGTTACCCTCTAATCTATCTTCATCTCTCTCTCCCTCTACTTCCCCCCTCCTTCCCACCCCAAACATTTCTGATCAATGCAGAGGTGCTCCTGCTTTCTTCCTTCCCCCTCCTCCTTATTCCCCCTCCTGGAGACAAATGRAGCTGTGACTGACAGGTGGCAACACAGGGTTGTGGCATGGTGTAAAAGGTGTAAATAGGAGTGGTGGCTCCCAGCTTTTTGCAAAGAAGATCTGGGGCTGGGGACTGGTGGGAACAGTGATTGCTTCCAAAGCAAGCGGAGGGGAATGAGCTGTACCCTGCACACCTCCACTCTGAGGATTTTGGGAACACACCTTTTGTGTGTCCTGTGCTCTGGATGAGCCCCGTGTAGGGCACATCCTAGGGTTGAGTGACCATCCTGCCCTCTTCTCCCCACTGATGCAGGTCAGAGGGAGGAAGAGAGAACTGTCTGAYTAAAGCTGAATTCCTGGTCTTCCTGTTGTGATCAGCGTGGTTTGTATTTTAGGCTCATTGTGCTTGAGAGGAATCTCGTCTTGATTTATTTCTGAGTGTGGGAGAGTTAACGGACACTTCAGGGCYGTGTGGGCCAAATTCTGCTCTCAGATGCAAGTTCACCACTCCCACTGAATACGCAAGAGCTTTAGGAAGGCAACATTTGACCCAATACAGGATTTGTAAAGAACCCAACGTGACTTTTTTTTTTTATCCCTCTGCAGACAGGGATCAGGCCTGTTCCTAGAAGGAGCAGTATTTAGAGAATTGAAGGGTAACAACAACAGCAAAGTCTCTGCAGTCATTAATTGATAGAAACTTATATTAGATGGTGAGATACTTCTATCTAAGTACAGTAGTGCAGGATGAATTAGCTCCCAGACTTGCCTTTTGAAGGCACAGAAAGTACTGCCTTATACACCACAAGGAAGGAGAAACATAGATGTGTGACACGGAGAGCCAGATTCTTCCTGTCAGGGAGAAGCAGCACTTTGGCCACGTGTTAGTACACTGCAATGTGCAAGGAACCTCCATTGTTCATCTGAGCCTTTTAGCTGTAACTGATTAAATTATTGCACCTGCAACTAAATAATAGACACACAGGAGATGAGATCTATAGATCTGAAGTCCAGCAGTGATTTTTGGTTGTGTATGGGACATGCTACTTGGCTAATATTTATAAATCTCTTGTAAGTATCTAGGAAGTGCAGTTGCAAAGGCCCAGCCCATATGCCCAAGGGAAAATGTCATGCCTTCCTCAGAAAACCCCCAAACAATTATTGTATTACCAATAAGCAAGAGTGATTACAGCCAAAGATTTAAGAGCCTCAAAGTTACAGCTGGTGTCCAAGTGCTTTATCAGAGAGGAAAGTGTCTCTCCTGAGTTGGAAGTGGTTATCCAAGTGTCCTGTTTTTGCAGTACAGTTTGGAATGTTGCATTAGTTTTGTGCTGTAGATTAGCCCACACAATCTTAAGGTAAACAGTCTAGAGACAAAGATCACGTGGAAGAAGAAAGCCTCTTGGTTTTTTATGCACCCTGATTTTTTTTGCTAAACTTTTTTTTTTTCCCCTCTTCTGTTTTGCCCACAACACATATCCCATTTCAGTAACTGAGCATCTTATCTCCCACAGAGTCAGGCATCAAGGGAAACAAAAAAAAAAGAAAAAGAAAAAAAGTCAACAACTAACCAGAAAAATGGTTTCAACTGTAGTGATTACTGTGCATTCATTTGATGCTGTAGGATCKCTGGCTTGTTGCAAAGTGTAAAGCATGTTAAAGTATTTTTGCTGAGATATCTATATACAAGACTTAAATAAAGCCATGTATTTCCAAATAGTTCTATTTCCTTGTATATGAAATTAATATATGAAGATGAAACTAGAGGACAGCAGGCTCTTGCTAATGATTGTCAGCTGCAACAATTCCACACTGAGCTCATGTACAGCCTTAATCAGCAATGCTGTTTAACTAAATATGGAGACATTTCACTGAAGATTATTTTATTTTAAGTCTTTTTTTTATGCATTTCCTCTTGCTGTGTCATCTAATTGATTCACGGCTCCTGTGAAGCTTTGGGGTATGGGATGCATATCCAGGCAAAATGCATTCTTCTTTTACTAGTTTGGCCAAGTCAGTCCTATTTGAGTTTAGATGAATTAGGGAGCTGTTACTGGGAATCTTTCTGTAACTAAATCTTAACTTATTGGATGAATATTACACATAACTTAGGGGTTTAGTCTATACCCAGTTCTTTCTGCTGARAAACAATTGCAGTCCTTTTGAGGTGATCATGGGGCTTTTTATTATTATTATTTTCTTACTAGACAGATCTGAATGGGGAACCCAGTACTCAGAAGATTACACAGTATGCATGACCCAATATTTTAAAGTAATGGGGCTCACAGAAGATAAAAAGACAAAATAAAGGCGCTTTCTTACATTGTCAGACTGAAAAAATTTTCCTAGTTTTTCTGATGTAAACTTGTTTTATTGGTTGTTAGTTTTGTCCTGGCCTTATGCCATTAATACTGCATGGAGCAAACTGCCATCAAAGTGCTGGGGGAAGAGAGAGTTCAGCTGCCAGTCCCATTTCATGCTTGTTTTCTCACAAGTTGGTGCTAACAATTGATCTGYTTATTTTGGACATTGCAAATGTTCACCAGAAATGAGAATACATCTCCCAGCCACCACACTCCTGAGTGTTTTCAAGAGCACACAAGATGCAGTAYGGCTGTGTTTTGAACTCAACTGCTTCAGCTCTTTCAGTAGACAGGTCCCTGTAGACATAGACAGGTGAAAAAGCGTCGAGAAGAATGAAGATGCCTGCTGCATTTGCATAAACAGGCAACATTGTGGGTTAAGGAAACAGGGARACAACTTTTCTAAGCTTTTCAGTATAAGGAGGTTAAAAGCTGTGCTGTAGCATTCTTAGGATGCACCTTKGCAATCTGATTAATCTTGAGATAGGGAAAATACTAGTGGGGATTTGTTTGTTTGATCCATATATTTTTTAAAATTTTATTCCTACTAGAAGAGGACACTGGGATTGTTTAGGCAATCCCAGGTAGCTTTCCTCSCAGGCTGAGTGCAGTCCATAAAGCTGTCAGTTCTTTAGCTTAATACTGGGTCTTAGTGTATTAATTCAAGGCTTTCAGTGATCTAGGACACAACATGTGCCAGGAGTGGGAACTAAAATTAGAGGCAGACTTTTGGCTGTGAGAGCTGCTTGAGGCTACTTGGGGTGAAAGATGAGGGAAGAGACCTGACGTCAGTCACAGCCCAAGGACTATGAGATGTCCAAAGCRTCCCCCAAAAGCAGATCCAGGTTTTTCTGCAATGCACACTGTGGTGAATGACCCTTCCTTTTTTGTCCCATCCCACTCACTGATACAGCACTCAGTGGTTCATTTCACACTCCAAATCCGTGTTGAAAGCTGTCTTAGTTCACTTGTTATACCAAGCACTGGACTTTGCTGTACTGGGATTGTGATTCCCACGCCCTGCCTCTTCCCACCCCAAAAGAAAAAAAAAAAAGAAAAAGAAAAAAACGCTTAAATAGTAGCTAATCTTCTATAACATGCACCTAAAAAAAGAAAGTGAAAACATTGTGAAATGTGAAACAAAGTGAAATTCTTATGAAGGATTCTAAGTTTTCATTCATAGAAAGCAGCTCTTGATGATGTAAAAAGAAAGATGAGGCGAAATAGGGCTGAGCGACAGGAAAATTGTTTCTTCCTCCTTCACTTCAATGGATGTATTTTATTATGTAAAATTTTATGCTCTTGGCTGCATGCGAGAATCATTTCCCTGTAATTTTTTTTTTTTTTTATATATCATAATTCTGTTAAGGACTATGAATGAGGAATAATTAGGCATTATTGTTCGGTTATGTAGATTCTCTTGTGATTCTTTCTTGTTTACTTCGTTTAAACTGTCGATACTGTTCTTGCCATGTAGAAATAATGACTTTGTTACTTCATGAATATGAGATTACAGGGACCTTGTTTTAAATTGCTGTGGCACTTGTTCCTCCTCTGTGATTATTTCAGGCCATCTGAAACATATTCTTTATTTTTGAATAGAGAAATACTCAGAAGCACAAGTTCATAGATATTTCATCTTTACTAAAACATCTTCAGTCTTTACCTTATCCTGGCTTGCCTCTTTCTAATAAAGTGAAGGCTGCACTTTGGCACTGCTGTGGGATTCACAGAAACATAAGAGGGGGGCCTGATTTAAATTAGATACGTAGAGACTGTTCTGCACTGTGAAAATTTTGCCTTACATTCAAACATAGAAAGATTTGTAAGTTTTTATTGTTAGGGAAAAAACTCTTCTCCTCTGAAATCTGTACTGTGAATCTAAACTCTGATATTTTGCTCCTATTCATGTACAGCACTTTCTTTGATGACTGCTGGAGTTCTGATCTCACAGGGAGAGGAGAATATTGGAGTTGAGATTTTTGAACAGAGCTTAGGGGATAATATTGTGTTTAGTTTGTTTCGCTAGATGCAAGCTAATCAGAGAATAATTAACAGTCAAAATGCCAAGGTCCTTGTTCATGTAAAGGATCTGGTATTGAAGTCCTCAATAAAGTAACACTCACATTGAATTCAATGAGACTTTAAACTGAACAAATGCTTCAGGATTTGTCCCCAGCTTTTTTCTCCCTGTCAGTTTTTAATGAGCATCCCATAAAAGTGTTTAACAATTGTATTGACTTTGATTTTTCAAGGTTTGGGAGAAAATTGCTTTCTCAGGTTGAGAAAAAAATGTTGAAACAAAAAAAGCACATTTTCCCATCATGTTGTCTAACATACTGTAAGCAGATTCAAAGACTGTCTCACCTCATGCTTTCTGATAGTTAAGGATGTTTTAAAGAGTATTGTAGAGAAATTGCTGGGAGGAAGAATTACAGCTGATAGATGGAGATATTAGACCCCCTCCTAAATTCTTGGAATCAAGATAAAATTTAGACAGCAAGGTAGTTACAGATGCAAGTTGTTTGTTTTATACATGAAAGGGTTAAAAATGCCACTGCTAAGATCACTATATAGAGAAGATGGTGTTTGAATCCCATGGTTTTGTGTCAGAGGAAGCAGCCTAGTGTATCTGGATTCATCCTTTGCCTTGCTTCCCTCGGTTGTCACTGAGAGCTCCCAGGCTGAGACAGATGGCTGCTGGTTTAGTTGTGTGCGTGGGAGACAGGAACTTCCACATGTGATTTTTTACCATTTGGTAGTAATTAGTTTGTTGTATAAATTAACATTAACTGAACCATTCTTCAGGCATTGTTTGTAATTATCTTCTTTGAGCCTCTGAGTTGTGTAAAGAAATAAAAAGCGGGGAAGAAACTGCTTCTTATTTTGTGCAGGGAAAGGACTCTATCATTAGGCAGAACAGAGCAGCAATTATCATCGCGTGCCCAGTAGACTGAAAACTTTGAAAAAACCCTTTAAAAAGCAAGATTTTTTTTTTCCTCTGGAAATATTAATGGAAATTAATGATTTAGAAGTGCAGATAGGCTTTATAAAATCTGTAAGAATAAAGTATGGATATAAGCAAGGGTGATTGTGCCATCCTGACATCATCATTATTACTGATAGTACAGCTACCACTGCTGCTACTTTGATGTGTGTGTATAAGGAGTAGAGGGTTTATTTATTTTTCAAAATACGTGTTCTCTAAATATTATTCTCTTTTCCCCCCATTTTTGAAACACTTCCTGATTTTTTCGTGGTAGGCAGTAAGGATCTTGTGCTGCATATCAGGCGATGAACTATCGTCAGTGCTGGTTTTCTCTGGGGATTTCTGTCATTTCCAGCAACCAGCCAAATTGGAATTGTCAGGAGAACAGCCTCTCACATGTTCCTTGGCACTTCTGCTTCCAGACTTGGCCAGCATCCAGACATGCAGAGGTTCATGGACATGAAAAATAACAGGGAAAATGCCCTCTGGTATTAGCCCAATATTTTAGTAACTTATTGGGAATCTCGAGGTTCATTTGCTGGAAAAGTTCAATGCTTTAGCAGGTAAGAAAGTTTTATGTCTCATTAGACTGAGGTTTTTCCTCTTTCCTATCCAGGAGTAGGTGAGAATTGGTGTCTTTTAATAGACCTCTCCTGCCCTGAATACAAAGCTGGCAAGATGGGCAACATGGCCCTGTGCATTTAATCCTCTCACATATAGACTGGGTTGCAGTAGTAAAACTCAGGTACAGCACATCACAAGGCACTCCCCAGCTTCACTGAAATTAATTTAGTGGCCAAAGTGTACCCTCCAGAGAAAGGTTCATGTAGCGTGAGTTTGAAAGTGTCCTGATATTTTCTTGTGAAACAAAATGAAGGGAATTTTAGACTGAGATATGAAACTTGTCTGGGTAAATTGGTGCTGATTGTGGTTTTACTTAAATTAGTTGCATACAGGGCATTTTAACCCAATGAGTTTGGGTCTTCTTTCTTCTCTCAGAATTGCCACTAATCTTCACATTTGTCCAGATAGTTTTGCCTGGACAATAAATGGTAGAAGAGGACTTGAAATTCTGAAATAAGTAAATAAATGCAGCTTAGTTAAGGATTGTTCTGTTTTTCTTGGCACGGTGATTTAGCCTATATGAAGCTTTGTGCTGTTTGGGGAAGAGGAAGGTGGGAGGGAGTGTGTGGGAGCTTTGGTGGCTGGAAATGTAAAGAGAATACGAGCTGAGTACGCTGAAACCTGCAGCTAAGAGAAAGCTACCATGGATGGTTTTCTTTCTGGCACTGGTTAATGCTGTAACCAAAGATATCTGTGATTCTCCAACTTTTGATATCAATGGATCAAAAATTTTCTGAACCTTTCTATTGAATGCCTTTTTTTTTTTTCTTCAACTACAAGACCTGAAGGTGCCAACCATGCTTTGATACTGGTGTGACAGTRTGGTGGATGGGCTTGCAGTCAGCTGAAGGGAGCACGTGAGCTTTTCAGTTCACTTCTGTCCTGTGGAAGGGCTGTGGGACACGAAGGAAAAGTGGAACTCTTTGTTGTATGGAGTGTACAACTGCAGCATCACTGTAGGGCTGGTGTTCTTTCATCCTTGGAGGAATACAAGGAGAAAAGAGTGGTCCTGTGGCTTAAAGCACAGAGCAGACTCAGAAAACGCAATTTCTTCTGCATTTTATTCTGTGGGGTGTTTTTTCACAGGTTTGCTGCAAGAACTTCATTCTCTGTGTCCAATTTCTGTGGTTTTGAAGTATGGTTGATAGTAGAAGCTGTGTGCTTCTTCACAGTGGTGAGGTTTAATTACTGCTTGGGAGATGCAGCCTGATAGTGGTCCTGCTTTAGAAGAAGGCACTAGATGTAGATCTGAGGAAACAAGCTCCGTGGAAATCTTTGCCTCTTACAACTCAGCCCCATTTGTCTGCCTGACCAGAAATGAGATTGCAGGATGAGTTTGGGAGCCTTTGGCCTGGATTCAGTAGCAGAGCTCACTTTTGCCTCGATGGAAATGCTGCAAATGGAGCAGCTGCAGAGTCGGGCCTGTAGGGTTCTTGTGCCGTGGGAAGTTGGCACAGTGGACTTGTGTGGTAGTTTCACTACTAGGAAAAGATTTAGTTCCTGTAGATTGTCCTGGAGTCTCCTTGTTGGATCTCTTGGTTCTCTTACTCAGAGCAAGGGCTGTGCTGGGACCCAGCTGTGGTCCTCATGGTGTGCAACCCTCACGGCACAGGACACCAGGCAGGATCACAGCCTGAGRGGCAAAGATAAAATCAGCCCCTCCTTGCCTGCCACATAAAAAATTCCTTGCTGTTTCACACGCTTTTCCTCACACGCCTCGTAGAATTTATTTATTTATTTTGTGGACATGCAAGTTACAAGCTGTGGCATGGCAGGAAAGTGAGGAATTTTTTGTTTTGTTTTTAGTTTGGGGGCAGAAGCGGGTGGGAGGGGGAGCATGTGGGAGCCTCAGTGACTCGGAGCTCAAAGAGAATGCATTAATTAACCCAGGAGGATTGCTGGGATACAGGAGCGAGGAACTGCAGCTTTAAACCCGGTGATCTTTATCCATTGTTGGGCTTGGGTCACAGACCTTGGATAAGAGAAGGGGGAAGAAGGGCGAGCGGGAGGGTGGGCACAATGGGAACCAGATGTTTCAAGCTGGCGGGGGTTGGCCTCTCTGTTATTGTGTGACAAGCCACCGATCTCCCCCGCACTCCCGGCCTTCAAAAGTATGTCATTCTTCTCTGGAGTCCTTCTGTCCTGTGCTGAGGGAGGGGGGCAGAGCGCAGGGAGAGGCCCACACGCGCGGGGACGCACACACATGCAGACATGCACACATACATGGCGCACACATGCCCGCACAGACAGCCCTGGCGCTGCTTTTTTCCTTTGGCCTACCTTGTCGAATGGCCCTGGAAGACTAAACAGGTGTTATCTACTTTTGATTTCAGTGCATTTAAATTAATCCTGTCAGCTCAGCTGTTAAAACAACTGTCATCTCCAGCTGTTAGTAATTTTCGACTGGGCACTTTTACAGGTTGCCAAGTTCTGAGCCTGCATTGTGAATCTCTCGCTCCCTTTCTCTCAAAGCGCTATAGTAACAATTTGTATTTTTTTTAAAGGGGACTCGCATTGCACTGTTTTTACAGCGAACCCTGTTTATTATATATTGAAATAATATCATCACAAAACCCAACATCGTCATGCCAGACTTTGGAATAAAGAGCTAAACCATGTGTGGAGTGCGGTGCATATCAATCTTCTGTGGGTTTGTTGCAGCCTCTCTGTGCATTTTAAATTTGAATGAGAGATGAATCAACCTGAGGGTTTGGGAGGGAGGAAGAGGGGGGCTTTCTAAATTTTTATTGCCAAAAATAAAGCCTTCATTTTAGAAGCACTGGTCTCTCTTTTCCCTTTTGCCTTGATGTACGTTTAATTTTCATGACTAGTATTAACGGGAGGTACCTTGAACCGAGAACATTTTAAATACCTATCAGTTGTTTAGATTAATGACATACACATGGTAGCCTTAGGAATGTAGGGGGGAAAAAAATCATGCATTGGATACATGTTATTGATCTCAGTAGACACTCTCTAATGTGACTTATTCCTGTGTGGTCAGGATCTATAGTCCATTACCAGTGCTTCGGAGTCAGGGAGCACTTGTGGATTACACAGACCTGAATCCTGGCAAGGAAGGCTTTCTGTGCCTTTAAGGTTTCCACTCCTTGCAGTTGTCTGGCCACGTTTTCAACTGGTATAGAACTGAGGCTGCTCCCTTGACTTATGTTGCAAGCTGTCCTTAAAACACTGGAAAGGATTATTCAGGCATTCTTTTGCACATTCCTAGGAAAATGATGTACTTAAGAAGCGGCTATAGGTAATCTTTTTCTCAGCAGACCTGGTAGTCAAATAAAACAAAATCTTTAAAAAAAAAATGCTTTGTGTAGTCTGCCTCCTACGTAAATAAGGACAGTGTTTCTGTAACTTGTAGTAAAATAAAGACTTCCTATTTGAAACCTCATTTCTTAAGATTTTCATTATCTTTTAATTTTGAATTTCTTCAAGAAAATTCAGTTAAAATAGGAAATACTCCCCAAATATTACCAGTATAATTATTTTTCTTTTACTCTGTGTTCTTTTGCTTAGATGAATAATTTTATTATTTAAGGGGGAAAAAAAAGAAGCCAAATCTTTAGCAATTATATGAAAGATAAAAAGTAAAAGATTCTGAAGTACTGTCTAATTCAACAGGGCAGGTGCTGGTCTCATTTCCACCTTAATGTGTATCTGTTTTTTGGTGTGTTCAGTCTGTAATACAGAATTGCAGCTGAGCAACATCTCAAATTCCAGTACAGTTGTGGCTGTTTTTGAAGGCCCCCACATTAATGTCTTCCTAGAGAAGTTTTATTCTTTATGAAATAACTGGATGCATATGCATCAGTCTTTGGGTGAGCCAGCATTTTCATTCTTCTCAAACATGAAGCAACTTGCTCAAATTTCCTGTTCCTTAGTAAACAGCTGTAGAATTTTTCAGTCAAATGTGAAATGTTTACTGGAGGTCCCACTTAGTATTAAAACCTGGAATGCCAGCTATGAAGTGCAGAGTGTGGATATGTAGGACCAAATTATAGACGTATTTACATCATATATACAACTGCTATTGCTACTGGCATTAGCAGGAGCTGTGGTTGATTACCTTGAATTCTGCTGTGTCTTATACTGTGTGGATAAATACTGGAGCTGCAGTGGTGCACCAGACACATTTTGGTAGAGTGTAACATTTCCTTAATGTAAGAATTTAATCAATAATATATTAATCTAAAACTCTTGATTTCACAGAAGCTGCTACTGGGCAGGAGTGTTGTTAGATCAAAGCAAGTGCTTCCTATAAATTACTGCTTTTTTGAAAAACAAACTGAAAAGACTGAAAATTCAAATAAAGAAAAGATAGACTGTGATGGACTTTTCACAAGAATCCAAGTGTTTTGTTTTGGGGAAACTAGAGAGTTCAGGCTCTGATGCAATTGCATTTATAGTGTATGTGACACTTCATTGTTTAAACCTGCATCAAGCCCTGCTGGAAGATGCATTGCCAAATGTTCCTGCTTACAAGGATTTATTGGTATAGGTTTAGTTTCTGCTTTGCAAGAAGCCCCTAGTTGTTTGAGAAGCAACTGAATTTTGAGGCCAGACAGGTCTCTGAGGTGGACTGCTGCTTCCTTACTCCTTCCACCTCCACATCTCATCCCCACCACCAACCTCAACCAGAGGTTGATGCTGGACTCGTGGCTTCTGCAACAGGCTGTCACMATCTCCTTGGTGCCAAATACTGTTAGAGGTATAGCATTTTTTAAGACTGRGTGTTGGTTAACTTAATGCTGCAAAGTCTAATTTATACATATTTTCCTCGTCATCCTTTCTCTTCTGCACATTTCTTTCCTTGCAGATGCATAGCTTCAATCTCCCTTGGCATGGAACCATTGTAAGAGTCAGGTAATTCCAGTGACAGTTATCAGTGAAATTGCCTGTGTGTAAAATTGAATTGAGCRAGACTGAATCAGATCCCAGTGTCTTCAACATCCCAAATGTGTGTCTGCTTTGCTTACTGAAATTAAATGGTACTTCCAAACCTTTGAGGGTTTTGTGCAACTTGAAAGATTCCATTAATCTTATCTATATGCAGTAAAACCTTGTCAGTTCACACTAATGATTCTGGGAGTTAACAGGTAAGCACATTTTTCAGCTGGCTTCCCCGTGGGTGAGGGACTGAACCTAAACTCTTGACCCTACACATCTAAATTTAGGGGTATTCAAAATCTGAATTTTGCAACTCAAGTCAATATTTAAATTTCTGTGGCTTCGCATGTAGTGGTTTTGGCCACCTGATTTGTGTTTGACAATCCAAAGGTGTAGGAGATATCTACATAAGCCATTATCTCTCAGAAGATAGACAGAGCACACATCCAAAGGGTGGGGGCTGTGGAATGCTCTGGCCTGGCTGAGGAGGAGTGTGCAGGCACACAGATGTTCATAAAACCTGTTCCCATCCTCAGGGACTACGGAACCCCAGGGACCTGTGATCCTTACAGGAGCATTTGTCCATCCCTKTGTTTCTTTCTTGTGCAGTTGGACTAAGTAGGGGAAGATTTACCTGAAGTCTGGAGTTGGAGAGGAGAGGGAAGATTGCTCCATTGCTTTTTTTCCACCATTGACCGAAAAAATATGTAACACAAGGAAAAACAGATTCTGGTTATTTATTCTTCTTCTGTTTCAGGTTTCCTCTCTCAGTTCCATATCTTATTTTCCCTTTCTTCCTGCTAACTTCTCCAGTCTTTCCACTTGTATTCTTGAAGGAGCTCATTAACCTCCATTAACTAGATTTGATGAGCATGAACAAGCATCTCCAAGGCAAGACAGGAAAGCGACAGAAATAGCAAAAATAATAGTGAAGATTTCATATCAACAGGACATGACTGTGTAAAGTGCATTGCAATGTCAATCTAGTGTAGAATATTGATAGGCTTTTAATTAAGCAGTGATTTCTGGTAGATGAGATATTAAATGCAGTTCCTGACTGTTCTTACAGATCTCTAACCCCAATATATAATAAGCTGTGCTTCTCAAGTTCCTATGTTTGTAAAGCCAGCAGTGCAAATTTAAAATTATCAGTATATTGCCCTGACCCACTGTGTGGTTGTTCTTATTTTGGTGGAACGGTGACATTTGCAGTTTAGCTTGTTGTCTAGGAGCTACTATAAGCCAAGCGGAAAAAAATCCTCATTTGCATTCAAAGCTATAATGGTAAATGTATTGCTCAAATTGGTAAAACTTTCCTAAGTAAACAAGCAAAAAATYCTCTGTCCTGCTAACTGTTGCCAGCAATCTTTGATAGATATACCTCAAAGCAACCACGTTTTCACTTGTAACAACTTTTTGGTTGGATTTGCTTCCAACATGAGAAAAGAAGGAGGTTTTTCACCTTCCGTAATAAAGCAGTCTTGCTACCTTTGAACAAAACTTTCTTTATGTGCTGCTGGTGGGTGTCCTGGACAATACAGTTTAGTATTTCTCTCCTCTCCAGGTGGACTGCTTGTCAGTAGTGATGTGTCTGGATTTTTCTGATGCCATCTAGGTCAGGGAAGATGACATTTTTCAGCACTTCCAGAAAAACACAGGAGATAAGCACATTTATGTGGCATTGGTGGGCTGTCCCAAACAAAGTCAACAGAGTTAAGATTAGGGCTGTGTGTTTCTCTGTGTGCCTACACATGTGCATGTGTTTATGTTCCTCTGAGAAGCTGATGTAAATGGATGCCTATTTCTGCTTTTCTGCGGAGGACAGGAAAGACAAAGCCTGACATTTACATCTTCTTTTTTTTTTTAATTTGTTGTATTACAAACTCATTGAGGCAGGGATAATGCTTACTTTGTTTTCTTTACCAGTAACAATAATGTGAGTATTATAAAAAAACACCTTATCTTAGATAATGTGCACTAGTAAAGGTAATGCTTCTCTGTGGTTTCCTTCAAAATTTTGCTTTTAGATTTTCAAAATCTTAATATTTTCTGAACAGTTGATGTGACAAAGAAGTACTGGATTTTTAACTTGAATATTGTCTTTTGAAGTGGATTTTATTTTCAAGTTGTGAAGAAGCCACAAAATACATTATTGTAAGTGACTTTTCTCCCAGTCCATTTCTGTTCACCTTTTTCCACAGCCAAGAACTTTTGACTTATCCATAGGATATTCTTCAATAAGAGAAATGCTTATAAATATTTCACCTCAAGACAGAGTAGGCAGTTTTATACTAAGCTAGAAGACTAAGTGCAGCTTTTTCCCTGTTGAGCAAAACCACTTCAAAACAAGTTTAATTACTGCATTTTTTTTCAGTTTCAGAGCATGGTCATTAGGAAGTTACCGTGAGCTAAACTAAAAATAAGAATTTGCAACTCGTCAGCTATTTCTGACTCTCCCCTGCCTAATTTGTCTGTACCTATTGGAAACTGCTGTAGTATTGTCTCCTTTCAGGGATCACAAGCTGGGCTCTGGATTGTGGGGGCAGGGGTGTACAAGCAGCCACTGGTGAGTGGCCCTGTTCTGCAAGGTCGTATTGCAACCTGTCTTCTGAGAAGATGTTCAGATGTTTCTCACTTGGACAAGGTCCATGGCTGCTTTAGGGGTATTTCCATTTGAGGTTGCTGTGTGATATTAATTCAAGCTGTTACCCTAGCAAGTCAACCATATGAACCTTTTAGAATTAATGCTGCTCTTGTTTAATGCACTCTTTTCAGTTCATTTTTTTTCCTGCTGAAGAGCCAAATGGTTAGTTTAGTTCTGTTATATAAATTAGTTCCTTTCGTTGGTACATTTTACGATTGTCACATCTTTGGTTTTAAAAGAATATGTTGAACATTCTGAGAAATTTTGATGTCCTTACAGCTACAGGGAGTGTGGCTAGAATATAGTTATAGGTGGCTTAGTTTGCCCTGGTAAGAGATCTCCAGCAGTGCTCTTGAGGAGTGTCAGTGGAAGGAGACTCACCAAACAAGAAGGTTCATGTGAAACTGTGAAATACAAGAAATACAAACTGTAAAATGTAGGAATTTTACTTTGATCCTCATCCCATAACTGTGTAACAGTTTGCAAGCTATCTAGTCTAAACCCCCTCCCTGCTTTTTTGGATTTAGCTGAAAGAAATTTAATAGTAAATTAAGAAGTTAATTACAAGCTTCTTTCTAGACCTTAAGTCCTTTGGGTAGAACTGCCCCTGCCCTGTTCTCTTTTTCCCCACTTCCATTACATTGAATCAAAGCATCGGCAATGGTTCCTGTGTTTTAGGATAAGCCATTTAACCCTTTTCCTGAAGCATAAAAATCCGTGTGGCAAGATGATACTTCATGGAAAAAAATTCTGACTTTTTGTTTCGTATTTCTCTCCCCTATTTTAAGAAGGATATTTATACTGCTGGGGATCCAACTGAGGTAGGCTGATTCAAACTCTGGCAACACCTGCCCTGCTTCATCAAGTCCATGTGAAGTTTAGCCCTGAAACACCCAGCTTGAAGTACCTTGATACCAGCTTAGATTCACAGAGAAGTCTGAAGTGAACAGCCTAGGCACACTTCTCCCATTCAGCCAAATCAGAACTGTAATTCTAAAGTTTAAATTTGCCCTACGTGTGCATGGCAAATGCAGATCTTCTCAGGCAGACCAGCTAATCTTGGCCAAGAGAAAATGAGAGATCTTGAAGCATTCTCAGTGTGATGCGTCGTGCTGTGGCATTTCATTGCGACACGATGAGACAATATTGTGACGCAGGCGCTTTGACTTTTAAGTTCCACCTGCAGGGCAGACTCACCATGGTGCAGCTCCCCCTCCCACATATCCAATGCTGGTTGCAGGACACAGCCACCCCAAGTCCTTAAAGCCAAAGGCTGTGCTGGCAGAGCTCCAGGAGCCAGAGCGCTGCTGTTAATGCTCGCATCTCCAGCCCGCACGGAGAGTGCTAGAGCATCTCACTCCTGGCTTGGATTCCTGGGCTTTYCTCTGTCCTAACCCTCCCTCTCCACAGAGATTGTGATGGGGAGTTAGTATTTGAGGGACATGTTGAGGCTGTTTGGTAGAAAATATAATAGTTYACAATCCAAAACTTCTCTTTTATTTCAATGTGTGAATGTGAATTATATTGTCCCTTATCTTCTGTAATAGGCGATTTTGGATAATCTGTTGACTATTTATAGTTAACAGTCCTATTCACAGTTAAAAGAACTACAGAAGATTAAATAAACCTGTCCTTGAGTTACTACAGRGTGTAGGAAGTTGGTTGTATTGACATTCTGTGGATCCTCTTGGGTTTTCAGGAGAACAGTGAATAATTCAGGAGAGATTTTTGTGGTTTGTTTTGGTTTTTTGTATTTTTTATGTAGTTATTGGTGTCAAAGAAACGGATGAGCCCTGGGCTAGCTGTATTGCACGGAATGGCAGCATCATGCTGGCTCATGGCACTAAATAAATAAATAAATAAATAAATAAAGCCTCAACAATCCAGCCTATTTGGCACACTTGTTGGCAAACTCAGTGAGAATGGGAAGAAGAAAATAACCTAGAGGTACAGTGGTGTGCCCTCCCCTTAGCTGCGCTCCTTCAAAGATGCTCACTGCCTGATGTTACACTGGTGTTCGGTTGGTTCTTCTGGGTGAATAAAATAAAGAATTTAATTCTTTAACACTTTCGAGAATCCAGCAAAACCCAAATTATTAACTGTGATCGTATTTAGGGGGTGTCTAAGCCTACTGAAGTCAAGGGATGTCAGTGAACTTTGGAGCAGAAGCCCGGATGGTCTCCTGCTGGAATTCTCTTGTGTTGCATGCAGGTCTCCAATATCATTGAAGCTATTAAGCGTTTTCCCCTCTTTGGAAGTGTCTTCTCTGTGTCAGGATAGAGCCTCCAGCCAGTGCACAGCTCATGGAATGATTGTGTTATACCTGTGGAAACCCTGATATGGAAAAGCTGTTGTTTGTTGGGGTGGACAGACTTGAGGGGTGATGCTAACAYATAATGCTCAATAGTAAAAATAATTCTGCGCATAAGTTTTCAAATCTGACTAGTTCCAGCCAGTAAAGTTCTGAGGCAATTTCTGGACAACTGCACTTTGGAAAAATATGTAAATGCAAATAATGTGGGAGGCAAGACCTTGAGCAGGAAAGCTTTGAATGGAGTGGTAGTGTGTAATTTCAGTTGTAAACAACATGGGCTAATTTTGCCTTGACAGGATTCAGCCAAAATAAGTTGTAGTTAAAAGGATTTGGTGTGCCGTTCGGAACAGATAGCTAACAGTTTGAAGGTTTACAAGGTTTCTTTTAATGTGGTTATGCTCAGACTGTATATCAGACAGCTTCAGGCTATTAAATTACACTCTTCTTGCTAGCACTCTCTTCTCAGCTTCTAGAATATTTTCCTTTCTGTTTCTGTATTAGTTAAACACCATCTCAGCAATTCAAAAGCTGACACAAACCTTTTTCCAGAATGATTTCAGGGGAAGGAAAATTTAATCCAGTGATACATTGATGTTACATTTTGATTTTTCCTGAGAATTTTTGTTTTGTTTGCTCTCTGCCTACTTCTGTAGTGCAGGAAGTCCCAACAGTGTGTGTTTTGAAGCTCACATATTCTTTGCTCAGTATCTGTCAGTAGCAAAACTTTCAGATCTGCTCCACTTCATTCTGCCTGTACTGGGACCATTGGTGCCCCACAGGTTGAATGGCTTCCTTGTCCTTTCGACAGCAGTTCTGGGAAAGAAAACCGGTCAGTACTGTTCTCTTGTAAGACAGTTTCCCTCCTTTGAAGACCAAGTCCCCGGGACAGCTTGTAAAGCCCGCCGTTCTCCTGGCACTGCTGTGCAGACGTGTGCCTGGGGTGGGACTGTGTGGTCACAGTGCTCCTGCATGCAGGCACCAGCAGACTCAGCAGCAGTTTGCAGCAGAATAACATTTCCACCTGAACGCACAAAGGGTATAATGCAGATACCTCGTTTTCACCCTCAGAGAAAAGAAACGAAAGGAAGAAACACCCATAAAAACCACCTAGAACCTCATAGGAAAGAAAAAAAGTGTAAGGTGATGTTGGTGAAGTTTTTTGAAAGGAGGTAGTGATTCAAAAGGCTTTGTACAGTTTTCGGGTGAGCTTGATGCGAGTGTTGAAGCAATTTCAACTTTCAATGCAGCTCAGGTCTAGGAGTATTTACTTTACCTTAAAGCTGGACTTCGTTTCCCACATTATTTGAATGTTCTAAAGTTACATTCTAATAGTGCTGTAGTATTTCGTTCAAGCAAAGTGCAACCTTGTCTTTAGCTTACATTAGGAAAAGAAACAAAACTAATATGTCTATTAAGAAAACCCTGTTTTAAATAAGCACCATTCTGTGGTTCTGTCACTTTGCTGTTTAGCTAGTAATAGGATATTACAGTAACCCTGTGAGGTGCAAACTCAGCCTGGAGTCCCGTGTGCCAGGTTTTGTATTGACAAACTGTGAAGGCATTTCTTGCCTCAGAGACTAAAAGGAGTCTGGTGTAGATGTGAGCTGGGGGACAGAACAGGGTGGGGACCTGAGTTTAGATGACCTCAAAATCACTCCCATATTTTGGCCAACACAGGGCATTTCCAGATAGGGGTTTGAGCCTCGCAGCTTGGGCTCACACCTCATTAAATCTGAATGTGGCAGAGTGAACTGGTGTGTGGGTGCACATTGTCACGTGTGCACCAGGGGCACCGCTCCGTGCCATGCTAATTAACCCAAGTTTTGTGAGAGGTGGCAAAAAACAGCTCTGGCATTTCTGTCCTGGGTGCACTTGGAATTTAAGTGAGAAGAGTGAGACAGTAATGCACATTGAATAATTTAATACTTCACTTGCTTGTAGTTGTGGGTCACATTTGTCTTGCGAAATCCTTTTGTCTGTGGCATTTGGTTGATGAAACGAGTTGAACTGCGGCATTATGGGTAGAAACAACATGTATCAATTCTGCTCTAGTTTACTCAGTCCCATTTGGAGTCAACAGAAGGATGTATGTAACCAAAAAAGCTCAATTTACCCAATTCCTAATATAATGGACTGGGAAACCTGTCCATATAATTTCTCTCTCTTTTTAATTTTATTTTTTATTTCTGTTTTGAAGAGAATTTATTTAAATTCCCCAAATCCTTCTTCACAAATGTACAACACCTTTAGGAGAGGTGCTTCATAAAATACTAGAATGGTGCTTTTCACAGCACTTTATTAACAACTAGATTAGACCAGTGTTTTTGTTTTAAAAAAAAATAAATTATGTCAGTAGTAGTGTAGCATAAAATTCACTTAAACTGAACACACTTTACAAAGGTGGATTTAAGACCATATTTAAAATTAAGCACATCCTAAATGACTTTATGAATTCGGGCTACATAATATTCAGCAATAAGAAGAGTGGTGATAGCTGTTTTCACATGGTGTAGAGAAGGCTGAAGAATTAAAAACTGAACTCTGAACTGTCTCACTGAAATATGCAATACACCTATCTCAGGTGCTACATTAAAAGGAGGACTTTGAGGGATTTATTTTCATTTTGAAAACAATAGATTTGACATATTCAAATTGGTTCTCTTTCACCTGTTGTCTTTTGCCTCTGGTGATAACTAATAACTGGAGATGAGCAGAGAGATCTGTCAAAGAAGAARACTGCAGGGGGAAAGAAGATGAAATAAATGCTTAATGGACCTACACAAGAAATATATGCACTGGTTTGTGTCAGGGGGAGGAAGTCCAAGCTGTTCTTTGAAAGGAATTGTTCCATGTCTAAAACAGGACTCAATCACTTTTGGCATAGCACACATGCCCCCAAATATTACCCCTGGCCATAAGAGTTCCTGGATCCTTAGGGCACCCTCGCAGCTGCAGTGTTTTACTTTGTAGTATCTCATCAGTCGAAGCCAGGATGGGGTGCCCAACACCCTGGACAAGGAAGTGAAAAGCTGGAGTTGAACTCCATCCATGGAATCGAAAGCTGCACCCAGGATCGATGCACTCAGTACAAATGTTGCCGTTTGTGTTTATAAAACAGATGAAGGCCTATGTGTCAAGTTTCAATTTGCAAACTTCTGGTGCTTTGTGTGTAAACACCAAAGTAACATTAACATTGCTTTAAACATGGTTTTGTTTGCTTTAATATCCTATAAATTTTAGTCTGACATTAAATGTGTCGTTGAGTGTGATGAAGCTGGAGGGTAATATCTCACTCAAGTGCCATTTTTGTCATCGTTCAAAACTATGGTAATGTATTTGATGATTCTTATCTGTTCTTCAATGTCTATGGTTATCCTTCTTATTTTCATTCTCATACATATCTGAGATATGTAGTCTAGATCTGGAAGATTTGATTTGCTGTGTAAGCTGAAAGAAGAGAAAAACTGATCCTCTGTTTTTATTATATTTTCCTGCAATCTTGTAGACCTTGAAATTGAAGCTGGCACATTTGTAAATATGATTTTCTTTCTTGGATCTTTTGAAAGTTGATTTTCTCCATAGGTAAATTAACCTGTAATTCTAACAGTGACTGTGGCAAAATCAACACAGCGGGGTGTGGATATAAGGATTCTTCAGAGTTCTGCATTAATAATGCCACTCTGCTCCTGTGCATGGATCTATCACTCAGCTAATTGTATTTATGGAACTGATAAAGAGCAACCTTTGCTTGCTGACAGAGGATTCAGTGTTTGGGTGGAAAATGAATGAATACTCAACTCAGTCCTGATACAGTTTAATTGATCACCTGCCTGCCTATCTCTAGGAGTTTTTTACTTTATTGCAAAGTCAGATAGAATAATTGCACAAAGCCACAAAAGAACATTTTCAGTCATAATTATTTTTTTCCTAAAATATTTCCTCATTCAAAGTAATATGCTCTATTGCCCTACTTGAATTCTTAAGTCGTTGTAAGAACAGGAAGTTTTTCCATATACATACACATAGACATAGTGATGCACTTTTAAAGTCTCAGTGTATGAAAAAAACTGTGAAAAACATGCCTCCTTTACAAAAAAAAAAACCCAACACATTTTTCCCTCTTGTGCACACGGGATGATTATTACTGCAGTGCAAGGGCAGGATGTGCCATAATTGTTAAACCCTCAATGTTGGAACAGAAGTACACATTAACTTTATCTGTCATACTTATACTTTCCTTATTCTTGGTGGTAGATATGAATAATCTGTTGGAAGTGTGCATGCAAATTTTGGACAGAATAGCATCATGAACCCGTTGGAAAATCAGTAAAGTTAGGAGAGAATGGTAAAAAGCTTCTGCATTAGACTGTGCATTGCTTTTGTTCTGCTTCTATCCTAACAGCACAGCCACATGTTAGAGGAAAGCCTAACATTTAACATTTTCTATGTGAAAATTTATTTCTGTCCCTCAGGTATCTCCACATACATGTTAGAGTTGAGCACTGCTATGCAATCACAGGTTGGTCGTCAGGCATTTGGTCTAATTAATTTGAAAATCTGATGTGTATATATCCTGTCAGGTTAGTTCAAGGCTTAAGATAACACTGGAGCCAAACTCCATAGTCCTCTCTATTAACTGATAGTGTTTCTTTCTTTCATTCTACTCTGGAGCAAGCAGACTTCCTCTCCAGACGTGTCAAGGATAGGGCAAATACAGTTTCTCTTGATAATTCACGTAAAACTGGGTCTAAGACTGCAAGACCTGAGCCAGATTGCATCACTGAAGAAAGAAGTCTCAGATACTGTAACATTGACTGGACATATTTCTGCTTGGTTGCAGTGGAATTACAACAAAGAAATTGGGACTTTTCACAAAAACCCAGTGATCACCTTTCTTCCATCCCCAGCTCACTGCCCCTTAGTTTTGCTTCTCCTTCGTCCTTGCGTGCAGAACATTTTACTACTTGACTCACCTCCCCTCAACAAATCCTTCATACCTGTCTGTTCCCCCAGTAGCAGCTTTGGTCTGGCAGCCTGGTATGTTTCTTTTGGAGCTTGTACCTTGTGTTTTAAGGATTTGGAATGCATCTTCATTTGTTTTGGGAAAGCATCTGGCCTTTGCTTTGTGTTACCACAGTTAAAAATAGTAGGTAAAAACCAAACGCTTGACATTGCTGCCCGTACCTTGTTAGATAGATGTGCACCAGATCCAGAATTCTCCAAACAGAACAGAGGCTGGAAACCAACCTTTTACTGTGATAACATGAATGGTAGTTATTGATAGTGGTTTCTATTTTATTTTGATTTTTTAGTTGAAATACACAGTTCAGGAAAGTGCATTTTATTGCTTAGTAGACAAATGGCAGTAGATGGCTTTTTTTCTGAAATATTTTATTGCCCATCAGGATCTTCCTTTTATGAATAACTTTTAATTGCTGTGTTAGCTTTTTTCAAATGTTCCCTGTGTAAGGGGTAATAACCTGATGGGCTGGAAGGCCCCATGAAGGGCTGTAGCACCATGGAATGTTTGTATGTGGTTATGAAGAGAAAAAAAACCAACAAGCCATAGGATTTGCTGTGAGTGCTTTCAGAGGGCTGTTACAAGTCCCAGGGATTAATAAGAATACAGAATATTAGAATATGTATTGCAAATATTAAAGTATGTCACAGCTGTCTGCAGTCTTCTAACTTTCTCTGAAGACAATACTGAAGGAGGTCTGTACTCATTTAATCTTCACTTGACAAAATTTGGCATTCTCAAGCAGTGTAGCTGTCTTTTACAAAACAGTTGAAGGCAGTTAGACACTAAAATCCAGTGCTAATTTTGCTTAGAAATGGCAGCTTAAACTGTCAGATAGCAAGAAAGTAATGTTGCCCTTGTTACTCTTGTGTTTTTGTTTTTTCCCTAGCTCGGAGGCTAAGCATTTCAGTGTGGACAGTCGAAGTTTGAGAAGTTACAAGCAATCGAAAACAGAAGGACAGAAGGGGAATCTTAGGCAGTCCAATTAGTACGAATTATTTTCAGCATCTTGTGTGGCATAAATTATGTTTTTCTTTTGTTGGCACTTGTGAAAAAATAACAGCTATTGATTAGGCCTGTGGAGCCCTCGTGGCCTGGCAAGATATCTTTACTGTAGTGTTGTGGGCACCACCTAGAAATGATGCTGAGGGAGTGAGATCCTCTACAATCATCTCCTCTCATTGTTATTTTTAGTGGGCTTTTTTTTTAGATGTACTGTATACAGTAGAACCTTACTAAAGCCTCACTTAAGATCCTCGGATAATCACCCTCACCAGGCTGCTTCAGAGAAGTTTTCAGCAAACCATTTTTAAATGCAGCAATATATTGATTTGTGAGGGGGGGCAAGTGGGAGGTTGCTAATCTGGGCACTTGGGTCAAAGCTAGTGTTCGTGTCCCCGATTCCTTATTTTAGTGGGAGTGGGCAGCAAGTGTAGGCGCATCTCTGTCACTGATTAGAACTTGGTTGTTAGTTTTTGGTGCTGGCAGTCTGAAAAACTGTGAATGTTGTCTCTTAAATGTGGAACAGATGTAGATTTTTACTCTGATGAAGTGAAATGAGGGACCAATACTGACAGTGGTATGAAGAAGAATTTCAGAGGTGACAGTGAGAAGATACAGTGTTTTGTTTTCATTTTCAGATCTGAGCTGAGCAATAAATATTGTAACATTTGCAAAGATCCTATATTTTGCGGCTGAGTATAAGCATCTTAGCATGAGATGGGCAAGTCTAAAGACTTCATGTTGTCGGGTGAAACAGGTGGGAGAGACAAGATTTTGAACAATTTGGTTTCCCGATATTTTTTGCCCCTTTTAGTTTAGTATCAAGATCTGGAATAAGGGGGAATTATGTTGCTTTGCTTTTTGAGTATCTTTTTATCAGCATAGTCCATGTTTGGATCTAGCAGCAACCTTTGATACTTGAACAGCAAACAGTACTAAATCATCAGTGATCGCTTTTCAAGGGGGATGGTATTGCTTTTGGATGCTCCTCTATTTTGTTTTCTAAATAATCCCAGACAGTTGTGGTCACATATTCATTTGACAAGAGATGTCAAGAATTTCCTTATTGTTACCTATTCAAAATTCCTGGAAAACCATTTGGAGATAGATAGTGTGTGATAAAGACCACAATATGGAGACTGGAGTTACCAATATATTGGTGGATGGTAGAGTTCATTATATTTTTCTTTTTTTTAATTCATTGGAGTTCAAAATCAGGAATGATGACTTGAATCAGAGAGATTTTGAGTTCCAGTGCAAGGCCATCTGGCTCTGGCAGCCAGGACATCTTTGTATTTGGTCACGGAATGTATGGAGTTAAGAACAAACCCCCAAAACCAATTCTGATGAGAGAGCAATGTCAGACATTAGGAAAGGATTTAGGTGTGGTGAATCATTGAATCACAGAGTGGTTTGGTTTGAAAGAGACCTTAGAGATCATCTCATTCCAGCCTCCCTGCAATGGGCAGGGACACCTTCCACTAGACCAGGTTGCTCAGAGCCCCATCCAGCCTGGCCTTGAACACTTCCAGGGATCAGGCATCTGCAGCTTCTCTGAGGAACTCGTGCCAGAGGAATGAAGGATGGTTCCCATCCCACTTCCTCATTCATGATAGTCTTTTTCTCACCTTTGCCACAAAGTTCATGCTTGAGATGTCCCTGATCCGTTTTCTCTTTCTGGAGTTTCAGGTGGCCTTAGTAGTTAAAGATTTCCTGTGCTTGTTTGTGCTTGGTTGGCAGATTTGCAGCTTTGCCTTTCGTATCTGGACCCTACATCTGTAATCTTTGTTGCTGTGATAATGGAACTGAGATTATTACAACACATTGTGCAGAGGGCTGAGGTTTAGACCCTGCGAAGATAAGCGCTCCTGCATTTCAGATTTCTTATGGATGGCATTAGCCACAGAGGGACACACTGGACCTCCTTTTGACACATTCATTGGCTTCTCATTCACTTGCAGGTGCAGCTCAACCAGGTGATGGAGAGTGACAGAAAGCTCTGATCATTTTGGCACCTGGTGCCCATCCGGGCTGCCTGGCTGCTGGCCCTGTGCCCAGGGAAGTCACCTCTGCCGTGTGGGGAGTGTGTTGCAGCCTGTTTGGGCAAAGCTCTATGGGCAGGAGTCGGGATATGTCGTGACAGTCTGCAGTGAGTTGCAGGGAAGGGCTCTTTCAGGAAGATTTTATTCACAGGCAGGGTTGTTAAGCATTGGAACAGGCTGCCCAGGGAGGTGGTGGAGTCACCATCCCTGGAGGTCTTCAAGAAACAATGGGATGTGACACTGAGTGCTGTGGTTTAGTTGACAAGGTCGTGGTTGGTCAGAGGTTGGACGCGATGATCTTGGAGTCTTTTCCAACCTAAATGACTCTGTGTGTGACCTTGGCTCTGCCACTGGGCCCTCCTGGGTGACTTTGGGCCAGCCGTTTCTTTTTCTGCCTTGTTTTCCCCACTTGGGAATAATGATGCCTTTTCAACTAGAGCTGGAAATTTCCACAGCCGTTAGGATGTACAAAGTCATCATGAGATTCAAAGGAATTGTCTTGGACCTGCCAGGAAGAAATTTTGTCATGTGCTGCTTTACAGCTCCAGCTTCCCTAAGTTTGCTGGTTATTCAAGGTATGGTGCCTAATTCTTAAGTTTTCATATCTGGAGAGTGATTGGAGTGTATGAGTTTGCTTTATAGGTTTTCAGAGTTATAGTAAGATGCCGAGCTGGAATCCTAGAAGTTACCTAGTGCAACAGTTAAAATATATTTATCACTAACCCACTTGGTTTAATTGCTTTTGCTGTTCCATATAAGACTTGTATCCTTTCTGTCCTTACAACCACTTCCTTAAAATACTGTATCCATAACTCTCGTGCTGAGATTTTTTTGGTAGGGCTCCTTTATTCCTCTCCCCTGTTGATTTTCAAACTCAAAGGACTAGATTTAAGTAAAAGGACCTGTCTTTGACTTTAATAAGCTTTTAATAAAATCTGAGAAAAAATGCCACCAACACCCCTACAAGAGCAGTTTTTATGAGTGTTTGCCTCCCTGCTCTAACCCCTCAAGACCCCATATTCTGTGAGTACTGCTTCCCTACACACCTGGCCATAATTAAGTAGTCTTTGTTTTTCTTTCAGTCTCAGCCTTGTTTTACAAAACATGGTGTAATGTAGTATTGGGGAGAGCTTATAAAAGTATTACCTTAAAGTAAAGTAAAGCCTGACTGCCTGGTAAATGTGCCACCCAGTAAGAGACTTACTTATTTCAAGGCAAGTTTTAAAATGTTAACTGTTACGAAGCTTTGGCTATCTGTTGTTCACAGTAGGATTATTAATTTTATTTTCCTCATTTTTTCTTTGATTTTCTGTTACGTTCCCCATCCTGATTTTTTTGTTTAATGGAAAGTTACAAGTACGTGAGGGTTTTCTCATACTCCTAGAAACCTGGCCATGTCAGCTCGAACAGGAGATAAACTGGTTAATAAGAACAGATCCCTAAAATTAAAACACTTCAGTGGCTTTGGGGTTGAAAAGAAAAGCATGAAAGAGAAAAAAGAAGAGAATGCAATATGGACACCATGCATGATCTTGCCCTCCTTTCAGGTAGGAACAAGCACAGCAGTTTTTAACAATCAGCCCTTGTGTGTTTGTGTGTTTTCCTTCACTCCATGTTGTTTCACAGTTATCTGTTAGTAACAGCAGTATTATTACACACAGATTAAAAGACAGGCAGCTTTTAGGCTCCCTGACAGTTGGCCAGAGCAGAGATTAGAGATAAAAGTTAATCCCGTGAGGTAATAGCAAAAAAAGAGTACAAAGACATGAGATGAGCCGATAATGGTTTGTTTAGGTAAGAAGGCTTCCCTTGCCTTGGTGATTGGCTCTTGCTCAGTGGTGCTTTGAGTGATAGCTTCCCAAATCCTTTCGAAGGTTTATAACAGTTAGCAGTGGGCTGGGGAGAGAGTTAGGGGAAAAATATGGCAGGCAGCAGTGGTAAAACGTAATGAAATCATTCCAGCCATAAATGGAAGGTGCCGGACCATGGGGGAGATGAGAGATGTTTTCTTCCACAGCTGCAGAGCTATTAGTCAGTTAACACTTGGACGGAGGGAGGCTGAAACAGTCTCTAAGTCGGGGTTTAAAATATCAAAGAAACTTATGTTTATGTTTCTTGTAAGGGGAAAATAACTTGAAAATGTAACAACATGAATATGACTTCAGGGTGGTTAAAATTTTAATAGTCCGATAGATTTTAAGTTACATTTCTCTAAAGTTATACCTATTGCACGCTCAGAGGGAAAAGTTCAGAGAGGTTTTCTTGGATTTCATCTGTTTGGGAATGCTCTTAAATCCGCATGACATCACAAATGAAATTCAAATAAATCCATCCCTTTCTAGTCAAGTTATGAAGGGATATTCAGCAGAAGATTAGGAACATGAAACAAGTGAGTCGTTACTTCTGCACAGCCCTATCATTTTGCAGCTAACACAGATAAATATGTGTTTGAAATAGAAGCTATCTACCAACCACTGGCAATCCAGCACTTCGCCACAGTCTCAAAATTGAAGAGGTGGAAATTCATATCTTTGGTTTTTTTTAAACAAAGATTGATGAAAGCAATAGCATTCTGATTCTTGAGTACAGTAATAATATGATTCTGAAATAACCAATTAGCAAGCTAGAATTACTGTACCTGCCTTAAAGCTGGGTATTGCTAACACTGGGCTAAGAAGTGAACTGTAATAGAAATAAAAGCTTGCCTTATTATGGCATCTAGCCATTAGAATTGATGAAAGAAAAAAATCTGCCCTCACATTTCCTTCTTTGTGGTCCTCTTTTGATGAGGGCAGGGAAGTAGCATGAATACCAAAAGACACAATTATAAATAGGGATAATTCCAGAGTGACCGTGAGTTCCATAAGATATAATTTGTTCTACTCCCTGAATTTCTTCAGTTCCCCTAAGAATCTATTTCAAGGAGTCAGTGAATCAAACTCTGATTTATTCTCCTTTTCTGTCAAAGATTGAATAGCTAGCTATTAATTAATATTTCACTTAGAATATTAATGAAAATAATTTTTGTGCTCACAATGAGGAGGTCTTGGAAGGAAAAGGGATGAGAAGGTTGGAAACTAACCAATGAGATTTTATCCTCAAACCTAGAACGAAGTAAAACTAATATTTTTATGATTTTTTTTTTAGTATCATAACAAAACACTTTGATCATTCACTGGAGTGTTTGCCAGTCTCTCTGTGGACTGTAGGACAGACGGGGCTTGTACCATTTGTAGATTAGTGTTCAAAATCATGAATTCTGAATTGTGCGTATTCATCGTTCAAGAGAGCTTCTTTGAGGTCTGAAACAAAAATATTAGTTAGCAATCAGGAAGCATTGTACTATGTCTTTTTCCTTAGTTATGCATAACTGAAGTGTTTGCAAGAAACCACCTAACAGTGGAATGAAAACACTGCTCCACAAATCAGTAATACAATGTTTTTACTTGAGAGGCACAGCATCTTCCAGGGAATATCAGTTTCCTGCAAATACAGAAGCACAGTCTGCTGTAGGTACATTACAGGGCTCTAGACTATCATCTTCTGATGCAGAGATCCCAATACTGCTGAAGTAACACCGAGATGTCACAGGGATAGGATATCCTCCTACAGAACAGTGCATCTGGGAATGTCTTGTGTGGTGACCAGAGCTGCAGACACTCGCAAGCTGCTAATTTGTGAATCAGAAGGGGTGATAGGTGGGAATTTTCACTTTCAGAACTCCCTGACAGAAAAAAAAAGAACACTTTTATAACGATATTTTCAAGTTAGGCCTTTCTCCGTTGTGTTTGTCCAAAATATGATGCAGTTTTGCATCCTTCTCTGTCTGAAAGCCTGTAAACTTGCCAAGGTGCGTCATGTCCTCTTTTGTTGTTTTGGTTTTGGCCGTAGAAATTCCAGCCCCATTTTCTCCTTTTTGTGCTTGAATGAGCAGGAAAAAGAAGTCAGGGTTTGGAGAATGTCCTTTTCCAAAGGAGCTCGGATGAGTTGTTCTTCCTTAAACAATTCTGAAGCTCCTTGCTTCAGGCTTAGTTAAATTAGTACCAAGTCACGTCATCAAGTTGTAAGAAGTTGTAAGAAACTGTGGTAACAAAATTTAGTGTCAATTTTTTTCTTTAGAACAATTAGACAAGAGAAGGAAACAGAAGGAAAAATACCAGCCTCTCCACTTGCCAAAAGAGTTGTCACATTCCTCTCTTCTGTTCAGAGGTAATTCTCATTTTTGGATAACAACTTGCCACAGCGTTCATAAACAGTGCTAATATAATCTGTTTCTAATAGAATTTCATGGTGCACATAGCTTGCAAATAATTGGTTTAGGAGTAAATTGAGGGGAGGGTTTTTCTCCAGTCGCTCTTTTTATCATTTGCTGCTACCATGTGTCATTCAGGGTCCAACTCAATCAAGAGTCTATTACTGATAGTTGAACAATGTGGTGCCTACAGATCTTTTATGATGCAAAAGTGGGCAGTTGCATTGTGCATGTTTCAAAAGGCATGACATAAAAAAAGAACAAAAGAAAGAACTTTACATACAGGCCCTTAGATAGGAAAGTGATTCATTGGAAATAGATTTTTGCTATAATTGAGTAACAGAGCTTCTTGAAGATTTTGATTTTTCTACTGAAAGTCAAAGAAATTATGGGAAGTTTGGGTGTCTCTCCATTTAGTGTGTCAGGGCTGCTGTGCTCCTCTAACAGTGCATCTCAGTGCTTCACGTATCCTTAACTTCTCCCAAGCTAAAGGAGTAAGCAAATAAGGTCATTTAGGCTCCCTGCAGCGCAGTTTGGTACCATCATGTGCAATGGTCTATGTGAGTATCGAGGGTTGGTGCTAGAAGCCTGAGCACTTCTCAGAAGGAAAATAGGTATAATCCAAAACCTGTGTGAAGGTTTTTTTAAAAAGTAAACCAAAACATTTTTTGAAAGTCTTACCCCAGTGAATGACTTTGTCTTGAATGAGTGGGCCTGTTCCCTTTAGGACTAGTGTACAATTTACATGGATCATGTATTTCATGTTCCTTTGCAGGGGGGGCATATTGGGAAAAATATTCTCTTTTTCCATTATTGCAGTCAAACTTCATATATTGATGATGAAGTTGATAAAACCCTCAGCTTAGATGGTTCTCAAATATTTGTGCACTTTCTTGACTATGATAATCAGTAAATAAGCCATTACATTTCACAAAAATAGTCTTTTTAAGAACATGTTTTCTGTGTCCATGGCTTTCATGATCAGACACAAAAAAGCTGAAGTCTCAAGCCCCAGGAAAATGAGGGAGAATGAAAAATATCCTCAAGTTCTTTACTTGTCAGGATCAAATTCTTTTGTCTGAACTGTGCTACTCCTAACTGTAAAAAGCCAAAAAGTTAAAGGAAAATCAGTTCTTGTGATCAGGAATGAAACTGTGATTTGTTAAATAAACGTAGCTTCACTGTGGTACCATTGCTGTACTGATCATCTCAGAAGTTGTACCTTACTCAAAAGTTGTACCTTTCTCCAGGTGATACCATGTATGCAAACAGCAGTGATTTGTATTGCATAAAATCAAAAGGTAAAATTTTGTCTTTGGTTTATCACCCTATTTTATGTTTATAGGGCAGTAGAAAAGAAAATTTAAAAAGTAACAGGAATCTCTTTATGTCAAAGAGTGAAGCTGTATAAGATTTTGAGTAGTTTTCTTTTCTTGCTGTTTGCAGAAACAAAATGCTGTACAGAGATGATCAGTTTGATCAGAGAAAATAATCTTTTACAAAAGAGAAAAATAACAAAGAACCTTAAGCAAGATCTCCATCAGTCATTCACAGGAAGATGTAGGGGATTTTGGTTCTATTTTTTTCCAGTTTTTTCCAGCCTCCTACGCGTCTGGGTTATAGGTGGGGTCAAGTTGGGAAGTGTTAAAAATCAGAGAAGAACAATTTTTGGTATGTTTAACATTTATCTGAAAGTAAGAAAAGCCACTCAGAAGACTTTCTTTAGTGAGTGAACTTTCCTGATAGTTTAAGAGACCCAGATGATTCAGGGAGTCTCAACAATGTCTACAAATTTAAGTGATTCTCTGAACTTTCAGAGTTTTAAAGGTTACTCCCGTCACTGGTAGTACAGAGCGCTCACCATGACTGGCAACTTTAGGGAGCATGCAGTTTTTACTCTATTGACTCTTGGCTACCGTTTTGTTCATGCTCTGCTCTGTATTCTTGACAGCAAATTGATTTAACTTGCAGCAGGAAAGAGTGTGTGAGTGTGAGTGAGCAAAGCCCGCAGGAGAGAGGGAGAGAAAGAAATGTGTGGATGTGAAATGTAGCGGGGAGCAAGGCGAGGATACTGAATGGCAACATTTAGGCATTGACTGTGACATTGTATTAACCTTTTTAATGGATGTATGTAATAAAGTGACATGTAAATGGAGCACAAGGGGAGATATGACACTATATCTGGAAAAGGATAAAACAGTCAGTGAATACTGGGCTATTATAGCAGTTTGCAAACCTTGGATAAACTCAGTCAGCGGTTGTATAATTGGTTATTCAATCCCGACCCTTGTTCACAGCTCAAAGCCAGGAACACTGAGACCTGTTGCCAATTTGAGTGAATGCAGTGACTGTACTCGGCCGGGGCCTAACACTGGAGCCAGGCCTTTTCCTGTGGGCTGGTTTCCACCATGTCTGGGACTGGCGCAGTGACAGTAGCCCTTTTGTTGTGAGAGCCTGGCTGGTACTCCCCTCCTTTGCAAAATGTCTAACAGCTACACAAATATAAGAAAATAGGAAAAGGGACTTACTGTAGCTTTTCTCTTACCCCGTTAAACGTAGGGGCTTTGAAAAGGAGGCGAAGTCCAGGCAATAAGGAAAACTGAAGCACGTTATGGCCGGTTGAGGAAAGCGCCATCTTCTTCCAGGGTACGATAGAAACCGTGGGGAAAACTTGTTCCTCCTAAATCATGCTGCCAACCCGTGCCGAGCAGCCTGGGAAGAGCTCTTTGGAGAAGGGGTTCCTGTGGGCCCGCTGTGGTGGCTGCTTGCGCAAGCACGGGAGCTCCTGCACGGACCCGCTCCGTAAAAAGCTCCAAAATGTTGACACTGTCGTCATGGGTTTGTTTGGGAACCGCTGGTACGGAGGTTGTCTCTCCCATTATGGAGGCAGCATTGTCACAGCCAGCTGGAGATGAACAGAGAGAGTGTTACAAGTACCCCGGTTCCCTCCACCCTCATCCCTGCACACACAACTTTCCAGTAAAAGCAAGGAGATATTTCTGGAATGTCCTGACTCAGAGGCCAGCTGTTTCTCTTCTAGTAAAATGGTAGTTAGAAATAAATCAGAGGAAGGTTTGATTTTGGTTGATGAAATAATGAATATTCAGTAATATATATAGAAGATGAGCCTAGATGAGCTAATGGTCCCTTCTGGTTTCCAGCTTTTTGTGAATGAATCTGCAGTGCTATGAATCTACAGTTTCTCTTTTCCCTCCCTTTTCCCCGCACTTCTCTCTAGCTTTCAGTAGTGGGATCCTGCTCCTTTACAAGCACTATAGTTTCTAAATGTACCTGGGTTACACAGTAGTATTTTTGTCATGTTGTCATTCCCTATAGAGAGGAGGGAATTATTGACACAGTAGATTATGCACAGTCTTTTTAAGTTACAAAATCGAGGTAATGGTTAAAAATTATATGCCTCTAGATCACAAAGAGATGGGCTTGGGGGCTAATCTCTTTGCCGTCCTGATTTACTTTAGTTCAGGGAAAATAACACAGAGTGCCCGGTTTAATGAAAGGCTGCAATTCAATCAAGAGGTTCTGCTGAGGTCATATAATATAAATGGTTACAGCACCTCTTGACTGAGTTACAGCCTTGATAATTCAGTACTTTGTTGTTATTTATGAGGGTAACTTTTCAAAGCAATCTGCATATCTCCCGCTAAAACCTGCTTTGAAAATTTTATACCATGATGTCATTGAAAAAGAATTTTTTTCTCTTGGTAAGAAAAGGAAAAAAAAAAAACCCCACACCAGCAAAATGAGAGGGGAAAGGAATGCATTGTTTTAGAATAGAAAATTAATCACTTGGAAATGGACTGGTTATTGTGAAGCAAATGCAGAAAGAGTATTGAACTTGCGATACATGAGAAAAACTACAGAAACTCCTGCCAAGGCTTTTAATGGAAAATACACCACACCATCTCATTATAAACACAGCCTTGGAAGTGAAGAGTTATAACAGTGGACAAAAAAGGGCATTGTGGAAATATATATATTTTTGATAATCATAGTTAATGTAACTCAGCCATAATTGAAGTATTGTATGGAGTAGCAGGAACACGTTGTAGTAGGGACTGTTGGAATAATTTGAGTGTTTGYGGTGTTCCTGTAAAGAAGGATGTAGTACTACATGCTGGTGAAACTGGAATGGTTTAGTCGTCAGGAGAACTGCACTGAAGTGCCTTGAAGCCTCTCCCTACTTACACTGAAAAATCCACTCAACATACACCTCATCTTCTTAATTCCGCCAAATATTATCTGTGTTTTACATTACAATGTAATATTGTCTGCAAGGATAACGCACTGATGTCTCCCTTAGGTCAGTGTTTCCAATTTAGTGAATTGTAGGTGTCCGACTGGAGAGTCCACACTCTCCTGCAGAAGAGTGAGTGCTTGAGATGCATCATTAATTTAATGTAGCTGAGAGACTACTGGGGTTAAAGGAATTTGTAGTAGCCCCACAGAGAAATACCCAAATGTAATTTAAATAGGATGGAGGAAACTTTTTATTCCTTGATTTTTTTTCTGAGTTAAAAATGTTCAAAGCCGTAATAGCTGCTTTTATATGTTTTAAACTCTTACAAAAAAAAGTATCTGTAATATATACGGAAACAAGTGTTTCAATTAAAGTCAGATCAGGGCTTTGCAGAAGCCTTGCTTTTGTACAGAGCTCTCTAGCAATGTGCACCTATGGTGATCCCTTCTTTTCCTCTGGCAAAAGGAGAGGGAAGAAGAATAAAAAGTACAACACACTGCCTATCAAGTAAACCACAAGTCACAGCTGAGCTACAGTCTCCAATYCTTAATTCTTGGAAAGCAAAGTGTTTTTCTCTATTAATTGTTTTAGAATTGAATATCATTCAAAAGATTCACAGAGAACTGAAAAAATTCTGTAGCCAAGTTTAGAACCAAGTAATAGGTCCCATCTAGAAGTAGTAGGAATTCAAAAATTCAGAGGCCAGGTTTTGTAAAGATCTGGAAAAAGTTTGATTTTGGGATTGTTGCATCACATTTCTGCATTTCACTTTTCTGCCTRAGTTAGAATGAGATTGAGATTATTTTTTTCCTTAATTAAAAATCTGTTATTCCCGTTAGGAAATTGTAGGTGACTGAGAAATGCATATTTCTCCCTTTTCTGTGAAAAACACCTAAGTCATTTTGTTTTCCTTAATGTCTGAACCGCATGATAAATAATACCCTGGCTCTTCTCTTATATATAAAGCAAAAGCTGATGGTGCCACTTTTAACCATCTTCCATTTTCCACTGCCTACTCTGCCATCCTTGATAGGTATAACATTTTCTATATTATGTTCTTGAGTGTGACCTTTACTTTTTAAATTAGGCTGTCTTTTCTGTATTCTTGATTCAGCTTGTGTTAAAGTAACGGGAAAGATGCTGTCTTTGATGTCCCAGGACCCTCCAACTCCATCAGCTGCTTTAACAGGGCTCAAGAAATACATGAACAAGTGGGAAAGTTCCCCAAAGACACATGATGCTCAGAGAGAGACTAGGAAGGTTATACAACATTTTGCACCAAGTGTCTGTTATGGCACTTCCATTCCTTTAGCCAGGGCGCAGGAAGCTGTGTAAATTGGTGGTGCAGTGCTTAGTGGCTCCAGGCTTAGCTCAGTGGTCAGAACCTGGGAGAGARGGGAGCCAGCACAGAATTCTTTCCTTCTCTTCTGTTGTCCCCTGTGATCATTGTGTTTTACGTGGCATTTGACCACGTCTGTTTGTCGTTCGTGTGACTCGTTCCCTCATCTGCCCCCAAAATACATCGGAAAATGCTGCTGAAGAGGAAAAGGGGGACATGRGAGGGCACGATTGTGAGGTTTTTGCCAATTGCAACTCTTTAAGTCCTTGCTGAAAGCTGCAGTCGTCAGTATGGTTATGTGATACAGAAATTTATTCCATCGGCTTTCAAGGTATAGACCGCTYTCATTTACACCACAGCATCCCCCAAGGATTAAGTCATTTGTTGCTCTGGCATTCTCTTAAAGCCTGGTCACAAAAGAGAACTTTCTGAACAATGGGCCTGTTATCCTATTCAGTCTTTTCTGATCTATTAAATTCCCTGTTACACCATTCTGCAATTACTCCACACCCCACCTTCCCAGACACCCTGTTCTCAAGCAATCTGGGAATTTGCCTTTGTCATTTGCCTCACTCCACAGGAGCCCCACATCCCTCTGTTTCACTCCACCACTTTTGATATTGACTCTGGGTCCTTTTCTGTGCACGGCATACTCAGATATATATCCGGTATGACTCTCCTTCATATCTGCATACCAGAGAAACATTTATATATGTTTATSCAAAGACTTCTCTATCTTATTAAGAGAGAGGAGGGTTTGAAAGAAACTATTTCAGTCTCAGCCCTAGTTTTATCTCAGTGTTAAAAAAGAAAAGCTGAGTTGCATGTAGTTCTTTTTCCAAACATCTCTTGCTAGATGTGAAATAAATCTCTGTGTATTGTTGAGCATTGTGTCTGAAAAGAAAGGTAGGTGCCATACTGAGATGTCAGCGTTAGTCACAAAATTAAATCACAAAAGATATTATTCCATATAACAGTTTGATAATGGTATTATTATTCAGAGTTCATCAGCGTTAGATATTTCAATGTTAAAATTGAGGTGCACTTGATACTGGGCTTGGGTTGATTTTTTTCACAGCCTCACCAACAGTTGTCTTACTGAAATGGTTTCCATGCAAACATTAAAATTTAGCTGAGCTCCTTAGGGACTTTGGGATGGTTTGAATCAATGTTCAGAGATACCCCACAAAGATACAAGGAGTCAGAGCCAGGAATCACAGCAGTAGAGCTGCACAGATCTCTGCACAGATCTGCTCTTTGGGGTCTTTCACAGATCTGTTTTTTGTGCAATATGCTCTTCATTGACAGATTTGATCTTTGTTTGAAGGAGTTGTCACTCCCAAAAGCACCCACTTTTACTGTCAGGTCTTGCAAGATTGCATTCCTGAGGATGGGTCCAGCACCTTGTAAAGGTTTGTCTTGCTGATTTTCAGGTCATGCATTATTCCATGTGTCCCAGTCCTTTAGTCAGTTGTAGCCTGGTCAGTGCTTGAGATCACAGTCATAGAGGGAAGTTTGGGGTTGGTTTTTCTTTCAATAGGTAGATGTGGTCCTATTGACGGCTTGGAATATGAGGCCAGAGTCTTAGGAGAGGCACGTTTTATACCAATCAGAGCTGTTTCAGAAGATGCCTTTTGCCTTTTGTACCCATGAAAGGTAGAAATAATCAAGATTAGAACACAAATGTGTAGATCACTGGTACCAGATTTCTGTGTGATAAAGCAAAGTGCAGCTTCTGCCCATTGACAGCAGAATCCAGGTGTCTCTTACCACCACAGGTAGGAAGAGGAGAATGAATACGACCCTGAACTACAGATGTTGCAGAGAAGGTGGTCCCTTCCAAGTGGTTCTTCATCTGAACTTCTTCGTCCTGCTTCAGTTCAGCTTAAGCYTCCCCTTCACTGATCTTATTAGGACTGTACAGGTGAATGCTTTGGAATTGCARAAAGGAGATGATTCCTCATTACATTCTAGGGGCCAAGCACTAGAGCAGGTCTTCTCAGTGAGAAGTTTGAGAAATCTGTAAGGATGAATACATTTAGTCCTCTCCTGGTTTTTGATGAAACAAATTAGGTCCCAGAGCAAAAAGGACAAGTTTGTTGGACAAAATGGGAGAAGGCTRACTCTAGCTGGCCATTGATGAGATTGGTAATGCAGAGGTGAGAGAATTGTTCCTTGTTTTAAAGTAACTCCATCAGAGGAAATGTTGACATTCTCTGTGTTTCTGGGATCTCTGTTCTTTTTACCAGGGAGAATGTAGTGCCTCTTGATTGTCATCATTGTGTAAAGTGATGCCCAGTGAATGACCCTAATTCTGGGGAAGGTATTCTGTTCCTGCCCTGCATTCACCTTACTGGTCCTTGGTGATTCATGAAGCCATCCTGAATGCAGATGATCCTTCCTGTGGATCTGGACAGCTATTTGCAGAGGATGTTTTATCATCCTAAGGTGAATGAAGGAAGTCTTAAGTTTTCTAAAGTAGACTGAAAAAGTTTATCTGCGGGATGTGAGTGAGATTCCTCTCTGATAAAAAAGGTGTTTTCTCTTTAGAGTGCTGGCAACAATTTGAAGGCATAGTTTATGCTTCAGCCTAAATCCTATTGTCTTTTCTGATCAGTTCACGTTACAGCTGTTTGCCCAGGCTGCTGCAGTTATCTGTTTGATGGCTGGGGAACGGGGGAGCTCCGTGTTTGTGACAGTTTTCAATAGCCAGGGAGTGGCTGCAGCGCTGCCCTGACTTTCCTGCTCCTTCAGTGCATTGTGTAATATAAGTACGTTTTGGGTTTGACAAATGAGTCCCCTTTCTTRGTCTTGTTCTTTCCTTGTTCTCAGCATTGTTTGCTTTGTCTCTCTTCTCTTTTTCCCTCTTTGACTTTTCTGCTTTTACTTTCTGACTTTCCTTTCCCCTTGTCTAGAACTATTATGTTAAAGAGCTATGCATAATAGACTTTCTCTGATTCCTCTTCGGGTATTTGGGGATTACCTGTCACAGCTGTTACATGGCTGAACCACCCGTGTATCTCGATGTTATTGCCTAACTCAGAAAGAAAAATGCTTGATCAAAAGGAAACCCAATGTATTTCCTCACCCTATTTACGCYGAAAATAACAGAGTCCAAGAAATCCATGAATGGAGACAAGTGAGAACAAACAGAACAAGTTGTCAAGGCAGATGGAATGCTGTACTTCAGTGGAGAAGCCTGTGTGCAAATCTTGGAAGATTATTTTAGGCAAGTCCAAGGATGACATTAGCCTTAATAATTTCTACTTAATTTGACATAATGATTTCATGCAAATATCATTTACATCACAACTAGCAGTCTGATCTACTGTGAAACTACCTGCACTTCAGAAGCTTTGATTTATAGTGTACCTTCTGGGGTTTTTTTTACTATTATTATTGTTGTTCCTATCTTTCTGGCATCTGGCAATCGATGATTGAGATTTTGTGTTCACATATGTTGTGCAAGAGGAGTTCAGGATGTGTAGTTGTTTAGCATCAGGCGTATGTGCTTTAATTCTCACTTCCAGTGGTAAAACAGTCTGTCATATTTTGAAAGAGAATAGAAATCTGGGCCTACTCTGTGGGGTTTTTCTGTTGTTTCAGAGGGATATCCTTTTCAGTTTTCTGTTTTCAATTTTTAAAATTCTTTTAATGGTTTTATTAACATCCCAAATGAGTGTTTCATGGTTCTTTCAATGTTATCATTAGGTTCAAATTATAATAGTGCACATTTACTTCAGGAAGTACATACACGATCTGATGTCTGCRGACCTTTCACAACACAATCATGTCAATTTATAATTTCAATAAACAGGTCCAGATGATCAAAAGATGTACACACTCTTACCTCAATTTGGTTGATAACACAGTCTAAACCAACSAATTCCACAATATATCAATATTTCMGTGGGTTTTAGCTTTATCTTTTCAACTCTGAAGTGTATTTGTGCTTCCAGCTGACTTGCTGGTTTACTGATTTCGTTTGGACATGGARTTGCCTGATTTTCCTTCATATTTACCTGGTTTGCCAGGACAGTGGCAACACAGGGTTTGCATTTGATAGAGCTTATCTGTTACATACAGTTTATTAATTGAGTAGCCTCAACTAGTAAATATATGTGGATCAGAAATATATTAGGATCAGAACACATTTTGGCACCATTTTTTCTCCTGGCAGTAACAGGTCTGAGTGCATCATTTAAAAGGCTGCAGTCATTTTCATTTAAGGGAAAATTAACTTTTCTTCCACTTGCTATTGTTCTCTGAAGAGGATTATGATACAGTCAGKGAGATGCTAAGGAGGGTAAAGAAAAATTACATCGGCCTCAAAAGACAGAATGTCATATTTATCTGCTAACCTTGTAATTATCCTGAAAAAAMCCCAAATACGGGGTGGGGGAACCTCTTCTTTCTGTCTGACTTCCACCTCGCCATGCTCTCGTTGTCACTCTTGGCAGTGCGAGTAATGGCCATATCTGGATCCAGCCCTCCCCACCTCCGCTCCGCTGACATCATAAATTATCCAGATCTAAATGGACAACATTCATTAGCTGTGCACTTTGCAGAAAGAGCCAGCTCAGGAGCTAAGCACTCGCCCATTTTTATTAAAAGTTAAAAAGCTCCTTGCTGTCACGGAAAGGGGAGGTTGGAGGAGGTACAATGGAGGACAGTGCCACAGAGCTAATAAATAAAAATAATAACTATTACCATTGGTTGAGTGACCCTGGGAGAAGAGCACTACCGAGCCATTTGTTGTTCCCTTTCACTTGTCAACAGCAGTGGCTTAAAAGCCTTCACCATTGTTCAGGGCCTAATAGCACCTGTTGGGAAGATAGGAAGACAGCTGTCAAAAAAAAAAAAAAAAAAAAAAATAGGAAAAAAAAAGGAAAAACAGGGTGGGGGAGGAGGGTGGAAGCTGATGATTAGTCCAGTAACAAGCGCAGCTGCAGTAGGACATTTCCTGGCTTCCATTCGGAAGTGGGGCTCTGCCCCTGCCAGCTCCTCACCCTGACGCTCCCGGGAATGGGCATGGGGGGAGCCTGGGGTGCCCAGGAGCGCTGGGTGAGGGGAATGGGGCCGTGTGGGTCCGTTTCCAAAAGCAGTGATAGTTAGCCCAAAATAACCCCAACAGCGGAAGTTGCGGCTTTGTGACGAGAGTGCTTGTTTCACTTTCTTTTTCCTTTTATTTCTTTTTATTGCTCTCTTGCATTGGCAAATAAAGCTCCTCTTCCTTCTAAGTCAAGGTAAAGGTGACGTAAGGAAGGCTGAGAGGTGAGGAGCCCCAGGGATCAACAGCTCCCTTTGCAGCCCATCATCCCGAGGCCAGAGCTGCCTGGTTTTTGGTGGTGGGAAGTAATGGCTGTGGCCAGGACTGAAAGATGGGCTATTTGGAAAATTGTCTCCTCAGCTTCATCACACATAGTCCTCGCGTTTGTCATTTTGAGGGAAATTACCAGCACTTCAGGATTCAATTTTTTTTTCCATTTTTAAGTAAGTTGCTCTGAGATTTTGAGGTAAAAATGCGATAGTAACTGTATGTGAAGGGTTACGATGTTGCTGTTGAATTTAGGATTTGAGAAGTGGAGTGGTTGAGCTTTGGAAGGATTTCCTTGAAATTCTAGCCAAACACTGTAGCTCTCAATTTATGTTTTATAGTTATTTAGATTACATACTTCTGGCTCTCTTGGGGTTTTGTCTTAGGGTTTTTTTCAAGAAAGCATTTAATTACTTAAAAAGTGACAGATCAGCACAAAAGATCTTTTTTGTCAAAGAATAAACCATGGAATCTCCCTAGAACATCCTTAAAGATGTGTCAGTACCTATAAAAAGTTACTGTATAGTCATCTCATTGAATGCTTTTTTTAAATCCCTCTTGCTTATTAAGGATGTGCTGAAGATGTGAAAAATTAGCAGACCAACAACATGGCCCTCTGTTAATATTAACAAGATATTATGGCCCTTTAATTAGAAACTGGCTCTGTTGGTAGCACTAATACAAAAATGTATTTCAAGGGGAATATGTATTTCAGTGGAGTATCTCTGTCCAACTGCGACAGAAAAACAAAACTGAAGTGAAATTTAATGGTGTTTAATTCCAGATGTCTCTGTTTTTATGTTGTTACTCTTGAAATAGTCTCTGGAAAAATTAAAACATCTTTGTGGTTTCAGAATTTCAGTGAAGCTCGGTGTAGTGCCTCCTTCTGTCAACTGACACAGGGTTTTTTGCTGGGTGGACCACTCCTGAGAAAATGAATTCCTTCTTTCATTTAGAGATGCCAGGAATTAAAGGGGCATTAGAAAGCTGAAGAACACAGATTAAGACAAAATTCTCTTCTTTCATGCATAGGAGAGGGTTTTTTTATTTCACTGTTGCCCTTCTTTTCATAAGGATTCCTACTGGTGTAACATCTATTAAAAAGGAAAAGGTTGCTGCTAAGGTGTTTGAAAGTGAGTTGCTCTGTTTCATGCATTAATTTATTTCTTGTATATCAGGAAAGTATGGGGAACGCTTAAAAATTTAACTTTTTTTTTTTTTTTAAGGTTTGGTAAGGTTCTGAAGCTTCCTTCATTCTCATATGTCAGTTTAATTAGGGGTGAAGAAGATGCTGGAAGCAGGCAGTTGGGATCATCCTAAATATTGTGTATGCTGAAAAAGATGCTCCAGCAACAGTTGTGCCAGTGAAATGCTGCATTTGGCAGAACGTGTTCTTTCGGCCAGCTCACTGGCCTGGATCTCCAAAGGCAGTCGGAGCCTAATTCCTTTCCAGAATGAGATTTATGTTCCTGAATGCCTTTGGGAATCCAAAGCACTGAGTCCCCAACGAATTTCAGTGACAAAAGATATATTGTCCTGTGCATGACATCCAGGGCCGTTCACAGAGCCCTTCACAGTTGCTCTGCTGCGGAAATGGGAAGGGCAGAGATTGCATCGATTCTTGAACCAGCCGTATTCCACTGTGTATTTCGAGGACAAATATTTAGATGAAAGAAAACTGAGCAGTGACTACAAACTACGCTGTTCCAATGTTTGTTCAGAATAATTAAAGCTGTAGTAGGTTTGGGGGTGTCCTGCAGGTAAYGCAGCCCCTCCTCCACATAAATCTGGGGCAACCAGCAGTGGCTCCAGGCTTGGGGTGAAAGGCCAGAGTGATGGAGGTGTGAGTGGAGCACACTGCCCAGCTGCCCTGGCACACAAACAGGATTCCACGACAGTGGAAGAGGTGGCAATTATCATCCAGCAGCTTGCAACCCAAGAAAGAGGTGGTTTTCTGAGGCATTTAGGCCTCAGAAGGGCTTTGTGGACATTTTATTGATGTAGACTTTGTCAGTCCAGAGGAGTGTATGACAGGCAGACTTGTAGAAATACCTGAATTTTTCACACTCTGGAAACAGGCTCTGTCCCGAGGCTGTATACAAACAGAGGCTGGAAGCTGAGGAAATCTTGCCTGTTGCATGTGTAACCCCCAAATGAACACAGACTCTCCTGCTGGGAGGCCGAAGGACTGGTGTGATTCCTTTGCATTGCACGTCTCCTATCTGGAGTGTGACACTGCTCCTGGATTAGGTGGCTRTTCATTGAAAGAAGACAGCCTGAAAAGCACACAGGTAACAGAGCCAGTGGATTCAGGTGATGGGAACTATAACAATTTCAGGCAACAGTCTGACTTCTTGAGGGTGTTGTTGAATGGGGTGCTGGGTTTGGGCTCAAACCTGGGTTAAGAAGTCCCCCTGCCTTCTCCCCCATCCTGCTCAGCCATATGTTCCTGCCTTGTGCTGTGGCTTGCAGGCTCCTTGCTTACATCCAAGGGGATAATTAGTTCAACAACTGGTAGTTTAGTGTATCTGAAGGCTACTCTAACCTTTTCTTCCTAATAAACATTTTTAGGGAACTTTCTTGTAAGACTGGCAGCAGGCATTGGTGAGCAGCTGTAAAAATAACTGCTTTGTGTATTTGTAGGTACAGTAAAATCATGTTTCTGGTGGCATTCATAGATTACTGATTTGGATATTAAAATCTTAAATAATTTATTTATGGTGCTATGGAACCTTTTCTCGCTATGCGAATTATTTTTTTTTAAGCACAAGAAGCAGTGCTGTTGTGCCAGAAATGACAATAAAAATGTCATTCATATCATTCATATAACATATAMTTCATAAAAGCAGCATGATGGGTATTGCAAAAGAGAGCAAGCAACTTGCAAACAAGTGTTGTATTTTTAAGCATGCACAAAATTAGGCAATGTGTGGAACAAGAATGCAATGGTAGCCTGATGTCATTGTGCACTACRGGTGACTGCAGTCATCTGTGGGTACAGAAGTTGATTATGTCCTCTGACATAAAAAGCTACAGGAGCTAACATGTGGCCGAGATGGGACTAGAGATTCCGAGAGCAGGAAGGCTGGTTATCCCTGCCAGAGAAGGGAGCTTTTCAGTAGGCTTGGAAGCCACCCATGGACATATGTAGCCCAGCTGTTTTCTGCACAGTGGTTGTGATGGAGTGGTGCAGTAAGAGTCATACTGCGATGCGCYGGCCAGAGCACCACAGCTTCCTAATATTGCAACTTGAATGTTTGGTTCAGCTCTGTGAGTTTGTGCCCAAAGACTAAAAAACTTTGTGTGTGTAAAAAAAAACCCCAACCAAACCCAAAGAGGCCAACAGCACACGACTTTCTGTCCAGTCAGAGAAGCCCCAGGTAGTATTGTACTCAGCACCACATTTTTGCTTACCACGCCTGAGCAACCATGTCCTACATTTGAACAATATTTACATTTATAGAGGTGTTTCCTAGTGTCTGCTCCAAAAGTTTAAACCGCTTTTAGACTGGTGAAAAATTTCAGTTAGTTCCTGGAAGGCAAGAGAAAAATGTATRTTTTGTGGTCTTTGATTTCCAAATTTAAATACATTCTGTGTTGTGCCTGCTCATGATTCATAGTGTCTTGCCTAGCTGCAAGTAGTTCCCTAAAAGCATGATTCTGTTGATGGAGAACCATATGTGTATGCAGATGCTGCATGTCTATGTAACCTGCTGATACCAACCATTTCTTCATAATAGTTGCTTTATTTTCCTTGCTATGAAAATTAGTTTTGATTTTGTGTAGGTAAGAGCTTCTTAATAAAAAAATGGGGGCATAAAAAGAGAAATTTCTTCTGTCTCTGTGCTTGTCTGCTCTTTTAAAGGAAGAGTGGAAAGCTGCCCTTAATCTTGTTTCCTGATTCAGACCAGGAAGGGTTTGTTGTGGTGCGTGAACAGAGAGCAGAGTGCCAGTGGGGCGGCACATTGATAGGTGAGGGTTGTAGGAACGGTGAGTGGAACTGTGGCTGACAGGTGGAACATATTTATGACCATAGCAGAAGAAAAGAGTGAATAATGGGTGCCAGCTCCGTGTTTGCCAGCGCTTTCGTAACACAAAGGAAGGTGCYTGCCAGAAGTGGAAGGTGTATCAGCCAATGCTGAAGTTTATTCATGATCATTTGTGCCGACCACATACTCCTTCCTCGAGCAATGACACGTGTTGGCAGGGAATGTTTGGTGGTCTGGCTGGGCATTGAGCAACTCTTGGCTTCTCTCCATTCTTGCTACACTTCATGTCACCATCCTCACAGAGGCCAAACATCTTTCTTTTACTTTATTCTAAGGAGTGTCTTGTCTTTCAGCTCGGGACAAGATCTGTTCACTGAGGAAAGAACACTTTGGGCATCAACTTGGGACGGCACCCATGCTTGCATATCCAGACACCATGCAAGTGGGAAGCTCCAGGACTCCCACTGTTCCTCTAACTTGTAGTCAACTTACATCAGCCTTCTTCCCTTTTATCATAGTTGKCTCTTGTTTATAACGTCAGAGTTTTCTCTCCCATTTCCTCTTCAAATATGGCTCTTTTGGACATGCCTCATGTGGAGAGCTCCCGCTCCTCGCCTTGTTACAGCATGTTGGAATTGCATGCCTTTCTCTGGAAGCAGGCAGCTGCATGAGACCAAAGTTTGCTTTCAGTAAATAATCAGCGGGAGCAGGGAGAGGTAATAGAGATTTGGCACTGAAGACCATTCTAAGCTTGTGTAAGTGGATTTCTAGGACTGTGACCCTGGAGCATGGATTGAAAAGAGCTACCGGAGAGGCTAGGCCTGAAGGGAGTGCTGTGCTGTGGGACGGTGGTTTTGGAAGGCTGCCGAGGCAGGTCCAGGTACACGTGCATCTGTGCKGTGACTGAACTGAGAGTAGGATTAGGTCACTCCCAAAGGGGACTTACAATGCCTAAGAAAAACCAACTTCTGGAAGCAGACTAAATTCAATAGAAGTCTAGCAGACGGTGATAAAAATGGTGCCTCCCTCTTACTATGGCTTTGTAGCCTCATCTATTTCCTGGAAACAAACTGCTCCTTTCCCAGTGTGAAAACTTCAGGGCTATTAAGCAAATAAGTCAATGAAGCTATATTTAAACATCAAATGCAGGAGTAGAGGGACAGTGGCATGCTTGTTAGCATACAAAAAAATCAGATTAAAAAGCCATTTGATGTTAAYTTACGGAGATGCCTTGCTTTCCAGTGGTGTCAGAGCACTTCTGGATGTACACGTGCATCCGTACACGCAGATCGGAGCAGTGAATGCGGGACTCTCACACCTCCAAGGAATGTGGTTTCATTCCATGTGCTGAAGGCCTGCCTGAGAATTACTGGCTGCTGGCATCAGTCTCCAGGCCTCATTGTTGTGGATGAGGGAGTCAGTCTGGATGGTGCTTGGCACGGAGGGCGGGCGGCGGGACCGGGGGGCACCGAGGAGCCAGGGAGCTGCTGGCACGGGCGGAGGCCATTCACCAGTGGGCACTGCCATGCGCAGTGATGCGGAGCAGCACATGCAACCAACAGAGGCAGGGGTGAGGGAAGAAGAACAAAATGTGCCATAAATATCTCTAGAAAGAGCTAATGACTGATAAATGTGTTGAATAGAGACAGCAGAAATCATTTTTGTGGATTAATTTGTATCTCTATTGATTCAGTCAGGCGCCTCTTGGCCAACGTTTGCTTAATGATTCCTGTTCTTTCCATCTCAGTCCTTCTCTTTGGTGCCCTATCCATAATCCTCTTCTGTAGCAACATGTAACACTTCTCATTGTGTCTGGAACAAAAATGTTTCCCAAACATTAATGAATTACTGTTCACAGACAACCTGTGAGCAAGTCTTGTAGATGTATTCGTGCTGTGCTGTGGATGGAYTTGGAATTGCTTTGCTATGTGTGTTATAGGACCTACACTGCAAATAGGTAATGGGGGCATTCTCAGCTCAGAAGAACGACTGGGGCTAATTCTGGGTTCCTCTCGAAGGTGGAATGAGGAGACATTATGAATAATCACGATACTCAGAACACYSTATGTAGCTTTTTGGAAATACTAATACAGATTATTGTACTACATAGCTGTCCTGATGCACATCCAAAATCTGTCACAGTATAGCTCAGATTTTGCATGTAGAAACATGGGTTTGGGGAATCCAAGAAGAGAAGAACTGTTGGAGCAGGGATCAGGAATAGCAGTTCCTGCGTGCAGGCTGCCTTTCCCAGTTCCAAGCTGCACATTATATGTGCAAGCATTAAAAGTTTTACTGACTTTACAATGAATCCACAGAACGCCTGACTTGCAAGCAAGATACAGCGTTTATTTCTTCTCTTAATTTGAGAGCATCATCTTCCCAATGAAGTCTAAAAAAAGCTGAACAAAGGATGACTTTGTTTCTGTATAATTCATGAAACCTCTACTGTCGTAACCTTTTAAACAGTTATTTTTATTTAAGATGTGTAAATTTCAAATCTTTTTTTAATGGGGTACGTAAATGACATAATAAATGTTTCTTTCCAAGATATGGTGCATAATGTATTTCACAAGCAGTTACTGAAATGTGATAGGTTGAGTATATGAATAGCATATTTTATGTAAGTACAATATGTTAACATGGTATATAATAGAATTAAACAAGCTGTAATCTAATCTAGCTCTTTAGCTCCATAAAGCTATAGGGGTGGGGAAGCTATTGTCTTTTGGAATTAAAGTTCTTTTTAAGTATCAGCAGAAGGACGATTATTTGCTGATTCTGTATCAAAATTCTGTTGAAGTGTCTTATCTAAAAATTGCAGTTCCAGTCAAGAGAGGTTTGAAACTAAGTTAGGACATCAATTTAATATGATTGCTTGAGGGTTTTCAAAGGAAAAAAATCTATATAATATTATTTTGAACAGTTAACATACAGTATTTCAACGGGGGAAGCACTGATTAGATCACCACAATCTATTTTATGCCATCAGGATTGCTGAGGGGGCTTATAATTGTGTTAAATTTTCATATTACTCATATTCACACATTAATGAACAGATGCATTGTTACTATTGGGATTTTGCCATTTGGCCTTTCACATCTCTAATCATGATTTCCTACCGAGAATCTTTACCGTTCTCGCAGAAATTCAGTCATTGATACATGGCCGTCCGCCGCACTCATTACTCCGCGCTCGTTTGTCCGCGGCTCTCCCGGCATCACCGGCGGGCTCGGGTTGCGGGGCTGTAACGCGAGCCCTCCGGCGGGGGACTCCGGCGCTCGGGGTTTCGCCGGCGGAGCTCAAACTCCCCCCGGGAAAGTAACACCGGGCCCGTCCCGGCACCCCTCCCCGAGCGGCGGCGGCGGGGGGGCCGGCGGGCAGGCAAGGCAGGGAAGCCGGGAGGCAAAGCAGGGATGCAGGGAAGCGGGGATGCGGGCAGGCAGCGGCGGCGGCCAGCGCAGCGGGGCTCTGGCAGCCCCGGCGAGCGGCTACTGTAGCTTTAAGGCGGCAAGTTAGACAGAAGACTTGCGTTTCTTTACGAGCGCACCACGGCGAATATTTTGTCTAGCCGCGGGGGAAAAGCTTTGTCGTGGACTTTGCTGACAATGGACTTAAAAGTAAGGCGGGCTGCTTTTGGTGCCTGGAGGCTCTGGAGCCCATTGTCAGCTCACAATGGATCCCTATTGCCGCATTCCTGCTTTGCAAAGGTTTGTTGGCTTTTAATGACTGACAGCCCTCCGCCGCAAATGCCGCATTTGCTCCGGCCTGTTTACACGCTGCGCCGGAGTTTTTAGGAAAGCACAGAGGAATAATAATAATAATAAAAAAATAATAATTTGAAAAAGAAAAATGCTAGAGGGGCGGTGTTTATCTAACCTGTTCACGTTTGGGAAAATGGTGTGCTTCGAGGGGACGGACGAACTTCAGCAGTGGCTGCGCAAGTGCCCGGAGCCCGGCGGCGCCTCCGGCTCGGCAGCCCCGGCACGGACCGTGCCCTGCGCGGCGGCTTCTCCCGCCCGCATCCCTAGGATTTAACGGCAGTTTTAGGGATCTGACAGAAAAATCGCACTCGGGCAAGCCCGGGGAGCAGCGCAGGGAGCGCCCGCGGGTGCACGGGAGGAGATCGGGGTGCTGCAACGTGAATAAAAATGTCGCGGCACAAAACACCCTCCTGTGCTGTCGGTGGGATCCGTAGGTTGTCGCTGCGCTCCCGGCGGGATGCAGGCRTGGGGCTGTGCCCGGCGCGGGTGTCTGTCCGTCCGTCTTTCCGTCCGTCTGCGCACACCCGTGTGCGAGCAGAGGCGGGGGTGATGTGGGATGCAGGAGCGCATCCCTGTGCCCGTRGCACTGTGGTTCCCTGTGCGTTAATATCGCCCTGCGGGTGGATGGTTGAAGGGAGCCCGGGCTCGCTCAGCCCCCGGGAGCGGCGGGGGCTCTGCGGGGAGAGCGCGGCCGGCAGAGCCGCCCCGAGGAACCGCAGCGCCTCCGAGCTCCAAGTTGGGGCTTCAAGAAAGGAGGCGGAATTAGCCAAACGAGATAATGAAGGTTGCTCGTAATGGTTTTTACTGTGGGGAAAATTAACCAGTTGCTAATAATTGTATGGTCTCTAGGCCAGACGGTCCCTTTGATAAGTTAACATGTACTCCCTTTATGCTCCTGGTAGGGGGTAAACAAATGCCTGAACAAATACAAATACACATAAACACAAATGTGGAGAATAGCAGTATATGTCTTAGATCCAGATAATAAGTGTGGGTATTGTTATTTAGATGGCACATACTGGGACACTTATCTTTTAGTACACTCCATTTTCTAACTGAATGCAGTGCTAATCGTGGGATTGAAAGCTATTGTAATTGTGTACCCATCTAAATGCTGACAAGAATATACAATTACATTGTTTGGAATTGAGTTTAATGTTCTCTGAATTTTATTAGCATTTATATTTACTTATGCATTAAAATTCTACACAAAAAGAGGTCAGAACACAAGAGTTACAGACATAAATATCAGACCCATCCACACCCTCGCTGCATTTTTCCTGAAAATACTGAACAAATATATTTTATTTTATTTTATTTTATTTTTAAAGGAAGTGATAGAATCTGAAATGAGCAAATAATGGGTTTCCATTCTAAGCAATGCCTTTTCTCCCTCTGGATTTTGCAGTCTTTTAAAGCTTTTTTTCATACCCAACTTTTTATTATTATTTATAATGTGCGTGTTACCGGAAAATCTTTCCACAGTGTGCTTACCACCACACGATGTTTAAACACACATTATAAAGTGGATGTAATTGTAAAGACTCAGAGGGATATAATTACATGTAGCAGATTTAGGAGCTAATTCTTCGCTTCTCTCTCTCTTTCTCTCTCTCTCTCTTTACTCCGCATTTTATCAACATAATTATTTTTTGACTGCAGACTAACACCCAGAAACTGACAGGCATCCATTATAGGCAGCAACTTGTTCTCCAAATTGAAAAACAATGAACTGCAGGTTTATGTGTGCCCATTGTCATACAGAATTACCGGAGCTTTGTTCCACTAGAGGAAAAAGCTAATGGTTTTGAAACAGCAGGTGACAAAACACATTCAGTTTTTTTCTTTCCCCCCCCCCCCTTTTTTTTTTTCTCTTCCCTCCCCTCTTATCAGTTTGTTGATGAAGTCATTACGAACTGGGGCCCAGAATAGGGTTGGCCTTATTTTTAGCAGATAGACTTTTAATGAGTTCTATTGTGGAGACAGTCATGTTGATTTGCTTACATTTTTTTTCCCCCCCTTCACTCAGAAACTCCCAGTATTGAAAAGCTACTATCAAAGGACTGGAAAGACAAGCTTCTTGCCATGGGATCAGGGAACTTTGGAGAAATAAAAGGTAATGCTGTTTCTGTGCTAAAGGAAATTGAGAATGAATATACAGATACCACTGGCTTTATGGAACTTTGTTTGTCTGCTCCTCTTTCCCTCTCCTTCAAACATGGTAATTTGGGGTTTAAATGAAATGTATGCACTCCCATCTGTGATAATATAAATCAGTGAAATGGTATATTGCCCTAAGTGAATGAATTTACATTAAGCTTTTGTTGCATATATCGTTCTGTGTTATAAACGAACACATCCTATTGCTGGATTGGGAAAAAAAAAAGTCTGTTCATGTATCCAACATATGTGGTATCAAAGTATAGCAGAGCTCAGCTTCTGAAATCTGAGGGGAGATCTGAATTCCTTGTTAATTTTTGGACAGATTTTGATGATGTAGATTTTTTCTTTTTTTTTTTCTTGTTTTTTTTTTTTTACTTTTTTTGCATGTAGGAAAAAATAAAAAGAGCAAAGTTTGTGTAATGGTACCTCTAGGTACTGAAATTAGCCAGTGCAGATTTTAAAAGACAGCGTACAACATCTGTGCACTAAAGCATGTTCTTTTAAAGCCGTACTCCAGAAGGAAAATGACAAAATTTGACCACTCTCCAGCAGCAGTAGCTTCTGCTTTGCCAAGATATTTCCCCATTTTATATATCTGAGGTCATTTTAGGGAACCTGTAGTTGTTTGTTTTCATGTAATTTAATATTTTTATAATTCCTCTGCAGTGCTTATGATGAGGAACTGACTCAAAATACACGTGTCAAAAATTGTAAGTTTTCAGAGCAGCCATTATCACTCTGAAAAGAAACAGTGACTCTGATTCTTCTCCCATTTATATCAGTGTACATCTGGAGTAGCAAAATCCAAGCCAATGTTGTTTTGGAAATGTGAAAGTAGAATGAGATTAAAATTAAACCCTTCTTTTGTGTTTATAAACTGGATTTAATTTCTCTCCATTATTTTTGGTGTGTTTGCTTACTAATGTTGTCCCTGACACAGAGATCCTCACTCAGGCAGGCTCCCAAACCTCGTGCCTGACAGGTTTAAGGACCTTGGGCACGAGAGGTGGGCAGTATTCAGTAAAGCACACAGCACAACATGCTCTCAGAGGTTAATGGATTGGTGCATGTGCAAAGATAGTGTTATTTTAATTATATGGGCCTTCCAGCCTGTCACCGATAAGCCACCAGCATTAGCTTGTGCTGGCCCAGTGACTTACACAAGTAGGAAAATATGCCACTTGCTTCCCCTGGCTTCTCCCTGAGAGGCTGTAATTCAAAAATATGTATTCATTACATATGTAGAATAACTTTGTAACAGCCCCCAGTAGGCTGAGATATTGTTATTGTTATAGCAGAGGGCCAAACCCTGGGTGCTCTATTCCTGCTCCATGTGCGTAAAGCAACAGGTCATAAAGAGGAAGGGCAGCCACTGGGCTTACCTGGGACTTCTGGTTTTTCAAAGCATGTTGTTTTAAAATAACATCATCCTTTGCCACGAACTGATGGATCKCTAAGATATCTCAGGGCCAAAGTACCCAGACATCTTTCATACCCACTTTTGGGTGTGTATTTCAGCAGATCTTGCACTTTGTCTGGAGCCTCTTTAACTCTTGACACGCTGGAGCCTTTAGAAGGACTCCCAGTGATTCTCCAGTGCCTTTGGACTCGGTAGAGCTCCTCTGAAGAGTGCTGTGCACTGAGAAGGTGGTCTGTTCCCACTGCCTATGATCTTGTTCTGTTGGAGGGCAATCTTTTTTCTCCCTTCCTCTTTTCCCTTTCACAAGCTAAACTTGAAAGCAGCAGCAGCAGCCAGCTATATGATACCACGAGAGAAATTCAACAGTCCTTTCAGTCTTGCCTGGGGGGGAGGATGGGGAGCAACAGCACAGCCTCAAAGAAGAGTTTTCTTTGCTTTAATTTTTGTTTTTTAGCTTCATATTTTGAACACAAGTCGAGTTATTGTTCTGCAGCTCTGTTCAAAAGCCTCACATCTGAGGCTTTTCAGTGCAACTGTGGTTCTATGGTTGGGGGCATGGTTATTAGGTGTTTGGATCAAGTTTGGCAGTAAGCTGTGAAAACAGGCACTGGTTTATTTTTCCTACTGACTGCCGTGACAGTTGCAATTATTGTCCATTGTTCCTAGGTGGCTAGAAAGGAGGGAGGATACAATAGAGCATTGCCCTCTGGGGGTAAATGAATTTGACTTACAGATTCTTGGGGGGTCAGGCAGGCTGATTATTTAGTGCCCAGGAATGTGGTTTTCATGGCACCGTCAGCCATGAGCGGCCAACAAACAATGGCTCAGCTGTATTGCAGCTGTATTGAGTGAGGCAGCGTGAAAGGTGTGCAAGTGGAGCCGCTCCGGACGCACGTACGCGTGTACAAACACACGCGTATCGCGCTTAGAAAGTGGTTTTGTCCTTCTAGAGTTGTGAAGTTTTCCAGTTGTGATTTTTTAATTAACTTCCCTCTCTGTATTTGGACTGGCAGCTGCGTTTCCCCCCCCCCCCCCCCCCCCCCATTTCTCTATTAGTGATATTTGGAACCCCCCACTTAAGTAGCGTCTTATTATTAATACACCCTGGAATGTGGACAGCACTAGGAGCTGCGCTGCCCAACTGTCTTATGCACTGAACAGTTTTTTCCATTTAACCGTTCAAAATTTCATTGTGTTTTTCATTAGATCTGGGGGAGTTTTAGTACGTCATGTGCTAAAGTCTCAGCGCTAGGCTACATATTGTTAATGCCCAAATCTGTGTTATTACCATTGAGTTTTATTCTCTGGGAGAGATTAAAAGAAAGGGAGATGAAGAGGAAGACTTTATTTTCTATTAGCGTGATTTCTTTTAAGTTAGAAAGCAGTAATATTTTATTAAAGATGGGGGAATTGGTGAATGGCTGGAAGTCACTAGACTCCCATGTTTTGTATTCTGTTGTTCCCCTTAGTTGCTTTGTTACCTTTGGCTGCTACTTTAAGCCCCCCTTTCTTCATCTGCATGCCTGTAAAACGGGGGAACCATCACTGAGTATCTGCAGAGAGCCAGCTGCAAACTTCAGGATCACAGTTAGAAAGATCTATATATATCCAGTTACTAATGGAAAAGGAAACGTATTATTTTATTCCAGGGCTTGACTGAAAGGTACTGCAGGGGAATACTCTTAAAATGGGGCAAAATCTAGAACCTTTCATGTCTGTAGAAATTTTAACTCAAATACCTCTCTTGGTTCACAGAGATAGTCTGCGGCTAGATTACAGGTTTGGCACTAGAGATTTCTTAAGAAATTCTGTTTTGAAATCCATGGAATTTTTCCTCTGCTCAAAACAAGTCCCTCTATAGTAAAACCCACAAAACGTGCCGTTAAATTGAAGTATTTTAAAGTAAAGCTGTAAAACTGTATATTGAATTGGTTAAAGCTTGTTCAAACTTACTTATATCCATCATATTCAAAAGCGGGGCTCCAAAGGCCTCTGGATTATTCATGGATAATGCAGTTTATTGGATTCAGTGGAGCAGAGAGATCTTTGGGTCTCAAACCGATTGTCTATAGGAAGGAAAATCTTCCCCCTTTTCTGCTGTAGCTGTAGCTGCCTGATAGCTGTGCATAGGGAGAAAGTGGGTGCTGTCCTCCAGTGTTACCAGGAAAAGGTATGAAAAATATATTTCCACACTCATAAGTATCAGTGATCATCGCTCTACAGAGAAAATAGACATGAAGCTTCTCCATGCCTGGTGCTGGGCCTCCTGTGAGCAGACCTGAGGGAGCCAGTGCTGGCCCCTCAGGTGCACCGTGAGTTGCCCAGCCTTGCTCACGCTGGTGTGAGGGAGGCAGCTTTAGCCATGATGAGAACACTTAAAACTCGCCTGGTGTGCCCAGAGCCTTGCTGCTAATCTTGTCCATCTCTCTAGTGAGAGTTGTCAAGACATAATAATGCATATTTTATGTGTTCTCCACTTAGCTAATTTCAAATAGGTGTGTGGAACAAAAGGCTAAACAGACTCTTGTTTCCAATCTTTCTGAGTTGGTTTTCTGTTGAAGTGAAGGCATTGTTAAGAGCAATTGTGCCTGAATCTCTCAAGAAAGACTGGGCAAGTCTGAACCTGAGATTTTTTTGTTGTTGTTTGAAAAACCTCTTCTATTGTGCAGGTTAGTTCATAAACAAGTCAGGGGAAGTGTTTTCTGCACTCCCTGGGAAAGGGATTGTCGTTAGGTTAAAATCAGCTCCTCATTGTATCCACTTGAATCTAGGTGACTCCAGAGACTGTACTGGAGCAACCACAGATTAATGGGTGCAATTGAAAGCGAGATTAGTTTACCAATCCTGATCTTTAATTCATGATAACACAGGCATTTGTTTGGTGTGAGAAGCTGGGTTCCAGATTCCGTGAAGTACCGGTGCAGGAGTTGTATCGGGCTGTGTTTGATGTGTGATAGAGCTGTGTTTGCTGGAGACCCTGATTTCTCTCCTGTGTTCGGAAGATGGGGCATGGGAGAGTACGCAGGGAACGGTCTTAGGACTGCCAATAATGGATAAAGAGAAATAATCCATTCAGCGATACTATAGCTCATCAGAGCCCATGAATTAAAGACATATGTTATGTAGATTCAATGTATGGATTAAAACGGATAATCTGGTAGGTGACACACAGAATCTTGAGATAAGTGGGCTATGCAGATTCGGTATATGGATTGTGACGGATAATTCCATTTAAGTAATGCTGGACAAGTTGAAGACAAGTAAGCTTCGGGTAGTGCTCAGGTTATGTGCAGTAATCCAGTGAGTGACACTTTGGATCGCATAATCTGTAAACTGAAGACAAGGAAGCTGGGGATTCTGCATTTAGATGCGGACAGGAGGAAGGAGGGGGAAGGGGAGAAAGATTATTCATGGGGAATACACTGGGTTTAAACCTTTGGCTAATACGGCGCAGATCCCCAGGAGATGTGTGAAAGCCGCGCACTTTCTTAGGAGCTGCGTGAATTTTGCATTTGTAAATTAATGGTTCAAAAATGTTGGCAAACTTGTGTCGGATGTGGATGTTTTGCATTATTTTTTTGTGGATAGTATTTTAAGTGGAGTGGGGAGAGAATGAGGGTGAGAGAGAGTCATAAGTGAAGGAGGTAAGATGTGTCGGGTTGTTGGCTTTTGACTGTGATAAATTCAGTATTTATTGCTGAACCTACTTTGTATCTTCTCTGTGTTGATGTTTTTGAGGGGTTTAATAGTAGCAAGTTGGTCAGGGTGAGCTTTAGTCCTTTGTTAATATTTCAGAAGTGCTGGGGTGTACGGGAACCTGCCCAGTGGCACTCAGGGAATCCTAAGTTTTGAGAGGAAATTTGGCAGCTGCCGGAATAGTGGAGGTTGATCACAATGCAATGTGATACTCTCAGGCTGAAGAGATGTAGCCAGTGCCAGCTGAACCACACCAACGCAGAACTTCCAGGCCAAATGAAAGCCTGAGGTGGGGATTGTGACTGGATGGAGCTGACCCTAGAAGAGGAGGTTAGTTGAGGGTAGTATCTGTGGAAGGAGGGTTGGAGGAATCTTCTTTAAAGCATCTAAAAAACGTGAATTTGTGGCAAAACAGGAAATTCAGGCTGTTCCGGATTTATATTTTTGTGCATAAAGGTACTTAATTTGATCAGAAAAAATCAGGTTCTAATTAAGTCAAATACAACTTACACTTTTAAGATATGATTATTGATAGAGAAAATAGAATAAAATTGAACTAATTAAGGTAGCAAATGCCAATGACTTTGTTTGAACATATGGGGACCAAATCATTATTATTTAAAAACTGTTCAGAGAGTTGGATGACAAAAGGGTCCTAAAACAGTGCTTCTTTGTACTAAAATTACCTGAAAGATGTGCTGATAGAGCTGAATGTTACTGAGCTACAACTACTGGTTTGTCAAAACAAAGCAAATATACTTTTACACACACACACACACACACACACACAGACACACACACTTTTTACTCTTTTTCCTGCTGCTTCATAAAATTCCAGCAGCAAATGCTGTTTTCCTAGCCTAGTTCTAACTTGTTGTCTAGACAGTAAAACAATGAATAACCTCTGAGAAATAGTCTCAGTACAAATGTTGTCTATTCCTTTTGTAACCTTGACAATAAGTTACTAACCTGGTTGAATACCAAGCTTTGTTTGCAGCCTACTGTACCAAAACTTTTCTTCTGACAGCAAATAAAGAATCCTCAGTGACAGCTTCTTTCCAGCGTTGCGAAACAGCAAAGGGCTGGTTTGTTACAGGGCAGACGGCTGAGCTTTTTGTCCCCACAGAATATGAGTTCTTGAGGCTAGTAATGGCAAAAGAGGGTAATTGGTCATAATTTGTTTTTATTCATTCTGCAGCCTTCCACTCAAACATGGAAGATTAAGACTGTCCRTCTGCTGAAATAAATACCTTATTGCTATCTTGCTGTTCTAAAAAGGATTTTTGCTTGTCAAACAGAGAAGATTCGTTATAAATTTGTAGGTACAGGCAAATCAGTTTGAATTGTGCACTTTTTCTTTCCTGGTTTCTTTTTCTGGTGGCTATGGCTTGCTGAGTAAAAAGCAGTCAGAAAGTTTGCTTTTATTATGCTGACTTGCCATATCAATAGACAAAATAATTTAATTTAGCAAGGTGGGTAGGTGTAAGTGGTGGCAGTCATTGTGTAGCAAAGTTGGGTTAAATACTTCATGAAGAACCCCAGTTTTCAGATGTTTGTGTCCTGACAGCTCCAGGATTTAGTGGCCTGAAAAGCTCTGTGCCAGTCCATAATAAAACACTCTCTGAAGTATTGATTAGGGAAGCATCAGGGGAGTTTGCACACGTGCACAAGCACAGACCCCCGTCCACCCACCAGCACATCCCAGCAAGTACATAATTTAAAGTACATACCCACTGCTTGGCCATAAACATTGCATATTTCTGTTCAAAGACTGAAGAAAGAAGAGTTTAAATTCTGAACTTACCTCAGCCAGTTAGRTCTGTTTATCAGACTACTTTTCCTGAAGGAGACGTCAGCTCTCCATTGCCTCACATATAAGACTTCAGGTGATGTCAGCAGCACGAAGGGGAATACTCCTCTTTAAATTCGTGTTGTAAATAGGTTGGTTTTTTTTGGAGAGAGAGCATGACACAGATTAGTCTGCTTTAAAGTAGAAGAAGACAAGGTGGCCTGTCTGTTTTACTTTCCTGGTTTCTTTCCTGAGCAGGGTAAGGTTRGGTTTAGATTTCTAACGTGGCAAGGTTGAAACTGGGCTGAGGAGTGGGGGAAAAAAATAGTTGACAATGGGATGAGAATGATAGTCTGAGAAAAAGATACTGTAAGAAAACCCTCTAGAAAAGATACTTATTTAATGAACTACTGATAATTTTATTTATTCTTTGGATTTAGTACAGTTAGGGCTAGTAGGAGTTTAATCTTTCTGTGGACAGCTTGTTTAATAGGCTGTTCAGTTTGCGAAACTTCCTTCATTTTTTGTATCAAAACTGTAACATTCCCCAGCTTAAAAATTACACTGAAGAAACACAGCACTGCAGGAAATACTTGGAGATGACTCGGTCTTTAGCTCACGTATGGGCTGTAGCTAAGTCCTTGTCACACTGTTGTTACAGCAGAGTAAAGTTACACAGAAACTGTGCTGTGGTGTGGTTCTGTTCCTTGGTAAATTGGATGACATCAATAATTGGTTCATTCATGAGGGTCCCCTTGGCTGAAACCCTACCTRGTGTCCAACTGGGTGAAGCACAGACTTAATTACCTATTTAACGTGTATCACTGTTAAAAGTCAGTGGGGAAATTCTTGGCCTTGCTGAAATAGTTCTGCTGGTGACTTCATCAAGGCCAGCAATAAAACCTCTTACACCGCATAAAGTTGAATGACTTTAGGGAAGTTGCTAAAAACTTCATGCCTCAGTTTGCTCTTGAAAAAAGTAATGCATACCATTACCTTCCTACCTGCAAACAGTCTTTAAGAAGATCAATTAGCTAGTGCTTTGAAATTATAAAATGCTTTATACTGCATGCTCTAATTATTATAATACATCTTAACATTATTTGAATACATAGTACTTCAAAATATTCTTATTTCCATTTAATGATTTTTTTTCCCCCTTGAAAACTTTGTAGATACAGGAAGGGTTTTTTTTCTTTTGTAACTACAGCTAATGATATGAACATAATACAATATTATTGTGTCTCCCAGGCTTTGTACTCGCACATTGTTTTCTTTGATTTTCCTTTGAAAGACAGATTCTGACAGTTCAAAAGCTATTTACGTAATTACTCTGATAGTAAACTGACTTGGTGGATAGATTTCACTGTCTGTATGGGTGAGTGTGCACGCGAGCACCCCTGATTGATGCCATTCCTGGAAGTTTAATGGGGACATGCCAGAGGGATTGAGGAGAGCCTTGCCACAGCTCTGCCCCTGCGGAATACACATCCGTAGGCTGGCTGGGAGCAAACACTCTCACTGCCTGAGCATTTGCAGCAAAAGCTTAAAATGTCTGTTAAAGAAAATATTGGCTTTCCTAATTTCTCATTTACATTCTCATTCTGTCTAATAAATTATAATAAAGTATTTACTGTTTTGATCGCAAAAGCAGTTTCTCTGCCTTTTTTTTTTGCTTTGGTTCTGTTTTGGGTGGATATGCCAAGGTTTCTCCTGTTCGTTTTCTCACTTTAAGTGTGTCATTTGGTCATATTGGTGTCTTCATTCTAATGTTTATTAAAATGTTACTGTCACTGCCAGTCTGAGACTGTGAATCAGAACTAAGAATGTGTAATAGTTTATTTCACATTTGAGTAAATTTCTTTTACTACTTAAACACTATTATGGGTAGTGTTGATCTGAGATGAAGTTTAGGTTTGGCGATGCAGAATGCCACTAATTTGAGTCTTCTTTTATTGCCATCTGCTGTGGGTGTTGCATCTACAAACATGGGGGTTTTTCTGAGTCTCTCTTCGTGGTGATGGAGAATAAGCTGACGCATCTGGAAAGCATCTTTTCTTGGGCCTTTCGCTGTATCATCCTGCAGTGTGTACTTTGATGCTGCTTTGCCTGAGTTGTTTTGATCAGTTGTGAAAAACCCACGTTTTGCCATTGCAGTGGTAGAGTGCCGAGAGAACAGTATGAGCACCTACAGCAATCTCCTGAAAGGCAGGTGGCCTGGTGGTTAAAAGCTTTGTTAAACACAAAATGTGCAATATCTGTTTGTCGTGGATCTGATGGTAATTAAGAGTAATTCTTGAGGCACTCATTGATGTCAGCCACTCTCCTTTCACTCCTCACTCAATCCCTGTGTGAAGTGGTCTAGCTTGCTGTCAAGCTGTACACTGCAATAATGGACACTTGTTTTTACTCTCCCAGCCACGCTGCATGGCTGGAGGGAGAGCACTGCAACGTGCTAAGGCCAGCTCCAGAACCATTCCCGACTCTGTGCTGCTGGGAGCAGCTCCAAGTGAGTTTAGTAAGGAAGCAGCTGAAGGTGGCTGCTGGGGCTGGGGGTTTGCACCACCTCCCAGGTTCTAGCAGTGTGAGTAGCCATGTGGATAGTTCGTTAATTCCCGAGTAGCACAATTTAAGCAACTGTCTTTATTCAGTTGTTGGCTTAGTTGCTTAAAATACTGACATGTTTTGCCCTGTAAGCTACAGAATTCTTAAAATGGAAATCCCTCAGCTGCCAAGACACTTCACACGATGATACAGGTTTAGATCTCATGAAGGTTAACAGAGGGAAGATAGTGAGGGTAGGACAGAAGTCCACCATCCTTGTTTACCCTCAATTTACAGCATCTAGAAAAGGATACAAAAAAAACTACTGGAGCTTTTAACTCTGTAGTGTAGGAAAAATTCCAATTACTGATTGTACTTATAGTGGCCCCACTGTTGCCCTCGCCTCACCATTATTTGGCCTTCATATGTTGCACAAACTAATTTATTGGCAGTGGTAACCATGAAATGGCACTTTTGTTGGCCATTTCCGTGGAGGTGGTTATAGAAAAGGTGTGCTAGGTGATAAGGATAATATAAAAAATACCAAACTTAAACTAAATGCAAACACTTTACATTATTATCAAGACAGTCTGATTCAAGAACTTTCCTTCTTTTCCATTTTCTCACATTTACAAGCCACCAGTTATCTGCAAGAAGCCTCTAAACTATGATTCATCATCAGTGGGTCTTACATAGATGTGTGGGTAAGGCAAGGGGAAATCTACCCAAAACTCACCATCTCCCAGTAGACACATATCTGATCTCGTTTGCCTCTGGTTTTTTTGGTCACTTGAGAGTATGGCTATACAAGTACTTATTTTGCAAGGAATTATTACCTTAAAGGATTGAAATTATCATTAAGTACTATTCCAGTTACTGAAAGGGTGGCTTAGTCACATGAATATATAGTACCTACTAAGCCATGTTTTCCAGAAATTGTTCTCCAACAGAAGGTTTTTTTATAAAGTTGWTGCTGATAAATTTTCCCTTTTGGTTTATTAGCAAACTGAAATTGGTCTAGAAATATAATGCAAGAAGTCTGCCTTTTGTCAGACTACTTCCACTTCAGTTGTATAAACCCAAGGAATTATGCATTGTACTTAACTAAGGTGGGACATAAAGCATCCCTTTTGGGCATTCCAAATTTTCTTTAAAAACTCAATGATAATGAAGAGACTGAGTGGATCTGTGCCCAGCTGCTTGGCTGCAGTGTGCCTGTGACTCCAGTGCCTGCATTGGCACTTCTTTGCACTGGCTGCTTGCTCTTAGTTCATAGAGTCATAATTTGGGGTGGAAGGGAGCTTTAAAGGTCATCAGGTCCAACCCCCTTGCAATGAGCAGGCACATCTTTTGCTAGACCAGGTTGTTCAAAGCCTCATCCAACCTGTCCTTGAACATTTCCAGGGATGGGGCATCCACAGCTTCTCTGGGCAACCAGTGTTTCACCACTCTCATTGTAAACAATTTCTTCCTTATATCTAATGTCAATTGACTCTCTTTTAGTTTAAACCCATTACTTCTTGTCCTGTCACAACAGGCCCTGCTAAAAAGTTTGTCCCCATCTTTATAAGCTGCTGGAAGGTATTTCTGGAGCCTTCTTTTCTCCAGGTTGAACAGCCCCAACTCTCTCAGCCTCTCCTAATAAAAGAGCTGCTTCAGCCCTCTGATCATCCTCGTGGCCTCCTCTGGACTTGCTCCAACAGGTCCATGTCTTTCCTGTGCTGAGGACTCCAGAGCTGGATGCAGCACTTCATTCTTGGAATTCAGATAAAGCTGCTCTTTTCCTGGGGAAGAAATTTTTTGCTGCTCTGTGGGTCAGTCTGGCTAAAGAAGCAGCACAGGATGCCCCTGGCTGTGTGGTGTTCAGTGCTGTGGTCAGAGTGGTGGCACATGGAGTGTCCCGTTCCCTCTCGGGCAGTGGCACATGGAATGTCCTGTTCCCTCTTGAGCAGTGGCACATGGAGTGTCCTGTTCCGTCCTGGGCAGTGCACGTGGAGTGTCCCCTTCCCTCTCGGGCAGTGGCACATGGAGTGTCCCATTTCCTCCTGGGTAGTGGTACGTAGAGTGTCCCATTCCCTCCTGGGCAGTAGCACATGGAATGTCCCATACCCTCTCGGGCAGTGGCACATAGAGTGTCCCATTCCCTCCTGGGTAGTGGCACACAGAGTGTCCCATTCCCTCCTGGGCAGTGCACATGGAGTGTCCCATTCCCTCTGAGCATTGGCGCACGGAGTGTCCCTTTCCCTCCTGGACAGTGGCACATGGAGTGTCCCATTCCCTCCTGGGCAGTGCACATGGAGTGTCCCGTTCCCTCCCGGGAGCTTTGAGGCACGGGGCTGGATATCAGCACGTCTCTTTCTGCCGCCGCTGGTAACCAGCTCTGTGACCCCTCTGTCTGTCGGTTTACACATATGGAAACATTTTTCCACCTTTCGGAGGTGTGGTGGGGATTAATTTAACTTTACAAAGTGCTTTTTGATTCCCAACTGAAAGCTACTGTAGTAGCTCAAAGTACACTGATGGACCAGTCCTGGCTGAGGAGCTTTGATGTGTGTTGGTGTATTTGACAGTGATTTCTTTTTGCTTACCCTAACTCCGGGACTGAGCCAATCCTGTGTATTCCTTCTTTCTCTAGGTCCTTCTTCCCCTCTCTCTCTCATGCTCGCACCCACCCCTCGGTAAAAGTTTGGAATAAAATATTTGCTGAATAAATAAATAAAAATTGCTTCGTTTTCATATGTTCCAGTTATAGTGGCAATATCAGTGCACTGATAGTCTTCATTAGAGGAGCATTACAGTAAACCCACATGGCCAGGCCAAGGCAGAGGCTGCCTTCTAGAATAATTCTTCTATGTCTCTTGGAAACACTGCACTTTTTTTCCTAGGGAAAAACAAATAAAGGATGGAAGAGTGGCAATAGAAACTTGTGATTAATTCTATGGCCAGGTGGCAAATGCATTGCTTGTAGCAGTTCTCTGTCTCCAATGTTGGAAGTAAAACTCATAGTTAGAAGTGTTTGCTTCAGCAGTGTTAGTGTTTTAGCACTGGCTTCCATTCTTTGTCACAGCTTTTAGCAGAACAGGTTTAAAGTCCTATGGTTTCTGTTTCAGTGTGTTTCTCAAGTTTCCAGCTTGTACCACAGTTTTTTTGGAGGCTATGTCTGAGAATATTCTGCTGTAGTTCTTTGTTATGTGGTGAGAATATTTTCACAGAAATTTCTAGAACCCTAATAAAGAGCAATTTAGTTACATTTCCTCTATATGAAAATAGTGGTTCTTTGTGGTTTTCCACTTGCATATGGCTGTCTACAAATGGATTTAAGGGCTTGGACTTGGCTAATGCAGCAGAGGGGATGTTGCTTGGGAGCACGGGGTTGAAATTAAGTAAAAGTAAAAAAAAAAAGGTAAATTAAGCTACCTATCAAGCAAAGAGCCCTCCCAGTGCCACCTCTAAGGCTGTGGTACAGCCTTTCAAAGCAAGCAGTAGATGATTCACCATTTCAGACATTTCAATCCAATCTAGAAAGCTGTAGTAAATATATTGTAGGGAACATTCCTGCACTGGCAGGGGGGTAGACTAAATGAGCTATTACCAGTAGCTCTTTTCCATGTCTGACTGATAGTTGGCTAGGAACATGTTTGGTAAAGTCGCCAATTTTTCTTTTTTTTTTTTTTTTTTTTCACTTGGAGAGCACTGGTGACATTGGCAGAAGAACGCTTCCTGTGTTTGAAAGAGGTTTGTGTGGCAGGGTTGTCCCAAAAGCAGGCTATTTTCAGAGGAGGCATTGACAGTGATAGCCTTAATCCTTCCCTAAAGGTTTTTTAGAAAGGTTTTCATAGGATCTGACTCATGTGAGAGGGTGTGGTATTGGGGATATCTGTGGATTARCTGCTACACATATTTTCAGGTCTTTTAAATTCACAGTCAAATGATCCTGCATATATTAAAAGTGCAATATTTTTTTTGGTAGTGTATGATTCATAGCTTTTGATTTTTCCTGGAATTTTTTCTTCCCTTCCCTTATAACCACTGTCCTGGGTAGAAGAAGAATTTTTACAGAATAGTTATGAAAATGAGGCACTGARCTCCTCTGTCTGTGTCTGCTGAACTCTGCTGTAAAAAAAAAATCTATTGACAATATAAATGAGAATGATGGTGAGTTGCATTTAACTGAGGTTTTCTGATATGTTTATACAAGACTTTTTCCTTTAAAAATACACATCAGTGGCAGCAGCACTGACAGTATTATTGATAGCTTAAATACTGTATTATCTCATCCTAATCAGGGCAACTGTAGATGATAATACAGGTTGTAGAGGGATGTTAATACTCACCTTACTTTGACTCCTACAGAAACTGTGTGTTTGTCCTAAGTTTCTGACAAAAATTTAATTGTCTTTCAAAAAGGGAAGTGTTGATTTTGATCCCCAGCATTTAAAATTTGAAACTTTTTCAAAATAGGCAGTATTTTTTTGCCTTATTAATCTGACAAAAAGGCAGTGGAAAATAGATGAAAGGGCAAGGAAACATTGAAGGGGGACACCAAATCAAAGCCTGTGTACAGATTTATTCTCCATGGCTCATTTTCCTGTAGAGGAACAGGTCTTAGTGTGCAGTATATTGCAATATGCTGCTGCTGCTGCTGCTCTTTGGTTCTGCTAAAACTTTGCTTACAGTAAAGCTGCAAAATAAAAACCTGGCTCGCTCTAAATTTCCTCTTTTCTCTTTACCCTTTTTTTTTCCCCCCACCATATGATGCCCAGGGACTCCAGAAAGCCTCGCAGAGAAAGAAAGGCAGCTCATGGGTATGATCAATCAGCTGACCAGTTTGAGGGAACAGCTGCTAGCAGCTCATGATGAACAGAAGAAGCTGGCTGCATCACAGATCGAGAAACAACGCCAGCAAATGGAGCTGGCTAAGCAGCAACAAGAACAGGTGAGTGATTATTACAGTGGCTTTCAGCGGAAATCATTTTCTAGCAGGACTTTCCAGTAGTTTATCTTTTAGGCTTCATGCTCTAAAATCTGCTCTGCACCCAAAATTTTTTTCCATTTGTTCTCCAGGGTRGAAAAGTTTGAACAAAAACATAGCAGAAGAATGATTTAACTTGCAATATGTGAAGTGTTGCTCTTTGTCTCTACAAAGATACACCTTCCATTTTGGRGTTGGTCAGAGCCTGGTGCCAATAATGCCAAGGTTGTGGGATCAATCCCTGTATGGCCCATTCACTTAAGAGTTGGACTTTCTGATCCTTGTGGGTCCTTTCCAACTCAGAATATTCTGTGATTCTGTATTCTTTTCCAATACTGTTTGGGKTTTTTTTTAACTAAGTGTAAATAAACAGGTGAATTCAGCCCTCCTGAAAAATCYCATGGAGCTGCTTGAATTCAGTAATACTGAATAGGTATAAAAAGAACAAAATGCAGCACTTGGATTGTAATGTGAGGAACGAAAAGGTCGGTTTTGCCAACTGTGGAAAAAAGCAGAGGAGAATATAAAGTCAGTGAACAAGTGTGAGGTTTTTTTCTTCTARAGGCTTGATTTTCAGCTCTTGCAAATATGCCCTTCCCTGGAAATGCAAATATATTTTTCACAGGTGGTAAGTTCCAATGTGAATACATGGACATACGACATTTTAGGCAAAAACATAAATTTTCTAACAGATTTGCACCATGCAGGTTTTAACAGAAAGGAATTTTGTACCTGAACATGAACAGAGAATATTTAGATACCTAGTTTAAAATTTTATCAGTAGTCCATATTGATACTTCTTACCAGAAAGTGTTTTGGTATGCCCARCAATGTATTACAGCTTGTAATGAAATTTGGGTTTATGTCAGAGAATTGCAGCTATGTGAGTTTTATGAAACTCACAAAATTCTTTGAAATCTGTCMTAGTTTGTCATACATCAGTGTTGGTATTGTACTAAGCAAGTCCTAAGATTCTAAACCACTGCTGGTACCTTCACACATTAAAGCCTTGCTTTTCTCTGTTTTTAATTATTTAAAAACCTTATCTTAAACAATGGGTATTTTGGCCTCATTCCTGAAATCCCACACAGGGAGAGCAGAAGCGACTTACCTTAAGCTAGAGAATTTGTATCCTGCTGTTGTTTACATGGCAAAGGTAGATGAMGGTGTGAAGGTGGAATTGGCAAGATTCTTTCACGAGGAGACATCCTGTATGAGCTATTTCCTTTGCCCTGCCTTTTAAAATCACTAGTGCTACAGGATGGCTGAGTGGTTTGAAAGTGAAAAAAAAAATGGAGACAATGGGAAAAGGCAATAAGAATTTAGGATAGCTAGGAATTCTTTTAATTGAAGAATTTGTGTATACTTCTGTATTATATAGAAATTAAAATACCCCAACTCTGGAAAAAATGTATTGATCAAAATTATTTTTCTTGCTTAAAGAAAGGCTCCAGAAAGAAAACGTTTGTTTAATCTGTTAGATGTGGAGCTAACTGTGAGTGAGTGTTTCTTATGCAAATAGTCTAATAATAGAAGGAAAAGAAAATACCTAAGGGGAAGAATGCACAAAATTCCTCCCAGTAAGTATGTATAAGTTCCCAACTGACCCTGAGATGTGTACACATAACACAGGGGAAGAGCAGAGCTCCTTCTAATGTTTGTACTGCTGCACTGACTGTTCATGGGAGCAGAGCTTTTGTGATGACTCAAATGAAAGTTCTTCAGATTKGCTTTTTTAGTTTGAGGTATAGAGTGGTTTATCTGCCTCCAGCCTTTAGAACTCTTAATTCCATTTCATTACTGTCTGCTTTTTCCTGCACTGTGTATAAAATGTGTCTACAGTAGGATTCCCAATCATTTAGTCAGTGGAGAGGGAGTGTCTAAGTCCATATGGAAAATGCACATGGCTTTGAGAGGAGACTTAGGACGACTCCATCAACTTCTRTAAACCAGATTCAGTGTTGAGATGTGTAGCCTTGCCCTGCCCCCTTAGTTCCTTGCAGCTGATACGCACATTGGAGTCAGTGATTTTTCCAAACTCGGTTCCAGTCTCTTTGTGCCTGTTTCTGCTTAAAAAAACCAAAAAAGTACACCAAGAACCTTCCTCCATGGTGTCAGATTGCCATTTTTTTKGAATTTTTGAGCAGATGATGCCAAACAGAAGAGTATTACTGGCCATCCTACGTTTTTGCCTTTTCTGCCTTCCTCCACTATTTTCCAGTTTCCCTGCCAGTATTGTTCTCCCTCCTGGGGAATTTTAGCAGTGCCATTTCAGACAGAGTTTTGCATCAGTCCTTGTCTTGATATAAAGAACAACATTTTCCATAAGATTCCCTTTCCCACTGGTATTAGCTGTGAGTTGCTCCTGACCATGTGCCCCTTGCTTCAGTTCCACCTGCCCTTGAAGGTTTCCTAGCTTCATGGAGAGGTTTAAAGAACCAAGCAGGGTGGAAGTTTCCTGTGGCCCGACTCCAGGAATGGTGATCCATCTCTCATGTTTCTCCTGTGCAATTTCTCCACAGATTGCAAGACAACAGCAGCAGCTCCTGCAGCAGCAACACAAAATTAACCTTCTCCAGCAACAGATCCAGGTCAGAGACGCGTCTCCTCCCATGCACCTGTTATCTCTCTTTCCTCCTTTCCCTTTCCCCACGCTTTCCCTCAGCCATTATTGCCATAGTTTCTTTAAGAATCTCTGCAGTTGGCTTACATCTTATTTATGGAAACACACGAGGATTTTGCCTATCACTAAGCAAAAAAAGTCAGTTTCTGGAAGGCCTTATGTGATTAACACACTTCCTATAGGATCAGGAAGCAGATATTAGAGGAGCTGGTCACGCGAGCATGGGTTTGCAGGACCACATCCTCTCTCATCAGGAGTGGCAAAAGTGATGCCAGAAAGACTTTGTTTGGAATTGGTGTCCTACAACTCTGTACTTGAGGTTTTGCTGAAGCAGTTCTCTTCAGTGATTGATAACCAAGTGTACTCCTTCCCCCTGCCTGAGGTGTGGGAAGTCTCAAAATTTTTATTTGGGGTGAAATATTGTCTGAATGAGAAACTGCTCAAAAGCTTGGTTAGATTCAGGAGAGCAACTGTGTCAATTCCAGGTGTCTACAGGTCTGTCCCCAGTAGCAGGAAAAGTTGTTAACCCAGGATAACCAGTAAACTTTATTTAGCCTCTTTCTTCCTTAATGTATTCAGAAGTTTCTTTTCATGCCATTGACTGTATTTCATTACTTTTCTTCCATGTGCATGCCTCTGTTTTGGGAACAATGCAAATCAGTTTGCCTGTGAAGGTTTTCACAGAATAACAAAGGAGAGGTTTGACACCTTACAGATATCTGGGATCATGGTGAAATCTCTGTTTAATTATGCAGTTATGTACAGAGCATTGCAAGTCACTGTAGACTGTCTTCTGTTTGTTCAGTAGCAGCAGGATTCTCCTTCCAGAGCTTCTCTTCGGTATTTCAGAATGAGTTCCTAAAATTATCAACTGTAATTGTAACCCATCTAAGAAAACAATTCCAGCAAAATCAGAGGAGTTGTATGGCTTCACACTAGAGGAAAACTTGACTCTGTTATTTCAGAGGATATTTTGCCAGTATCAGGACTTGTGTATTTATGAAAAACTCTTGGGGAAGGTCCACCCCTCTGTTATAAGGCAACTTCTATACAAGATGTGCTTTGCTGAAAATAATTCTGAGATTGGTAAGGCCTGGTTTGGCCTCGGCCTCAGTACTTTTTTTTTTCTTCTTTAATTTGTGTGTGAGAGGGATTTTTCTTTATTGCTGCATCTTTAATAAAACCTTAGAAGAAAAACAATTGCAGAACCTGTACAATAGCAAGGAAAATATTTATATTTTTAGCATTTAGCTATGGCAGTGGGAGAGGAAGTTGTTTTATAAGCAGTGAATAAAAATAAATTGAAGTAACATAATGTGACCCCAACCCTTTCAAGTTTTAAGGCCTTGTAGATAAGAATGAAGTATGTCGTTTTTAGGGTAGTGGAGAAAACACTGGTTATTGATAATGAGATATAGAGCCTTTCATCTCTTGATCCCTGGTCCAAGTTTGACCTAAGTCAGTAGTAAATGAAAGTCAGCCAGCTACCATCTGATACAAGCTGCAATCCTAAGAAATKATTTGGAGGTCTGTCTGAAGGGATTTTGGAATGAAATATTGACCCTGCYGAGGTCAGAATTTCACCTCCAGGGTCCACTTCACACAAACCCCATCAGATTTGGGGCACCCTCCTTTTGGATGGTCAGATGAGAAAGGTCAAGAATGGAACAGGCAGAGAGACAATGTCCTCTCATTCCCACAGAGCTGGTCTTTGTAGTGAAATGTTGGTTATACTGCACAGGCAATCTGGACAGTTCTGTGCCTGTGTGATCCTGAAGTCTCATGAACCCTGGTTGAAGTCCATAACTCTAAAATAACTGATAGGAAAAACCATTTAAAAATAAAAAAGTCCTTATTGACAATAAGGATTGAATGCAAACAGGTAATTGAATGCAAATACAAATAAATAATTTAATACAAAGCAAAACGTTTCTCCTCAGTTGACTGTCGGAGAAGAAAGAATTCTTAAAGAAATCATCCTTTGTGTATAAGTGAAGACAATGAAGTCACCCTAACGTGCCCATGTTTAAAGTGGTCAGTGAGTTTACAATCAGCTTATGGGTTATGGTAGGTGGAACAAAACTGTGACATGAATGTAGCTGTGAGTTCAGCTTTTCTGACCTTGCCCTAATTAATCTAGCAGGCTTCTGTCACACTGGCCTGAAGTTTTTAAATAGCATTAGATTTATTGACAGGGAAATATTCCTCCAAAGCCTGGATAACTATTTGACTTACGTGCAGTTGACTGATTATGCTGCAGTTACGAACACAACCTATTTATGACAAAGGAATCGTTCTACTTGAGCCAATTTTTTTCTAAGCTTGTAAGAGTTGCTATAATTCCAGATAAATTATTACACAGAAAAAAGCTATTGAAATATTGTATTGAAAACATAATACCCTAAGGTTAAAAAAAAGCATAACCTGGCTGACCCCATGATTTATGAGTCCTTTCTCTAAGTGCGCTAACTTGGAAACAGTTCCCTCTCTCCTTACCCCATCACACAATCACCAATACACAGGCAGAGACTGTGATGTCTCTCTCCTCTTTTGAGGACTGCAAATGCTCAGTGTAGCTACAGCTCAATTAAACTTGCCACTTCTGTGATGCTGGAGAAAGATGCTTCAGTTCCTTGAGCTTAGACAAATGTACCTGGCATGTGAGTCTCTCGTTGACACTMCGTCTTTTCCAAGTCCATCTCTTCTGAATTACCTGGAAGAAGGTCTCACTAACACAGAAGACAAGCAGTTTGTACAGAGAGTTAAGTAAATTGGAGAAAAGTTGTAGATGAGATTAAGTTTCAGAATCTGTATGACCTTAAAATGCTAAAATGTGATCTAGGTGGGATTTTGCGTTTTGGCAAATGTTTATAATTTTTTTTTCTACTTTTCAGGATGTTCTAGACCTAATTTGTGAAGAGGTTTGAGTTTCTCTGACTAATTAACTAAACCTCCCCCCATCTGATTTTATGCCACTTTGGAATGCATCCTCCCATGCACACTGCTTTCTCCTCTGCTTAATCTTTGTGTGTAAGGTTTTCACTGGAACAGTTTCTGCCTGCTGAGTATTTGTGGTCTTCTCCCCTGCACCCCTCAGTCTTACTGTTTTGCCAGAAATGAAACTGGAATGTGTGTTTTGTCAGCTCTTGTGCATCAACAGCCACGAAGATTTCAGGTTGTGTCTCAGAATGGCAGTGATCTGCAGCTACAGAACATGCAGACACCAAGTATAGCTCAGCAAATTCTTGGATTAAATCTGCTTTTGTCCTTCAGCACCTCAAGGGCACTCTCCTGATTACCTATTTATCTTTTTGTGAGGCCACAATCTACTTCTTGGTGTCCTTACTCTAGAACATGGGGAAGTCTGGGGCTCTGTAGCTGTCATGTCAGGTGGGCAGAGAGCGAAGGAAGCTTGGAAGGTGCTGATGGTGCTGAGCTAGTCTCCCAGAACATCCCAGTGGTGTCCTGCTTCAAAGGCTGTCTCTGAAGCTCAAAGTTCACTTGCTCAGAGAAGAAGTCTAGCTCAGGATGATGATGGAAGAGTTTGCTTTGAAGCTTGGTGACGAATGTCACTTTAATTGAACTGTATTTAAAATGAAATATGGTTGTTAAAATTCATAAAGCAATTCATATTCAGTAGGGCACTGTTGATAAAATAGGTCAACCTTGCAGCCCAAATTGTGATAAAACTGATGCTGCTAATCTCACAATTTTGTAGAAAACCTGACAATGTTTTATGTTTTTCCCTCAAGCCCCAGCTCTTGGAGTCATGTGATGACAAAAATGCCAGCTTTCATTTCTTCAAAATGTAAACTTCCAGCTCTCATATTTCCAGGCAAAATTTGAAACCATGAGCACTACGAGTTCCAAAATTAGAAGGCAAACAAAACGGAGGCCAAATGCTGTTTTTTAAACTGTTCTGATTTTTAGTCAAAATTTTTTTTGGAGAGCCCAGCTCGAGATCTTGGAACACTTCAGGTTGCCAATAATGTAAAACTAAGATCTCAAAGCAGCAGGAAGCAACAACGCTGCTTTACAGTGTTTCTAACATTTGGGCCACAGTTTTGTTTGACTTCTTTAGTTTAATACTGTCAGTACTTGGTTCCTAATTTGTGTTCTTTTCTGAGTGACACACTTAGCCTAAGAACCAAGTGCCATCTGAAACTTGAGGGCAATTCCCGCCAGACAGCAACTACTTGATGACTCTGTGTGTTTTAGGAGAGGGTCTTTATTTTCCTCTAGAGCTAGAGTAGATGTTTTAATGGGACCGTTTTTTGTGAGAAAGTTCGGACCTCTGAGGAATGAGGAGATCCCAACAAAATTCTGATGCAAAGCTGGAAGGAGTGCCTCTGGCCCACCCCACCTGCCAGGGTGGATGTGGCTTTGCCAGCTCCTAGGTGGAAAGTTTACTGAGGCCTCAATGGCCTCCAGCTTTGCAGACCCTTAGCATCTTGCCTGGCAGGGAGTGTGGGCACCACAGCCCTCTGGACTTCGTGCCCCTTGGGCCTGCAAGCTTTCTGGCTTTCCTGAATCCCTCAGCTGCCCCGTGTGTCCTCCCAGCTTCAAATGAGGCTTTCCTTTGTGAGTCTGGATCCAGGTTTCCATCCTCCCACCCGCTGTCAGCTGGCTGTGTCCCTTTCCCCATGAGTTRTGTTGGTAGATGGAGAGGCCTGGCTGCACTAAGATGTTCCCAAATCAGAATATTCCCATTCTCATTACCCTCTGAGGTTTAAGAYGTTGTTCCAGTTTGGAATGTAATAAAATCTTGAACACTTAGAATTTCCTGCAGGATGGTTAGTCCATTTTTTCAGCCAGATCTGTTTTTCAAAATCTAGCTGTATTTTGGGGGAGGAAAGAAGGATTTGGTTTCTGAGTTACACAGAAGTTCAGAAAAATATTTCTTAGGCTTAACATGCAAAGTTTTGAAATGACACAGTTGTTATTGTCAAAACTTTCCGAGCACCAAGAGGTTCTGAATTGATTCCAGTCTTCCAAAACAGTGTTGAGACCTGCTTCCAGAGTGCTTTAGATACCACGATTTACTCGCTCAGTTATGGCGATAACTTTTGTTGTTTAGATTTGTTCTTGATTTTGAACTCCTCAGGTGAGCAATCATCTGTTATCCAGAGCTAGCTGAATGATGCTGAGGCCTATTTGTGTTGTTTTTGTTTTGTTGGAAAACGTACCTGTTTCTGTCTCTTGATGAGGGAAGACACAGGCTAATTGACTGCACATAAAGAAATGTGAAGATTTGTTCCCTGCCCCAACAGGTTTATACCTTTAAATTATACTTCCAGCAGGACTCATCCTTTCATATTCTGTCTCCTGCTGGGAAACAAGCTCCAGTAGGCCACTATGTGAGCTAAAATACTTGGAATACTTTGGGCTTATAATAAGGAGGGTGGAGATCCTTACTCAATCTCTGCCCTGTTGGTATCTCCTCAGTGCAGCCACAAGGACTTGGGACATTTCTTCCCTGGTCCCCACCTTCTCACATTTCTGTAACCCAGAGTTCTCTAGAGGTTTTAAGGGGCTGGAGATGATGAGTCCTTCTCTCGAGACACAAAAATGAGCAACCGCTACACAGGGGCTCGGTTACGGGTTTAGTAACGTCTGTTGCTGCTGGATTCCCATTTTCCCCGGGAATTCTGCTGCTCTGAGAAGTCGGTGACAGCAGAGCAGTGCTTCGTGGTGCTACGACCCCTTTGCAAGCCCTTGCACAGCAGAACAGTATTCGTTTTTCCATAATTAGAGTCCTCTTTGCATATCAGAGAGAGGTGAGGACAAAAGGTTTCCTTGGTAAGACAATAAAGCTGTTGAAGTGAGGGCCCGATCCAACTCCCACTGAACATGGAGAAAAGGCTCTTATTCATATTAGTGGGAGTTTAATGAGACCTTTCTTCAGTAGGAAACTGTGAGAAAGTATCTTCCTCCTCGCTCTGCAAAATGTTTTCAGAACAGGCTCTGTCCACTGAGACGGTTTGTTTTTTGTTTTGGTTTTTTTTTTTGCCAGTGTGGATATGACAAGCTGTGACTGCACAGTCAAACTGAACAGGCTCGTGGATTTGGGGACATTTTGTCCAAATTCATCATGTGTCAGGAGCAGCTGTTTTCCTGCAACTTATAAACACTGGCATACTGGATTCAGTGAGACCCAAGAAGGAGTCACACTGCAGCCTTTCCCATGACTTTGCAACCTCTTCCCAAACAACTGAGGTTGCCGGCAAAGAGGCAAAACAATTGTTTCTCACAAAGCTCTGCAGCTGATGTCCTATCAGTTATCAGAATAACTCGCCTGTCCCTGGAGCAGGAAAAATCCCCTGGGAAATAAGTTATTCAAAAAAACAACCAAAAAACCACACACACACACACACACAGAGAAAAAAAAAAAGAAAGAAAAGAGAAAAAAAAAGGCTGGGGGAGGAAATAGGGACAGGGAGGAGTGAAAAGAAAAATCGAGGCTAACAGAATGAGCTAATTTTGCTTTCTGTCCTCTCAACTTCAGCAAATAACATATGTTTGACTGGACTTTAGAGTAACCTGTGGGCCTTCACTTCCTTCCATTACCAGGAAACTTAAGTTATATAAAAGGTTGCAGATTGGTGAGGTCTTTCTCTCTACTTATTTCAATGCAGAGTATCATTTTGCACCAAGGTACTGTGGTTTTACCTCCAAAGATAACCCTTACAGCAAGATTCTACAGGTAATTTGATCTCAGGCCTTTTCTACACTCTTATACAATCCAAATTTGCTGACTGGTGTAGTTGTGCCAGTGCAAACAAGGAGAATCTGCTTGAGACTTGCATTAGCTCAGTTGGTCAGAGCCTGGTGCTAATAATGCCAAGGTTGAGGTTTTGATCCCTGTATGGACCATTCACTGAAGAACTTTATGATCCTTCTGGGTCCCGTCCAACTCAGAATATTCTGTTATTTTGCAAAGTTGGATTTATTGAAAGTGCAGGGGCAYGTTTGATTGAGGTAAATCAGCTTTTTTGCTTTTGCTGTGCTACTTGATTGCAATAGCACTTGCTTTCTCCAGTGTTACTGGTCCAAATGTTCTCAAATTATGAGATTGTTTTGAACTTCACGACYTTTTTCTTGCAGTTTTAGCATCTTTTCTTAATTTACTTTCTGTTACTGAGCTTTCAGTGTTCCCATTTTCCAGTTCTCTCACACAATCACAGGGGAAGGCCAGAAACTTATTTTTATTAAAAACCAGAACACTGAAACACCCAAAATAATCCAGCAGCTAAGACTGTAAAAAAAAGACCAGCGGTCAAATCCAGTCATCACAGCTGGCAGCATTGTGCTCCAAGGCCTCGTCTTGGTCTCTCTCTCCTCAGCAGGCATTTCAGGGCCYTGTCTTTCTTTTTGTTTTCAGATCCCCTCTCTAATTTCTGCATGTCTCCGAGACACCCATCAACTTTGAGCACTTTCTTCCGCTTCCAGCTGCCTGCCACCGTGGTACCGAGCCACCTTCCTTGTGCAGCTGCCCACCCTTTCCCGCAGCGACTCCTCCTTTCTGCCAGCCTTCCCTTGTCTGTATTTCCACGGCCTTGCTAATGGTTTTGTTTGGCATTTTACTGGCTGTGCAGCAGCATATGTCGTTCTGTGAATGTTTGTGTTCGGAGTGGGAGGCGTGGGGTGCCGTGTGAGCCCTGCGCACGTTGGTGTACCCGTGCAGGTATTTGCACGGCAAGGCAGCACAGGCACAGGAGCGGAAGGTACCACGTATAAGTGGCTGGAGAAGCTGAGCATGAACTCTTTATGGCTGTGATCTTGTCTGTGTGGAGTGTGTGTAATCCTGAGCACTTTTGTTTTGCAGCCAAAAAAGGCTGCTACTGCTGCCTCTGCAGTAAGGTAAAGCAGGAGATAACAATAAATTTTTTACTGCTGGCTGGCAGAGGTGTTTAGGATGTGTTTTCTTTATATCTTCATCCGCCCCTAATTGAAGATGCTTTAAAATTGAATGACTAGCAGTCAAAACGTGTTTGCTTCAAGCTGAGAAGAAAAATGCTGGTGTCTCTGCTTCCAAACTGATTGCGCTTTGTACACAACTGACAGCCACAGTCACTTTGAGTGACTGATAAGTGGGAAGCTTTGCCACTTATCAAGGAATGCACGCTGAAAAGAAAGGACTGGAGCCGTTCAGATGCTTTGGCATGTTCAAAATAACATCTCACATCAGTCAGACTCAGAGGCACTAGGAGACATTTCAAAATAAACTTTATATCTATCTATCTATCTATCTAGAGGCAAAGATTCAATTTAACAGACAAATCACTGTGTGGCATCGCATTGGCTCTGAAAACGAGAACATCATTATAAGGGTCACCAGTTGCAAARTGACTCAGATGTCTGCATAATTGGAGAGCGTTTTTTGTAGGGTCTCACCCCCCCAGGACGAAACAAAATTTGAAAATCCACAACTGCATGTTATTCTGGTAATTTCTCTAAATTGGGGGTTTTCAGCCCTGTTGGCCAAATGCTATTTGGTTTATGTAGCACATGACATCCTGAAGGATCCCAAAGAGAATGAAAGTCTAAGCTAAATTCGGATCTCATTTATTTCCTCTTTAATATTACGCAATATGTTTGGGATTGCCTGGCTTTTACTCACAAAATGGTTCTTAAGGTTTCTTGAGGAGTTACTGTGCTTTTTAGTGATGCATAGCATGAATAGAAGATGTAACTTTTTTTGGTAAATATTTTTTGGTGTGATGATTTAGTGACATATGTATTAGGAGATTCTGACCTGCAAGAGCTGAAGTGTGAGGGGACATTTTGCTGTCCTGACTGTAATGAAAGCAGRAACAGCCAGCGTAGGATTGGGCTGGTGCACTGGAGTGCACCCTTCCTTAGCAGGAGTTTACCTGATCGACATACAAGCTGAGATGGGATRGGAATCTTCACGGAAAATGGGAGAACAGGGAGACACGAGCAAGTAGTGTGTAATATCCCAAACTGGGATTTGGACAGAACATACATAGTGTTGATCTGCAGCCATTAGCACTACTCAAACACAGAAACTGCTGCCAGGTTTACGCTTCTTACTCTAACAACACTGGGAGTGTGGATGTATAAGGACCATTATCTGTTGTGGTTCTAAGCACTGGCATCTCATTCTGCCCAGCTCGTTCTATCTAAAATGGTTGCTTTCCTTGCCAAAATGGCTCTGTTTGAGATACAGGTTGTGTTTGGCATTCCAGGGTTGCCACCAGCACCCACACCTATGTCGAGAGGGAGAGGTTTGAGGATCATTTAGTTCCTATGCCAGTGACTTGCTTTTCTCATTCACCGCTTGCCGTGTTAAGTGGTCACGACTCTGTTTTGATGGCTCATTCAAAACAGAGCACTTCAGACTCTCTCCTGGGATAATGGCTTCAAATGATTCAGGGGGAAAAGCGTGGTTCCACCTACTGAATCAACACCATTGTCTTCACCACCTTGGGTTTTCCTCAGACATCTGGCAAAAAGCTGATCATCCAAAAGCTGATGATGCCTTACCCTGCATGGCTTAGGAGAAGAGATGAGCTCACTGTGCAAGAGGCCAAGGGCAAGAGTTTTATTTTAGTTGTCCGCTTTCTGTTGCTTATCTGCTACCGAATTGCATAGTGCAAATTGAAGTGGAAGGCAGTTGGTAAACTGGAAACAGTTTATAATCCTTTGAAGGGTTGTGATTGAAGGGATGGTGTGAGCGACACCTGACTTCGGAGAAAAAGAGGGAAAGGTGCAGTTGTCTTGCGAAAGTCTCTGTTAATCAAAGGTTTTCTGGAGAGTTATGGATCTAGTGGCAGCTGTCTTTATTTTGCATCTGGTATATAGTCTCCATTTAAGTTCACTTTTCACAAAGTTGAATAAAATTTGTAACGGTTAAATAGTTTTAAGGAACCATTTAAGATTTTTATTCAAATTGATTTAAAATATGCTTCGAAGAAACTAAGAGGTCTGTGTCAGAGTTTCTTGTGTTTAGAGGTTAAATAAAAGAATTTAAGTTCCAAGATAAGCATAATAAAGCTATAAAAACTAAAATGAAGGCGTATATGAAAAGTAATAATAATTGAACGAGACAAATTTAATTCATAGTACTTGGAGTTTATAAATTTTTGGCACAGTGAGTGAACTAATTTTACAATGTGTGTGTTATAAAATATTTTTATCAGATTTGACTTGTTTAAAAGATGATAGTGGTAGTGTTCAGCAAATTATTCTAAAGTTGGAACTTGGATAGTTTCAACAAAATAGCAATTTTAAATGGATTTGGACAGAAATGATCGAGATATTTCTATGCTCTTGTGTGCTGTGAAAATAGTATGCAAAGAAATACATTAATTAGGTAACAAAGTAAGGCATTGGAAAGTTACAAGTGCCAGAATTAGGTGAAATAGGCATCTTTATTTTATTCACATGTGTCTCCGTCATACATGTTGAATAAAAAATGATATTCCAGAATTACATGATAACATAMTTATAAACTGTACTAATGAGAGGGAAAATTAAAATTACGTTGACAGCCTTAATTCTGGCATTCCCTAATGTTCGAATCCTTGACTTTTTATCCAAAATAGCATTATTTTAACTGGTTTTCTGTGTGGTTTTGATGGCTGTAAAAGCACAGAATACTGATACACCAGCCTCTTAGAGTATATTGCCAGCTCAGTTTGAACCCTGAAATGTCAGCATGGGAGAAGTGCCAAATGGCACTTGAGTTACAGGAGAACTGATGTGTTCTCCTGGCCTAGCAGGACAGAACAGTTCCCTGGCTGTGGTGGATAAGAGCCTGCACTACGAAGTCCCCTCTTTTTTTGTATCACATTTCCTTTCTTCCTCTAGTTTTGTTGTTGTTTTTTTTTTTAATTTTGGTCTCCCTCAAAATAGAGAAGACTTTTTTTCGTATTGCTGTCCTCAGAAAGGTGGATTGAGCGCTTGAGTGCCTTTGTTGAATTTGGGCTGGCTATGTTGAAAATGGAGTTTGATTCCTTCTTTTCAGCTCCCTCCATTTGCTCCCCTTGTTCACCCTCAGTGGGGTTGCGATCAGTTGTTGCCACTAATCAGTTCTTTCCTCCTAATTTACCGCATTCTTTGTGTTTAGCAAAAAAAAAAAACAACCCAAGGCTGATGGTACAGAATTCAAAGCCACAATTTTTTTAGTTAAGGAATCTCTTGCTTTAAGTATTTGACGGAAACCTGTTGTTTCCATTCAAAACAYTTGGCCCTTTAAAGCTCTGTGCGGTGAGAATATGTTTTCTTACCTTGCAAACTGTGTGTAGAGTCTTGTCTATCATTTAAGCATTACTGAGTTGCTGGGTGTCAGCTAGAGGGGCTTTTTTATATACCAGGTGCGATAAGTTTGAAGTTCATAACATCCTTAAGAATCACATACATCTAAATTCAGCATCATTTTCAGTTTATTTAACTCTGAAGATGAGATTTGTAGTCAAGGAATAAGATATATGGCACAGTTAATGGATTACATTCTCACCTTATACAGAGAAGTAAGCTGCCTTATACACATTTTCATGCATGCTTTTGAAATGCCCCATTTTAGATACCAGTTACAAACATGACTACTTCTCTGAACATGGATTTTTAATGTCTCTAAAGGAGCTTAGGATAAAGGAGTGAGGTTGGTTTTCCATGTGGGGGCCACAGGTTATTAGTACTCACCAAATTGCAGCTGATGCTAGTTGTGAATTGTTGAGGGCTTTATGAATTCTTCAGCCCTGCTGACAGTTCATGTGAAATTATGGCAAATAGAGAGAACCCTTAATTTAGAGCAAGGCACTGATGATCAAAGTATTTCCCAGAGATGCAGACTGATGCATGCAAAATAAGATGCAATATAAGCAGAAATGCACTCAAATTACTTCAAATTACAAAACTTTCAGGAAATGAAACTTTCAAACTTCTTCTTTTCCCCTTCTGTGATTCTCTAAGTGTCTCTATAGCTATAGAGACCCCTGTARGTGTTGCTTCTGTTCTTCCATAGCACTTTTTTCTGACAGCAGGAGGTTTCCCTGAATAGGRTAGCTCACCAGATAGATGATAGATCCAGGAGTTTCTTTGCCATTGTATTGGTCAGCAAAGTTTTGGAGAGCTGATACATTCTAGTGACTAGAATTAAAATTATGCTCTATTTCTTGAACTTATTATTTATTTGAAAGGAAAGCCAGATTCGAAGTTGTATTTTTCAAGAATTTTAGCTTACTCTGTCATGATTTTCRGGGTGTTTTTTAAGTCTGCTTCCCTTGCATTATTCATTACTGCACAGTTCAGAATTCCTGTCTTTTTGGTACAATCAGAATAAAGAAACTCAAATTGTAATCAATAGRCTGACATAGAATTCTGTATTCTATGTTAAGAATATTCACACCTCCTATTTAGAACAAAACACATTCGTTTTAGGTATCCTTCACATCCCCTTTGTGTACTTAGGTGGATTTGTGTAAATCACAAGTTTGCTTTCTGCATCTTTGGAGAAGGTTGTTTGAGCTCGGTGTCCTCTTAACAGAAACTCCTGCAAAGGTCCCGTGGGAGGAAAATTGTCCATTGTGTTCCTTTGAAAGCTAGCTATCTTTTTTCCTGGAGCTGGGCTCAGGCAAGTTTATTCTTCCACTCAGGGATATCTTAGGAGGTTCCTGTCCTTTCTGGTGCCTAGGAAGCAAGGCTCAGATAGGTGTATTGTATTTGTTGCCACCATATAATCTGTGCAACTTCCCTGCAAATATAAAGAATTATGCTTTCCCCAGCTGTTCATTTGATAGGATTCTAGCCCTTCATTTAGAGAAAACTGTGCTTCTCCAATTCCCATTGTTTGAACCGTGGCCTCCTTTCTATACCTATTGTTTGTTTTGTCTTTTTTTGTTGTGCGTAACAGGTGTTTCTTTCAGACAGCCCAGGCAGCAAGGCAAGGGCTTCCTTTATGGCAGATCTCTTGAGACTTTGATTAAACTCCTCTTTGTGATAAAAATGCCACTGCCTTTAAATGAATTGCACATGTAATCTGTATTTGCACAAATGCCCTCCATCCCTCTGCCCTCATTGCTGCTCTGGCTCTCTTTTGGTTCGGGTGTGTTTGCCTTTTCTCCTGTCTGTCTCCGCAGAACTGATTCCTCTTTACCTTCCCTATACTGCGTTCCCCTCAGAGCCTGGATGCAGCCATGGGAATCGTTTAAAAAGAGCAAAGTGCTTCTGCAAAACGAGAAGCTTTTTTTCCCAGTGTTTCCTGTTACTGCCTCCACAAATACCATCCTCACACGGCTGGGAGAAGCTTCCTCAGAGTTTCTCAAGGGGGAATCAAGGGTTAGAGATTAAGCACTTCCTCTGCATCCACTGAAGCAGGTCTTGCTCTAGTGGGTTATAGGTAGCACAGATATTTTTCTGCTTGCCTTGGTTTTTTCTTTCACACAACCTCACCTGCTGTTGAGTAGGACCCACTGTTACTAATCTGGTTTTCTGGCTTAGTTGTGGGAATACTTTGGGGCAGGAGCTTAGGTGTGTAGTAGGCAGAATGTACACAGTATGTGATGCTGCCAACTTCTCCAATGTACTTTTAATATTGTTTCAAGTTTTTGTTTAGAATAGGACTTCCATGCTCCAATACAATCCTCTTGACTCTATAGATATTAAAAAAGCCAGAGAAGCAGTGAAAACCAAAGAGGGGCAAGAGGCTGGTACCCTGTTTTTAAATGGTTCATTGTCTCATACTGTTCAGGTGTCCTGACAGAATATTGCTGACCTATAATGCATTATTTTCATGCCCTTCTCTTTCTGCCCAGACATTTATTGGTTGGAAGCCCYGAGGGTGAACAGATACAAAGCTGTGTTAGTCAGAGGAGATGTAATGGATGGCCTGGGAGCTGTGCCAAACAATTAAGAATATAGGCATCATGATTTACGGGGTAAGCAGAACCTCCAGAGAACACTACATCTGTACAGGCTGCCCTGTGAATCTGCAAAAGTCGAATAACTCACTCCATTTCAGTGCAGCAGAGATAGTGCATATCTAGAGAATGAACGTGGACGGACTCTGGCTTTCAGTCTGARACGGAACTTTCTGCTGGTGACTTTCTGTTGCTTTGATCAGTGGTTGGAGCTTCCCCAATGTCACCTCCAGTGCCATGAGATGCCCTCTATACAAAGTGTGTTTTTCCTCCTGCAGTTTTCTGACTGCAGTTACAGTGGCAGGGGTATCAGCACAGCCTGGATGTGACACCAGCTTTGGATCTATTTTAGTGCTTCACTCTGTGGCAGCGGCGGCATCTGTGGAAAATATGAAGATAACTGTCAGAAAGCGTGTTTGAAGGGTGTTTAATTTAGAAACGTTAAGCCCCCCCAGGCTGACATTTGCTTTAGCATGCAGTAGTTAACAGTGGGAGATGGGACTTTAATAATGCTATATAATACTGTTTCCTAAATGGGTTCTTTCTCTTGAAATGTGYTGTCTGGTTTTGGTGGTGTTTAGTTACCTAGCGCAATAAACATGGTTCATTACATTATTTGACTCAAAACCCATGAAGTTTTACTTTTGTCATAACACCTAGATTGCAGGAGCCTGATATTCCCTCTTCTTGTACAAGTGCAGAACATAATAAAATCGGAACATGAGCATTTAGAGACACTTTGAGCTGAAAAAAATGACCAAGATGCAGACAAGACTAACATATTACAATTTTATCAAGCTCTGCATGACTTCTTCTCTGTATTAATTTTCTTTATGTTTAAGGAACTTGAACCACTGTTCTAATACTTTAAAAAATAATTTTAAAAAAGATTTCTTTCAGAACAGCCTGGTTTTTTAAAACAGACATTTCTTATGGTCAGGCATGCAAACTTAGAGTATGGGCACGTTTTCTAAGAGTCTCACACCCGTTTTGCTTTGAGACATCATCTTCCCGTTCCTTGAGGAGGTGCCCTTTTGTGGGAGGTTAAGCCTTCTTTCCACCAACAGGGGACTTGAGGAGGCTTCCTTGGAAGCCTGTCATTGCTGTTCCTGGATTTCACAAGACAGGGATGCTTCCTGAGACATGTGTGAAGCTCACCTGCCCAGGAAGATTGCTACTCCACAGTCTGCTTTAAGACGGCTTTGCATGCAAAAGACTGATTTTCTTCGTTTTGGGACTATCACTCAATGGAAATGTCAGAACTATGGAAGGATAAATACCGAGTTACATTAAAAAGAGAAAAAAAAGCGCTCTGAAATTATCTCCTGGCTCCATGTTTTCCGAGGTTTTGCATTAGCGGGGACGAAGTCACGGTGTGTTGACACAGTCTAATGTGCAATGACATAATACCTGGAGTATGGAGACAGCAAGAGGCGCAAAATCAAACTTATCTGAGTTTTCACAGGAAAAGAAGGGATTAAACTTTGCTGGTTAAAATATGGATTTTTATTTTTTTTTAATAGAAACTATCCTAGTTCGATTGAGATAAACCTACTCAGATCTAATTCTATCCAGTCCCTGGGAAAAGTGGGCCTTAAGATGTTGAGCCTATTTGCCCAATCCCTTTTTTTAGAAATAAAGATTAGGGTAGGAAGTTTGGTCCTTATCTCTAAGGTTCTTACGGCTTCAGAAGGAAACTGAAATACTTACATGAAGGACACTTTCTTGAACTCGTGATTTGTCTTCACTCAGATTATTTCAGAAAGCTTTGGCAATGTAGATTTCCCACAATGCTTGGCTATTTTTGTTTTACATATCTTAGAGGAACGATGATAAATTGTTGTTACTGCCTATTAAATAGTAGAGATGTCAAAATACTCTAGTGACTTGAAATTCAAGTGTTACTCCCTGTGCATGGAAACTTTGATCTGGAAGCATCATCCCCTATTTCATAACTGCCAGGTGTGATTCTTCTCTGCCTTTTCATCCCTTGTGGTTACTTATAGCTCTACAAAATAACATTAAATCACCAAGTTTTACTTGCATCTCACAGCCTATTTGCACGGATATTTGTGTATGATCCAGATCTCATGTAGCACCGTCATTACTGGATCTTCGAATATTTTTCTTCCTTTTTTTTTTTTCCTCTTTCTTTCTTTTTAAAGCATCCTGTTTTTCAGACCAGGGGAATTGAGGACAGAGGGGAAGCAGCTTGCACATTGTTAGGCTGTAGCTCATTGCCAGAACCAGGAACAGAACCCAGATTGTCAGGCGTCTCCCATTGGGCCACAATACAAAATGTGAACTGAAGTGCAGAGTTATCAGAGATTCAGGCCTTCTAGGTTTTTATCTTCTGTCTCCATTTTTGCTGTTTTTCTATAGAATTTCCCATTTCACTGGAAGAAATTGAATGCAAACTGCAGTGGCTGGGGGGGAGAACAAGGCAGGAAAGCAGGCAGAAAAGAGTCCCTGTTAGTCCCAGAGTCAGATTTGTGTTGGTGCCATTCCACTGAATCACATCAGTAGAGTTTAATGCGGAAAATCTGATCTGCTCCATCAGTAAAATGTAAGTGAATAAGTGGTAAAAAGTTTATGAGGGTCGATTTCTGTCCTCTTCAAGGTGAGAAAAAAATTTTCCTTGCATTTTTAACATTTGCTGTGTTTCAATTTTTCTAGATCCATTCATTGTAACAAAGCCAAGACTTTGTCAGCACATACCTTCCTTTTTCAAGTACCCCTCTATTCCATGAAAACTGCCTAAACAAATCAGAATGTAAGGCACTTACCAGTCACTATGCATGAGCCCTCTCCTCACCTTGACCACTGCTGGGTTTGTATTCCATTCTGGCTGTGCTAAATGCCAGTGGGATGCTTGCCCATGTAGTTTTTTTGTCCTGGATTGGTCTGCCCCAGCTCACAGTGGTTTGTTCACTGCCTTGCTTTCTTTTCAGTTTCTGGTTCTTACCCTGCTTTCATGCCAGTCTCGGGGCTCTGGTTACCTAAGGCCAGCTTGTTGTATTTAACAGGCACAAATGGCTGTGCCTCAGGCCTGCTTTTCCCATCTCTCCCCCTTCTTCTCCTGTTTTTCGTTTAATGGCTTGCTAATAATGAAACCATGAAGGCAACAGTAGGGGCGGCATAAACACATGCTCACCTACGGGTGAGTTGCTGATGTTTTAGAATTAAAAAACAAAACAGGATTATTATGATAATAAAAGCCAAGCCAGGTGCTGGGCACTTTGTTTATTCTCTGATTAAAACTGTCACAGTGTGACATCTTTTCATATAATAAACTAAAGAGGCAGGAGGATTTTTGCATCTCCAAGGCATTGAAGATACTTGAACAGAAAATATTTAGGGCCATCTCCTTTTGAGGGACACCGTGTCTCACTGCATGCCGGGAATATACCTGTTTTGTAGGGTGGTGGGCAAGAAGTCAAATATTCAAAATAACCAGTCAGCTGCCAGAGCATTCATTTCCTTCTAATTTGGCTTGGTCCCTTGCTAAGACCCCAAGAAACAAGAGGGGGAGAACTGCCTAAAGCTGTGCCTCTGCCACTGAATAGGATGTCAAGTAGTGGAGGCAAGAAAGACATATGTTGCCTTCCTTGTTTCTCCCATCTCYATCGTAAGATGCCCAGCTTCTGTTAGGGGATTCGAGCCCTTATGCTTTCTTAAACCAGTATTGTAGTGTTTTGGATTAAGTTTTAAAAATCCTTAATCCTGTTCATCCTCCTCTGAACATATTGTGCTTGTATTTTTATAAAAATGCTTTCCTAGATTTGTCTTTCCTGGTTTTCTGACAAATCTGTTGCTTCATGTCCAGTAGAATTTTATTCTGTGAAAACAGGTTTTAGTCATCAGTGCCCTCAATTTTCTTTAGACTTTCTACACTTGCGTGAAGTTTTGGGATCAAAGAAACTTTTCTGTGTTGGGAGTTCCATCTTTGCAATTTTGTCGTAGGAATTCTCTGCATTATGCAATTAACAGTTGCTTCTTGAGCCTGATGCTCTGAATCTGCAAATGCAGTAGATACTTTTCCCTTTGTCAGGCAGCTTCAGGCTAAACGTTTAGACTGCCACTCTGAGTTAATTAAACACCTATTTGAAGTTAAGCTGTTGAATGGCAAATAAAATGAAATGGTTGTTCTAGCCCTGTGAAATGGTTATTGAGGTTGACACTCCACTTTATGCTTTGTTCCTTTCTGCTTTTCAGCCTCTCTACCTGCTCCATACGCTGCTTGTCTGGGAAGGGACACGATATCTGACAGACAAACCACCTTTAGCAAAGGTAGTGCTGGCTGATGTTTCAGGAAGTATGTATGCAGAAATAATGCTGTTACTCCTAGCCAAAGTTTGAAATTTTGCCAGTGAAAAAAACAACATCCTTCCTTAGGAGAAAAGCACAATTTAATCTCTACCAACTACAGCTAAAAATATTGAGCCAAAAAGGCAGCTATAGATCTGGGCAAAACTGTTCACTGTAACTGCTAAGCCTCTGGAATGAAAGAATATCATGGGCTCTGCCTTTTCTCCTCATTTGTTTCCATTTTCCACAGTTATTCTAATCTCCTGCTGCCATGGGAAATAGGTGTTCACAGGGCAGGCAGCTCTCTTCACAAGACACCTATGTCTGTCTTGCTACTTGTGGAAGTATTGGGCTTTCTTGGGTAAAAATACATTTCACTGAGTTGGTGCAGGAACTTTAAGGATTCTGTATTTGTTTTAAAATGGAGCGATAAACAATCTAAGGCATAAAAACTTGTTGCATTGACAAACTTCTTTTTTTAAGCAAAAAACTCAGATTTTTACTCATAAGCATCTTAAGCATGAAGTCTTAGAAAGCAGGGAATTGTTACAGCACCCATTAAAAGGAGTAGTAAAATCTTTTGTCTTTAGAAAGCACAGTTTCAGGAGAACAAATTTCTCTAAGACAAGTGGCCAAGGCAGAAGCCTCTAGGTGTTTGTTAAAGGTTATTAGTTTCTTTAACCTCTCCTTTGCATGTTCACATACAAACATACTTCTTTGCATTTCTGGAATTCACTCAAGTTGCTTTACAACATCTGATGATTTTATTTAGCAGCCTCACATACTAGGAGAGGGATGAAAGTACTCTTGGGCTTCAGAGGAAAAGCAGGATGAGAATTAATTTCTTGTTCAGTTGGTGTCAGATGCAGCTAGACATATGAAAGAAACTGGGATCTTCTTAGACTGCCTGTTTGATTTTGGAGGAGGCTTAGATGTTTACTGAAATTTCCAGCCTTTCGAAATTCACTTGTGAGTGCTTTGTTCATCRCTGCCACTGGAAAAAAGTACATGTCACCAACACAATGCATTTTTTTTCAGCTGGGCTAATGTCTCTACACTGAACATTTTGTGTGTGTGCATGTGTAAGTCAGCACTGACAATTCAGCAAGGCACTAAGACAGAAATGGTTTTAGTTCCAGTAGTTTGCAGAGTGTATCAAGTGCGGTTGGCTTAGTTTTTCCTTAGATTGTAGCCTGGTAAAACTATAGTTGGTTTTGTTCACATGACTGTATCTTCTTTATCTGCTGAATTCTGCAGGGAAAGCATCTTCTTTTTGTACTTCTGGTGCTGTATGATCCAGTTTGGCCAAACATTTGTACTTTTGCAGACCAGGTTGCAGCCAGCTCTCCTGAGCAGTTCCCCTTAGAAATGTGGGCTTTAAGTTAAAGAGTACAGACTTGGATGTGAGTTTTGGGTAAGTGGTTGCAAGTACATCCCCAAAGCCAATAGACCTCAGGAAAAAGAATTTCACAGRGTACTGAGCAGGTGAACCCTGTTGTCTTCAAGTGTGTTTGCACACATGCACTCAACTCTGAAAAGGCAAAACTGTTTTTAACTTCGTAGACTTCATTGAGCATAAGCATTGTTCTCATACATATGGGAAGGTGAAGTTTGGAGGAGTTAATGATTTTGTTTAAGATGTAAAAACCTGATTCTTACACCTAAACAAGACATGACTGAGTGGAAGATCTAAATGATCTCTAAAGGAGCTGTTTTACCATCATTCTTTTTCGTCAAGCGACATAATCATACCACGGTGAGATGGGGTAAGAGTTAGAAATCATAAGGCAGCAAAATATAAGAAAAATCCTTCTATTTACATCATTGCTTTTTAATGACATTGTAAAGAATTTATATATTTTCCCTTTCCTCCTTGAAATACACAGAATGTTCTTTAATAACATTGTAATCCTATCCACACTGCTGCTTGCAGCACATTATATCCTCTATAGAACCTCAGACCTTCTGAACTCTTAATTACTCAATGAGATACAGATTTAAACCAATTGGATTGTGTACTGGATAAGATATGAGTTTAGTCCTGTCCTCACTCTATAATCAAAGTTTATGTGGTACGGAGTTTATCTGGAAGTTGACCTGTGTCCTTTATCAAATTTAGATGGACTGCATAGACAGTTAGCTGTCAAGCTTCAATATAAGGCACCAGTCTGGAATACCAGGTGCTTTTTCATGGCCAGCAAGTAAGAAAGGTGATAAATTAGTTGTGATTCAAGTGCCTTAATCTCTGGCTAGAGGGAACATCAATCTTGGACGGAGTCACTAACCTCAAGTGAACTCATTAGCTCTCTTCCCAAAGCTTCTCTGATTCCCCTGTTCTTTAACTTGTAGCAACATCATCTTTCTCCCTATCAAGCAGATTCATATTCCAAGAAACCATTTTGACTCCTCCTTCCACTATCTCCTGTCCCAAATCTTTCTTTCCTAAAATCCAGCTTTTGCTTCTGCCTCAATATTTCAGCCACTTTTTTGTCAATCTTACAGCTCGATGGCTGAGTTTTCTGTTGTCATTACGCTTTCACTGTCTGCCTGTTCCCCTGGCATGACATTCCCCAAACACCATCATCTCTTCACTTCTGTTGATATTTTTGGACCCAACTCCTTTCTTCAGCCTAAGCATTAGGTCCTAGACTGGATCCAAGCACAGAACCCTAAATGATCTTGGTAGACTTCTACTCCTTTCTACTGTATCTTGTTTCACACTTGTGGTATCTTGTCTTAAAAAAAGATATAAAATGTGCAGGACTCTCTTTGATCATGCACAGTCACATGTTGGACCTCTGGAGTCCTTTGAACTTCCTCACAGTCTAACTAATAAATGATGACAGTAATGGAAAGATTAATTTAACTTCACTTACTTTCCTCTCCAAATTCCCCTGGATTCTGTGAGTTTTTTGTGTTGAAGACCCTTAGGTAATATGGGACATCCATGTGATTGTGACAGCCACATCCCACCGATTACCTGCTACTTTATGGCACGCATTCCTAAAGTTCTTCCTTCTGGTTAGTTAATTATTCAAATGAGCTCCATCTACATACCCATGGATCAATCCATCCTTGTATGTTCGAGGCTTTTGACATCATTTAGGTTGAGGATTGCTGTGAAATATGTACTCAAGTTGGGTCTCACTGCATCATTTTCTCTCTGCTTCCTACCATCTGCTCACTAGAATTTATGTTGCTACTAATGCCTGGACTCAGGGATGCTAAGGAGCAAAGGGATCTTCCCTTATCAGAAAAGATGCGAGCAAATTTAAACTTACTTGTCCCATTCCCATTCGGTGTGGGCCTCATTGAAAGTGCACTTTGAATTGTCATCTCTATCACGCACAGCATTCATTCCCCTTCTGCCACAGAAAGCAAATAGTGGCAAAAGGCAAGCTGTAATAAACCCCCAAACCACCTGATGTTATCTGTTCCCTCTTGGGAACTCCTGCAGCTTTCAGTGCATTTGTGTGCAGCTGAGTCAAAGAAAGGTAGCGGTGGGATTATTAGTGAAGAGAGCAGCTTAGGAGAAACATGAAAAGGGGACCAGTTCTTATTCTGATTCCCTTTTTTCCCATGCAGTTAAAAAGAGAGAATCGTTTAAACACGCTTCTATCAAACTCCTTTCACTGGCCTCTTTTTCTCAGCAAAGTTACCAGCGGTTTTCATTCATAAGATGATCTTGAAGGTTGTTTCACTGTCACTGGGATGTAGTTAAAGTATTTTGTAAAGGGTACCACTCAAGTGTAAAGATGCCTGGTAGGAAAAATAAGGCCCTTGCAGAAAAAGAGCAGCAGCCCATCAGATCTTGCTTTTTCAAACCAGGCAGGTTCCCCCATGGAAAGATTAATTACAGTCAGGTTTGGAAGACAGCCTTGCTGTGGTTTTTTTCTCCTAACATTAGAAAAGATAAAGGGGGTGATTAGTGTGCACAAAGCCTCTGATCAAACCAGCACTGAGGTTTGTGACAGGAGGTTCAAACACTTTATGGATCACTGGTGCTGACAGGTAGATCACACAAGCCTTAAACAGATGTTTAGCGAGAAGATGAATGTGTGAGATCTCAAACATGCAGGACTCCTTTGCCTGGCCATAATAGCCTGTGAAGCATTAAAAACCTTTCCTTTTTTTCTTTCTTTTTTTTTTTTTTAGCTGCCCCACTAAAAAGGGAAAAGGGAACCTACTAACAAGCTTGCATTACATTTTGGATTTTTTTTTTAATTGAAATTAAATATGGGCAGGTCCTTGAAGTTGTTTAACTTCTTCTTTAGGAAATGAAGGCTATTCTTTTGGGATGTATGACCACATTTTGCCCTCTCTGGGAAACTGTTGCAGTGAGCCAGTGAGTGTGAATGCTCTAATGAACGAGGTGCATCTGAGATGCTGAACTGGAATAGAGATATATTCAAATTAAATTACAAAGGTCTTTGTAGCAGGGAGCTTCAGAGACAATGGTTTTTTATGGGATATGTGTACTCTGTAGGATACACTACATCAGCACAATGACTTGAAAATACAGTAATTACGTAAGGCTTGTTGAGCAAACTGTATTTACTAGACCTCTTTGAAACATTGTGAGTTGTTGATATGAAGGGAGGAAAATACTGCATTGGTGCCATTTATTATGAAAATTCAGAAGTTCTGGGCATGATTTTTAGTACCTTCTCAAGAGAAATTATCTTTAGCCTTGCACTTTGTACTCACAAAACTCTCTCATTTGGAGGTGAGAATGTCCTGTGTGGGGGACAAGCAGAGACCCTCCTTCTCTAGCAGGATATTAAGACCTTGGCAGAATGTCTGATGAATGTCAGACACCTGGAGGGATCTATTCAATTTAGAAATGGGCTCAAGCCAAAAAATTCAGAACCCAGTCTCAGATTTAAACACTCCGGAGTTCAAGGATTTTTTGCATAAAGGGTTTAAGCCACTCCATATAAATAATCAAATTGCAGAATTTAGTCTGGGCATGGATTACAAGCACCCCTAAAATCCAATAATATTCTTTAGGGTTTCATTTAGATGGTCTGGAAAGCCCAGATCCAGGGTTTGACCTCTTTGCCATCAATTTTAAAAGAAGTTGGTTCATAAGTGTGGGGGTTTTTTTCTACCCTCCTCCTCATTTACTGTATTTTAGTTCTTTTTAGAGAAATACAGAAGAAAAGGTGTTTGTAAGCAACTTTCCAAATTATTTTTTGCCATCCATGAGTGTAGAGCTGCCTGTTTGAATGTTTCCAAGAAAGTATTGTTCTTATGTGACAACAGGTCAGAAAGACTCTGCATTAATTACACTAACATATGGTTATTAACAGATTCTAGCTCAGGGAGCAATACTTTACAATGTTATCTTCCACATAGTCAGATGTTAGCCATATTGTCAGTGCTGGCAGCTATTGTTTCACTCATTTACTTCACAGAGCTAATTACTCCCTAATAATAACTTTACCTTGGAGTTTTTCACTTGCTTGTGCCAGCAAACCTGTTCACACTACATATGCTAATTATTGGCACTTATTCATTATGTTAAGATAGCTTTAAGTTCAAGCTGTGCAGCCTGGCTTTCGGTATGGAGCCAGCTGGCTGCAAAGTTCCACCTTTTTTTTTTCCTTTTTTTTTTTTTTTTTTAACTAAAGTCATTAAAAGTTTTAATATGGGCCTATCTTGTTCTCTTTATAAGATTCAGCCTTTCAGGAATTCAGG